>CM035420.1:118372289-118972289 GCA_020310875.1 Ceratopteris richardii
CTGAAAGGCATCCAAATATGCAAAAAACAAAACTGGAGAGAGAGAGAGAGAGAGTTACCTACATACCTGCCCACCTACCTATTTATCTATAACTATATGCTATATCTATATTTATGTGTGTGTTTGTTTCATCACCTATACTTCTTTTGCAGAATGTGATTCTTTGGACCAAGTGAGGACACAAGATTGACTAGCAACGCTGGACAATCAGAATCAAAACACTAAGACAACTTACTTGGCTGGCCAATTCTTGAACGTCCTTCTCAGCTTCAGCAGTTGGAAAATGAGATTCATCAACCATTGCCAAGGATGATTCATTAGAGTTCTGTTTATTCAGTGAATAACAAGATCAAGTTAGCTACAGACTACAAATAGTTGGCAGAAGATCCCAATGTTTTATATGTAGCTACTAGCTACTAACATCCCAAATACTATTCAACACTAGGAAATGTTCAGTCATCCTACTGATAATTATCAAAACCCTATCCCAAGTAATCAAAATGTCAATACCACGTAATCTAAACTACTGGTCCTCACACAGCAAAGGGACTAAAGTGGAATTAACGCAACGAAATAAAGATAAGTGTGTTATTAGACTTTTTCTATAATCTTGAATAGTTATCTGCTCTACAGAAAATATTAAAGAAACAAAACGTGCTTAGTTACAAACAACTTTGATCAAGAGGAAAGCCCGGAGCATTTTAGCACAAGAAGAAAACCAAATCGTACTTCTCACCCCACACTGAACAAATAAGATTAAAAAGGGTTCCAATATTGGATTAAGATTATTAAGATGAGAAAATTGCACAAAAAGGGGAAAGGTAGGGCGAGGTGAAAAGGCGGAGGACAGCATGGAAGTCTAAATAATCTTGTATACCTCTGGCAATTTCCTTTCACCACAGCCCTGATGCATGTGCATTACACTGGACAATTGTGTTGCTTCATCAGTTTCTTGCTTGTTAAAAGCATCTGGCATGGCATTTATGAGTGATTCGGTCAACCTGCCCTGCATTCCCAACAACCTTTGACATTCATTCATATTTGCACCAATACTAACTTTCTTAGATTCTTCTTTATATAACCTCACCTTTTCAGTATTCCCAGTAGATCCTGAACTAAGACAAGATGCATTGTTTAAGGTTCTCTGCACTTGCTCTGGATTTTGAGTCTTCCTAGAACTTTTTCCGATGTTGAGCTTGCTATTTACACCAGATTTTTTGTTGTTCATGATTAATGACCTTGCACGATAGCGTGACACAAATAAACTAATGGGCTCATCCATTTCATCATCTGTTTCGGATTCTATTACCTTACTTATGGGTTGATCATGATAAAAGCAACCTTCTTTTGTGCCATGTCTGACATCATCATGGTTAGCATTTTCTCCCTCCTTGTAGGATCGACCTTCAAGTGAATTCTCCTCTATTATGTGGCCCTGCTCATCCTCAGGTAATCCTTCACTGAGTTCCCCCTCTTCAAGATCACGAGCATCGGCATTGAGCTTAAAATCACCAGAAGGAGTGGCACCTACTAATTCCAGTTTAGAAGTGCTGCGATCCAAATCCTGCTGAATATGCTCCAGATTCCCTGCGATAGAGGTCTTTAATGAATCTGCATTGCACTCTTGTGCCTCCAAGTCGTTATGTAAGTGATTCACCGTCTGCAAATCACCCAGCAAGGACTGCAACTGAGCAGAATTGGCAGCCGAAGGATGCACATACTCCTTCTCAAGCTCCATGCATTTTGCCGACACATCAGCCCTATGATCCCCTGAACTTTCTTTCATGAAATCAGTATGTTCCCTACATTGACCAGCTTCACTGCCCTGGTAATCTGGGCAAATGCCCGCAGGCTGACGACTTGCACTGTGAGGAGTAGAACAATTGTCGATAGCCCTGTGAATGGAAGTGATAGCATCATTTTCACACGTTCTGGTCTCGAACTGACAGAGACTTCTGTCGAACTGCAGTTGAACCGTATCATCTCCGTATTTACAAGCATCAGAAAGAGCTTCAATACTGGAAAAGAAAGTTGAGAGGGACTCGGATATTTCCGCGGTTCGATGGGGGAAACGACCTTTGAGGAACCTACTGGAGCCAGAAAATGATATTGGTGGAGGAGGAGGAGGCAGTGGCGGGTGAGGCTTATTCCACTCTTGGATGTTGCTCAAAAGAATATCAGTGAAGCTCAACAAGCGGTCTTTTAGATGGTGTGATGGAGTGAAAGGTGGCACTTCAGAAACAGCGTTAGCGGATGGCGAAGATTGCATTTCCATTTGTCTGGCTCTGCAGCCAAAGTTCACTTCCCTAATTCCAGGTGGCTCGTCTTACATGTGCTGAATACCACAGTAAGTCGGTCCATGAAGCCGACATAAGAGATCAAGACGAGTATCGTTGAAGACGGAATATTTGTTCAGCCTCTCCAGCTAGATTTGTCTTTTCTGATCAGATATCTGTAGCTCAACTTGATGAAGACGAATTGTAAACCAAAAACTACGGAGTTTGAATTTATAAGGAAAGAAGAAAAGTGGGAAAGAAGCGCCATTTCACATAAAAAGAGGAACATGCACCCGAGAAAGAAAAAATGTGTGCTTGTTTATTCATATAAGGTGGAAGTTGGAACCCTATCAAAACAGACACATCACCGAATGTTCTCGAAAAAAATGTTTCGACTACTCCCTTTCCACCCTACACAAAAAGTTTTCTCAAACTTTCCACATGGAATCAGCTCATTTGCTCAATTTATATTAGCAAAAGAAATTTATTGTGTCCATGATCTTTAATGCATTCACATAAGCATGAGGCACCAAACACATCACCCTAATTCCACCAACTCATGTCTGAATAGTTGACCTATGGACCACTCTAAAATTTGGCATTTTCAAGTAGAACATCATTGTTTTCATCGACGTTCGAGTGCCCCTATGTGAAGCTAGCCTAAGTGGATCTCAAAGTAAGTGACCAATTATTTTAAGATTTCAGATTTAAATGGAAGAGTATGCTAAGGACTAAGAGCATTAGGACCATCACGTGTCAAAGAGATGACTCTCCTTCCAACCTTATGCCGCTATGTATAGCTCTCTCCACAAATTTGTTGATATATTTAGGTAGTGATGTGTGTGAAGACTCTAGGACCGTTGGGGCACTTTTTTCCCTTTTTAGGAGGTTTTTTCCCCCCGGCTTGTATATATGCCTATTGCCCTAATGGGCTACTTATCTTTGTACATTCTCTAGTAATACATTCAGTATTGTGTGTTTGTGCTCCAAGCTTCTTCTTCTTCCTTGTGATGTTCGCGTGTTTCCGCAGACGTCTATCTCCAACAATTGGTATCAGAGCAGTTCGTAGCTTCATCTAGGGCGCCGTCGACACTCCTCCGTTTGCAGTCTCAGAATCGCACGAATTTTGGTGAGCATACTCAGCGTGTTTCCGAGATCAAAACATCTTCGCTTTGTGGTGCCGAAATCGCAATTTGAGCTCTTTTCGGCCTTCGAATGCACTATTGCAGTGCTTGTGCAGGCTATTTCATCTTTTTGTGCCAAAGGTATATACCAGTTTTTGTTCGCCAGTTTAAGCGTCTCAAAGTATGCTACAGGTCTAGTAGAACTCATATGGGCAGTTCTGTTCAACTTTTTGAGATACAGTCAATTTTTTGCATCAAGGTATTTTAGTCACCGGCCATGGCTGAAAGCAGTGATGTATTCCGTATGTTGGCTATTGAGGATAAGTTGGATGGTACCAACTACCCATTATGGGCTTATATGATGCGACATGTATTGGTTGCAAAAGGATTTTGGAACATTGTGTAGGGTGTTGAAAGACGTCCTGTTACACCTCTGACTACAGATACTGCAAATACAGGTGCTGGAGCTGATGAAGATGGTGTCGAAGATGATATTCCGCAGATTCCTGTTCGTGCTGTTGTTTCTGCTTCACCTACTGCAGAGCAGATTCGCTGGGATGGCAGAGATGCCCAGGCACATGCATTGATAGCTTTGTCTGTCAAACGTGCCATTATTCCTCACATTCGCTCTTGCAGAACAGCTAAGGATGCTTGGGATACACTTACCACATTCTACCAAGCTAGGAATGAGGCTCGTGTTGCTTACCTCCGAAAACAGTTGGAGAGTGAGCACATGAATGAAGGTGATTCTATGGACAGTTTCCTAACGAAGATCAAAGACCTGAAGGAACAATTGATTTCTGTTGATGAGGTTATACCAGATAGCTCACTTGTGCAGACCGTTCTGAATGGTCTTCCTGATTCATATCAGAGTTTTGCTTCTACTCTTCGTTTGATGATGAAAGGCAATCTGAATGCCTTATCATTTGAGGAGTTAGTCTCTGTTCTGTTGCAGGAAGATCAGTCCAGGCAGAACAGGTCCATTATGCGAGTTGCAGATCAAGCTTTCGTGGCTAGTCAGAAGGGCAAAGGAAAATGGATCTCTTCAACTAGTGAACAGAAATCAGCTAATTTTGCATATTCAAAGAAGGAAGATAAAGATGAGAAGAAACCAAAAAAGTAGAAATTGTTTTGTAAGTACTGTAAAGGGAATGATCATATCATAAAGAACTGTCCAAAACTGGCTGTTAAAGAGGCAAAGAAGAAAGAGGATGGAATGGTTGTTGCAGAGGCCTACACACCAAAAACAAAGTCTGCAAATCTTGTGCAGGAAGAAGAATGGGTGTTTACTACTGTCTGCAGTTTTGACCCATCTTCTCATGAGCAGTGCATGTCTGCAGTAGACTCAGATGTTTGGTATTTTGACAATGGAGCAACCAAACATATTACCTCGCAGCGCAGTTTCTTCTCTTCACTTGAGCCTGCCCCTACAAGGAATACTGTTACATGCACCAACAACTCCTCTTATCCTGTTATGGGAGTTGGTAAGATCATTTTGACTACTGCTGATGGTAGTTCTTTCACTTTGTCAGATGCTTTATTTGTGGCAAGGATAAAAAAGAACCTGTTATCGATTTCTGCATTAGCCAAGATTGGCTTGGTTGTGAAATTTGTTGATGACAGGTGTATAGTTCATGATCTGTCAAACGGCGATATGATTATTGCTTTTGGCATTTTATGTTGTTGGTTGTATAAGCTCATAAACTATGAAAGATCTGTAAATGATTTGGCATGTGCAATAAATGATTCGCAGGCTATGTCAGATGCAAAGCTTTGGCATGCACGCTTTGTTCATCTGAATTTTGCTAGTTTGCTATGCCTACAAAAATCTGAAATGGTGTCCTCGTTGCCCAAACTTGAGGCACCTGGAAAACATGTTTGTGAAGGCTGTATTTTGGGCAAAATGCAGCGTTCATCCTTTCCAAAAGATGGTTCAGTTCAGGCTACTCAGAAATTGCAGCTTGTACATAGTGATGTCTGTGGTCCTATGCAGACACCTTCTTTTGGGAATTATCTTGACTTCGTGACTTTCATCGATGATGGGTATATCCATTGAAGGCAAAGTCCGAAGTGTTCATGTGCTTCAAACAGTTTTTGGTTTTGGCTGAAAATCTATCAGCATGTAAAATGGACACCCTCCGTTCTGATCGAGGGGTGGAATATATGTCTTCTGATTTTAATGCATTTCTGGTTGAACGTGGGATAAAACACTAGTGTACAGTGCCGTATACACCTCAACAGAATGGAGTTGTTGAACGAAAGAACAGGTCTCTCATGGAGATGGCGAGGTGTATGGTCAAGAGTCAGGCTTTACCTCATAGTTTCTGGCTTGAGGCTGTCATGTGTACAGCATATGTACTGAACAGGTGTCCCACTAAAGCGCTGCAGTCTATCACTCCATATGAGGCTTTGCATGATCACAAGCCATCTGTTGCTCATCTGCGTGTTTTTTATTGCTTCGGCATATGCATTAGTGCCTGAACAACATCGCAGAAAATTGGATGATAAAGCAATAAAATGTATTTTTGTTGGATACAGTTCTGAAAGTAAAGGCTATCGTCTGTATCATCCACAGACTAAACGCATTCTGGTTAGCTGTGATGTTGTTTTTGTGGAAGATGCTATTTAGCCATTGCTTTCATGTACTAAGGAGACATCTGTTAGCTCCAAAGACATGTATGATACTTTGATGCCTCTTTTTACAGGTGGACAGTCTAGTGTTGGTCCTAATGAGGCAACTTCTTAGCCTTTGCAGGTTTCACGTGATGATGCAGATAATTCCATTTCTGATGCAGGTTTACATGATGCACTAGTTGATGAGAGAGCTAATATTGAGCAGGCAAAAACAATGCCAAAATGGCTGGTGCAGAGTTTGCGTGACAGCAAATTAGATGCACCTATGTCATATCGTACTCATTCAGGCTCTCATAGTGCCTCTTTTGCATCAGATTGCTATGCTATGGCTGCATCTAGTCTCTGTGGTGAGAATGAGCCTGTTTCTTTCGATGAAGCACAAAATTCAAAAAATTGGATGGTTGCTATGCAATCTGAATATGATGCAATAATGAAGAATGGTACTTGGTCTTTATGTGACTTGCCTCCTGGCAAGAAGGCCATTGGCACTAAGTGGGTATACAAGCTGAAGCATAAACCTGATGGTACAATTGGCAGGTATAAGGATAGGCTTGTTGCAAAGGGTTATGCGGAGGAAAGAGGCATTGATTTTGATGAGACCTTTGCACCTACATGCCATATGACTATTGTTCAGAGCATTTGTGCACTTGCAGCCCATCATGGTTGGAATGTACATCAGTTGGACATTAAAACTGCATTTCTGAATGGTGACTTGCATGAAGAAGTGTATGTTTTTCAGCCCCGCGGCTTTGTGCAGAAAGGGCATTAAACCAGGTGTGCAGGTTAAAGAAGGCATTATATGGTTTAAAGCAAGCACCACATGCTTGATATGAGAAGATACATGCCTATCTGATTGCACATGGTTTTGAGAACAGTCCAACTGAAAGTACCTTATATGTTAAGTGTGCTAATGATGTGCTTTTGATCATTGTTGTCTATGTTGATGACATGCTGCTCATTGGTCCTATTGAGAAGCATGTTGCTGATTTTAAGGCTGATTTGCATGCCTCATTTGAGATGTCTGATTTGGGGAATTTGCATCACTATTTGGGCATTCAGTTTATGCAAGGATGGTGGAATGGCTTTGTGTCAAATGAAATATATTGACACATTATTGCAGCGTTTTGGCCTTGAAGACTGTAAGCCTATTGCCACTCCTATGGAGACAGGTTTACGATTGAGTCTTCATGATGCTGGAGATTTGATGTTGTTCTCTATCAGCAGGTTGTTGGATGCTTGATTTACTTATGCATTACTCAGCCAGATATTCAGTTTGCTGTCTCACAGATGAGAAGATTTATGCATTGCCCAGGAGTGAAGCATTGGCAGGCGGTTAAGCGCATCTTTCGCTACTTGAGTGGTACTCGGCTACTTGGGTTGTTTTATCCCAAGGAGGGATCACTACCGCCAGATTTGCATGCTTTTTCTGACTTTGATTGGGCTGGTTGTTATGACACTCGTGTGTCCACTAGTGGCTTTTGCTTCATGTTGTAGCTCATGTATATCTTGGTTGAGCAAGAAGCAGCCTATTGTGGCCACTTCCAGTTGTGAGGCTGAGTATAGGGCAGCTTTCACAACTACTGTTGAGTATGTGTGGCTCAAACGCCTTATGGCTGATTTGGGTGTTGGTCAAAATTCTGCCACCACTATCTTCACTGACAGTCAGAGCGCATTGGCAGTTGCGAGGAACCCTGTGTTCCATGCTCGCAGTAAGCACATTGAGGTGCAGTATCACTATGTCAGGGAGAGGTTCTCTGCTGGGGAGATCAGCTTGGCATATGTGCCCACGCAGGACAACATTGCAAACCTTTTCACGAAAGCTCTACCCAAGGAGAAGTTTGAAGCTTTTCACAAAGCTTTGGGCTTACTTCATTTTGTGGAGTGACTTCCACATAGCTTGGCACTTCCTTATACATGCGTGCCAGCTACTTGTTCACCGCATCACTCCTAGGGGGGATTTTCCCTCTTTAGGAGATTTTTTTCCCTCGGCTTGTATATACGCCTATTGCCCTAATGGGCTACTTATCTTTGTACATTCTCTAGTAATACATTCAGTATTGTGTGTTTGTGCTCCAAGCTTCGTCTTCTTCCTTGTGTTGTTCGCGTGCTTCCGCAGACGTCTATCTCCAACAAGATTGCCCTCTCTAGCAAGTTGATACTAACCATCCAAGTGTCATTCATGTGACTACATGTGTGCCAAGTGTCTTAGTTAACAAAAGCTAACTCAAGTGGATGCTTCTAAAGAAAAACACTCTCCTACAAATTTCTTCCTACTTAACTAGAGTTAACTCAAGTCGATGCTTCTAGAATGCTTTAGAGCTCTAGGGGCAAAACAATCTCCTACAAATCTTATAGGACTTGAACTCAAGACATCCTCCTTGTCATCCATATGAATTAACTACTAGGCCAAGCACTTTGCTTGTTTTAGAGAGAACATGAACCTATACTTGAGTCTAAACTCGAGACTTTGGCCTACATTAGAATGACCAAACGGTATCCAATTTCATATTTGTATGAACCAATCGGATGCCTATGTCGTAGACTTTTCTTCTTTTCTTGAAAAATATTTTCATCCTCAAAAATAGAGCTATATAAAAATTGTTGTCATATCCTCGAGCCTCATGTTCTAATCTAGAAGAACATCTTTTCATCTTTGTGGTGGGATTCACCTCATATTCCAAGTGAATAGAGGGGAATCTGTTGTATGATCCATGCCCAAATAATTCATAACACCATAACACCAATAGGGTTTGCACTTGATAAATTCATTTGAGTACAAAGTAGGGAATGAATAATAAAGGTGGATCAGAAAACATCTCAACCCAATTCAGTTTTTTTTTCTTTGTGTTATCTAGCCACTAACATGTGAAATGGGTGGATTCAAGATGCTAGTCCAATACTAGCCATCACTAATGCATGGGACTACATGGAACTAGCAATTGAGATGGGATTTCTATCCATGTAAGAATTTGAGAACTTTTGTTTCATTTGAATTTGGTTTGGAAATCAAGTTGTAAGTCTTATTGACCTAGATGCCTAACTTGTTTGCTTGTACCCTAGTCCAAGTCCAACCAACATGCATCTAAGTTATGACCAGATTAAAGAATTACTTGCCCAACTTGGCTTGAAAATCCAGGATAGAATGTAGGTTAAAGTGTGCCATACAGTTTTGGTCAACTTTTACTTGAACTAGTCCAAAGCAACTTCAAAATGAACTTTATCTGACTTAGGACACTTCTCTCAAAGCCTTAGCTTTAACTTCTTGGAAATTGTCAATCTTATGGGCAATTCCTAACTCTTTTCTTTTTAAGAGTGTTCTAAAATCTTTTAGAGAACTATGAAATCTTTCTTTATCCATAACTCAGATGGATGAGTCAACTTAGACTTAGAATCTTTTACGATTGGATGAGTTTTGCATAGAACATGTATCTAGGATGTTTAAGTTTAGCTACCCATTCTAACCCTTGACCTTTACTGAAAGGAGTGTTGGAGTTTGAGGTCTACGAAAGCATGCAAACAACACAATGAAGAAGAAGAAGCTTGGAGCATAACACAAAATATTGAATGTATTACCAGAGAATGTACAAAGATAAGTGACCGATTAGGGTAATAGGCATATATACAAGTCGAGGAAAAAAACCTCCTGAAGAGGGAAAAAAGTGCCTCGACGGTCCTAGTGATTTCACACACATCACTACCTAAATATATCAACAAATCCCCACTAGGAGTGATGTGGTGAACAAGGAGCTAGCACTCATGTATAAGGAAGTGTCAAGCTATGTGGAATCAATCCACAAAAGGAAGTAAGTCCAAAGCTTTGTAGAAAGCTTCAAAATTCCCCCTAGGTAGAGCCTTTGTGAAAAGGTCTGCAATGTTCTCTTGTGTGGGCACATATGCCATATTGATCTCTCTAAGAGAGAACCTCTCCCTAACATAATGATATTGCACCTCAATGTGCTTAGTGTGAGCATCAAACATAGGGTTCCTTGCAGTTGCCAATGCGCTCTGACTGTCAATGAAGATAGTGGTGGCAGAAGACTGACCAACACCCAAATCAGCCATAAGGTGTCTAAGCCACACACACTCAATAGTCACGGTGAAAGCTACCCTATACTTAGCCTCACAACTAGAAGTGGCCATAGTAGGCTGCTTTTTGCTCAACCAAGATATGCATGAGCTACGAAGCATGAAGCAAAAACCACTGGTGGACACATGAGTGTCATAGCAACCAGCCCAGTCAAAGTCAGAAAAAGCATGTAAATCTGGCGGTAGTGATCCCTCCTTGGGATAAAACAATCCAAGTATCCAGGTAGCACTCAAATATCAAAAGATGCACTTAACCACCTGCCAATGCTTGACACTTGGACAATGCATAAACCTCCTCATTTGTGAGACAAGAAACTAAATATTTGGCCAAGTAATGCATAAGTAAACCAAGCATCCAACAGCCTACTGATATAGAACAGCATCAAATGCATCTCTAGCATCATGAAGACTCAATCATAAACCTGTCTCCATAAGAGTGGCAATAGGTTTGCAATCTTCAAGGCCAGGATGTTGCAATAATGTGTCAATATATTTGCTTTGACACAAAGCTATTCCACCATCAACTTGCATAAATTGAATGCCCAAATAATGATGCAAATGCCCCAAATCTGACATCTCAAATGAGGCATGCAAATCAGCCTTAAAATCAACAATATGCTTCTCATGAGGACCAATAAGATACATTTCATCAACATAGACAACGATGAACAGAAGGACATCATTTTCATGCTTAACATATAAGGTGCTCTCAACTGGATTATTCTTAAAACCATGTGCAATCAGATAGGCATGTATCTTTTCATACCAAGCACATGGTGCTTGTTTCAAACCATATAAAGCCTTTTTCAACTTTCACACTTTGTTTCCATGCCCTTTCTGCACAAAACTGCGGGGTTGAAAAACATACACTACTAGAAATAGGGAGGCATAGCAACGCCCCCGAATTGAAAAAAGTGGGTCTCGTCACTTATTCGATGCTAGCATTGCATAAGTGACAAGCCTGATTTTTATTTTAAAAAAAAAAGACATGTTGTCGCATAAGCGATGATAAGCGACGCTAAAAACATGTGTTGCAAAGAGCATCGCTAGTCAACGATGCTTTTAACGACGTTGGCAAATTACCTACAATGCTGGATCATTGCATACACGACGTCTTGGTCTTCCAAAGCATCACATAAGCAATGCTCTGGAATGTTAAGAAAAAATATAATTTCTCTCGGCACGATTAGGACGAATCGGGACGTGAGAGAGAGAGAGAGAGAGAGAGAGAGAGAGAGAGATCAACACGACACTAGCACACACACATCTCGTGAAACAAGGTATGCACACACACACAGATTTACACACACACACATACATATGCATACACACACATATACACACATAGACACACACATACACATACACACACATACACACACATAGACACACACACATACACACACACATACATATTAGACACATACACACTTACACACACACACATCCACACACATCCACACACATTTCCACACACACATACACATGCATACACACATATATATACACATACACATGTATATGCACACAGACACACATACACACATAGATACATACACATACACATAGATTTACACACACTAATTTACATACACATGCATGCACACACATATATACACACATAGACACATGCATACACACATAGACACACACGCATACACACACATACACATACACATACACATACACATACACACACAGACACATACACACTTACACACACACACACATCCACACACATTTACACAGACACACACACATGCATATAGACACATATATATAGATACACATGTATATACACACAGACACACACTTACACACATAGACACATACACACATATAGACACATACACACACACGTAGAGAGACATACACACACACATACACATACATGCATACATACTTACTTACATGCATACACACACATACACATACACACACTGGCATACATATGCATACATAATGCACATGCATATGCATACATAATGCACATGCATATGCATACATACATGCTTAAATGCATACACACGTATACACACATATATATGCATACACACACACGTAAAGAGACATAAACACACACATACACATACATGCATACATATGCATACATAATGCATATGCATACATACATACTTACATGCATAGACACACATACACATGCATGCATACATATTCATACATAATACACATGCATATGCATACGTACATGCTAACATGCATACACACACATATACACACACACATAGAGAGACATACACACACATACACATACATGCATACATATGCATACATAATGCATATGCATATGCATACATACATACTTACATGTATACACACACATACACACACAATATATGCATACATAATGCACATGCATATGCATACATACATGCTTACATGCATACACACACATACACACATACACATACACACATAGACACACACACATACACATATATGCATACACACACACATAGAGAGACATACACACACATACACATGCATGCATACAAATGCATACATAATGCATATGCATACATACATACTTACATGCATACACACATACACACACATATGCATACATAATGCACATGCATATGCATAGATAGATGCATACACATACACATACACACACATAGACACATGCATACACATACACACACCTAGACATGCACACACACATACACACACATATACACACAGATTTACACACACATACACACACATATACACACAGATTTACACACACATACACGTGCATACACACACATACACACATATGCACACACACATAATGCATATGCATATGCATACATACATACTTACATGTATACACACACATACACACACATATGCATACATAATGCACATGCATATGCATACATACATGCATACACATACACACACATAGACACATACACACATAAACACATACACACTCATAGACACATACACACTTACACACACACACATCCAGACACATTTACACACACATACACATGCATATAGACACATATATATAGATACACATACACACATATACACACACATACACACACATAGACACATACACACATAGACACATACACACACATATATGCATACACACACACGTAGAGAGACATACACACACATACACATACATGCATACATATGCATACACACACACACGTAGAGAGACATACACACACATGCATGCATATGCATACATAATGCACATGCATATGCATACATACATGCTTACATGCATGCACACATACATATACACACATAGACACACACACACGTAGAGACACACACACACACATATATATGCATACACATACACACACACACACGTAAAGAGACATACACACACATACACATACATGCATACATATGCGTACATAATGCATATGCATACATACATACTTACATGCATACAAACACATACACACGCATACACACACATGCATACATATGCATACATAATGCACATGCATATGCATAGATACATGCTTACATGCATACACATAGACACATAGACACATAGATACATATACACACAGACACATAGACACATATACACACAGATTTACACACACACATACACAAACACACTTACACATGCATACACATAGACATACAACATAGACACACACACACACTTACACACATAGACACATACAAACTTACACACACACATAGATACATACAGACTTACACACACACATCCACACACATTTACACACACACATACACATGCATATAGACATATATATACAGATACACACATATATACACACATAGACACACACATATACACACACATACACACATGTACACACATACACACACATCCACACACATTTACACACATACATACACATGCATATAGACACATATATACAGATACACACGTATATACACACATAGACACACACATATACACGCACACATGGACACATACACACACATATATACATAGACAAACACATAGACACACACACACACACATATATATGCATACACACACATAGAGACACATACACATACATGCATACATATGCATACATAATGCATATGCATATGCATACATACATACTTACATACTTACATGCATACACATACACACATGCATACATTTGCATACATAATGCACATGCATATGCATACATACATGCTTACATGCATACACACACTCACATATACACCTACATACACATATACACACACATATATATTGGTTTCTAACCCATTTTGTTTTATATGTATAGGTATTATGGATTCTAGTAGAGAGAGAAAGGAGAAACTCACTCTCATAAAAAGTCTTATGAGAGCAAGAGTTCCGCCTGATACTCTAGGGATCATCATGCATGAGTACTCAGAGATGGCTGATGATGAGCTCGATTATACGATCCAAATGCTTACCCAGCGATTAGAGGAGGGCTCTTCTGCAGCTCCACATGCAAGAAGATAGCTATTTGCTCATAGGTATGTTTTTTTTTCACAAATTTTTTTAATGATATCATAACACATTTTTATTTATTTTTATCTATCTATTTTCAGGACACCTATACCACCTCCAGATCATGATAGTAGAGCACAAGTGCCTATGAGGACATGCATAGGCACCTTAGGCCTAGAGTGCGATATAGAGCCAAAGGGGAACATTGTGTACATAGGGAATGGATTGGAGTTCAAGAGAAGAATGCGAGCATTATGCGACTCTTACCTGCACGTTGTCCATGTACAGTGGAAGTAATTTTAAATTTTACATATAAATTGAAATAAATATCTCATGTTTTATTTACATGATTTTTTCTATTTTTGTAGTGAGCATGATGAGAGGGATAAAAAATACACACTTAGTTCACTTCAGACAAAGTTTGGGACAGGATGGTCACATAAGTGGTGTCTAAAAGAGATGCGAACACTTATGGTTCATCATCGAAGTAATGCATGGTACACATTGCTTTTTATGTATATATATATATATATGTGGATATGAGTATGTGTGTTTATGTATGTATGTATGTATATGAGAGAGAGAGAGAAAAAAAAAAAAGAGTGAGACTAGAGGTACAAATACACGTATACACACACATATACATCATACATGCGCATTTACACACATATACACATACATGCACATTTATACATACACACAAATACATGCACATTTTTACACACACATACACATGCATGTAGTTACACACATATAATGAATACACACATAGACACATACACATACACATACATAATCATATGTACACACACATAGACTCACATAATCATATTTACATGCATATATACACATACACACACAACACATGCATACACACACACATATATATATTATATTTATAATATGGTTTTTGAATTAGGATATATATATATATATATATATATATATATATATATATATATATATATATATATATATATATATATATATATATATATATATATATATATATATATATTGGTGATATATTTAAGTAGTGATGTGTGTGAACACACTAGGACCGCCGGGGCACTTTTTTCCCTCTTTAGGAGGTTTTTTTCCCCCGGCTTGTATATAAGCCTATTGCCCTAATGGGCTACTTATCTTTGTACATTCTCTAGTAATACATTCAGTATTGTGTGTTTGTGCTCCAAGCTTCTTCTTCTTCCTTGTGCTATTCGTGTGCTCCTGCAGACGTCTAACTCCAACAATTGGTATCAGAGCAGGTCGTCACTTCATCTAGAGCGCCGTCGATACTCCTCCGTTTGCAGTCTCAGAATCACACGAATTTTGCTTATATGACGCAACATGTTTTGGTTGCAAAAGGATTGTGGAACATTGTGCAGGGTGTTGAAAGACGTCATGTTACATCTGTAACGACAGATACTACAAATACAGGTTCTGGAGCTGATGAAGATGGTGTCGAAGATGATATTCCGTAGATTCCTGTTTGTGCTGCTGTTTCTGTTGCACCTACTATAGAGCAAATTCGTTGGGATGGCGGAGATGCCATTGCACATGCATTGATAGCTTTGTCTGTCAAACGTGCCATTATTCCTCATATTCGCTCTTGTAGAATAGCTAGGGATGCTTGGGATACACTTACCACATTGTACCAAGCTAGGAATGAGGCTCGTGTGGCTTACCTCCAAAAACAGTTGGAGAGTGAGCACATGAATGAAGGTGATTCTATGGATAGTTTCCTAACGAAGATCAAAGATTTGAAGGAACAGTTGATTTTTGCTGATGAGGTTATACCAGATAGCTCACTTGTGCAGACCGTTCTGAATGGTCTTCCTGATTCATATCAGAGTTTTGCTTCTACTCTTCAGTTGATGATGAAAGGCAATCCGAATGCCTTATCATTTGAGGAGTTAGTCTCTGTTCTGTTGCAGGAAGATCAGTCTAGGTGGAACAGGTCCATTATGCGTGTTGCAGATCAAGCTTTCGTGGCTAGTCAGAAGGGCAAAGGAAAATGGAGCTCTTCTACTAGTAAGCAGAAATCTGCAAATGCTGCACATTCGAAGAACCAGGATAAAGATGAGAAGAAATCAGAAAAGCAGAAATTGTTTTGCAAGTACTGTAAAGGGAATGATCATATCATAAAGAACTGTCCAAAACTGGCTGCAAAAGAGGCAAAGAAAAAGGAGGCTGGAATGGTTGTTGCAGAAGCCTCTACACAAAAAACAAAGTCTTCTAATCTTGTGCAGGAAGAAGAATGGGCGTTTACTACTATTTGCAGTTTTGACCCATCTTCTCATGAGCAGTGCATGTATGTAGTGGACTCAGATGTTTGCTACTTTGACAGTGGGGCGACCAAACATATTACCTCGCAGCGCAGTTTCTTCTCTTCACTCGAGCCTGCCCCTACAGGGAATATTGTTACGTGCGCCAAAAACTCCTCTTATCCTGTTATGGGAGTTGGTAAGATCATTCTGACTATAGTTGATGGTAGTTCTTTCACCTTGTCAGATGCCTTATTTGTGCCAGGGATCAAGAAGAATCTGTTATCAGTTTCTGCATTAGCCAAGATTGGCTTGGTTGTGAAATTCGTTGATGACAGGTGTACAATTCATGATCTATCAAATGGCAATGTGATTATTGCTTCTGGAATTTTATGTCGTGGGCTGTATAAGCTCATAGATTATGAAAGATCTGTGAATGATTCGGCATGTGCAGTTCATGATTCTCAGGCTATGTCAGATGCAAAGCTTTGGCATGCATGCTTTGGTCATCTGAATTTTGCTAGTTTGCTACGCCTGTAGAAATTTGATATGGTGTCTTCTTTCCCCAAGCTTGAGGCACCTGGAAAACATGTCTGTGAAGGCTGTATTTTGGGCAAAATGCAGCGTTCCTCCTTTCCAAAAGATGGTTCAGTTCGGGATACACAGAAATTGCAGCTTGTACATAGTGATGTCTGTGGCCCTATGCAGACACCCTCTTTTGGGAATTACCTTTACTTCGTAACTTTCATTGATGATTTTTCCAGGCATGCATGGGTATATCCACTCAAAGCAAAGTCCGAAGTGTTCATGTGCTTTAAACAGTTTTTGGTTTTGGCTGAAAATCTGTTAGCATGTAAAATGGGCACCCTCCGTTCTGATCGAGGGGGGGAATTAATGTCTTCTGATTTTAATGCATTTCTCGCTGAACGTGGGATAAAACACCAGTGTATAGTGCCATATACACCTCAACAGAATGGAGTTGCTGAACGAAAGAACAGGTCACTCATGGAGATGGCGAGGTGCATGGTCAAGAGTCAGGCTTTACCACATAGTTTCTGGCTTGAGGCTGTCATGTGTGCAACATATGTACTGAATAGGTGTCCCACTAAAGCGCTGCAGTCTATCACTCCATATGAGGCTTGGCATGACCGCAAGCCATCTGTTGCTCATCTACGTGTTTTTGGTTGTTTGGCATATGAATTAGTGCCTGAACAACATCACAGAAAATTGGATGATAAGGCAGTACAATGTATTTTTGTTGGATACAGTTCTGAAAGTAAAGGCTATCATCTATATCATCCACAGACTAAACGCATTCTGGTTAGCCATGATGTTGTCTTTGTGGAAGATGCTATTCACCCATTGCTTTCATGTACTTAGGAGACATCCGTTAGCTCCAAAGACATGTATGATACGTTGATGCCTCTTTTTACAGGTGGACAGTCTAGTGTTGGTCCTAATGAGGCAAATTCTCAGCCTTTGTAGGTTTCATATGATGATGCAGATCATTCTATTTTGGATGCAGATTTACATGATGCAGTTGTTGATGAGAGAGCTAATATTGAGCAGGCAAAAACTATGCCAAAATGGCTGGTGCAGAATTTGCGTGACAGCAAATTAGATGCACCTTTGTCATATCGTACTCGTTCAGGCTCTCATAGTGCCTCCTTTGCATCAGATTGCTATGCTATGGCTGCGTCTAGTCTCTGTGATGAGAATGAGCCTGTTTCTTTTGATGAAGCACATAATTCAGAAAATTGGATGGCTGCCATGCAATCTGAATATGATGCTATAATGAAGAATGGTACATGGTCTTTATGTGACTTGCCTCCTGGCAAGAAGGCCATTTGCACTAAGTGGGTATACAAGCTGAAGCGTAAACCTGATGGCACAGTTGACAGGTATAAGGCTAGGCTTGTTGCAAAGGGTTATGCGCAGGAAAGAGGCATTGATTTTGATGAGACCTTTGCACCTACATGCCGTATGACTACTGTTCGGAGCACTTGCAGCCCATCATGGTTGGAATGTACATCAGTTGGACATTAAAACAACATTTTTGAATGGTGACTTGCATGAAGAAGTGTATGTTTTTCAGCCCCGTTGCTTTGTGCAAAAAGGGCATGAAAACCAGGTGTGCAGGTTAAAGAAGGCATTATATGGTTTAAAGCAAGTACCACGTGCTTGGTATGAGAAGATACATGCCTATCTGGTTGCACATGGTTTTGTGAACAGTCCAACTGAAAGCACCTTATATGTTAAGCGTGCTAATGATGTGCTTCTGATCATTGTTGTCTATGTTGATGACATGCTGCTCACTGGTCCTATTGAGAAGCATATTGCTGATTTCAAGGTTGATTTGCATGCCTCATTTGAGATGTCTGATTTGGGGCATTTGCATCACTATTTGGGCATTCAGTTTATGCAAGTTGATGGTGGAATGGCTTTGTGTCAAATGAAATATATTGACACATTATTGCAGCATTTTGGCCTTGAAGACTGTAAGCCTATTGCCACTCCTATGGAGACAGATTTACGATTGAGTCTTCATGATGCTGGAGATGCATTTGATGTTGTTCTCTACCAGCAGGTTGTTGGATGCTTGATTTACTTATGCATTACTCGGCCAGATATTCAGTTTGCTGTCTCACAGATGAGCAGGTTTATGCATTGTCCCAGGAGTCATGCATTGGAAGGCGGTTAAGCGCATATTTCACTACTTGAGTGGTACTCGGCTACTTGGGTTGTTTTATCCCAAGGGGGGATCACTACCACCAGATTTGCATGCTTTTTCTGACTCAGATTGGGCTAGTTGCTATGACACTCGTGTGTCCACCAATGGTTTTTGATTCATGCTTGGTAGCTCATGTCTATCTTGGTTGAGCAAGAAGCACCCTACTGTGGCCACTTCCAGTTGTGAGGCTGAGTATAGGGCAGCTTTCACAACGACTGTTGAGTGTGTGTGGCTCAGACGCCTTATGGCTGATTTGGGTGTTGGCCAGTCTTCTGCCACCACCATCTTCACTGACAGTCAGAGTGCATTGGCAGTTGCGAGGAACCCTGTGTTCCATGCTCGCACTAAGCACATTGAGGTGCATTATCACTATGTCGGGGAGAGGTTCTCTGCTGGGGAGATAAGCTTGGCATATGTGCCCACGCAGGAGAACATTGCAGACCTTTTCACGAAGGCTCTGCCTAGGGAGAAGTTGGAAGCTTTTCGCAAAGCTTTGGGCTTACTTCCTTTTGTGGAGTGATTTCCACATAGCTTGTCACTTCCTTATACATGAGTGCCAGCTCCTTGTTCACCGCATCACTCCCAGGGGGGATTTGTTGATATATTTAGGTAGTGATGTGTGTGAACACACTAGGACCACCGGGGCACTTTTTACCCTCTTTAAGAGGTTTTTTTTCCCCGGCTTGTATATACGCCTATTGCCCTAATGGGCTACTTATCTTTGTACATTCTCTAGTAATACATTCAGTATTGTGTGTTTGTGCTCCAAGCTTCTTCTTCTTCCTTGTGCTGTTTGCGTGCTCCTGCAGACGTCTAACTCCAACATATATACATATACACACACAGATATATATATATATATATATATATATATCCTAATTCAAAAACCCTATTATAAATATTCTAATTCAGAAATCCTATTTCAAAAATCCTAATTCAAAAACACTAATTTTGATATTAGGGTTTTAAAAACCCTAATTTAGAGACTCTAATTCAGCCTTTTAGCCATATGATTGAAGTATATGTACACATTGCATCTATTCCTCCGACATCCTACTATAGAGATGTCTCTCCTCCCAAACTTATGCCTCTATATATAGCTACTCAAATCAACGAGGATCGTAATGTATATAAAGATATATACACATCATGTAGATACACATAC
This sequence comes from Ceratopteris richardii, assembly GCA_020310875.1. Lineage (NCBI taxonomy): Eukaryota > Viridiplantae > Streptophyta > Polypodiopsida > Polypodiales > Pteridaceae > Ceratopteris > Ceratopteris richardii. The sequence goes on from CM035420.1 coordinate 118,393,020, forward strand.
ATAAATATAAAATGGAGTAGATACATTATGCATCACACATACATGCCTAAATGCACACATAAATTTATATACATGCATACATATTTACATGTACACATTTACACATAGACACATATACATATATACATATACACATCACATATACATGCCTACATGCACACATGTATACTTATACATGCATACATAATTATAAACACTTGCATATATTACATGAATACATGAATATATTACACAAATGCATATGCATATATACACGTATGCATACTAACACATGTATACATATATCACACATGCACACACATACATATACATGAAACACATATTTATGCATACTAACACATGTATACATATAATACACATGAATACACACACATATGCATACATACATGAGAAAAATTTTCTCCTCGAAGATAAAGCTATATATAAAATAATTAGACATACCCCCAAGCTTCATGTTCTAACTTAAAAGAACATGATTTCATCCCTTTAGTAGGATTCATCAATATTCTAGTTGAATAAAGAAGAATCTATTATCTGATATCCATTCAGACGCTTCAAGTGATTGATCGATAACTAGAGTAGAATTTACTATCTAATCTGCTCATATGTTTTCATTATTGCCATCATTTTGGTAAGACATCAATATAGTCTCATCTTCATTATCCTTATTGATTTCATTTATTTCTTCTATTATTAAATCTGTGTTCTCATGAGTCCCATCATCTATTGATGGATTAATATCGATTTCTGGTAATTCCTCTTCATCATTGATAGAATCAACATGTAGAGTATTATCCTCTTCATCAAAAGGATTAGTATCATTATCATGTATAATGATTCTAATTTTTGTTTCAGATGTTGATATATTAGTATCTGATGGTGAATCATCAAGAGGACTTTCTTCGATCTCTTTACAATAAATTGTTCAAACAATGACCTACCTCTAGGTTGCATGAATGACTTGCCACCAAAGGTGAGCATCTGAGTTTTTATAAAAAAAATGCTTGTTCAATATGCCTACAAAGAATATATGGTTCTTTAGTAGATCACATTACCTTGGAAGAATCACTTGCCCAAAACCCAGATAATTCCTTTCTTAATGTGGAATTACTACGTTTATACTCAGCTCAAAATCAGTCAACCTTCAAAATGACCTATCAAAATATATAAAAACAAAAACCCATTATTAGGTGCTTAAAAAATAATAAACTCTATCATAAAAAATATAAACATTTTTCTACTTGTTATGTTATATGTATGTATATGTGCATATGTATGCATATATGTATGTGTATATGTTTGCATGTATATGTGTATGTGGATATGTGTATGTGGATATGTGTATGTGGATATGTGTATGTGTATGTGTGTGTATATTTGTGTATGTATTCTGATTCTTTTTTTTCGGTTGAGATTAAATTAATAAGAGACATTGTATGGTGGAAAAAAATAAGAGGCGACCTAACATACCACCTGAGACATGGTAGTTTTTTCGTAGAAAACTACATCTTCAGGAGTCATTTCCTCAGCAGAAGGTATACAAATTAATAGTTTGTATTTATAGTTTTCATATATTTTAGTAATTTTTTACATTTAATTGATGTATTTATTTTTTCTTAAAATAAGCAGGCTGCTGCAAAGAAGAGAGTTGAGTCAAGCCACACATCGCACCTAGGCCGAATGGGCCTCATGGTTTTCTAGCTACATTTGTAAGTATATGTGTTATTGTGAGTATATTTTTTATTTTAGTTAAAATGCAAGAAACTAATCTTTTTTATTTGTTTCAATGCAGAGAAAGGATTATGGCCGATATCCTACAAAATATGAGATCGAGTATGCTACACATTTTGGATATCGCCATTCGACCAAATATATGCAAGATCATCCGGATGCCTTTGTGAGTATTATTAATTTTTATATAATTATTTTATTTTTATGGATGTTTTAATTGTTCTACTTATTTATGTTTGTTATATGTAATACATGAGTATTATGGAGAGGCAAATATGGATGAGGTGGAGAGACAGACATAGGAGGAATGATCTCGATCCACTACAAGAAATAGGGGGGGTGTAGCGACACCCCCAAATTGAAAAAAAAAACGAGCACCGTCGCTTATGCGACGTGCTTTTTTTGGATTTTTTTTTATGGGCATTCGTCGCATAAGCGATGCCTGCATCGCTTATGCGATGCTAAATGTGTGCGTCGCAAATAGCATCGCTAACTACCGACGTTGGCAAACTGGATAGCGTTGCATATGCGACGTCTTGTGTTCCAGAGCGTCGCATAAGCGACATTCTAGAACTTAAAAAAAAATCGATTTCTCCCAACACATTTGTGCCGGGATTTGGATGCGAGAGCGAGAGAGAGAGAGAGAGAGAGAGAGAGAGAGAGAGAGAGAGAGAGAGAGAGAGAGAGAGAGAGAGAGAGAGAGAGAGAGAGAGAGAGAGAGAGAGAGAGAGAGAGAGAGAGAGAGAGAGAGAGAGAGAGAGAGAGAGAGAGAGAGACGCATCGTTGAAGCCAGGTATGCGCACACACACACACATACATATGCATACACACACATATACACACATAGACACACACACATACACATAGACACACACACATACACACACAAATACACACACATACACAAATAATGTTGCATACACACATATACATGCATACACACACACATATACATGCACACACACATATATGCATACACACACATATGCATACATAATGCACATGCAGACATACACATACATAATGCATACACATGCACACACATATACACATACACATACACACACATACACACACACATACACACACATACACACACACATACACACACATACACACACATACACACACATACATATGCATACACACACACATAGAGAGACATACACACACATACACATACATGCATACATATGCATACATACATACATACATACTTACATGCATACACACATATGCATACATAATGCACATGCATACATACACATACATAATGCATATGCATACATAATGCACATGCATACATACACATACATAATGCATACACACACATATGCATACATAATGCATACACACACATACACACATATGCATACATACATGCATGCACATACACATACATAATGCATATGCATACATAATGCACATGCATACATACACATACATAATGCATACACACACATATGCATACATAATGCATACACACACATACACACATATGCATACATACATGCATACACATACACACATACACACACATAGACACATACACACACATAAATAGATACACACTCATAGACACACACACATACACATAGACGTGCACACACATACACACACATATACACACACACATACACACATAGACACATACACACATAATGATGCATTCACACACATACACATGCATACACACATACACACACATATACACACACATACACACATATATGCATACACACACATAGAGAGACATACACACACATACACATACATGCATACATAATGCATATGCATATGCATACATACATACTTACATGCATACATAATGCACATGCATACATAATGCACATGCATACATACACATACATAATGCATACACACGCATATGCATACATAATGCATGCACACACATACACACACATATGCATATGTACATGCATACACATACACACACATACACACACATAGACACATACACACACATACACACACATACACACACATACACACATACACACACATAAACACATACACACTCATAGACACGTAGCGACATATACACATAGACACACACACATACACACACACATACACACACACATACACACACATACACACATGGACACATACACACATAATGATGCATACACACACATACACATGCATACACATACATATGCATACATACATGCATAAACATACACACATAGACACATACACACACATAGACACATACACACACATAAACACATACACACTCATAGATACACACACATACACATAGACACACACACATATACACACACACATACACACATAGACACATACACACATAATGATGCATACACACACATACACACGCATACACACATACAAACACATATACACACACATACACACATACACACATACACACACATATATACATACACACACACACATAGAGAGACATACACACACATACACATACATGCATACATAATGCATATGCATATGCATACATACATACTTACATGCATACATAATGCACATGCATACATACACATACATAATGCATACACACACATATGCATACATAATGCATACACACACATACACACATATGCATACATACATGCATACACATACACACATAGACACATACACACACATAGACACATACACACACATAAACACATACACACTCATAGACGCGAGGCGACACATACACATAGACACACACACATACACACACACACATATACACACACACATACACACATAGACACATACACACATAATGATGCATACACACACATATGCATACATACATGCATACACATACACACACATATACACATACACACACATAAACACATACACACTCATAGACACACACACATACACATAGACACATATACACATACACACACATATACACACACACATACACACATAGACACATACACACATAATGGTGCATACACACACATAGAGAGACATACACACACATACACATACATGCATACATATGCATATGCATACATATGCAGATGCATACATATGCATATGCATACATATGCATATGCATACATACATACTTACATGCATACATACACTTACATAATGCATACACACACATATGCATACATAATGCATACACACACATACACACACATATGCATACATACATGCATACACATACACACATAGACACATAGACACATACACACATACACACACATAAACACATACAAACTCATAGACGCACACACATACACATAGACACACACACATACAAACATAGACACATACACACATAATGATGCATACACACACATACACATGCATACACACATACACACATACATACACACACATACACACACATACACACATACACACATACACACACATATATGCATATACACACATAGAGAGACATACACACACATACACATACATGCATACATATACATACATAAATCATATGCATATGCATACATACATACTTACATGCATACACACACATATGCATACATAATGCACATGCATACATACACATACTTAATGCATACACACATATGCATACACACACATACACACACATATGCATACATAATGCACATGCACATGCATATGCATACATACATGCATACACATACACACACATAGACACATACACACATATAATCACATACATGTAAGTGTATATGTAATATGTGTGTGTATATGTATGTATGTGCATGTGTATGTGTGTGTATATCTATGTATGTGCATGTGCATGTGTAAGTGTATATGTGTGTATGAGTATGTGCATGTGCATGTGTATGTGTGTGCATATGTATGTGCATGTATATGTGTAACTCTATGTGTATATGTGTGTATGTGCATGTATATGTGTATATGTAGGTATGTGCATGTGTGTGTGCATGTGTATATGTGTGTGTACGTATGTGCATATATATGTGTATATGTGTGTATAATGTATGTATATGCATGTGTAAATGTATGAAACATGCATGTGTATGTGGATGCATTTCCATTTGCATCCATGTGCATGCATGCGCATGCATGTGGATGTGCATATACATGTATTTACATATATGTTAATGTGTGTATGTGCATATATATATATATATATATATATGCAATAATGCATGCATGTAAGTCTTTTTATGTGGTTGTAGAAATGTTTGCGCATATGCATGTGTATATGTGTGTATGTCTAAGTGTATGTGCACATGTATCTGTGTGTATATGTGCATGTGTATATGTGTATATGTGTGAAAATGCATCTTCATCATGTATAAGTATATAAGTGCATATCAATAAGTGTGAGTATGCTATCTAATGAAAATAACACAATTCAAATGATATACAAAGAATAGAAATTGTACTTACAATAGTTAGCCATACTTTTTGTTCAAATGATATACAAAGAATAGAAATTGTACTTACAATAGTTAGCCATACTTTTTGCTTGGTTAGCTTCTTGAATAACCTGCAATAAAGAGAGAAAGAAGAGAGGGAGAGAGAGAGAAAGAGAGAATTCAAAGAGAGAAAGATGTAGAAAGAGAGAAACAGAGACAGAGGGAGACAATAAGAGAGAGCTTAGTCAAAACAACAATTATGCATACACTTGTTTCAACTCGTAAGCGCAACGCAATTGCGAACGTTGGAGAGCTCTGTAGCTCAGTGATGAGTAGCACCTCCTTTAATGTCAATCCGGGAAGACGTGAGGATGGTATGAAGACCTCGAGCAAGTGGCGGCACAAGTGCGTGAGTGAGAAGCACACAAGCATGCACACACATACACACACACGCGCACACACGGTAAGACAAAGAGTCAGAAACAATGGAATTCTTAGATTACTTTCAAAAGCTCTTACAAGTTCATTCCAATTACAATCTACCCCAAAAATGAGCTCTCTAGCTCCTTTTATAGTTTTTGACTAGCTTTGGCCCTGTCCAGACCTAGTGTCCGGCCTAGTTAAAAATTAGGTTCCAGGGCTTATTTGAGGGCTCAAACGAGATCTAAAAAATACGAAAATTGGCAGGTAGATACTTCTAAAGCTCCTCAAGCTCAAGGACTCCTTGGCTTGCACAAAATGGAGCTACAAAAAGATGAAATGGTATTTACAATGGTGTTTAGTGATGAGAATCACTTTTAATTGGTGTAGAGGTTTTGAAACAATAAGGTTGCCTTAGTGCTAAATCTGCGTGAATGCTCATACGCACTTCCTTCCTGAAGAAAATTATTGGCCTATTTGCCAGATCTTCGTTGACTCCCTTGTCTGTTGCTAACACCCCCCCCTCTCTCGCGTCTGTCGTCCCTGACAGACCCTTGTTGTGTGGGTTTTTGGATGTAGTATTCGACGACATCCTGCGCTAAATGATGTTCGGCAATCCTCAATCCTTTGGCCAAATCTATTAGTAGCGCATCCCAATCTACTGGCCCGGGAACCTCTGGATGTGGTATACGTAGCTTTTCGGAATGGAGAGCTTGTTCCACTGCAAACAACTGCAAGAGATGGGATGGTCTGGGAATGAATATCTCGGAGTGGTATTCCCAGAATCCTGTGATGAACATCTCTTCAAACGTTTGTTTGAAGCAGGCCGGTAGATATTTGATGCGAGCGTGCCATGCATACACAACATTAATCGATGGGGTTGTGCTCATGTCGTATACAAGGTCCTGATTACCTTCATTAAATCCTAATGCTGAGAGATGCGGTTCCTTGACATTTTTGAAGGTTCTGAAGGTGACCAGCATAAGTTCAAAAATCTTCAGGCACATCTGAGTCATGACATCAGGTACATTCTTGAACCGGACCCCCCAATGTCGAATCGTCGAAATCATATATCCAATCGTAGGTGGGCCCTTCAGGGGTGCGAAGTACACATAATTGAGCCACTTCTCACATCCTTTAATCTGCAGCACTGTTTGTGTGTACTCCGGCCATGATCTCCTTCGAAATACAGGGCAATAACATGGGTTATATTTGATGTACAGTGGCATGTTGTTCCATGTTCTTACCATTTCTGGGTACGTTTCAAGCAGCCGAATTCTCCACATTGGTTGGTGAATATGTCCCTGCTTGGCACTTTCTGGGATGTCGTCAGGTGCAAATTGGGTGGCAGAGGTGGGTTCCCTTGAGGTGTGGTGCTTGATCTCTGCGTTGTAATCTGCCATTAGCACACAGAAAGGAACATACAGGTCGTCCGATGGGCTGATCCACCTATGGTGTGAGAGATTCTGAAAATAATCGGACTTTATTACCACCTCTTCTAATTTTGACATCAATGCGATTTGGACTGCCACCCTGTCATCATGCGTCGTGGCTACTTTCTCTAATTTTTGCATCCATTTAGGTGCCTCAATTTCAATTGTGTCGATGCCCTGTTCTGTTCGCTTACCCCCGGGTGTTGGCATCGGAACATAGGGATCCTCAAATGTTTCTTCTACTTCAATTGGCACAAGATCGTCAGGCTCTGGTTCTGCCAAGGGGGAGGGTTGGCGTTCATATACAAGCACTTTCTTTTCCAATTCCTCGATTTGTGCTTTGAGCGCTGCTACTTCGTCAGCTGTGTCAGCTGTGGTCGGGGCTTCTTTGGGTGGTGCTGGTTGAGCTGCCAATTGCCTTCGTAGTTCATCTCTTTCCTTTTCTAAGGCTGCATGGGCTTCGAGGAGATCCGCATGGGTTTCCAAAATGATTTGCATATTATCTGAGGGAATAGCCTTAAATCTCTCCGGGTCAATGTCCTGTGGGGAACCTTCCATGGCTAACTCCAAGTTCTCTTCATTTTGTGTCTGAAGCCATCTATTTTCTTCTAGGGCTGCAGACATATGCTTCCGTAAGAGAGCCATGTTTCGGCGGAGTTTGAGGTTCTCTGTGATTTGAGAATGTAGCAACTCGTCCATGTGTCGTCGCTCTTCATCATCTGCTTGGGGTGGGTTGGCTACTAATTGTGCATATTGTTCCTGTAAGGTCATGTGCTGCTGTTGTAGTAGTTGCTTCTGCTCTTCAAGATCCTTAAACCGTGCTTGGAGATCTTCGTGGCTTCGGAAAAGCCTTGTATGTTGGTTGTCAAGGTGTTGGTAATGTTGCTGAAGTTGGGACATGCATTGATACATACTATTAAATACATTATTAATGGGGATGGATGCAGGGAGGGTGTTATGTGCAGTGGGGAAGGGAAAGGGGAAGGGGAGTGTGAATGCAGTGCTGGGAAATGGTGAAGTGGGTGGTGGGGGAATGGGAGATTGTGGTGGTATGGGGGGAGGGAGAGGTGCGGTGGAAGGTGATATGTCCATAAAATCTGTGGTGGAAGCAGTAGTGGGAGTGATTGTGAATAGTGGAACGGTGGGTGCAGTGATTGTTGTGAATGTGTACAGTGGTGTGTGCAGTTGTGGATGTGAACTGCCTGAAAGTGTGGGTGGGGGAATGGGGATGTCAGTAGATGCCGTTAGGGTTACAGTGGTAGTGGAGGTGTATACACGGGAGGTGTTGAGAGGGTGTGTGGGTTGATAGGCCGTTTGTGCTTCAGTCATGGCGATGGGTTCGGAGGCGGTAACGGTGGTAGTTACATTGGTGATGGGAGGTGAATGTGGTGGAGAGGGAGGAGAAGGTGGTAAGGGAGGTGATGGAGGTGCACTTGATGTATGGGCTTCCTCGGTGTCGTGAACAGTGTGTGCAGTGCCCGTGGTTGTGGGGGTGCCTTGTGGTCCGGATCCTAATACATTCATTTGTTTTCCCATGCGTGGGGGGCGTCTTCCATATCTTTTCTCTGTCCTTCGTGATTGCGCTAATGCAGTATGCACCGTTTCAGGTACTCCCAAAGCATCTGATATCATTTCCAGGGTGGCACGGTATTGCTCGTCCACGCCTTCCTCCTCCAGAATCTGGTTCATGAGGGCTTTACCTGCAGCTAATGACAGCCTGTGTTGCTGTTGGACTCGGTTCATCGTATCGTAGAGCTTCTTTAATGCGTTAGTATAGGCGGGGGCACCTTCCAGTACCTGTAGGGCTTCCTGATCATACTCTTGTTCTTCTGCTTCTGATTGTCCACCCCGTGCCTCCTCCTGTGCTTCTTCTTCATCGTCCACATTGACTACATCCGGTTGGCTGGGCTGGGGTTGGTCTGGGGCAGTTTGCTGTCCTCCCGCTTGCTCTGCTTCAACTTCTGCATTTACAGCGTCGATGATTCTAGCAACTTCCTCGTCCGTTAGATCCTCCAGAGTGAATCCATGCGGGAATTCCAGATCAGTCGGTACTGGGGGAAACACAAGGTTCGGGCCATCAGTGCTCTGCCTGGGTAACCTTATAGTAAATGGCTGCACTCTTCGAGGAAGCCTTGGAGTTGTTTCTGGTGTTAGAGTTGCACCACGGGGTTGTGCACAAGGCATCTGTACTGTGCCTCTCATCTTTTTAGAGGGAGGTCCAACAGCGGACAACCTGCGTTGAAACTCCTGTGCTCTGGACCAAATGAGAGCCTTCTGCACCGGTACATCATATGCGAGACATCTGTATACAATTCTTGTAAGTGCACAGCAACCATACAACACAGACTTTTGCTTCTTATACCATCTCTGATGGGCCATATGAATCTGGTCGATAATCCAGTGGGGCATATTGATGGACAATTCAAAAGCATCCACCAGGTAGAGGCTAAACCAAATCTTCTTCGGAGGCATTGTGAACCTGTCTTGTGCGGGGAACGCGAAATGTTGCATGACCATACGTAAATGAATGGCAATTGTGGGAGTCATTGCCACCATGTCCTTCAGGTTTGTCAGATTCCTGTTCTTCATGTTATCGGGGACCATGGTCTCCTTTTCCGTAGGAATGTGCATTCCGTGCATATCAAGAGCTTCTCTTACTAGGTTGATAGTCAAGCGGAAACGCTTCAGCTCATTGCCCCTTGTGAGTGATGGGAGCACAAAGGAGCTGTATCCCTTCTTGTCTTTGCTGGGGGTGAGGGTACTAATTAAGTATGAGCACCTTAGAAAATCTGGCTTTGGTAGTTGGAACTCGAAATAATCATATAACCCAGCCTTCCTCCATATTGGCTGCAGTCCTTCGTTGTTCTGTAGCTTTTCAAACTCTCTGGTAAAGAAGTGGTATCTGCCCCAACGTCCATTGAATTCTACTTCGGACTCCCACATGTATGTGCCTTCACCGAGAGGTCCCGCAACATCACTGAACCAGTGTGAGGTTTTGCCCACCGGCATTGTGTGACCCTGTGGAGGATTCTGAATAGGTATGGCATGTAATGCCCGTAATGCCACTGGTCTTTCCTTTAATTCCTCCTCGACCGGAAGGCTTTCGATGTCCACAATTTGGGGGCCGGTGCCTGCCTGGGAGCTAGTTCCTACCGTATCTGCCATGTTACTTCTTGCTTCCTGTCTCTGTGAGAATATAGAAACATGTGTTAACATTGTACAGGACAAGAGAGAACCGTTGTTGTCCCCATTACAACATTAACATGAGGGTCGGGAGAGATTAATGGGTTAGTAAGTGTTCGGTGTGAGTGTGTGTGTGGTTTGGAGTTCGGTAGACCTAGGAGCTAAGTGAAATAGTGTAGTGTGATAGTGATGCGGTTAGTAGGTGGTCATGGATTTACAAATGGGGTCCGGGGGTTTGTTACAAGTCTTAGGCTGCCAAATGCAGCGGATAGGTTTTACTCTTGGTTTCATAGAGACTCTCGAGAGCCTTATGAGTGTGTCGGCTTGAAAATGAGGCTTTTTAGGGACCCATTTACAAGTGGTTTTGTTCGTGCTCATGGGCCTGAGTGTGTTTCTGAGTGTGGAAAATGTGTGGATGTCAGCGGTGGGAGCGAATGGATCACGTTGTAAAGGGTGCGGCCTTGGTGTAGCTATTTGAGCCCGCAAACAAGCGTTAGGCACCCAAATTTGTCTTGATTGTGGGCTAGCCTTCATTGACCTCTTGGGCACCCAAATAGACTTCACATTAGTCGAAGAACTTTTGAAAGACTTCTTATTAGTGTCAAGTTGTTGGTTACTAATAAGAGGCTGTGCTGGTGTGGTTGGCTTGAGTGCAGCCGGGTGTTCGCCTTTCCGCACCCATACTTGTTTCACTTTCTGAGACATTTTGGTGCGCCGGTACTTTTGATCTCCAACATAGGTATTACTCGGCTTCTTATGCCTTTGATCCACCTTTGGTTGTCGTCTCCTATTGGCCTTCGAAAAAGAAGGGAGTTCCGTTGCATCCCTGATTCCTTGTTTACAACCATCATTCCTCTGCAACACATAGTTTTGGAGAAGAACAGCATGGTCATCTTCATGTGTACCCCTGGAAGGACCAGGAGTGTGTGCCTTTCCTAGTTCCTTGAGTGCTCCATTATCTAACTCTACTGTAATTCGACTATGATTGACCCATACCTGAAGAAGTCCGCTTCTTAGGTTTAAATTGATTGCTTGGTCATAGATCCAGTCTTGACCCAGGACAAGAGGTTCAGTGAGATCCTCATCTTGACACACCAGTACCTTAACTGTCATTGCCTCATCATGAATACAGAGGGGGAGTTCCACCTCGCCCATGCAAGGGGTTTCCACACCTCCCAATCCTATGAGATATGCTTCCACGGGAGTGACAGTTAACTGCAACTCTTGACAATAAGACAATTTAACAGCACTAGTGGCTGCGCCTGAGTCAATCAAGGCTCTTACAGTCATTGCACTCTTTCCTTGTCCTATATCTACGGTTATGAAAGGACGTCGGTCAGTTATTCTATGTGAGCTAACTCCTGAAACTTCACACATAGCCACATCGTATCCTAGATCTGCATATGCATCTTGCCTAGGGTGCTCTCTACCTTGTCTTCTTAATTTCATTCTCCGGATGCGCTCTAGGGCTTCTGCTTGAGCTTCTTCTCGAATTCGCTTTTCTTCCTCTTTGCGTTTCTTAGCAGTATTGAGTCGGCTTAGCATCTCCTCCGTGAGAGGTTCCTGATACAACTTAACTCTGCATCCGCTAATATAGTTTGGGAGAACATCACCCTCTAAAGTGGCTAGTTGTACTGCTCCACTCGTGGAGATCCTATTTATGATCATAGGTCCGTAGCCTCTCTTTTCTAGCTTCCTTGCATGTTGTTTCAATGTGTAGACTAGAACTAAGTCTCCTGCTTTCAAGCCTTTATCCTTCACATGGGCATCAAAGTAGGTCTTCTGTCTCTTCTTAGCTGCATAGATTCCTGCAGCTGCTCTCAGTCTTGTTTCTCCTAATCGTTCAAGGTCAAAGATCCTAGAGGAGAGCTCATGACCTGTCCATTCGTGCTCTTGAGCTACTTTCAACGTAGGAATCAGGAAGTCCAAGGGTAGCACAACGTTTTGGCCAAATACCATCTGAAAGGGGGTGGCTTGGAGTACCGTTTTGTAGGCGACTCGGTATGCCCAGACAGCATGGTGTAGCTGTTTGTCCCAATCAGAGCGTTTATTGTTTACTAATTTCGTCAGTACATTGCATAAGATCTTGTTGGTGCTCTCAGCCTGGCCATTAGCTTGGGGGTGATAGGGGGCAGACTTCTTATGAACTACCAAGAATTCTTGGAGTAGATTTTCAATAACTTCATTCAAGAAGTGAGTGCCTCTATCACTTACAAGCTCTATAGGTAGCCCGTATCTTGTGAATACATTCTCAAACAAGAATTTTGCAGTTGTTTGAGCATCGTTCTTCGTTGTGGCTTTTACCTCTACCCATTTAGTTAGGTAGTCTGTTGCAACAATGATATATTCTGCATGGGAACTCTTAGCTGGGGGATTAATAGGACCCACGAAGTCTATTCCCCACTTGGAGAATGCACGTCCACCCATCATAGGTTTCAGTGGCATCTCATCTTTACGTATAGGATACTGAGTTCTCTGACAGACATCACATCGTTTCACATAGGTATGTGCATCCATGTGAAGGGTTGGCCACCAGAATCCCGTAAATAGTATTGCCTTGACCACCCGATCTGGTCCAAAGTGTCCTCCTGCTACACCTTGGTGAGCAGTGTCCAAGATCTTGAGATACTCACTCTCATGGACACATAGTCTCAGGTAACCATCCTTACCGCGCTTGTATAGATTATCACCAATGAGTGAGTAATCCTGGGCTTCTTGTTCTAAACTCCTTTTCCTAGCTAGAGTCATGTCTGGAGGGAATGTGTTTGTCCTCAAGAATGATACTAGAGGTTCACTCCAATCTGGCACAATGGATACTTGATAGAGAGTGGCATGTTCCACAGGTGGTTTAGTGCAACAGATTGGGCATTCCTTGCATAATTTTTGGACATCAGCTTCCATAGTTGGCCAATGCACTCCGAGTCTCCTGAGTGTCTGTAGGGTTCGTTGTTTTGAGTAGTGTTGCTCCAATGCACCTACATGTGCTAATTGCAACCACTTCGCATACTTGTCCTCTTCTACACAACAAGCCAAGATTCCTTGATCTGTGTGCTTGTACATGCTTCCTGCCATGATGTGGTACTTTTGGGCTTTCACCACCTCTCTATTCCGTGTGTTTACTACTGGATGGTTAGGCCCGTATGTCAATACTGGCACTAGTGGCTTAGCCCACTGCGGCACCACTTCCAAATTAAACAAGTAAGCATCAGGAAGGTCATCTGCCACTCCTTGTGGGGCTTCTCCCGATGTGAGCCTAGAAAGATGATCAGCTCTTAAATGAGTTCTCCCTTTTCTCACCACTACCTCAAAGTCGTATTCCATTAGTAAGAGAAACCATCTTACTAATCTTCCTGTATTGGATGGTTTGTTTACCAAGTACAACAATGCTTGATGGTCAGTAAAAAATTTAAACTTATTTGCAAGCAAATAGTGTCTAAATTTCTTAACTGCATATACCATGCCTAATCCTTCTCTCTCTGTAGTGGTGTAATTTCGTTCAGCTGCATTCAATTGTCTACTGGCATAAGCAATTGGAAGGTCCATGTTACCTTCACCAGTAGGTTGTGCAAGCACACATCCAATGGCATAATTGGATGCATCCACGTGAACATGGAATGGCTTATTCCAATCTGGCGTGGTCAAGATTGGTGCTGAACATAATCTTCGTTTCAGCTCCTGGAAGGAATTCTCGCATTCATCCGTCCACTCAAAGTTTGTCAGAAGTCCGTACATGGGCTTTGCAATGACGGCATACATGTGAATGAACCGGCGGTAGTAACCACAATGCCCCATGAAAGCTTGTACTTCTTTGACATTCCTTGGCCTAGGTAGCTCTGCTATGGCTCTCACTTTCTCTTCATCAGTAGATATGCCATTCTTTGACACTATGTGTCCTAGAATCTTGCCTTGCCTGACCATAAAAACGCACTTTTCTGGGTTCAGGCAGACCTGATATTCTCTGCATTTGTCAAAGATTTGTCTGAGTTCAGGAATATGGGTTTGTCTGATGTTGGAATGAGCACAAAGATCATCAACATAGACTTCTAAATTCTTCCTCAGGAACTCTTTAAATACATGGCACATTAGTCTCTGGAAGGTAGCTGGTGCATTGGTAAGCCCAAATGGCATTACACGAAAGGCAAATATGCCCCACTCCGTGGCAAAAGCTGTTTTATGCTGATCTTCTGGAGCTATGGCTACTTGATTGTAGCCCGAAAATCCATCAAGGAAGCTATACACTTCCTTTCCTGCCACTCTTTCTAAGAGATGTTCTGTGATGGGAAGTGGATAGTTATCTCGGATCGTGGCTGCATTGACCTTCTTCAAGTTAATGCATACACGCAGCTTGCCATTTTTCTTGGGCACCACTACGATGGGGGATACCCATTCAGTGTGCTCAATTTCATAGATAAATCCAGCTTCGACCAGTCTATCTATCTCTTCCTTAATCTTAGCGGCATAATTATCGTTATATGTGTAGGGCTTTTGCTTAGAGGGTTTAGCGTCTGAGGTCATGGGGATGGTGTGAGAGCATATGTCTGGGTCAACCCCCTTCAAATCCTTGTAACTCCAAGCGAATACATCTCTGTATTCTCTTAGCAAGGCTATTAACACATGCTCTTCTTCCTCTGTCAGGTCATGGCCTATATACGTGCATCTCTCCTCTCCTTCTTCTAGGGCCACAACTATTTTCTTGGTGGTTTCTTTGTTATCATAGGCCTCTCCTACTTGTGCCTCTCATTTAGGCATTCTTATCATGACTCTCCTGTCGTCTATCTCATACTTCTTAAAATTTTCTGGGACCTCAAACAAAGATTCTTCCTCTTCTTGAGAGACTTCTCTCTTCTTTCGTTTCTTCCCTTCTTCCTTCGGGGTCACATGTGTTGCTAATCTTACATCATTTGTGAGTTCTCCATGCCTCTGGGGTTGAAATTCTACTTCATGGAAGTATTCTTCATCTGATGCAAATGGTGGGTCCATAATGATTGACTCTAGATCGGAGTCACTTGCATCCTCAAATGCATCAGGGCTAGGTTCGCATTCTTCTAGAACTGCCTCTCCCATGATTGGTTCTATGGAGAAGACCGAAATGTCATAGCCATCCTCATCACAGTGGGGTGTCCATTGTTCCTCATTGATGGCTACATCCATTGTTGCTAGGATTTCTGCCCAACCGTGGGGTTCAAATTCCTCATCAGGAAAGATTACAGGTGCATAGGCTGGGTCTTGAATTGATCTATGGGTTTCTTTCACACCTACCTCTCTGGCTTTCTCTCTCTTCTCTTCTTCTACTGCTACCTTGCACATCCATAAGTGAGTGTCTTCATGCATCCATGAGGATCCTGATCCTATGGAATGCACCGATTCCGTATCGTCTTTGGCTCTATGGATGGGATTCCATTGGATAGGGGGGACATCTCTATGAGAGTAATCTTTGAGATTCACTTTGGTCGTAACACCCAAGTGTTGCAGGTACAAAGAATTGGTTCCCCAATCCTGCACTACTTGCAACTGTCGCATAAAAGGTCGTCCCAAAATCATCTCATAGGCATGATTTTTGCTAAAGTCACATATAGCGAATGTATGTTCGAACTCAACACCACAGGTGGTGAGAGTTATACCTTCTAGCAATCCTAAGGGTCTCTCTATGTGACCATCTGCCATCTGCAATTTCATTCTCGTTGGCCTGAGTGCTGGCTTGCCCCAACGCTTCCATAGGGAAGTGGTGGCAATTGCAACTCCTGCACCTGAGTCCAAAATTGCCTTGGTGGTGTATTCCTGGTAGGTAATGGGAAGATAGGTGTTCCCTTCTTCACCTTCACACATATCTCCTATCTTATCCAAGGGTATCTCTGGCACCGTTCTGTGTGATCCTACCTGAGAACGAGGTTTTGCTATCTCTGGTAACTGTTTGGCTACATGTTTCCATAATTCAGGTTTAACCTTGAGTAGCTCTTCCAACTTTAAATTGCACTGCACTCTAGTATTTTTCACTACCTCTGTGTTCCTAGGTAGGACTGAATCTTCGTTTCTTACCATGACTGTGGATGCTCTCATACACGTGGACTTTGCTTCCCATGGGCCTGTGAAATGGGGTAGCTCTTGTATGGAATTGGATTCAAAGTCCAATCTCTTGTGAGACTGAGTACTCTCATATTCCTCGTAAATAGATGGGATGTCTTGTGGGAATTGGTCGTGTGCATCATCCACAAGTTCAAAGGGAGGGGCGACTTCACTTTCGTTATCCCATTTATCTTCTTGAATTTCTCGTAGGAAGTCTGGTGCAAACCGATTCATAGAAGAAGAAGTGTCTGGCTCCGTAGAATTAGGCACATAAGCAACCTGGGAAGGAGGGCTTATTCTATCGTTGGCTCTTTCCTCGCTCTCATAGATGGTTGGAGCACAAGCTTCCTGGGGAGGATTACTTATTCTATTACTTTTCCGAACAGGCTCATATGCTCCCTGAGAAGGAATGTAGGCAACCTGTGGAGGTATGTGAGCTTTCGAGGGAGGCTCATCTGCCTTTTGTGGGGAAAGATAAGCTTCTTGAGGAGGCACATGGGCTTCCTGAAGAGGCTAGCTTATCCATTCTCTTGCCCTTTCCTTTCTTTGAGGGGCAGGTTCCTTTTCTGATTGTGCAATTAGCCTCTCTATTCTTTCTAGCAGTCCATCAAAATGTAACTGCGTCTTAGCTGAGCTAGAGATATTAAAGAGGTGACTCGCTTCAAACATGGTTTGAGCCAATTCCACCATTTTGGCACAAATTTTAGTTCGTTCAAGCTCTAGTTCTGCTCTAGGGTAACACTTTTCATGATCAGTTACGTTTGGCCCTTCTTGGATTCTGGCCTGATATGCTTTAAGCATCATATTTAGGTCCTCCAGAGTGGGATCTGCTAGGACTGATCCTACTCTAGGGGGTGGTGGATTTAGGTGAGGCGGGTTGGATGGTGGTGGGTTGGATGGAGATGGTATGGAGGGTGGCGGAGGTGACCTGTGAGAGTCCGGTTGAGAGGTGAGCTCCACAACTCTGGCTTTTGTTTCTCTTATGCTTTCTTCTAATTCGTTCATTTTCTTTGCCCATTGTCTTTTCATTCTTTCACGGCTATCTCTCCATGCTCTAGTCCTTTTCTTAGTTATGCTCTCCGTTTCACTAGCTTCTGGGCTCTTTTCCTGACCTACAGCTTGGTTTTGCTGCAATGCTTGAGCTCTAGTGACTACCTGCACTGGTGCAGTGGACGTCACACTCCCTGTGGAGTCTACTACTAACCCAACAACGTTGATAGGAGTGATTTTTGGCATATTATTGGGGTTCTTTGGGCAATCTCGTAGGAGATGCTCCTTTCCACAATCTTGGCAAAAGCCTTGGATCGTCACTGACTGGGGTTGTGTAGGTGGAGGTAAGGGGCAGTCACGAATGAAGTGATCTCCTTGGC
The DNA here is from genome assembly GCA_020310875.1 of Ceratopteris richardii. Lineage (NCBI taxonomy): Eukaryota > Viridiplantae > Streptophyta > Polypodiopsida > Polypodiales > Pteridaceae > Ceratopteris > Ceratopteris richardii. The sequence continues at coordinate 118,411,575 of CM035420.1, forward strand.
ATCTGTAGCACGGTCCTCTAGGGAACGGAGGTCTTACCTGCCTAGGTTGAGGCCTAGGGTTGGGGTTTGCATACATGACGTTTGTGTAATCGGACTCCCAACTAGGTTCATTTGGCTCTTCACTATAGTAGGTCTCAACATGTTCGGGAGATTGCATATAGTAAGCCTGGGGGCTATCAACATGTGTAGAGTCGAAACTATGGTCACTAGGATCACTTTCTGAGAGCAATGGTGTTATAGGGACTATAGCTCTATTCAGGTTTTCTTCTGCTGCTGCATATTTTACTGGGATCACATTAGCTGGTGCAGAAGGTTGTTGTGCTAGCACAAGCTGAGGCCTTTGTTGGTTTTGGTATGGTTGGTAAGTTTGTTGAGGCCTAGCATACTGCTGAGGTGGGTACTGGTTCTGGTATCTTCCTTGTTGTGGGTATGGCTGTGGGTACGTCTGCCTAACGGCTTGCTTATTGTAGGGACAATCTTGCGCGGTGTGATTGGTGTACCTTCGCTCTATGGTGCAGTACTGGCTACTAGGATTTACTTGGGGCTGGGCCATAATGGGACAGACATTCGCCATGTGGTCGCCACCACAAGTATAGCACCTTTTCACAGGAGCAAACCTTGGGATCTGTTTGCTTGTTACACCTAGTTTCTGAGCCACTTTCTCTGCAAGTTCCTCGATTGATGTGGATTGCGTGGATGAGAGGTTAGAGGCACTATCCGACTCTTTGTATATCTTGGAAAGCTCTAACTCCTCTCCTAGGTTATCCTCAAAATCAATGCACATGCGTACACAATCTTCTATGGTTCTAGGGTCCTTCAGGTACACATAAGATCTCAATTTGGTACTTAGAAATCCATCCAAGAATAAAGCCACTTGCTTGGCTGGTGTGGGTAACTCCGAAACAGGGCATCTTTCTAAGTATTGCCTAAATCTTCTTCCTGCAAGTCTCACAGTTTCTTGAGGGGTTTGCTTGAAGCTGTGAATCAGCGAAGAGGTATTATGCCTTATGCCACTCTTAGAGAATTCAATAATGAAAGCCTCTAGGAGTTGGTCTATGCTCCTGAACTGCCTCTCATTTAGTGGCTGAAACCATGTCAGGGCAGTGTTCCTAAGGGTCAGACCAAAGGCATTATACTGTGTAAACAGGTCCTCTACTTGTTCAACTCTCAAGACTTGCCTAAACTCAGCCACATGATCATATGGATCTCCAGAGCCATCGAAGTAGTTCTTCATGGACTTAACTAGCTGAGTTGGCCTCAAGGTCCTTGCGTGCTCTCTAGGTCGTGGTAGAGGGAACTCATCCGCATTTCTTTGATTCCTGTGAGCTCTAGGTATCTCAGGCTCTACTCTGTTTGTTTCCATTCTTGTTCTTTCTCTGCCCCCTGGGGTGGCAAAGCTTACTTCTGGCCTAGCTCTATGTCTGTCTCTTTGTAATTCATGAGCTTGGGATGTTCCTGCTCCAGGGTGACCGTAAGACACATTTGATCTTGGTTGGGGGAAAACAAATTCACCCTTCCAAGTGTAAGCATGCCTATCATTTTCTGTCACTACAAAGATCCTTTCCGAAGCGTGATCTAAGTAGGTCACTCTACCTGGGCTATCAGGATCCTTAAACTCATAGACCATGATTGTCCCTATGTCAATTGGCTTGTCTGATTTATACCTCCAAAAGGCTTCGTCGGTTTCTCGATTGAGGAGCAAATCTATGCTCTTATTATCTTGGGGAATCCACTCCGGTGTGATAATCCTAGTGAGAACCGATTTACCTCGAGGGGTTCTAGGTTCTGTACCCATGTTTCCTTGTTCTAGGTCACCTAGGTCTGCTTTGGAGATCACAATCCCAAATTCGTCCGCCCTATCTGGGTGACTCGTGACTACGTATATGGTTCCCTCTTTGTCCAAGTATGCTCCGTTTTCAAACTTGACAGCTGGGCGCTCTAATCCAATGGATTGATCAGGATTCTTAATCTGGACCACGGATCTTCCTAGACCGTCCTCATAGATGCTAGCACCTAATCGGTTGGTCCTGAGGTATTCTAACTGTGTTTTGTAAGGGCCTTCTACCCTGTGCAAGTATGGCACTCCTGCACTGCCTGTAGGTCTCTCCATACCTTGAGACATCTCAGATTCACTAGTCTCAGAACTTGGGTAGTATGAGTGATGGCTCAACTGCTGGGCCCACGACCTAGCAGTGTGGTTGACACTAGCCTCTGAAGACCTAAGGCTCTGTCTCTCCCTTACTAGATGTCGTCCTGATCTAAGGTTCATATGCCTATTTAAGTAGCCCGATTTTTGCCCAGAGTCCAACCTCGTTGCCGATCAATTCGTCTCAGTTACTTGATTCGCTTTTAGTGAGTTATTATGTTTATGATCTTGTCTGGTATTGCGTCGTTAGGAATACTTGAGTATTTTTCGTACTTGGAATTGATCGTTCCACATTAGGTTCTTTTCCTTTATGTTGTCGACAGTACAGAGATTAGGTTTTTAGCTTGAACTTACGTCTTTTAGGTAGTCTTCAACTTGATACCTGCCTATCGTCGCCCTGACTTACTCCTACCTCTCGTCGTTCTTAGCCTAAACTATGAATTGAAAGAGGGAGTTAAAAGTTTCCAACCTTTTGTTTCCTGCTTGGTTGCCCTTGAGTGCCCAGGAAGTGTGTTCCCAAGCTTGCACTTACACTTGCTTAGAACGCCTTTCGAAGCTCTCAATAGCTCTGTAAGAGTTCCAAAGTTAGCCTCAAGATTTAAATTCCAAAAACAGAACCAATGATTTCATTCCTATAGCACAAACACTAATTTGCATAGTGAATTTTAGGAAAAACAATTCTTAAGTCTCCTGACTTTGATCCCCCTGGGTATGGTCACTTTCAAAATACCCTATCTAATAATCCTGATCTTAATTTAACTATAACCAGTCGATGTTTTGGTTGTGCTCCCCATGAGCTTTCCAACAAAACAAGAATCACTGCAAACAGATTTCGTATGAGAAAGTTATGTCTGTTCAGGGTTTAGGGGGTTAAGAGAGGATTCAATCTGACTGACAGATTCTAGGATTTTCTCTCAATCACGTGTAGGAACCTCCAAAGTGCTAATGGATTGACTATTTTTCCCCAAAATTATCCCAATTTTGAACAAAAATAAAACCCTAATTTTTGGCCGAAAAGCCTGTCAATCGCGGTCGACAGGTCTGTCAATCGCGATTGACAGAGGTGTCCGTCGGGCCTGTCAGTCGCGATGGACAGTGTCAATCGCGATTGACGGTATCAATCGCGATCGACAGAGTCGATCGGGGCTGTCAATCGCGATCGACGGTATCAATCGCGATTGACACGTTTTCCGGATTTTTCGCCGAAATTTCAGTCAATCGGGGTTCTATCAGTCGCGATGGACAAGAGGCTACGCGCAAAAGTCAATCAATCATTGACTTTCAGTCAATCGCGATTGACGGTGTCAATCGCGATTGACAGAGGTGTCGGTCGTGGCTGTCGATCGCGATTGATGGTGTCAATCGCGATTGACAGGATCCTACGTGGTAGTCTGTCGATCGTGAAGTCTGTCGATCGCGATTGACGGTGTCAATCGTGATTGACAGGGTCTGTCGGTCGCGATTGACAGAGGCTGTCGATCGCGATTGACAGAAATCCACGGAATTTTTCTACTGTTTCTAGTGTTTTAGGATGTGCTCATCATGCTTGTGCTAGTGGTGAACTTTGTTTTGCAAAATGATCGAATTTTCTGTCGATCGCGATCGACAGAGGCTGGCGACCGCGAGACAGATTAGACGAAATCCGTACCTGCGCAGCGTGCTGGAGGGGATGATGATGATGATACCTGCAAGAAACACAATAAACATGCAAAAACAGTGCATGCAATATCGCTCTCTCGCTCTCTCTCACAAGTAGAATGAAGGAAATGAGGTGGAGATGGTGATATGACCAAAAAACAGAAATTTTCGCGATGATGGAGATGGAGGTGGAAGATGGTGATGATGATAGTGGTGATGAAGATGGTGAAGAAAGTAAAAAGAAAATCGATGAGAGTGAAGAAAATACCTACAACTCCAACGCGTCAACTCTACGTCTTACCATCACACGCTCGTCCTCAAAGCTCGATCCCCGGCAACGGCGCCAAAATTTGGTGTAGCTCAGTGATGAGTAGCACCTCCTTTAATGTCAATCCGGGAAGACGTGAGGATGGTATGAAGACCTCGAGCAAGTGGCGGCACAAGTGCGTGAGTGAGAAGCACACAAGCATGCACACACATACACACACATACACACACACGCGCACACACGGTAAGACAAAGAGTCAGAAACAATGGAATTCTTAGATTACTTTCAAAAGCTCTTACAAGTTCATTCCAATTACAATCTACCCCAAAAATGAGCTCTCTAGCTCCTTTTATAGTTTTTGACTAGCTTTGGCCCTGTCCAGACCTAGTGTTCGGCCTAGTTAAAAATTAGGTTCCAGGGCTTATTTGAGGGCTCAAACGAGATCTAAAAAATACGAAAATTGGCAGGTAGATACTTCTAAAGCTCCTCAAGCTCAAGGACTCCTTGGCTTGCACAAAATGGAGCTACAAAAAGATGAAATGGTATTTACAATGGTGTTTAGTGATGAGAATCACTTTTAATTGGTGTAGAGGTTTTGAAACAATAAGGTTGCCTTAGTGCTAAATCTGCGTGAATGCTCATACGCACTTCCTTCCTGAAGAAAATTATTGGCCTATTTGCCAGATCTTCGTTGACTCCCTTGTCTGTTGCTAACAAGCTCTTCGATCAGATGCATGAAAATGCCGATCGAAGAGCCTCCAACGTTTTAATTTTTTTCCGTCAACATACCATCGTGTAAGTGATGCTAATGCATAAAAAAAACCACTAGAGTTGACGTCGCATAAGCGACATTTTTTAGCGTCACTTATGCGATGCAAAAAAGTGTCGCTTATGCAATGCTGATTAAAACCATCATGTTAGCGACGCTCTACACGAGCGTCGCACACCCTATTGCGCCACACGTCAAAAAAACATCATTTGGCTCATCGTTTAATTGACGGTGCGCACTCGACGCTCATTGCGATGCGTTTTGCAATTTTATAACGACGAAATTGTGTCACCTTAACCGTCGCTATGTGCCCGTATTCCTTATAGTGATCGTCACAGGGTGCTCACACAGATAGATAAGAACATGTGGATGATCGTGATGATGAGGATCTGGATGATCGTGATGCTACTGCTGATGATGATGATGATGATTAGGATTCTTGATTATGACATTGGATATATATATATATATATATATATATATATATATATATATATATATATATTTATTTAGTTATTGATTTATTTATCTATATATTGTTCATTTCAGTTATGTTTTGAAAAATGATATTGAGTAATGAAAAGTTTTATTCTATTGATTGTTATTATTGTTTATATTAAGCATGCGTTTTAGTACTTTAATTATGTAATTCGTTCATATTTATGTGTGCTTGTGTGTATATAAAATGTATATATGCACATGTCGGTATATATCTATATGTGTAAGTATGTCTATATGCATGTATATGTATGTATCTATGTATATATGCGCATGTATCTATGTGCATATGCATGTATCTACATGCGCATGTGTAAGTGTATATGCGTATGTATGTGTATGTGCATGTGCATGTGTATGTGTGTATATGTATGTATGTATGTATGTGCATGTATATATGTGTAATATGTGTGTGTACGTATGTGCATGTATATGTGTGTGTATATGAATGTATGTACATATGTATATGTGTATATGCATGTATGTGCATGTGCACGTGTAAGTGTATATGTGTATGTATGTGTATGTGCATGTGCATGTGTATGTGTGTGTATATGTATGTATGTGCATGCGCATGTGTAAGTGTATATGTGTGTATATGTGTATGTGCATGTGTATGTGTGTGTATATGTATGTGCATGTATATGTGTAAGTGTGTGTATATGTGTGTATGTGCATGTATATGTGTATATGTATGTATGTGCATGTGTGTGTGTATGTGTATATGTGTGTGTACGTATGTGCATATATATGTGTATATATGTGTATGTGTGTGTATATATACATATGTGCATATGTATGTGTATGTGTATAAACATATACAAGTGTGTATATGCATGTGCATATGTATGTGTATGTGTATAAACATATACAAGTGTATGTATATGCATGTGTATATATATGAAACATGCATGTGCGTGTGGATGCATTTCCATTTGCATCCATGTGCATGCATGTGGATGTGCATATAAATGTAATTAAGTATATGTTAATGTGTGTATGTGTATATATAGATGCAATAATGCATGCATGCAAGTCTTTTTATGTGGTTGTAGAAATGTTTGTGCATATGCATGTGTATGTGTGTGTATGTGTAAGTGTATGCGCACATGTATGTGTGTGTATATATGTGTGTGTATGTGCATGTGTATATGTGTATATGTGTGAACGTGCATCTTCATCATGTATAAGTGTATATGTGCATATCAACAAGTGTGAGTATGCTAACTAATGAAAATAACACAATTCAAATGATATACAAAGAATAGAAATTGTACTTACAATAGTTAGCCATATTTTTTGCTTGGTTAGCTTCTTGAATAACCTGCAATAAAGAGAGAGAGAGAGAGAGAGATAATTCAAAGAGAGAAAGAGGTAGAAAGAGAGAAACAAAGATAGAGAGAGACAATAAGATAGAGATTAGAAAAAACAACAATTCTACAAGCGATTGTTTCAGCTTGTAAGCATAACACAATTGCGAACATTGGAGAGCTCTTCGACTAGATGCGTGAAGATGCCGATCGAAGAGCCTCCAACGTTTTTTTTTTGTAAAAAAGCTATCGTGTAAGCGATGGTAAGGCGTAGTAAAAAACACTGCAATTGGCTTCGCATAAGCGACATTATTTATCGTCGCTTATGCGACTTTTTTTAAATCGTTGCTTTAGCGACACTGACTGTGAGCGTCGCACCACACATTTATAAAAATGTCATTTATCTGACGGTCCGTGCTCGATGCTTCTTGTGATGCTTTTTGAAATTTTATAGCGATGAAATTGTGTCACCTTAACCATCGGTATGCACCCATATTCCTTGTAGTGATCCACTTCTTCATGCAAGTCACCATTCACAAATGCAATTTTAATTTCCAATTGATGTACATCCCAACCATGATGAGCTTCAAGTGCACAGATGCTATGAACAGTAGTCATTCGACATGTAGGAGCAAAGGCCTCATCAAAATCAATACCTCTTTCTTGAGCGTAACCCTTTGCAACAAGCCTAGCCTTATACCTGTCAATTGTTCCATCAGTCTTATGTTTCAACTTTTATACCCACTTAGTGCCAATGGCCTTCTTGCAAGGAGGCAAGTCACATAAAGGCCAGGAATCATTCTTCATAATAGCATCATATTCAGATTGCATAGTAGCCATCCAATTTTTTAAATTTTGTGCTTCATCAAATGAAACAGGCTCATTCTCATCAGAGAGATTAGCGACAACCATAGCATAGCAATTTGATGCAAAAGAAGCACTATGAGAGCCAAAACAACTATGATATGAAAGAGGTGAGAAATGGAATGATCTGCATCATCATATGAAACCTGTAAAGGTTGAGAATCTGCCTCATTAGGAATAGCATTAGACTATCCACCTATAAAAAGAGGCAGCAAAGTATCATATATGTCTCTGGAGCTCATTGATGTCTCCTTAGTACATGAAAGTAATGGCTGAATAGCATCTTTCACAAAAACTGTGAAGAGAGATGGTGGATGCAATCCAAAGATGAGTAGGTGCTGCTACAACCAGCTTCACACCAGCCAACTGAGACTTCAAATTTGATTAGTAGACCCTTTAAGCTTCCTAAATCCACCAAAATATCAGCCAAGTACTTTGGAACATGTATCCCAAAAGTTTAAGTCAAGACAGACTAGTTGCGAAATGACTAGCTCCCAAAACTTGCTATTTTTGGACATACACCTACTGAAAAAAATGAACAGTGCTCTCAACCTGGAAGGAATTAGAAAAATTCCTTTTGGGCATAGCAAATAGACTTAGCAAGCTTCCAAATCCAAGTTAAAACACTTCAAATGATGGACTGAGCACTGAGAACAAGTTTCATCAATTTCTGGAACATGTCCACCATTCTCGGGGCTCTGCAGAGATAGACCAGTGAGCAGTAAAATGCAGATATCTTCACAACTATTAATCAAATGACCTGAAAATTTATAGGTAAAAAATAGACAATATGATCTATCCAACGCATGTTAAATCACTGAAAAAGAATTCGTAGAACTAGAGATATGACCTTCTGAAGGTACTGCTCTGAGTGAGTATAGCAGAGAACAAAACAGAGAAGTAGATGATAATAAATGTATAGATTCACATATGATTACAACCACATTGGCAATGAATCTTTGCACAATGGGAGTAGAATGATAGAGCTATGGAGTAAGCTCTTCAATCTCTACAAAAGGACATGAAGTGGTCATGTACAAGGCTTGCTAATCGCCTCTTCCTTCTTGCTCCTTTTATAGCTATTCTTGGAGGGAGTTTTGAATTCGAATTTGAATGGCTCCACCTAAAAGTGATCCCCAAAGTTAGGAGATATTCCCTCAGCTCAAAAAGTCGTGGGTTTTGGTAGTTAGAGCCACAAAATTGCTTTTACATCATGCATGAGGTAAGCCATCCTTTTCCTTTTTTTTTTTCAATTACAAGAGATAAAAATGAACTCTTTTACAAGAGGTGTTCACATGACTACTCATGTGACTTACAAATGAGGATGATATCAAATATATCAAGCATGTAGGCTTGGGTAAAATGCACCAACAACTCCCCCTCAAGCCTAACATGCTTGGCCTTCAAATAAGTCTTCAATTGTCCTTGATTTCCTGCAAGCCAATCATCAACTTGAATCTACTTAACTTCATACCATCAAGAGCTTTAGTCAACATGTCTGCACATTGCATATCTGTAGAGACATAGGATAGTTGAATATCCTTGCTCAATAGCTTCTCCCTTACGTAATGGTAGTGGACTTCAATATGCTTGGTTCTAGCATGGTATACTGGATTAGCTGCTAGATGTAGTGAGCTTGTGTTGTCACAAAAAATATGAGGTGTTGAAGAATGAAGTCCAAGATCTGTGTACAAAGACTTTAACCACATGATTTCTTGAGTTGCATTAGCCAAACCTCTATATTATGCTTCAGTAGAAGATAATGCCACGGTTGGTTGCTTCTTCGATGACCAAGAAATGATTTTTGAACCTGCAAATGATATATACCCGGATGTGCTTCTTCTATCATCTCTAGATCCGGCCCAATCTGCATCTGAGTAGACCTTTAGCTCAATATCTAAAGTAAATGAATAAAACAAACCTTCATTCATGGTCCCCTTTAGGTACTTGAGGACTCTCTTGGCCACTTCCATATGTGGTCTTCTCGGCTTATGCATAAACTGACTCAATATGCTAACACTATAGCATATATCCACCCTTGTGAGTGTTGCATAGTTCAAACGATAGCTTGTGATGTCTTCAATTGGCTCTCCTTCATAAGCACTAAGCTTATGATTTTGCTCCATAGGTGTACCTGCACACTTGGTATTTTCCATCTTGAACTTGACGAGCATGTCATGGACATACTTCCTTTGTGTGATGTATATACCTGAATCTGTGTAGATCAACTCCAATCCAAGAAAATAAGTGAGTGGTCCGAGGTCACTTATTTTGAACTCCTCCTTCATTTGACTCTTTACTTGTTTGATTCCTTCAAGATCATTGCCTGTGATAATAATATCATCAACATACACACATAAATAGATCACTTCAGATCCATTCCTCTTTATGAACAAAGAGGTATCCGCCTTGCTAGCTTTGAATCCTTGGTCCTGCAAACAAGTCACCAATCTGAAATTCCAAGCTCTTGGAGCTTGCTTCAATCCGTACAAAGCTTTCTTTAGTTTGCATACATAGTTAGGATGATGTGTATCCTCATATCCAGGAGGTTGTGCCATATACACTTCCTCAGAAATCCATCCATTCAAGAAAGCATTCTTTACATCAAGTTGATAGAGATTCCAATTTCTAGATGCAGCAAGACTAATGAGAGCCCTAATTGTAGGCATTTTTGCAACAGGAGAGAAAGTCTCCTCATAATCAATACCATGGGTTTGAGCAAACCCTTTAGCAACTAACCTTGCTTTGTGTCTATTTATACTTCCATCTGGATTCCTCTTGATTTTGTATATCCATTGAGATCCAATTACCTTCATAGATGGCTTGTTAGGTACAAGCTCCCAAGTGTCATTCTCCTTCAAGGCTTCCATTTCTTCATCCATTGCATCTCTCCAAGCTTTCTTGCTTTGTGCTTGTTTGAATGTGGTAGGTTCTTCATTGGTTGAATCCTTTGCAATGTAGATTGAGTGCTTGGTGACCAAAGAAGTATCATAACCAAACCTCTCTGGTTTCTTCTTCTCCCTCGAAGACCTTCTAAGTGGTTGATGTGAGCTATCGGGTCCATATGTAGCATCCTGCATCTTTGCTTTACCTTTGTTCTTCTATAGCTTTAGTCTTTCCAAGTCTTCTAGGTCAATCTCCGAATCACTTTCTTCAATCTGCTTTGGCTCCTTTGGTTGAAGTGATGGAAAATCTTTATCCAAGTCATATGGCAGCTTCACTTTCCTGTCATCATCAAACCATGATTTGTTTTCATCGAAAATTACATCTCTAGTCACAGAAAATCCTTTATTGGTTGGATTTTACAATCTATATCCTTTTTGGTTTTGATCATAACCAATGAATACACACTTCTCTGCCTTGGGATCCAATTTCCCTCTTACTTGAGAAGGAATGTGAGCATAGGCTAAGCATCCAAAGATTTTTCAATGCTCTAGACTAGGTCTTCTTCCATTCCACACTTCATATGGAGTGGTTCCATCTAGTGACTTAGATGGAAGTCTATTTATGAGATATGTGGCTGTAGACACAGCCTCTGCCCATAGGTAGTTTGGCAATCCCTTTTCATTGAGCATGGACCTTGCAGCTTCGACAATAGCTCTGTTCCTCTCTGCTACACCATTGAGTTCGGGTGTATACCTTGTAGTGACTTCCCTTTTAATGCCTCTTTCATGCAAGAAGGCATCAAATTCAGAAGAGAAGTATTCTCCTCCACCATCTGATCTGAGTTGTTTCAATGTCCTACCTGTTTGGTTTTCAACAAGAGCAATATACTTCTTAAAGCAATTAAACACTTCATCCTTGTGCTTCATGAAAAACAGAATGGTCCACCTGCTACAATCATCTATGAAAGACACATAATATCTTGAGCCTGATATAGATGGCTCCTTACTTGGACCCCACACATCCGTGTGCACTAGATCCAAAGGATTTTGATACATATATCCTTTCTTATTGAAAGGTTGTCTATGAGCCTTGCCGAGTTGACAAGCTTCACACTTATAAATCGTGTGTTGCCTTGTGATATTAGGCAAACCAAGTACACTTTGGTCCCTGCAAATCTGTTTGAGTGTCCTCTCACCAATGTGAGCAAGCCTTTTGTGCCATATCTCCAACTCTGTTAGAGTTTGAGATCCATAGCTAAACAAAGCTATGTTCTTTGTATCTTCCACTTCAAAAGTGAAAAGCCTTCCTGTGTTTTCTCCTTTGGCAATCCTTCGAAAGCCTTGCCTTGGGTCTTCAACACATGCTCCAAATCAGTTGAATTTGACCTGCAATCCTTTTTCAGCAATCTGTCCAACACTTATTAAATTTTTGGTAATTGTAGGGACATACAAGACTTTGGTTAAGAGGTTCATATTCCCATCTGATGTCTTCACATTACCTATCTTCTCCACTGAGTGCTTTGTGTCATCTCCTGTCCGCACTTCATGCTTGTTATGAGGATCTTCCAAATCAGAAAGTAAAGCCACATTTCCTGCTACATGGTTCGAGCATCCTGAATCAATGTAAAATATGTGATCATCATCCTTACCCTTCTTTGCTGATAGATTCATAATCAATAATGAATCTTCTTGACTTTGGTCCTCTGCATAGTTATTGTAATCTCTTCTTCCTCTATGGCCACTTTGATAGTTGTTGTTGTTGTTGTTGTAATTGTTGTTGTAGTAGTTGTTGTTGTTGTAGCCTCCATTGTATCTACCTCTATTTGATCCATAGCCACCTCTATTGAATCCTCTTCCTCCTGAGTTCCTCGGGTTCCTGAAACATTCTTCAGTAGTATGGTTAGATAAGCCACATATGTTGCAAGGTTGAGATGATTGGAATCTCCCCCTGCCTTGCTTTCCACCTCTGCCTCTTCCTCTAGCTCTTCCTCTACCTGCAAAGTTTGCTTGGAAAGAGCTTCCTTCATCTTCATTCTTCCTATTCTTTGACTTGTCCTTGACCTTAGCTTTATGAGAATATAAGGCAGAAGTTTGATTACCTCTTGAGGACTCACCACCTTTGCTAATCTTTGCTTCATGAGTGAAGAGTTGGCCCATGAGTGTGTTGAGGTCGGGTACATGCATATCCATGTATGAATCCATGGCTGTTGTGAATGACTCGCACTTGTCGTCTGCTTTGATTCCATTCATGATTTGTCTTATGATTTGATCCTCTTCAATTACCTCTCCAATGCTTCCAAGTTGGTCGGAAATCTCCTTCATCTTTGTGACATAATCAGTCACATTTTGCTTTGGGCTTTTCTTCATTGTTGTGAACTCCATCCACAATTGGTTCTTCCTTGCTCGAGTGTTGGAAGAGAAGAACGAAGCAAGTGCATTCCAGATTTCTCTTGATGTCTTGCATCCCTTGACATGAGGTAAAAGAAAATCAGAGATTGAGTTTAGAATATAGGACCTTGCAAGTGCATCCTTCGAACACCAATTCGAAAGTCCTTCCACTTCTTCATGTGATGGTTGCCCTTTGTTCCTCATGGTTGGCATTGCTTCATCTCTGGATATGAATCCATATAGATTCCTCCCTTGAAGTTAAGCCTCCATCCTTAGAGACCATGCCGGATAGTTGTTTCGATCCAATTTGTCAATTGTTGATGGAAATCCATCTCCCATGTTGCTTGACTATGCTCTGATACCACTGTGAAGAGAGATGGTGGATGCAATCCAAAGATGAGTAGGTGCTGCTACAACCAGCTTCACACCAGCCAACTGAGACTTCAGATTTGATTATTAGACCCTTTAAGCTTCCTAAATCCACCAAAATATCAGCCAAGTACTTTGGAACATGTATCCCAAAAGTTTAAGTCAAGACATACTAGTTGCGAAATGACTAGCTCCCAAAACTTGTTATGTTTGGACATACACCTGCTAGAAAAAATGAGCAGTGCTCTCAACCTCGAAAGAATTAGAAAAATTCTTTTTGGCCATAGCAAATATACTTAGCAAGCTTGCCAATCCAAGTTAAAACACTTCAAATGATGGACTGAGCACTGAGAACAAGTTTCATCAATTTCTGGAACATGTCCACCATTCTCGGGGCTCTGCAGAGATAGACCAGTGAGCAGTAAAATGCAGATATCTTCACAACTATTAATAGATTGACCTTGAAAATTTATACATAAAAAGTAGACAGTATGAGCTATCCAACGCACATTAAATCACTGAAAAAGGATCCGTACAACTTGAGATATGACCTTCTGAAGGTACTGCTCTGAGTGAGTATAGCAGAGAACAAAACAGAGAAGTAGATGATAATAAATGTATAGATTCACATATGATTACAACCACATTGGCAATGAATCTTTGCACAATGGGAGTAGAATGATAGAGCTATGGATTAAGCTCTTCAATCTCTACAAAATGACATGAAGTGGTCACGTACAAGGCTTGCTAACCGCCTCTTCCTTCTTGCTCCTTTTATAGCTATTCTTGGAGGGAGTTTTGAATTCGAATTCGAATGGCTCCACCTAAAAGTGATCCCCAAAGTTAGGAGATATTCCCTCAGCTCAAAAAGTCATGGGTTTTGGTAGTTAGAGCCACAAAATTTCTTTTACATCATGCATGAGGTAAGCCATCCTTTTCCTTTTTTTTTTCAATTACAAGAGATAAAAATGAACTCTTTTACAAGAGGTGTTCACATGACTACTCATGTGACTTACAAATGAGGATGATATCAAATATATCAAGCATGTAGGCTTGGGTAAAATGCACCAACAAAAACAACATCACTACTAATAAAAATGTGTTTAGTCTGTGGATGATACAGACGATAGCCTTTGCTTTCAGAACTATACCCAACAAAAATACATTTAACTACTTTATCATCCAATTTCTTGCGATGTTGTTTAGGCACTAATGCATATGCCAAACAACCAAAAACACACAAGTGAGCAACAAATGGTTTACGAACATGCCAAGATTCATATGGAGTGATAGATTGTAATGCTTTGGTGGGACACCTATTAAGTACAGATGCTGCATACATAACAACCTCAAGCCAAAAACTATGGTAAAGCCTGACTCTTGACCATACACCTCCCATCTCCACGAGTGACCTATTCTTTCTTTTAGCAACTCCATTCTATTGAGATGTATTCGGCATTGTACAATGACGTTTTATCCCACATTCATCCAAAAATGCGTTAAAGTCATAAGACATATATTCCCCCCTCGATCAAAATGGAGGGTGCCCACTTTACATCTTGACATATTTTCAACCAAACCAAAAACTATTTGAAGCACATAAACTTTTCAGACTTTGCTTTCAATGGGTACACCCATGCATGCCTAGAAAAATCATCAATGAAAGTCACAAAGTAAAGGTAGTTCCTAAAAGAAGGTGTCTGCATAGGACCACAAACATCAGTGTGAACAAGCTGTGATTTTTGGGTAGCTCAAACTGAACCATCTCTTGAGAAGGAGGAACATTTCATTTCCCAAAATATAGCCTTCACAAACATGTTTACCAGGTGCCTCAAGTTTGGACAAAGAGGACACCATTTCATATTTATGTAGGTGTAGCAAACTAGCAAAATTCAGATGACCAAAGTGTGCATGCCAAAGCTTTGCATCTGACATAGCCTGAGAGTCATGTATTGCACATGCTAAATCATTCATAGATTTTTCATAGTCTATGAGCTTATAAAACACATGACATAAAATGCCAAATGCAATAATGACATCCCCATTTGACAAATCATGAACTGCACATTTGTCATCAACAAATTTCACAACTGAGCCAATCTTGGCTAATGCTAAAATTGATAATAGATTTTTCTTGATCCCTGGCACAAATAAAGCATCTGACAATGTTAAATAACTACCATCAATAGTAGTCAGAATGATCTTACCAACTCCCATGATAGGATAAGAGGAGTTTTTGGCGCATGTGACAATATTCAATGTAGGGCCAGACTCAAGAGAAGTGAAGAGACTATGCTGTGAGGTAATATGTTTGGTTCCCCCACTATCAAAGTACCAAATATCTAAGTCTATTGCAAACATACGCTACTCATGAGAAGATGGGTCAAAATTGCAAACAATAGTAGACACCCATTATTTATTATGTACAAGATTAGTAGACTCTGTTTTGGATGTAGAGGCCTCTGCAACAACCATTCCAACCTCCTTTTTCTTTGCCTCTTTTGCAGCCAGTTTTAAACAATTCTTTATGACATGATCATTTCCTTTATACTACTTGCAAAACAATTTTTGATTTTTGGTTTTCTTGTCTCTGTGATCCTTCTTTGATTGTGCAAAATTAGCAAACTTCTACTTAGTATATGAACTCCATGTACCTTTGCCCTTCTGACTAGCCAAGAAAGCTTGATTTGCAACATGCATAATGGACCTGTTCTACCTAGATTGATCTTCCTATAATAGAACAGAGACTAACTCCTCAAATATTAAGGCATTTGGATTGCCTTTCATCATAAAAAAAAGAGTAGAAGAAAAACTTTGATATGAATCGGGATGACCATTCAGAACAGTCTGCACAAGTGAACTGACAGGAAAGACTTCATGAGCAAAAATTAACTGTTCCTTCAAATCCTTCATCTTTGTCAGAAAACTGTCCATGGAATCTCCTTCATTCATGTGATCACTCTCCAATTGTTTTCGAAGGTAAGTAACACGAGCCTCATTCCTTGCCTGGTATAAAGTGGTAAGTGTATCGCAAGAATCCTTTGTTGTTCTACAAGAGAGAATGTGAGGAATAATGGCACGTTTGACAAACAAGGCGATCAATGCATGTGCCTGAGCATCTCTACCATCCCAACAAATTTTCTCTATAGTAGGTGCAACAGGAACTACAACATGAACAAGAACCTAAAGAATATTGCCATCTGCAACACCATCTGCATCACCTTTAGCAATTGTATTTATAGGTGTAATAGGACGTCACCCTGCACAATATTCCACATTCCTTTTGCAACCAATACATGTTGCATCATATAAGCCCATAATGTGTAATTGGTACCATGCAATTTATCCTCAATAGCCAACATACGAAGTACATCACTGCTTTCAGCCATGGCCATTGACTAAAATACCCCGATGCAGAAAAATGATTGTATCTCAAAAAGTTGAACATAACTACCCTGTCGAGTTGTACTAAACTTGTAGGAGACTTTGAGATGCTTATACTAGTGAACCGAAACTTGTATATATCTTTGGCACAAAAAGACAAAATTCCCTACACAGACACTACAATAGTGCTTTCGGAGGTTGATTATGCTCACCAAATATCATGCGATTCTAAGAATGTGACCGGAGGGGTGTCGATTGTTGGAGTTTGAGGTCTACAAAAGCATGCAAACAACTCAAAGAAGAAGAAGAAGCTTAGAGCACAACACACAATACTGAATGTATTACCAAGAGAATAGACAAAGATAAGTGACCCGTTAGGGTAATAGGTGTATATACAAGCCGAGGGAAAAAAACCTCCTAAAGATGCCTTCACCTTATACTAAATTATTATTTTCTTGGAATGCATTTATTATGCATAAATTTGATTCAAGAGCTTGATTTCACTCAGCTACACTATGAACTAGGGCCTCTCAAATTAGCTCAGTCTATCTAACCTTGGTTAAAAGTGACCATTTTGAAGTTCTATTCTTTCATAAATTTATGCAATATTTCTGACATAATCACTTTATCTTGAAGTGATCACAATTCAAGTTGGAACGTGATTGCCATAGTTGAATTCTAAATGAAGATCCTTGATGTTTATTACTTCATGATCTTTCATACACACTTGTCCTTGAAGTCTCTTTTCAAGCCATGCTTTTGACCTCATTGAACTTGATCTTCTCCTTTGAAGTTTTTAACCCCCTTAAATAGGGATTAATATGACTTCAAGATTCATTCCAAGAATAAAAGATAGCTTTCATCCATGGTCCAATGCCCCAACCATCTTTCCATCATCAATTTGAGTATAAAATTTGGTGTCCCATACCACCCTAATTCATATTCACATTGTGTTTTCATACTTTATGAAGACCTTTTTATCTAGAAAAGACGTGTTTCATACTTAATGTAACTCTTCATTAAGTATTTTGTACAGAAGTATCACTTTGGGGAGGAATCTACTAGTTACTTGAGTTGTAAGGTTCTAACTAGCTTGAATTTGCAACTTACTTCTCGTTTTCAAAGATTGAAGATTTTGTAAGAGAGTTCTTTTGTAATAGAAATCATTCCATTGTTCCAATCTTTGTTCTTGCATTGTGTGTATATGTATGCATGCTTATGTGCTTCTCACTCACTCACTTGTGCACTTCACTTGCTCATGGTCATCCTCACGTTTCCATAGATCGACAATTATGAGGTGGATCTCCTCATGTTGGTACTCACCATTGTGCTAGAGTGACCCAAATTTGGCACTATTGCCAGGGAGAGAGCTTTGAGGATGAGCGTGTGATGGTAGACGTAGAGTTGTGATGTTGGAGCCATAGGTAATTTCTTTATTGTTCAATTTTTTCTTACTTTCTTCATCACTATCATCATCATCACCATCTTTCCCTATCTTCATCTTCTCAGAATTTTTTTGTTTTTGATTGTATATTCACTATTTGCACCTCATTTTTCATTCATGACTGTGAGCATGGAGTCTAGAGAGAGTTCAATGCTGAAAACTTGAAAGAAATACTTTTGAAGATGAGATTTGCACTCTAAATACAACAAAAAATTAATTGATCACCCACAGAACATGAGATGACACAAGTCGAGTATCGCGAGTGTAGTATCATGGGTTTGGAGAGACGTGCTGCATAGACAAGCACATAGGGGTGACAAGGAGAATACAAAGAGCACATAATCACAAAAGTTTTTGAATTTGGACTTCACAAAGTCCAAGTATCATGACCATTTGAGTTTTCGTATCATATCATCATCAATTCTCGTATCGTATCATGTAATTCTAAGTATCATGAATCATGTATTTCAGATATCATGTATCATTTGCTCTTGTGTATCCTGTATCGCTCTTTTACAATATAGTGTATCGCCAATACTTCCTAATTATCATGTAACGTAGCTTGAGAGTATCGTGTATCACAACTTTCATAAGTATCGTGTATCGTGTAAGTCCAAGTATCATGTATCGTGTATCGTTGCACATTCGTATATCGTGTATCATGTTGAAATCAAATATCGTATCATGGAGATTTGTGTATCATGTATTGTGCCTAAGACAAGTATCATATTGTGAGATCAAATATTATGTATCGTCCAGGCTGAGGTATCATGTATCGTGGTTATGATAGGTATTGTGTATTTTTTGCTCTGAAGTATCATGTATCACATGAAGGGATTCGTATCATGTATCGTGCAATTTTGGAGTTAATTTGGGTAGTTGTTTCAAGCAATTGGGGTATCTTGGAGCTCTAGAAAGATCTTGATGGTCTGTTTTGATCCCCTGTATCCTAAACTAACATGAGTTTTTTAGATAAAATCCATTTTTTGAGCTCTAGAGTGCATTAGATTAGGAAGCCAAGGGATTTCCAGAGGATTTTTTAGCAATACAAGGGGGAGATTGGGACTAGTAGACAAGTCTTATGAACCTTAGATTGGGTAGACATCTAGGCCATGATAGATAAAGCACTAGATCTTCGAAGGCTAGTGTCAACCATATAGCTAGGTCATGGGCACATCAACTTAGTGATTATCCCTATGTGCTAAGTTCATAAACAAATGATTTAAGAATGTCTTTTAGCATGGAGAGACCAGCAGGTAGGTCAAGCATTGCCTGTTTACAAACACTCGAAGGTCCCTATAAAACACAATTGAAATACATACGTCAGGACCAACTGATTAGATGCTGGCATCTATGAGGATGGTATGAGGCGATCAATTGTCCAACTCAAAAATCATGATCAACCCTTCAGACTTGAACACCCAGTGGTTAAATTCGAAGAGGGTTGTTATATTGATAAGCAAGGAACCATGTATCTACTTATGAGATTACCAAATAGGATAGATGAGTTTGGAAATGTTATTTCTAAGAATGAGATATGAGACCTAGAGAAAGGAGACCTAGGATGAGAACCCAAGACTCCTCGAGGCAAATCCATCTTGACTAGGGTAGTTACTCCAAAGTGGATTCCCCAAGACAACAAAAGCATAGAACTATTCTTGAATAGAGAAATAGAGGAAGCTTTTTGGAGATTCAAGCCAAACGGACTTAGCAAAATAGGCAGAGTCACCATTTATGAGTTCAAAGATCATGAGATACCATGCAAAGTTTTCTATTTGGATAACACGTCGAAGAGAATGTTCTTGGTAATAGAGCATGGCAAGCACACACTTGGAAGGGCTAATTGATTTTCCTTCCACCAAGATCTAATGTTTTCCATGACATCCAAGGAGTAGGATCAGTTCAAGCTCACGAAACCCAATGAGAAAGAGCCACAGAAAGACCTGAGGTAAGCTTTGCACACACTATGGATAGAGACAGATTAGGACTTGAAAATGAAAGACCTAGAAGACAGAGACATAAAGCACATAGGCATAAAAGAGATGAACATGATTTTCCATTGCCTAGATCTCGAGAGTACCTAAGAACCCTTAGAACCTCTCAAGTGGTCAAAAAATGACAAAATACAATGACAAAACTGCTTTGATGGGTTAGGAGATCCTTATGATTATGTGACCGAGTTCAAACAAGTCCTAAGAGCTAAACACGTTGAGGACTTGCTCATCCAGTTTGATGCATTTGGTTTGACCCTCAAAGGTACTGCTTTAGCGTGGTTTTAGCCCCTAAATAGTCACAATTATTGAGATATAGGTCAACTGTTAGAAGCATTCATCGTAGAATTTTCCAAGAGTGGCATCAGATATAACACATCATCCATGATCCACAACTTCAAGTAGACACCCTAAGAAATAGTTTGGCTAGTTAGATGTAGATTTAAACAATATGTGGAGACATGTACCATACCTGAATTACCTACACAAAGAAAACAAGTTTCCCTATTTTTAGATGGACTTCTAAACGGGAAACTTAGATCATATGTATATCTCAAGGATCCAATCACACTAGATCAATGCTTGAGAATGTGTATTGACATAGAAGACAACTTGGACGAGGAGTGAGAATTTTCCGAACTCTATAAGGAGTATGATAATTCTACTAGTCATACTTTTAGACCCTCCAGTGCGATAGATGAGCTAGCTGAGCAAGTTGTCAAGAAGCTAGGAGTTCAAATGCTCAGGCCATGCATTGATAGCCTTGTCTGTCAAACGTGCCATTATTCCTCACATTTGCTCTTGCAAAATAGGTAAGGATGCTTGGGATACACTTACCACATTGTATCAGGCAAGGAATGAGGCTCGTGTTGCTTACTCTAAAAATAGCTAGAGAGTGAGCACATGAATGAAGGTGATTCTATGGATAGTTTTTTGACAAAGATCAAAGACTTGAAGGAACAATTGATTTTTGTTGATGAAGTTATACCGGTTAGTTCACTTGCGCAGATCATTCTGAATGGTCTTAATTTTTCATATCAGAGTTTTTCTTCTACTCTGTTTGATGATGAAAGGAAATCCAAATGCCTTGTTATTTGAGAAGTTAGTCTCTGTTCTATTGTAGGAAGACCAGTCTAGGCAGAACAGGTCCATTATGCATGTTGTAGATCAAGCTTTCCTAGCTAGTTAGAAGGGCAAAGGTAAATGGAGCTCATCTATTAGTAAGCAAAAATCTACAAATATTGCACATTTGAAGAAGGAAGACAAAGATGAGAAGAAATTAGAAAAGCAGAAATTCTTTTGTAAGTACTATAAGGGAAATGATCATGTCATAAAGATTTGTCCAAAATTGGCTGCAAAATAGGTAAAGAAAAAAGAGGCTGGAATGATTGTTGCAGAGGCCTCTACACCAAAAATAGAGTATGCTAATCTTGTGTAGAATGAAGAATGGGTGTTTACTATTGTTTGCAGTTTTGGTCCATCTTCTCCTAAACAATGTATGACTATAGTAGAATCAAATTTTTGGTACTTTGATAGTGGGGCAAACAAACATATTACCTCGCAACATAGTTTTTTCACTTCACTCGAGCCTGACGCTATAGGGAATACTGTCACATGCACCAACAACTCCTCTTATCCAGTCATGGGAGTTGTTAAGATCATTCAAACTACTGTTGATGGTAGTTCTTTCACATTGTTGGATGCTTTATTTGTGCCAAGGATCAAGAAGAATCTATTATTAGTTTCTACATTAGCCAAGATTGGCTTGGTTGTGAAATTTGTTGATGACAGATGTACAACTCATGATCTATCAAATGGCGACATGATTATTGCTTCTAGCATTTTATGTCGTGGGCTGTATAAGCTCATAAGCTATGAAAAATTTGAGAATGATTTGGCATGTGTAGTACATGATTCTTAGGCTATGTCAAATGCAAAGCTTTGGCATGTACACTTTGGTCATTTGAATTTTACTAGTTTGCTACACCTGCAAAAATTTGAAATGGTGTCCTTTTTTCCCAAACTTGAGGCACTCAAAAAACATGTTTGTGAAGGCTGTATTTTGGGAAAAATGTAGCATTCCTCCTTTCCAAAAGATGGTTCAGTTTGAGCTACTCAAAAATTCCAACTTGTTCATAATGATATGGTCCTATGCAGACACCCTCTTTTGGAAACTATCTTTACTTCATGACTTTCATCGATGATTTTTCCAGGTATGCATGGGCATATCCATTGAAGGCAAAGTCCAAAGTGGTTACGTGCTTCAAACCGTTTTTGGTTTTGGTTGAAAATCTATCAGCATGTAAAATGGGCACGCTCTATTCTGATCGAGGGGGGGAATATATGCCTTTTGAATTTAATGCATTTTTGGCTGAACATGGGATAAAACCTCAGTGTACAGTGCTATATACACCTCAATAGAACAAAGTTTCTCAAGAGAAGAACATGTCACTCATGGAGATGGCAAGCTGTATGGTCAAGAATCAGACTTTACCAAATAGTTTCTAGCTTGAGGCTGTCATGTGTGTAGCATACGTACTTAACAGGTGTCCCACTAAAGCACTACAGTCCATCACTCCATATGAGACTTGGCATGTTCATAAGCCATCTGTTTCTTGCCTGCGTGTTTTTGGTCATTTGGCATATGCATTAGTGCCTGAACAAGAACGCAAAAAATTGGATGATAAGGCAGTGAAATGTATTTTTGTTGGGTACAGTTCTGAAAGTAAAGGCTATCATCTGTATCATCCATAGACTAAACACATTTTGGTTAGCCATGATGTTGTCTTTGTTGAAGATGCTATTTAGCCTTTACTTTCATGTACGAAGGAGACATCTGTTAGCTCCAAAGACATGTATGATACTTTGTTGCCTCTTTTTACAGGTGGACAGTCTAGTGCTGGTCCTAATGAGGCAACTTCTCAACCTTTACAAGTTTCATGTGATGATGCATATCATTCCATTTCTGATGCAGATTTGCATGATGCACTTGTTGATGAGAGAGCTGATATTGAGGAGGAAAAAACCATGCTAAAATGGCTAGTGTGGACTTTGCGTGATAGAAAATTAGATGCACCTCTATCATACCATACTCGTTCAGGCTCTCATAGTGCCTCTTTTGCATCAGATTGCTATGCTATGACTGCCTCTAGTCTCTATGATGAGAATGAGCCTGTTTCTTTTGATGAAGCACAAAATTCTGAAAATTGGATGGCTGCTATGCAATCAGAATATGATGTCATCATGAAAGATGGTACCTAGTCTTTATGTTACTTGCCTCCTGGAAAGAAGGCCATTGGCACAAAGCGTGTATACAAACTACAGCGTAAACCTAATGGAACAGTTGACAGGTATAAGGCTAGGCTTGTTGCAAAGGATTATGCACAGGAAAGAGGCATTGATTTTGATGAAATCTTTGCACCTACATGCCGACTGACTACTGTTTGTAGCGTCTGTGCACTTGCAACTCATCATGGTTAGAATGTACATCAGTTGGACATTAAAATAGCATTTTTGAATGGTGACTTGCATGAAGAAGTTTATGTTTTCAGTCCCATGGCTTTGTGCAAAAAGGGCATGAAAACGAGGTGTGCAGGTTAAAGAAGGCATTTTATGGTTTAAAGCAAGCACCACATGCTTGGTATGATAAGATACATGCCTATTTGATCACACATGGTTTTGAGAACAATCCAACTAAAAGATCCTTATATGTTAAGCATGCAAAATGATGTGCTTCTAATCATTGTGGTGCACATTGATGACATGCTGCTCACTAGTCCTCATGAGAAGAATATTGCTAATTTTAAGGCTGATTTGCATGCCTCATTTGAGATGTCTGATTTGGGGCATTTGCATAATTATTTGGGCATTCAATTTATGCAGGTTGATGGCATAATAGCTTTGTGTCAAACAAAATATATTGACACATTATTGCAACATTTTGGCCTTGAAGATTGTGAACCTGTTGCCACTCCTAGACAGGTTCACGATTGAGTCTTCATGATGCTCGAGATGCATTTGATGCTGTTCTCTATCAGTAGGCTATTGGATGCTTGATTTACTTATGCATTACTTGGCCAGATATTCAATTTGCTGTCTCACAAATGAGCATGTTTATGCATTGCCCAGGTGTCAAGCATTGGCAGGTGGTTAAGCGCATCTTTCACTACTTGAGTGGTACCTGACTACTTGGATAGTTTTATCCCAAGGGGGATCACTACTGGCCAATTTACGTGCTTTTTCTGACTCTGTCTAGGTTGGTTTCTATGACACTCATTTGTCCATTGGTGGATTTTGCTTGATGCTTGGTAGCTCATGTTCAGTTTTTTTGCCTCGGGGTCAATCTCTGCATATTCCTGAAAAATAGGAAGTACCACCGGTGAATGTCGCATTCATTCCTATAGCATATTTTGCTTATGCCTTATACTTTTGTGCATTCCATACACTCAACCCTATGTGTATCACTCCCATAAAAGGATTTTTTCTAATTGTAATCACGCTGGTCGCTATGGGCATTTGAAGTTCATTGTCTCTTCCATAGATAGTAAGTTTTTTGAGCTAGTCGACCCACGAACCTATCTATTTTGTATCGACTCATTCTCCTTGATGATCCAAGGTACAATGTGTTTCTTTGCACTTATAGCATGCCTATAAGGTCTATTTGAGTCTCCATAAGCTCAAGGGCTGGTCTTGTGCCGGTTGGCTTGACCAAACTTCATCGCTTCGAAACGCACTTTTCTACCTTCGACAAGCTTCTCCAAGTTCTTTCATTGTTGATATATTTAGGTAGTATGTGTGAACACACTAGGATCAATAGGGCATGTTTTTCCCTCTTTAGGAGGTTTTCCCCCCCGCCTTGTATATACGCCTATTGCTCTAACATGTTACTTATCTTTGTACATTCTAGTGGTAATACATTCAGTATTGTGTGTTGTGCTCAAAGCTTCTTCTTCTTCCTCATGCTGTTCGTGTGCTTCCACAGACATCCGACTCCAACAAGGGGAGAGACTCTTTGTTGGAGAGATTAGTTTGGCATATCTGCCCATGCAAGAGAACATTGCAGACCTTTTCACAAAGGATCTTCCCAAGGAGAGGTTTGAAGCTTTCCACAAAGCTTTGGGCTTAATTCCTTTTGTGGATTGATTCCACATAGCTTGGCACTTCCATATACATGAGTACTAGCTCCTTGTTCACCGCATCACTCTTAGGGGGGATTTGTTGATATATTTAGGTAGTGATGTGTGTGAACACACTAGGACCACTAGGGCACTTTTTTCCCTCTTTAGGATTTTTTTCCCCCGGCTTGTGTATATACCCATAGCCCTAATGTGTCACTTATCTTTGTACGTTCTAGTGGTAATACATTCAGTATTGTGTGTTGTGCTCCAAGCTTCTTCTTCTTTCTTGTGTTATTCACGTGCTTGTGCAGAGCTCGAACTCCAACAATACATACTACATATATCTCTATGGATACCACTTATGTATGTCCATATGTTTAACTATATAATGGTTGACTTTACTCCTTGACACACTTATTGGTATGAGAACATACATTCAACATAATCTCTTTGTTTGGTCATTTTTGTTGATTGATCCATTTTTTTGGGGAAACTCTATCAAATTCTCTCATAATTTGACAGTTTGTCACTTTGTCACTTTTTTTGAGCCTTAGTGGTTTTTGGACTATTTTAGCTCCATTATCACTCTAGTTAGTTCTATATCATCATGGCATCAGAGATATGCACATTTTATGGATCAAAGTTCAGTGCCAACATTCCTAAGAGGAGCTATAACTTGTAGGGAAAATACCATTTTGAGATCTAGAAATTTGATTGCACAAACATTGCTCTATAGAAGAATCATATTAAAGCTATGCTAATTTAGAGGAGGTAGTGGAAGTTAGTAAATGGAATCTCAAAGAAGCCTATTCATATGGATAATGATGATTGAGATGAGTTGGATGAAATGGTTAGGTCTACCATTCAATTGCACCTGGAAAATAATGTTTACTTTACAATATTGGAGTGCGAAAGTGTAGAGGAGATTTAGAAGAAGTTATGCAACACTGATGAAAAAGAAACAACATCAAATAAAGTGTATATGATGTGAAACTTATATGAACTTCACATGAGGGACACATATATTTTTGCTTCTCATCTAGATGAGTTTGGCGCTATATTTTCTTAGTTACATGCTCATAAAATGGAGATTGATAATTAAATGAAAGCAGTCTTGTTGCTATGCACCTTGCCAACATTGTGGATACATTTTGCACAATTATTAGCAATAGTGCACCTAGTGGTGAAATGATCTATGATGACATATGTGATGCACTCTTGAGTGAAGAGATCAGTAGAAAGTATATGTTTTGCACCCAAAGACATGTTCATCATGCTTACCAAGGAAAGAATTAGCAATGTGGAAGGACAATGAACAAGGAAAAAATGGCCAACATAATAAGAGTAGAAGTAAATCAAGCAAGAGGGATATTGAGTGCCATTATTGTCATAAGAAAGAAAATATGAAGAATTTTACTATGCCCCAAAGAATGCTAACTGTAAATGATAGCATGTTGATGAGAAATTACCTACATTGTCTAATTTGATTGTGACGATAGAAGAAATTAATGTTATTTCTGATGATGCTGATGTGTTGACACTTGAAAGTACTGTGCCTAGTGAGGATAACATGTTCAACAATTACCTACATTGTCTACTTTGATTGTGAAGATAGATTAAATTAATGTTATTTCTAATGATGTTGATGTGTTGACACTTGACAACACTGCACCTAGTGAGGCTCTTATGAATGATTCTCCTTCCCATATATGATTACTAGATTTTGGTGCTTCTTACCATGTGATAATACATAAATAATGATTCTCTAGTTTTGTTGCAAGATCTCTTGGTTCCATGAGATTTGGTGACTCTCATCAGTATGATTTTGTTGGGATCGGAGATGTAGTTGCGTAATCCACTGATGGTGCAAAATTTAATATGCATAATGTATGCCATGCACCTTAGTTATGAAATAGATTGACATCAATTGGTCAACTTGGTGACCTTGGTTACAAAGTGGCTTTCTATATTTAGTCCTTCACATATCAAAGGCCAATATGGTTATTGCAAAAGGAAGAAAATCCAGCTCACTTTAGTTAGTGCTCTTTACTCTTATCACTTTCATAATAATGTTATTAGGAAATTTTGGGTATATCCTATCAAGTTGAAGCATGAAGTATTCCATACTTTCAAAAAATGGCTTACTTTAGTTGAGATTGAAAAAGGACTAAGCTCAATGCTTTACATTCAAATAATGGAAGTGAGTATACCTCACTTGAATTCAACTTTTGTCTAGAGATATTCTTATAGCTCCTTATACCCCAATATAGAATGGTGTAACTGAGAGGATGATAGAACTATTCAAAATAGAGTAGTTTCTATGTTGCATCATGCAAACCTTTTATAAGGATTTTGGACAAAAGCAGTGTTCATTGCAATTCATATGATTAACATTTCAGCTAGTACTACCAAAGGTCTGAAAGTGGCACAAGAGTTACGGATAGGGAATCCACCATATTATTATTATCTTTGAGTTTTGGGGCATGAAGCATATGTTCATATACACAAGGATATTATAAAAAAATTGGAATAACTTGAAGAAATGCATTTTCCTTGGTTGTAGTGGAGACAATCAATTTGGATAATGCTTATGGGATCTTGAAACATAGGCAATGATCAATAGTGATGTCATTTTCAATGAATCTAAAATGCAATAACAAACCATTAAGGAGGTTGAAGTGAGAAGGGTGGTGTTTGAGGATAATTGTCTTCTAGTTAGCATTCATGAGAATGCTACTCATAGGGATGTTAAAGAGAATGTACAATCAAATCCGTCTGCAAATGCTAGTGAGCCTTCTTGCTAAAGTGGCTATGCACACAAAGGATCATGTCAAGTGGGGGGCATGCCATGAAGAGTGAATTGGATTCTATTCATAAGAATGGTACTTGGGATTTGGTACCTTTGCCAAAGGGTAGAAAACCTTAACATGTAAGTGGGTATATAAGCTAAAATTCACATCAAATAGTGCTTCTCCAAAGTATAAAGCATGATTGGTTGCAAAGGTTTTTAAGTAACAACATGGCGTTGAATCAAGGATAGTCAAGATGGCTACAATATGCATGTTGCTTGGGTTCATCGCAATGGAGGACTTAGAGTTCCTCCAAATGGATGTGAGAAACTACTTTCTTCCATGGAGATCTTACAAAAGCTATCTATATGGAACAACCAAAGGGTTATATAATTCCTGACAAAGAGGGTCTAGTTTGTAAGTTGAAGAAGAGATTGTATGGACTTAAACAACCCCCTAGACAATGGAACCTAAAGTTTGATGCTTTTATGAAGTCTAAAGGCTATTCTCAAAACAATGAGAATCATTATCTCTACACTAATAGATGCTCAAATGATAGCTTGATATGCTTGATATTTTATGTCGATAATATATCGATTTCTAGGAAGTCCTTTGATGAATTTTCATTGCTCAAGAAGAAGTTGAGTAAGACATTTAATGCGAAGGATTTGGGGGATGTCAAACATATTCTTGGCATGCACATTGTTCGTGATAATAGATGCATATATTTGTCTCAAAGTGACTACATATCCAGTACTCAACATGTTAAATATGCAGGGAGGAGATTCATTGAGTACATTTTTACCTTCATATGTGAAATGGCACAAGGATGATTACCTCAAATCAGATGAGGAAAAGGAATTCATGACCAAGATTCCTTATTAATCTGTTGTTGGTAATCGTATGTATGCTATGGTAGCTATGGGTCTAGACATTGCATTTGTATTAGGAGTTGTGAGCAAATATATTTCTAATCTTGGTAAGAAGCATTGGGAAGTGGTCAAGATGATTATGAGATATTTGAGTGGCACTAAGGATGTGTCTATGCTTGGATATAGGAGATGCATCCATTATTGGTTACATTAGACTATGATTATGTTGTTTGTTATACCACCACACCACTTCAGAACAAACCATTTGATATCCATATTGATGTCTCTAATCTTGCAATTGGATGCATCTTAGTGCAACCCGCTAATTAGAGCATTTTGGACTTTCCAATCGCATATGCAATTCATCAATTTGGACTTTCTAATTGCATATTCAAGTCTACAAAGAGGTAATTGACATGGTCTACATAGTAAAGAAGTTATGAAATTATTGGCACATAAATTCAAGAACCAGACAAAACAGCAAGCAGTGAAACCAAAAATTGAAAGAGCACCTAAACTGTAGGATAAGTAAGCTTCACCAGACCAAACAAACGCTCGACGAGCCCAGGCAAAGGGTTTTGTTAATATATGCCAAATTCCCCCGAAAACACAGATAGAGCCCAACCACTTTGTGGATCATCAGACTTTACTATTCCCTATTAAGTAAGCCTTGTGCTACAAGTAGGATAGTAAGGTGGTTTCTTTCGCTTATGGTATATGATTTTGAAATGGTAGTAAAAAAGGGTGGTACTCATGTTAGAGTTGACCAATTTTCAAGAACCAAAAGTGTTGGCCCTAACAACGAAATTAATGATGAATTACCCTTTCTCTTGCTTATGGAAGATGATTTTGAAATTCTAGTAAAAAAGGGTGGTACTCATGTTTGATCTGACCATTTATCAAGAATCAAAAGTGCTACCCTAACAAAGCAATTAATGATGAATTACCCAATACTTATTTGTTCAATGTTGAAATATTATCAAAACAAGTTTAGAAATTTGTGCTTTTTTTATCTTTTGGGCCCATCCACCCTTACTTTTGGCTCACTAAAGATGAGATATGAATGTTAAGAACTTGCACATTAATGCTGGTTGCTTATATCACCAAGATACCAACATAGTTTGTTCCAATTGCATGCCAAAAGATAAGCTGTCATGGTAGTAGTTGATGCTCATGTGGATGCCTTTGGTAGGCATCTTCTAAAATCAAGGACTTGGTAGAAATTACAAACAAATGTCATACATTGAGCATGCATGAAAGAACAATGCATGACTATGTAAGTGCTTGTTTTACCTACCAAGTCATTCCCACAATGGAGCATGCTAATTTATACTATGTTTTTTTGCATGCCCCTCATGGAACAAGGACATATTATATTATTTTAACTCTAGCAATCATCCTTCAAAAAATTACTATTGCATAAGAATGAAGACAAGAGAAAGTAGAAAGTAGAGGAAAGAAGAGAAGAAAAGCAAGCCCACAAAAATTTCAAGAAATTACCCATTTTATTTTCTTAAAACCCATCATAGAGTATTGAGAAGCCTTGTAAATGCACTAGAGGATTCCTCTAGATGCATAATCCATGAAGATTATAACACTACTTTTATACAATAGTAAGAAGTTAGAGATATTTAGAGTTAGTGTTGGTATCTTGTATGAAAGGACCAAAATTAGGGCACATATATATAAGTCACTTAGTGACACATTTTTAAAGACATTTGGCTATAATCAAAAGCTAAACTTTGAAATTTTGAATTGGCTTCTTCTTGCTTGTGTACCTTCTTCTTCATGAGCTTTTGTGTATGCTTGAGGTATGGAGTGTTTGCCTAGAGGTCTCTACCCCTTTCCCATCTCTTTTCATTGTTATTATGTGTGTGTGTGTGAAGTGTAGAGAGTCTTTAGGTGTGAGTAGGTAATTATCATCACTCTAGTTTTTGGGCATAACTTGGAGCACAATGGTCCAATAAAGATAAAAGATAATTGGATTTGTCTCATAGATAGCTTCCAAACAAACCCACTATTGACTATATTCGGGTATCAAAACAAGGAGATATCGCTTGATTTGTGTCTAGTGCTGCACCAAGTATCACGATAAAAACTTTGGTGTAAGAGGTGTTGTATGAGGTGGATGTTCCCTTTTCTCATGCATTACTTATCCCTTTCCCACATTAACCATCATTTAAGCACATGCTTCCATGCACTTGACTGGGTCATACTCTCATTTTGATAATTTAATGTGTGCATCAAACTACCACTAAATGCATTGTTGGACGTGTGAGGACTTGAGTAGCCTCACTTATCACAAGTGCATAAGACCTTGTGAGTCCGAGTACATACATTTTTGGCATCATTAATGGGGATGAGGGACTTAGTCAAGTTGCCTATGTGATGGTCACAGTATTGTTGGGAAGATAGTGATCATGAGGATGTCAATTCAGTAGCTTGGAAAGTCACAAATCCCTTGCACTTGTTGCTTCATACACTTAGTGTGTGTGTGTGACAAGTTTTCTTTGGATTAGTTTAGGAGTGGAGAAGCTAAGGTTAGGAGTTAATTAAGATAGCTTGGAAGTAGGTTAGGACAACCAACATCACAAAAAACCAAAATTTTCATTTTTCTTAGAGTTCACTAGTCTTGATCAGTGACAAAAACCCAAAATCACCACATCAAAATTCACTTGTTAGTTGTAGGTATTATGGAGAGCATCCAAGGTGACTGGTATCATTAGAGTGCATATCGCACAGAACTTGAGCTACATTGGGAATTTAGTGCTAGAAATTGATTAAGATACTCATTGAGGTGAGCTCTTCACATTAGGAGTGTCATTTTCATGCATGATCACTCAAACGGGGAGCAACAACACCACTCGAGTATCGTGAAGTGTGTTTTGGCAAAGACAAGGATATTTTCAAGTTAGAGACAAATAAGGGTGACAAAGAGAGCAGAAAGAACTCACAAACACAAAAGAATTTAATTTTGACTTGTAAAAGTCCAAGTATTGTGATCAATTGAGTTTGGTATCATGATACCAGTTCTCCATGTGTCATCGATACTTAGTAGGTATTGTGTATTGCCCATGCCTTACTTCTAGTGTGTATCACAATACTTAGGTATTGTGAACCTCCTAGTTGACTATTGTGATGTGATCCCAAGTATTGTGTATGAATGATACCACCAAAGTATTGTGTGTTGCAAATACTTGGTCTAGTATTATGTATCATTGATCATGTGGGCAAGTATCATACCATCTTAGGCAATATCGTGTATCGTTTAGTTCCTAAGTATCATGTATCATGGTGTCCCATGCATCGTGTATCATGACTCAGGCACCGTATCATGGATGGTTAAGTATCATGTATCATATCTAGACTTGTATCATGTATCATGTGTTCCCTTGTGTATGCAAGTATCGTATCATCGAGGGTATCGTGTATCATTGAAATCTTGAGCATCGAGTATCATTGAAATCTTGAGTATCGAGTATCATGAAAATTTTTGAGCAAACCCTAATTGATTAAGCGCTAAAATTTTGGAATTTCATTGCTCAAGCACCAATTAAAATCACTCCCTAGACTGAAGAAAATATTCAAAAGTGAAGATAGAGATCTTAAGGTTAGAAAATGTGAGAAGGTCTATAGACTTTGAATGAACCTATGATCTGGATGTGTCTTAGGGGCCTAAAGAAGCATGATATCCTTACTAGGAAGTGTAACAATTCACTCTGGTTACTTAGACACCTCTTGTGATTGAGAAGGTGAATAATCATGACCTCTAAAGACTGCACAAATCTATCTATTCAGCAATACTTATGTTCCTGATAGAGGAAGAATATAGAACTTCATTACAATATGTCTCTACAAACTCGCATGGAGTCCCTATATACTTGGATGAACTCAATAGGTCTGTAGTGAGACTTAGGAACTCCAATGACTCCAAATTTTTGCAAAGACCAATCATGAAGTTCAAAGGTGGATTTTACATCAAAAAATAAGGGCAATTGTATTTAGTGATTAGGCATCCTGATAAAATTAATGAAACAAGAGAAGTTTAGGAAGCCAACAACTCAAATGGTTCGGATAATCGAGAAGTCATGATGAATCCAAGATGAAGATCAATAGTAGTGAATATTTGGAGAGGATGAAGATCGATAGTAGTGAATATTTGGAGAGGAGATAGGATCCCTCAAGATGATGATCTGATGGATATCCATCTACTAGTTGGAATCGATAAATTGTTGCAAGAATCTTCACCCATAGTAGGAAATAGTATCAACCTGGCTACCATCTATGAATTGCATGATCTAAAAGACTCTTCCAGAGTCTCATAGATCAAAACAAATGAAGATATTGGGAAGTTATTGATTTAGAGAAATCCAAACTATAGTACATGGGTTTGTAGAGATACAATAACCACACCATTGATAATTGTCCATATAATAGAAATACTAGGCAATATACATGCCTTATGGATACTAGACTAGAGACCAAGACAAGGAGGTTCCAAGGTATGCTACATACCAAGGACCACCCATGGCTCAAAGGCCTTATGAATATCAAGGCTATGATCAACCTCAAGCAATGCTAGGACAACAACCCTACATCCTCAAAACGTAGTACCAATCAAATATACACAACCAAAAGAAAACTTAGAAAGAGCTTTAGTACCTATGACCCCATTGATCAACACACAAAACCTAAGTCAAAGCTATGAATAGAGCTATGAATATTATTGTGTCTATGACAAAAATATCATAGAATATGAATCCTCCTATGAACAACACTATTATGAAAATGATGTTTTTGTAAATTCATATGGGTCTGAATATGCAAATCTAATGTATGTGGCACCTAGAGCTCAAGCTCCAAGAAGACTGAGTGTGAGACCACTTGTACCTAGAGGACCATTCTATGGATGCAAAGGAGAACATTTCATAAGGGAATCCATAATTCCATATCAGCCACCACATCAGAAGGTATGGGAAGGATATTGTGGTGATTGTGGAAAAGAACATTTGTTCAGGGATTGTCCAAAGAACCCCTCTAATGTACCTTCAACTATTCATATTAATGTGATTGAAGTAATAGAATCCTCAATTAGTGACAAAGAGTACACTGCACCATTAAAAGCCATCATGAGAGTCAAAGCTAAAGAAAATTATGAGAATCAAAGACCTAACAATCTTAGGAGTGAGAAGGATGTAGAACCCTTACCTCAAGTAGTAGAAGGCTTGGAAGAACCATAAAAAAACTTAAGGAAAAAGAAAGCTAAAAAAAAGTAAATTCAGATAATAGAAAATAAAGAACAAGTTGATTAAGAAGTTGGCTAAAGAGAAGGAGAAGTTTGCACAAGGGACCAAACCTATCCCAATCATTCCAACCAAACAAAATATTAATGTGGTAAAAGAAGAACAAACAAAGGATCCTGCATGATCAATTCTAGGAGATCTTATGCTTGAAGACTTACAAATGTGGTTAAAAGCTTATTAGTCTAGAACAAAGATAGGACCTAGTCGAGAGCAACATGACTGATGTTATCCTAGAGGATATCTTGAGAAAGAAAGATTAGAAATATGTAAAAAGCTAATTGAAATTGCTCAAACTATGTTAGAACAATTGACACAGATGAGAATTCCAAAAGAGGTCTTCTAAGGATTTTTAGGAAATCTCAACTCAAAACAGGAGTGAGAACCAATTGAGGAAGTTGAAAAAACGTTAGGGAAAGAAACCATAGAAATAGACTATGTTATTGTTGGAGGAGGTGGTGGATAGTCACAAGAGATGAAGTGGTGTTGCTATCCTGCTTCACACCTGTTAAGAATGATGATTGGAGAGTGCAGTGGGCCTCTTTAGCTGGGAAATGAACATAAATACTCATATATGTTTCTTGGAAGATGATCCACTAATCAATGGATCAAAACAGATAAGTAGGAAGTTGATTCAAGAACAAAAAACTTACTATTTTAGTTCCTACACCTGTTCAATGTTTTGAACAGTTCTCTGAGCATAGTAGCAATTGGCATAATTCATTTTTGGGAACTTTAATTAACTTAATAAACTATAAATCATGGGTGATTTCATAAAAAATGATGAAGTACACACAGAGAAAGATGTTTAGCAAATCACAACATCATCCCGACATTTACGGGCTGCAACAGTCAATAGACCAGTGAGCAAAGATATGTTAATATCTCATGATCCCGAGAAGCAATGATAATGAAATTTTGTAGGTGTATAATAAACAATATGCTGAATCTAGCATGCTTTAAATCATGGCAAAGGATTAACTAACCACTCAGAATAAGATCTAGGAAGATCACAATTCTGATGGAGTTATATTAGAGAAGTGAAATGATAATGTAATGATCATATATGTACTAAATCACATACAAATACAATGTCATTGGAAATCACACATTGCTCAATGTGTGAGAGGTGAGTGAGCTATGAGATAAGCTCTCACTTCACAATGAATGTCCTTCAAAATGATCTGATAAGCTTGAGATGCACGCGGGTCTTTTTGATCCTCTTCTTATAGTTGTCCTTGGAGCCAAAGTTTGAATTCAAATTCAAACATCTACCTAAAAGGTGAATACTAAAGTATAGGATAGATTCCCTCATCACTCGACAACCAAATGCTTCATGATTTTAGATCTTCCTAACTCCACATGGATGTGGACCACTTTTACAAAGATAAATGTGAGGAATTTTTACAAGAGGTTGATCATATGAAGCCTTGCACAAGTTATACCAATAAATCAATCATGAGATAATTAACCAAGTATGTGGGTTTGGTTTTAAGTGCACCAACATCTCCCCCTCAAGCCTAACATGCTTGGTCTTCATTCCTCCTTGATTTCCTGCAAACCAATCATCAATTTGAACCTGCTCATATTTGTTCCATCCAATGACTTTGTGAGTATATCTGCACATTGTAAATGAGTTGATACATAGGATAATTGAATATCCTTGCTAAGCAATTTCTCCCTTACATAATGATAGTTCACTTCAATGTGCTTAGTCCTTGCATGATATACAAGATTAGCAGCCAAATGAAGTGAGCTAGTGTTGTCTCCAAAGATTATTGGACTGTAAGAGTGTATCTCCAAATCTGCATATAGTTGCTTAAGCCACATAGCTTCTTGAGTTGCATTTGCCAAACCTCTATATTCTGCTTTTGTGGAAGATAAGGCTGCATTTGGTTGCTTCTTAGATGGCCATGATATAAGCTTTGAACCTGCAAAGGATAGGTAGCCTGAAGTGCTCCTCCTATCATCCTTGGAGCTAGCCCAATCTTCATCAGAATACATATTTATATCTATGTCAGAAGTGAAGGGATAGAACAACACTTCATTTATTCTATCCTTTAGATACTTAAGCACCCTTTTTGTAGTTTCCATATGAGGCTTTCTTGGTGCATGCATAAAATGACTCAATGTACTTACTCCATAAGCAATGTCTACTCTTGTTAGAGTATCATAATTGAGACTTCCCACTAGTTGTTGATAACCTGTAACATCATCAAGTAGTTGAACTTCATGAGAACTCAGTTTATGATTGAGTTCCATAGGAGTACCTGCAATCTTAACATTCTCCATCTTGAACTTTACCAACATGTCATGTATATACTTCCTTTGAGTGATAAATATACCAGAATCTATGTACACAAGCTCTAATCCAAGAAATTATGTTAATAAACGAAGATCATTGATTTTAAATTCTTCCATTAGTTGAGCCTTGACCTGCTTGATGCCATTAGCATCATTTCCTGTAATAATGATGTCATCTACATAGACACATAAGTAGATAACTTTTGATTTGTTCTTCTTAACAAATAACAAAGAATCTACCTTGCCACAAAGCCTTGGTCTTGCAAATAAGTAACAAGCCTATGGTTCCAAGCTCTAAGAGCTTGCTTGAGACCATAGAGCACCTTCCTTAGCTTGCATACATAACTTGTTTTATCTTCATCTTCAAAACCTGGTTGTGCCATATACACTTCTTATGATATCCATCCATTTAAGAATGCATTCTTAACATCTAACTGATATAGATTCCAATTTTCAGAAACACCAAGACTTACCAAAACCCTAATTGTTGGCATCTTTGCAACAAGTGAAAAAGTTTCTTCATAGTCCACTCCATGAATTTGGGAAAATCCCTTTGCCACCAACCTTGCCTTGTACTTATTTATAGAGACATCTGAGTTCTTTTTGATTTTGTATATCCAGCTAGATCCAATTACCTTCATCCCTGGCTTCTTGGGAACTAGATCCCAAGTATGGTTTTCCTAAAGTGCTTCTTCTTCTTCCTGCATGGCTTCTCTCCATTCTTTCTTCTTTCTAGCCTCTTCAAATGCAGAAGCCTCTTTTGCCATAGAGTCATTAGTGATATACACAAAATGCTTGGTGACTAATGATGTATCATATCCATACCTTATGGGCTTTTTGCTTTCTCTTTGTGATCTCTTTAGTGCTTGATTTGAAGGCTCTCGTATGTCTTCGAATTGCTTGAGTTTGATCTTTCCTCTTGACTTCCAAGCCTTGAAGTCAATTTGCTCTTCATCCTCTGAGTTGATATCTTCTGCTAGTTGTTGATCTTCTTGAGTGAGGGTTGGAAAATCATTTTCCAAATCATATGGTAACTTGACTTTCTTGCAATTATCTTCAAACCATGAACTATTCTCATCAACATTACATCCCTACTAACTATAAATGCTTTGTTAGTGGGATTGTATAGCCTGTACCCCTTTTGGTTTTGATCATACACAATAAATATACATTTCTCCGCTTTAGGGTCAAGCTTCCCTTTAATTTGTGAAGGAATGTGTGCATAAGCAATGCACCCAAATATTTTGCAATGGTCCAATGAGGGTCTTCTACCATTCCATGCTTCATAGGGTGTCATACCATCCAAGGATTTGGATGGGAGCCTATTGAACAAGTAGGTAGCTGTGGAAACAGCCTTTGCTCATAGGTAATTAGGTAACTTCTTCTCATTCAACATAGACCTAACAACTTCAACAATTAACCTATTCCTCCTCTCTACCACTCCATTCAATTCAGGAGTATATCTTGTTGTTACTTCCCTCTTTATGCCTTTGTTCTATAGAAATGAATCAAATTCATGTGAAAAATACTCACCACCTCCATCAAATCTGATCCTCTTCAAGCTCCTTCCTATTTGGTTTTCAACTAGTGCCAAGTACTTTTTGAAACATGTAAATACCTCATCCTTATGCTTCATGAAATAAAGGATTGTCCATCTACTGTAGTCATCAATAAATGAAACATAGTACCTTGAACATGAGATTGATGGATCTTTGTTAGGACCCCACACATCAGTATGTACAAGCTCCA
This sequence comes from Ceratopteris richardii, assembly GCA_020310875.1. NCBI lineage: Eukaryota > Viridiplantae > Streptophyta > Polypodiopsida > Polypodiales > Pteridaceae > Ceratopteris > Ceratopteris richardii. The sequence goes on from CM035420.1 coordinate 118,449,660, forward strand.
GATAGTCTTCATGTATGTATCCCTTCCTGTTGAATGGTTGCCTATGAGCTTTGCCAAATTGGCATGCTCCACTGTAGCTCAGTGATGAGTAGCACCTCCTTTAATGTCAATCCGGGAAGACGTGAGGATGGTATGAAGACCTCGAGCAAGTGGAGGCACAAGTGCGTGAGTGAGAAGCACACAAACATGCACACACATACACACACACGCGCACACACGGCAAGACAAAGAGTTGAAAAGCAATGGAATTCTTAGATTACTTTCAAAAAGCTCTTACAAGTTCATTCCAATTACAATCTAACCTCAAAAATGAGCTCTCTAGCTCTTTTTATAGTTTTTGACTAGTTTTTGGCCCTGTCCAGACCTAGTGTCCGGCCTAGTTAAAAATTAGGTTCCAGGGCCGATTTGGGGGCTTAAACGGAATCTAAAAAATACAAAAATTGATATGTAGGTACTTCTAAGGCTCGTCAAGCTCAAGGACTCCTTGGCTTGCACAAAATGGAGCTACAAAAATATGAAATGGTATTTACAATGATTGTTAGTGATAAGAATCACTGTTATAAAGATGTTGGTTTGGAAAAATTTGAAGGGCCTATCTGCCAGATTTGCGTCGACTGCTTTGTCTACTTACTCCTTCACCTCACTCTGACTCTCTCTGCTGGCTTCCTTGTCTAGTCAGTCCTTGGGTGCCCATACTGCTCTCAACACCCCCCCTCTCTCGCGTCTGTCGTCCCTGACAGACCCTTGTTGCTGGGAGTGTTGGATGTAATATTCCACAACCTGAGTGGCAAGCTGATGTTCTTGTATGCATAGTCCTCTGGCCAAGTCTGTCATCATATGATCCCAATCAATTGGTCCTGGAGTGTCCGGGTGTGGCAGACGTAACTGATCTGCGTGGATCGCTTGTTCTACTGCGAATAGATGTAGCAAATGTGTGGGTCTGGGAATGAAAATTTCTGAATGATATTCCCAGAATCCCGTAGAGAACATTTCCTCAAATGTTTGCTTGAAGCATGCGGGTAAGTACTTTATTCGTGCATGCCAAGCAAAGATTATAGTGACCGAGGGGGTCTGGCTCATGTCGTAGACTAAATCCTTGTTACCTTGAGAGAATCCAGGGGCAGAGATGTATGGAGCTTGTATCTTCCGAAAGGTTTTGAAGACAATGGTCATGAGCTCGAATATCTTCATACACATTTTCGCTGCTATGTCGGGTACATTATTTAGACGTGTAGACCAGTGCCGAATTGTTGATATCATGTAGGCTACGGTTGGGGTCCCTCGAGGTGGAGCAAAATATGGATAGTTAACCCAAGCCAAGCATTCTTTGTTGTTGCGTACCTTGATTGCAAATGCTTGCCAGGATCTGCGACATACCACTAGGCAATAGCATGGATTATACTTGATATATAGTGGCATTGTTGCCCAGGTGCTCATCATCTCTGGGTAATCGGTTAGTAGACGTGCACGCCAATTAGGTTGGAAGATTGAGCCAGCACGTGCATCTGTCGGTAAATCCCCTAGCTCAAATTGAGTGGCGAATGTGGGCTCCTTCCCTGTATGTCTTTTGACTTCTGCATTATAATCATGTAGCAAGACAAAATAAGGCATGTATTGCGACTCTGATGTTGTGATTAACCGTTGATGGGATAGGTTTTGAAAGTAAGAAGACCGAAGGACAGTTTCTTCCAGATTTGTGAGAGATTGCACTTGCACAGCCACACGATCATCATGTGTCTTACCCACTTTCTCGACCCTTTTGACCCAATCTGGAACTTGAATTTCTAAAGTGTCTTGTCCTTCCTCTGTAGTTCGACCACCGGGTGTCGGCATCGGCTCATATGGCTCTTCATAGCTGTCATCGACGGGGATTTCCACCACTGTTTCAGGTTCTAGTTCTTCAGTTGGCGAGGGTGGCCTTTCATATGGTAAGAGGCGTGCTTGGAGTTCGGTCACCTGTTTTCGGAGGGTCTCTAATTCTTCTGGAGAGTGTTGTAAGACTACCAGCTCCTGTTGAGCTGTGGGGGCACTAGCTATCTGTTTCTTTAGGTCTGCACATTCAGTCTCTAACTTTCATATGACTCCAAGAAATTTGCATGCTCCTCAAGTAAGATGCGAATGTCTTCCGATGGGACTGCTCTATATCTGGTAGGGCTAAGGGGTGCTCCTACAGTTCCTTCCATAGCCGCTTCAAAGTTGTCTTGGTTTTGTTGTTGAAGCCTCTTGTTCTCTTCTAGTGCTGCTGCCATATGCTTCCTTAATAGCCCAAGGTTGCGTCTGAGTGTAGCATTAGATATCATTTGCGCTTGGAGCACTGTTTCTCAGCTCCTCCTAAGCTTGTTCCTCACGTCCACGAGTAAAAAACGAGTGAGTGTAGTGGCGAAAATGGAAAAAATCAGAGAATATGAAGAGGGAAGAAGATGATGATGAAGGTGAAGATGAAGAAGAAGAAAAAACTCAGAAACTAAACTGAAAATGGTGAATTTTTACCTTCCAACGTCGCTACTCTACGTCTTACCGTCACACGCTCGTCCTCCAAGCTCTCTCCCCGGCAACGGCGCCAAAATTTGGTGTCACTCTAGCACAATGGTGAGTACCAACGTGAGGAGCTACACCTCATAAATGTCAATCCGTGGAGACGTGAGGACCGGTATGAAGACCGCGAGCAAGTGATGGCACAAGTGCGTGAGTGAAAGCACACAAGCATGCACACACATACACACACACGCGCACAAGGTAAGAGCAAAGAGTGGAGCAATGGAAAGCTTCGATTACCAAAGAGCTCTCTTACAAAACTGAAATCTACAACAAGCCAACCCCAAAAATGAGCTCTCCAGCCCTTTTTATAGTTTTTGAGTGGTTTTGGCCCTGTCCAGACCTAGTGTCCGGCCTAGTTAAAAAATAGGTTCCAGGGCTTATTTGGGGGCTCAAACGGAGTCTAAAAATTATGAAAATTGGTAGGATGGTAGTTCTAATACTCCTCAAGCTCGAGGACTCCCCGGCTTGAACAAAATGGAGTTACAAAAATGGAAAATGGTATTTACAATGGTTTTTAGTGATAAAAATCACTATTTTTGTAGGGATTTCTTCTAAAAATTTGACAGGTGCTTCTTGGAGCTCCCTACTTGCTCCTTCTTCTTGTGTGTCCACTTCCTTGATGCACTTCCATTCTTTGTCCTTGATCTTGAGCTTCAACACTCCCCCCCCTCTTGAGTCTGTCGTCCCTGACAGACCCTTGTTGTAGTGGTCGTTCCATGTAGTACGTTGAGAGGTAGCGTCCTTTGCGTCCAACAGGGGCGATCCCTCTTCCCCATGTATCCTGGTCGTTTGTCTGGTTCTTCACTTTGCCACTGTTATCTCTTGCAGTTTGTAGTCCCTTTGTACGTACTTCTGCCTTGTATTCCATCTGGATGGTGCATTTGTGAGTTTTCCAAAACGGCTAGTTGCTCAAAGGAGGTGATCAATGTTGATTATGAACAACTCTCTATCGTGGATGGCTTCCTTGCTCTTGTAGTGGTCACCCTGATGTCCTCTGATTCTTCCAACGATGGCTTTCATAGTTTTCATGCCAAGTACTTGTAACCCATAATGTATGAGGGTTAAGTGCATTAGTGCATGGGTTGAACAAATTATGTGCCTTGTGCATGGCCTTGTAATGTGGCCCTACATATGCGTACTTGGAAAATGCATGGCAAGAAGGATGGTGCAAGAGATTGGGTCTTGAGCTAAGTGCTCAAGGGTATGCTGATGCAGAGGTTTCCTACTCTATCATGGTTATAGTGTTGTTGAAGCATGCACGTCTTACAATGGTGAAGGGTCCGTTGATCTTCACCTCTTCGTGTTGTAGTTCCATCATGGTGTTTGACCGTCAGTTTGTCCTTTTGGTTGAGGGATGTCCTTGCTGGAAGTTTGCTGATGAGCATTTTCAAACACATAGTTTCTTCTAGGCTTTTTTTTTTTTTTTTTTTTTTTTTTTTTTTTTTTTTTGGAACACGATGGCATCAAACAAGAAGAAAGAGGTTAGTATCAGTAAAATATTTTACATGTGAAAATTTGTGTCTCATGTGCCTGGGATTTTTCCATTGTGTCTATGCACGGCCGTGTAATGTGGCCCTATATTAATGCATACTTTGGAAATGCATGACCTGAATGGTGCAAAAGACAAGGTTGTGCAAGGAGCACATGGTTGTTGCTCGTTGAGGCTTTCGATGTTACTTGTGGAGGTTGATGCCGACCTTGGTGGAGGTATCCATTGAGTCTCGAACTGATGTAATCCTCCTTATTGGAGTCCATTTTAGAACCACATTTGGCACTGTAGAGGTCACTTCAGGCGTCTTGGTCTTTGGATGCTTTCTGAACTGTGGTATCCAGTGTGGTTGACATTTTGGTTCGGTGGAGGCTACTTGCACTTTTGGCTTCCAAACCCATATCCTTTTTGCATGTCTTCCTATTAATGTTGAATAGCTGATTTGATCTTCCTTTGGTTTCTGTACGTGGTTCTTACCTTTTTCTCTTTTTGGCTTCTTTGTTGAAACCTCTAGCATGCGGGAGAACAAAGGTTGTTGTGGATGTAGGAGCTTCTTAGGTACCCACATCTGTAATTGCCCTTGTTGAGCTGCAGCTAACTTCTTAGGCACCCAAACTTGTTGGATACCTTGTGATTGAGTTTGTCTGAGCTGCTTCCTTCGTCTTTTGGCCTGGTTGGTCTGCATGGATGGAATTTGTGGGGGCAAGGTTGGTGGTTGCTCTCCTTTGCGTACCCATATCTGTTTCATGCTCGGAACTGCTTTTTTATCGAATGGTGTCTTTCTATTTGATGTAACAGTTGTCATGAACGGTTGTGTTTGCTCGTATGGTGGACTCACTACTGTAGCTACTTGATTCTTTGGAGAAGAAGAAAGATCCACCCGCCTTCGAACCTGGTCTTCCACGATTGACTCCTTCTGCATCATAGAGCTTTTGACACATACAACATCTTCTTCCATATGATTAGTCTTGGAAGAACTAAGAGAGTGTGTGGTGCCATGATTTTGGAGCATGCAGTTCTCTAATTCTAATGTAAGGCATTGTTCATGTACCCAAACTTGAAGAATTTGACTTCTTAGGTTTAAGTTAACTGCATGGTCATAGATCCAATCTTGACCCAAGACAAGTGGTTCTGTAAGGTTCTCATCTTGACATACTAGCGCTTTGACTTTCATTAGAACATCTTGAAGGTAGATGGGAAGTTCCACCTCGCCCAAACAAGGGGTTTCCACACCTCCCAATCCTATGAGATAAGCTTCTATGGGATTGATTTTCAACTGCAAGTCTTGGCAGTAGGAAAGTCTAACTGCACTGCTTGCTGCACCTGAGTCAATCAATGCTTTCACCGTCCTTGCATCCTTCCCTTGTCCCATCTCTATGGTCACAAAGGGGCGTCGGTCAATTATTCGAGAAGTAGATTGGCACATGTCCAGGTGATATTTGGGAGCTTTTGTGTTGATATCTAGGCCTAGTCGTCGTAACTTATTTCTTCTGATGCGCTCTCTAGCCTCTGCTTGTGCTTCTTCTCTAACCCTTAACTCCTCTTCTTTTCGCTTCTTAGCAGTGTTGAGTCTCATGAGCATTTCCTCTGTAAGAGGTTCTTGATATAACTTGACTCGACAACCACTTATATAGTTTGGTAAGATATCACCTTCTAAAGTGGCCAATTGAACTGCACCACTAGTGGAGAGTCTATTAATGATCATGGGTCCATATCCTCGTTTCTCCAATTTGCGGGCATGTTGCTTTAGCGTATAAACCAGCACTAGATCTCCTTCCTTCAATCCTTTATCCTTTACATGGGCATCAAAGTATGCCTTTTGCCTTTTCTTTGCAGCATAAATGCCTGCTGCTGCTCGTAGCCTTGTCTCACCTAAGCGTTCTAGATCAAAGATTCTAGAGGACAATTCATGCCCATTCCACTCATACTCTTGTGCTACTTTTAAGGCAGGGATTAAGAAATCCAATGGTAGCACAGCGTTCTGTCCGAAGACCATCTGAAATGGGGTGGCATTGAGTACCGTTTTGTAGGCAACTCGGTATGCCCAAACAGCATGATGAAGTTGTTTGTCCCAATCAGAGCGTTTATTGTTTACAAGTTTCGTCAATACGTTACATAGGATCTTATTCGTGCTCTCGGCTTGTCCGTTAGCTTGTGGGTGATAGGGGGCAGACTTCTTATGTATCACCATGAATTCTTGAAGGAGATTTTCAATGACCTCATTCAAGAAGTGCGTACCTCTATCACTAACCAACTCTATTGGTAACCCATATCTAGTGAACACATTTTCGAATAAGAACTTAGCCGTCGTGTGAGCATCATTCTTTGTTGTGGCTTTTACTTCCACCCACTTTGTAAGGTAATCTGTGGCTACAATAATGTATTCTGCATGGGAGCTTCTAGCTGGGGGGTTGATGGGACCTATGAAGTCTATGCCCCACTTTGAAAATGCACGTCCTCCCATCATTGGCCTCAAAGGCATCTCATCTTTTCTTATCGGATATTGGGCATGTTGGCATGTGTCACATTTCTTCACATAAGTATGTGCATCCATATGAAGAGTGGGCCACCAAAGTCCTGAGAATAGAATGGTCTTAATTACTCTGTCAGGCCCAAAGTGTCCACCTGCAACACCGCTGTGTGCAGCTTCTAAGACTTTCAAATAGTCTGATTCATGAACGCACAGTCTTAGGTAACCATCCTTGCCTCTTCGATATAAGTTGTCTCCTACTAAGGCATAGTCTTGAGCCTCTTGCTCCATGCTCCGTTTTCTTGCCAGACTAGCCTGATTGGGTAATGTTCCCGATCTCATGAACTCAACCAATGGAGCACTCCAATCTGGGATTAATGACACATGATAAAGAGTGGCATGCTCCACTGGGGGTCTCTTCTGGCACACTGGACAATTCTGGATCCACTCTTGTATTTCTTTGTCCATGCTAGGCCAATACACTCCTAAACGTTTTAGATTCTGCAATGTTCGTTGTTTAGGGTAGTGATTTCCTAGCAGTCCCTCATGGGCTTGTTGCAACCAACTAATATGTTCATCATCCTCGACACAACAAGCTAATACGCCCTCAGTATCTTGCTTGTACATACTTCCGGCCAATATTTGATACTTTTGTGATTTTACAATTTCTTCTTTGCTTGTTTTCACATTTTTATTTGCAGGCCCAAAGGTTAGGACGGGTATCAACTTATTTGCCCATTTAGGAGCGACTTCTAAATTGAACAGATAAGCATCGGGTAATTCGTCAGACACTCCTTGCGGTGGCTCTCCTGAAGTGATGCGAGAAAGATGGTCTGCCCTAAGATGGGTTCTACCTTTCCTGACAACAACTTCAAAGTCGTATTCCATTAGTAAGAGGAACCATCTTACTAAGCGGCCTGTATTGCAAGGTTTATTGACCAAGTATAGTAAAGCTTGATGATCAGTGAAAAACTTGAACTTATTGGCCAATAGATAGTGTCTAAACTTTTTCACAGCATATACCATGCCTAAGCCTTCTCTCTCTGTTGTGGTATAATTTCGTTCAGCTGCATTTAATTGCCTACTAGCATATGCTATCGGCAAATCTAGGTTTCCTTCACCTGTGGGTTGTGCTAGCACACATCCTATTGCATGATTGGAGGCATCTACATGGACATGAAAGGGTTTGCTCCAATCCGGAGTAGTCAATATTGGTGCTGTGCACAAACGTCTTTTCAGCTCGTTGAAGGAATTCTCGCATTCCTCGTTCCACTCAAAATTCGTTAGCAGCCCATAAAGAGGTTTAGCTATGATGGCATACATGTGGATAAACCTACGGTAATATCCACAATGGCCCATAAAGGCTTGTACCTCTTTAACATTCCTTGGCCTGGGCAGCTCTGCTATTGCTCTTACTTTGTCCTCATCTGTTGAAATTCCATTCTTAGAAATAATGTGACCTAAGATTTTGCCTTGTCGTACCATGAACACACACTTCTCTGGGTTCAGACACACTCGATAATCTCTACACTTGTTGAAGATTTGTCTGAGCTCAGGGATGTGGTATCTTCTTTGTTGGGAATGAGCACATAAGTCATCCACATATACTTCTAAGTTCTTTCGCAAGAACTCCTTGAAGACATGACACATGAGCCTTTGGAATGTTGCAGGTGCATTGGTGAGCCCAAATGGCATCACACGAAATGCAAAGATTCCCCATTCTGTGGCAAATGCCGTTTTGTGTTGATCTTCGGGGGCAATGGCTACTTGGTTGTAACCTGAAAATCCATCAAGGAAGCTATAAACTTCCTTGCCTGCAACACGCTCCAATAGATGTTCGGTGATTGGAAGTGGATAACTATCTCTGATTGTAGCGGCATTAACTTTTTTAAGGTTAATGCACACTCGCAATTTCCCATTCTTCTTTGGCACCACCACAATGGGGGACACCCATTCAGTGTGCTCAATTTCATAGATGAATCCAGCCTCAATCAGCCTGTCAATTTCCTCCTTTATTTTGGCTGCATAATTGTCATTATATGTGTAGGGCTTTTGTTTGGTGGGCTTGGCATCAACGGTCATCGGAATCGTATGAGAGCAAATCTTTGGGTCTACTCCCTTCAAGTCTCTATAGTGCCATGCGAACACGTCTCTATATTCCCTTAATAGAGCTACAAGCTCTGCTTCTTCTTTTGCACTTAGGTCATCTCCTATGTACGTACATCGTTCTTCGTTTTCTTCAATGGTCACTACAATTTTTTTTGTCCTTTCTTTATTGTCATATACTTCTCCTACAATGGCCTCTCTCTTAGGCATCCGTACCAAAATTTTTCGGTCTTCCACTTCATATTTCTTGAAATTTTCTGGTACTTCAAACAATGATTCTTCCTCTTCTTGTTTCACCGCTTTTCTTTTCTTTTTCTTTTGACCTCCTTCACTTCCTTCCTTTGAATTTATCGTTTTAATACTCGTGAGGGGTTCTTCTTCTTTTTGGGCTAACACTCCTATGTCTTCTAGATAGTGTTCCTCTGAGTCAAAGTAAGTATCCATCACAATGGATTCTAGATCATCGTCATTTTCTTCTTCTTCTATGAACTCATTAGGATCACACTCTTCCAACAGGGGTTGACACATGAACACTGAAATATCATAACCCTCCTCATCACAATGAGGTGTCCATTGTTCTTCGTTGACTGCTATGTCCATGGTAGCTAGGATTTCTGCCCAACCATGAGGCTCAAATTCCTGATCTGGAAATATCATCGGTGTATAGGCCGGGTCTTTTATTGGTCTATCTCCTGGGGGAGTTCCTTCTTCTCTCGCTTTTATGCGCTTTTCCTCTTCCTCTGCGACCTTGCACATCCACAAGTGAGTATCTTCATGCAGCCATGATGGATCCGGTGAACTTCCAGAATGCACGGAGATAGAATCTTCTTTCGCTTTGTGGATAGGATTCCACTGTAGGGGTGGTACATCTCTGAAGGTGTAATCCTTCAAATTGACCTTGGTGGTGATCCCTAAGTGCTGTAAGTACAAGGAGTTGGTTCCCCAATCCTGTACTATTTGCAATTGTCGTAGGAAGGGTCTTCCTAGGATCATCTCGTAGACATTATTATTTTTTTCAAAGTCACATATAGCAAATGTATGTTCAAACTCTACACCACAAGTGGTTAGAGTTATCCCGTCAAGCAATCCTAGAGGTCTTTCAAAATGACCATCTGCCATTTGAAGCTTCATTCTGGTTGGTCTTAATGTGGGTTTGCCCCATCGCTTCCACAAGGAGGTGGTCGCAATAGCAACACCAGCACCCGAATCTACAATTGCTTTGGTTGTGTAACCTTGATAGGTGATCGGAAGATAAGTGTTACCCTCTTCACCTTCACTCATGTCTCCTATCTTGTCTAGAGGTATCTTTGAAACTTTTTGCTTAGAGCTTGCTTTTGGCATGTTGGATTCAAGTTCTGGAACTTGATCCTTCACATGATTCCAGAGCTCAGGTTTTGCTTTGAGCAGCTCCTCCACAGTGAGATGACATTGAACCTTAGTGTTCTTCACAACATCAGTGTTTCTTGGAATCACTGAGTCTTCATTTCTTACCAATATTGTGGGAGCTCTGATCTGGAGAGATTCAGATTCCCATGGGCCTATGTAATGAGGCAACTCTTGTAAAGAATTAGATTCAAAATCTAATCTTTCATCTTCTTGTTGCTCTGCTTGGTCTCCATAGATAGACGGAATGTCTTGGGGAAATTGATCATGAAGATCATCAATCTCAGGAATAGGAGGGGAATTACCCTTCTCCTTGGCCCATCTCTCTTCCTGTATTTCCCGCAAGAACTCTTGAGAGTACTGTTGAATTGAAGGAGGTATTCCAGCATCCGTGGAGTTAGGAACATAAGCTCCCATTGGTGGTGAGCTTCCTCTTTCAATAACTGGTTGAGCCTGTGGAGGTAAAGAAACTTGTGGTTTGTTTACCAACTGCTCTAATCTTTCTAGTAAGCTTTGGAAATGCAAATCCGGTTTGACAGAGTTTGTCTGATTGAACTTTTGACTAGTCTCAAGTATAGCTTGAGCTTGTTCTACCATTTTCATGCACATTTTCATCCGTTCAATCTCTAAATCTGCTCTAGGGTAACTCTTGTCTAGGTTTGCAACTGTTGGCCCTTCTTGAAGACGAGCCTGGTAGGCCTTGAACATCATGTCCAAGCCTTCTGGGGTTGGATCTGCAAGAACAGACCCTGATTGCGGTCTATTTACAATGGGCGGTGGGGTGGAATGAGGTGGAGTGGATGGAGCTTCGGCATGCGAGAGGCTTTGAGATGCAATGTCTTCTATTTTTGTTTTGGTATCCCTTAGGCTTTCTTCTAGCTCGGATAGCTTTTTGTTCCACTTGCGATTAGCCTTCTCTCTGGTATCCTTCCATGTTCTTGGCTTCCTCCTACTAGGATCTCCTGACTCACTTGACTCCGATTGCTCAGATGGTTTTGCTTGTTGCGCAGCCTGTGCCCTAGTAACTGCCTGTACAGGAGCCACATTACTGCTGCTTGAACTTGAATCTGCCACTAATCCTACCACGTTGATGGGTGTGACCTTGGGTGCACTAGAGGGATTCCTGGGACACTCTCTAGGAAGATGTTCCTTGCCGCACTCAGGACAAAAGCCTTGTATCGTAATGTTTTGCCCTTGTCCCAGAGCTGGTTGGTGGGGGCATTCACGAATGAAATGGTCGCCCTGACACCTAAAGCATGGTCCTCTAGGGGCTTGTGGTCTTACTTGTCTCAATTGGGGCCTAGGATTTGGATTCGTATACATGACATTGGAGTATTCTGGCTCCCAATTTTGTTCCATAGGTGGTGCCTCATATTGATACTGAGAAGTCTCACTTTGCTCAGGTGACTGTATATAATAAGCATGTGGACTATCTTCATGGAAGTAGTCTGAACCATGAGCGTGAGAATCATTTTCTGAGACCAATGGGGTTAGTGGCACCAAAGCTCTATTAGGGTTCTCCTCCGCCATCGTATATTGAACTGGGATCACATTGGCAGGAGCTGGCGGTTGGTTTCCTAGGACTGGTTGTGGCCTATATGGTGCCTGATATTGCTGCTGGTATTGAGGTTGATATTGTTGTGGCCTATAATATGGCTGTTGGTGCGGATTCTGATACCTACCCTGCTGGTAAGGTTGCTGATAATTTTGTCTAACAGCCTGCCGGTTATAGGGACAATCTTGGGTCGTATGATTTGTATATTTCCTCTCAATGGTGCAATATAGAGCATTAGGGTTTCCTTGGGGTTGAGTCGTCAACGGGCAAACATTAGCCATGTGATCTCCTCCACATGTATAACATCGCTTCACTGAGGCGACCCTTGGCATTTGTCTATTTTGAACTCCTAGCTTTTTGGCCACTTGCTCAGCTATCTCATCTATCTCAGTGGAGGCTCTAGAGGTATGACTTGTAGAACTATCAGAGTCCTTATAGAGTTTGGATAGTCCTAACTCCTCACCCAAGTTGTCTTCTATGTCAATGCATATCCGTATACACTCTTCTATGGATCTAGGCTCCTTCAAGTATACATATGACCTTAATTTTGTGCTCAATAGGCCATCTAAAAATAGTGCCACCTGTTTGGCTGACGTGGGTAATTCTGGTACAGGGCATCTTTCCAAGTACTGTCTAAACCTTCTCCCTGCAAGTCGTACTGTTTCTTGGGGTGTCTGCTTGAAGCTGTGGATCAAGGATGATGTGTTATGCCTGATACCACTTTTGGAAAATTCCACAATGAATTCTTCTAGCAGCTGACCTATCTCTCTATAGTTGTGACTGTTTAAAGGTTGAAACCAAGCTAAGGCAGTACCCTTAAGAGTCAAACCAAATGCCTCAAACTGGGTGAATAAGTCTTCAACCTGTTCAGCTCTTAGCACTTGTTTGAACTCCGCCACATGATCATAAGGATCTCCAAATCCATCAAAGTAGTTCTTCATTGTCTTGACCACTTGAGAGGGTCTAAGTGTTCTTGAGTGCTCTCGTGGTCTAGGCAATGGAAAATCATGCTCATCTCTTTGATGCCTATAAACTCTATGTCTCTCCCTTTCAGGTCTTTCTGTTCCATATCCTGATCTATCTTTGCCTACAGTGTCTGCAAAGCTTACCTCCGGTCTCTCTCTAGTTCTTTCCCTCTGGGTTTCATGAGCCTTGGATGATCCGGCTCCTTGGAGGCCCTGGGAAACATTAGATCTTGGTGGAGGGAAAATTGATTCACCTTGCCAAGTGTAAGCATGTCTGTCATGTTCTGATACTAAGAATAATTTTTGAGATGTGTGATCTAGATAGACAGCTTTCCCTGGCGTCTCTGGGTCCTTGAATTCATAGATGGTGACTATTGGGCTGGGTTGATCTGGCCTAAATCTCCAAAAGGCTTCCTCCGTTTCTCTATTCACGAATAGTTCTATGCTTTTGTTATCTTGAGGAATCCATTCTGGAGTGATCACTCTAGTCAAGACTGACTTACCTCTAGGGGTCTTGGGTTCTCTTCCTAGGTCTCCTTGCTCTAGGTCTCCTATCTCATTCTCAGGGATGATATTTCCAAACTCATCTGTCCTATCTGGTAAGTTGGTAACCACATACATGGTTCCTTCCTTATCAATGTAAGCACCCTCTTCAAACTTGACCACTGGGTGTTCAAGTCCAAAGGGTTGGTCAGGATTTTTGAGTTGAACCACTGATCGCCTTAGACCATCCTCATAGATGCGAGCACCTAATTGGTTGGTCCTGATATACTCCAATTGGGTCTTATAGGGACCTTCTGGTGTCTGTAAATAGGCAGTGCCGGAGCTACGTGTGGGTCTTTCCATGCTAAAAGACATTTCCGAGTCACTGGTTTCTGAACTTCGTGTGTAAGGATAACCACTAAGCTGTTGAGCCCAGGACTTGGCTGTATGGTTGACACTAGCCTCAGATGATCTAATGCTTTGTCTATCCTTGCCTAAGTGTCTTCCAGATCTCAGGTTCATAAGCCTTGGCTTCTAGTCCCAAAGTTCTCTTCTATTGCTCAAAATCCTTTGGAACACCTTGGTTTTCCAGTTTTTTCCTGAGGGTCAACTTCAAAATACCCTATCGAATAATCCTTGTATTATTTTTACCGTAACCAGTCGATGTTTTTGTTGTACTCCCCACGAGCTTTCCAACAAAACCAAAATCACAGCAAACGGATTTCGTATGAGAAAGTTATGCCAGTTCAGGGTTCTGGGGTTTAAAACAGGGAAACAGGATCACTCTGGGAGCTCAGAGCAGACGAGACGATACCAGATTCTCCACGATACGATACCTCTTTCTTACACGATACCACTTTAGACGATACCACACCACCGGGATGACTGAAATCGCGATACCAACTTCACGATACGACACAAAAATTGGTATCGCGATACACTTCCTGGTAAGGAAACGATACGATACCACTACTCTTGGCGATACGATACTATTTCAAGTGTCGCGATACTACCTTGGGGAGTAGGCGATACGATACTAAAACTTCGACGATACGATACCAGAGGACCAGGGCGATACGACCTCAGAATGGTATCGCGATACCCATGGGAAAGTGGGCGATACGATACTGCTGGGTAAGGTAAGATCGCGATACCAACTTCAGGACACGATACCAGAATGGTATCGCGTTACCAAAATAAGTACCCGACGATACGATACTGCACGATCAACGATACGATACCAAGGGTGGCACGATACGATACCACCGGGGCGACCGCGATCGCGATACCAGCACTTGACGATACGATACCAAAATGGTATCGCGATACCTCAAGTGGGCATGCACGATACGATACCTCAACAAGTATCGCGATACACGGGAGTTCTGGTATCGCGATACCACAACTCAACCGGACACGATACTTGGAGATTTTGACACCCAAATTCAAAAATTTTTGCAGATTTGTGTACCTTATGTCCACCTTGTCACTTCTATCAGCCTGTAGATGCAAAGTCACTCTCCAAAGTCGCGATACAACGCTCGCGATACCAGGCGCTGTTCCTCTCACACCGCGATACCACCGCTCAGATTCTGGTGTTTTTGAGAGTTTTCCAGTGTTTTTTCTTCAGCGTTTTTGGTTCTCAGCTCCTCCTAAGCTTGTTCCTCACGTCCACGAGTAAAAAACGAGTGAGTGTAGTGGCAAAAATGGAAAAAATCAGAGAATATGAAGAGGGAAGAAGATGATGATGAAGGTGAAGATGAAGAAGAAGAAAAAACTCAGAAACTAAACTGAAAATGGTGAATTTTTACCTTCCAACGTCGCTACTCTACGTCTTACCGTCACACGCTCGTCCTCCAAGCTCTCTCCCCGGCAACGGCGCCAAAATTTGGTGTCACTCTAGCACAATGGTGAGTACCAACGTGAGGAGCTACACCTCATAAATGTCAATCCGTGGAGACGTGAGGACCGGTATGAAGACCGCGAGCAAGTGATGGCACAAGTGCGTGAGTGAAAGCACACAAGCATGCACACACATACACACACACGCGCACAAGGTAAGAGCAAAGAGTGGAGCAATGGAAAGCTTCGATTACCAAAGAGCTCTCTTACAAAACTGAAATCTACAACAAGCCAACCCCAAAAATGAGCTCTCCAGCCCTTTTTATAGTTTTTGAGTGGTTTTGGCCCTGTCCAGACCTAGTGTCCGGCCTAGTTAAAAAATAGGTTCCAGGGCTTATTTGGGGGCTCAAACGGAGTCTAAAAATTATGAAAATTGGTAGGATGGTAGTTCTAATACTCCTCAAGCTCGAGGACTCCCCGGCTTGAACAAAATGGAGTTACAAAAATGGAAAATGGTATTTACAATGGTTTTTAGTGATAAAAATCACTATTTTTGTAGGGATTTCTTCTAAAAATTTGACAGGTGCTTCTTGGAGCTCCCTACTTGCTCCTTCTTCTTGTGTGTCCACTTCCTTGATGCACTTCCATTCTTTGTCCTTGATCTTGAGCTTCAACAGCTTGGTCGTCCACTGTTGATGTCTTTGATTCCAATTCGGAGTGAGCCTACTGTAAGGTGGTATGTTCGGTTAGGAGCGTTTGGTAATCAGCTTCAAGAGAGGTGACTCTAGCTTGCAGACGTTGAGATTCTGCCTGGAGGGCAGCAGTGCATTCTTCCAATTGATGGTATTCTTGTTGTAGGTGATGTGCACACTGAAGTAATGTGTTGAACGTGCTATTTACATTATGAGATGCAAGGGGAAAAGTTTGAAATGCAGGGGAGGTGGGATTGGGTAGCGGGGTAGTGAATGTTGTGTGTGCCAATGATGTGAGTGGTGAGGTGGGGGGTAAGGGAGGGGGAGATGGTGGAATCGTGGGGAGAGGTGTTGTGGTTGGTGAAATGTCCATTGGGTCAGACAAGGTGGTGTGTACAGGGGCTACCATGTAGGTGGGTATGGTAGGTGAAGTGAGTGTGGTGTTCGTGTAAATTGATGTCATTGCGAACATCGGGGGAATGTGCCTCTGAAACATTGGAGAGCGGATGAACTGCTCCACAAAGGACGGGTATTGGGGTGGTGAGGTCAGGTTGAACAAGGGGTAGGGGCCAGATGGGAAGTGAGGGTCATGGAATGGAGGTACCCGTAGTGGGGGATAGGCTGGGAAACACAGGGTGCCTTCTGTGGGTGCCGGGTTTCCAACCACATTTGGGATTATGGGATGGCCAGTTATGGGTTTGGAGGATAGAAGGGTTGAAGCGTACAAGGGATTGGTGACGAAGGAGAAGAGGGTGTCTTGTGAGGTGGGTTCTCGAAATGAGAATGATGTGAATGAGGATGGGTTATGAGTGAAGGTAGAGGTGATGACTGTCGTTTCTTCCATGGAGGGAGGTGGTGGTGGGGTTGGAGAAGGTGGTGACGGAGGATGCTGGGGTGAGATGGGTGATGTTTGAACGAAGGTTTCAGCAAAGAGTTCAGTGGTGGTTGTGGGGGTAGCTGTGGTTTCAATGGTTACTTCTTGTTCGGTAATGGGTATCCTGATAGTCTTACCTGCTTGTGGTAATGTGTCAACTCTGCGTTTGTCATACCTCACAGACTGGCAGACTGCAGTGTGGACAGCCTCCGGAACTCTTAAAGATTTTGACACTAATTTGAGAGTGTCAATGAAATGTTGGTCCACCCCCTCATCTGATAGCATTTCTTGCATCAAAGCTTGACCTGATACAAGAGAGAGTTGATGCCTTTCTTGTACTGCTTTGATTGTGTCGTATAACCTTTGTAGTTGAGCTGTATATGCTGGTGCACCTACAAGTTCTGGCACTTCTTGTTGCTCATCTTGATGCTCTTGATCATAATCCTCCTCATCTTCCTCCTGTTCTTCATCTCCATCATCCTCTTCATCCACTTCAATGGTGGTGACAGGTGCTTGGGAGGTTGTGGCCGACGTTTGCACGTTCTCCACTTGTTGTGCCTCTTCTGCCTCCAGCTCTACATCTTGTAATAATTGTTCGAAATCTTCATTTGTGAGTTCTTCCAAAGGTGCACCACTGGGAAATTCAAGATCGGTTGGGATGGGAGGGAATATCAAGGTAGAACCATCGGTGCTGCGTCTTGGAAGTCGGAGTGTGAATGGTCGGACTCTTCGGGGTGGAGGTGTGACATCTGGTGTTAGGGTGGCTCCACGTGGTTGAGCACATGGGACTTGGACAGTGCCTCTCATCTTCTTAGAAGGGGGTCCAGTGGATGTCCTACCTCTAAACTGCTCTACACGATTCCACATGAGGGCCCGTTGAATGGGGATGTCATAAGCCAAACACCTATAAATGATTCTCGTCAAAGCACAGCAACCATATAAAACCTATTTCCGCGGCCATCGTTTGTGAGCTAGGTGTATCTGATCAATTATCCAATGGGGTAAGTTGATGGTGAGGCTCTGTGTCTCTGCCAGATACAAACTAAACCAAATCTTTTTGGGCGGCATGGTGAATCTATCTTGTGCAGGAAAAGCAAAGTGTTGCATGCACATGCGAAGGTGTATTGCAATACTAGGCGTCATGGACACCATGTCCTTGAGTTTGGTGAGACTTCGATTCTTCATGTAATCCGGTACTAGGGTTTCCTTCTCTGTAGGAATATGCATTCCGCGCATATCTAGAGCCTCCCTCACCAAGTTGTTTGATAGCCTGAACCTCTTGAGCTCATTCCCCTTTGTCAGAGATGGAATCACAAATGAGCTTGCACCTTTTGGGTTCTGGTTTGGAGTCAAGGTGTTGATAAGATAGTAGCATCGCATGAAGTCAGGCTTTGGGAGCCGTGCACTGAAATATGCATTCAATCCTGCCTTTTCCCATATCGAACATAGACCTTTTGCATTTTGTAATTTCTCGAATTCTCTTGTAAAGAAATGGTATCTGCCTTGCTTCCCATTGAAGTCCAACTCTGATTCCCATAGGTACGTTCCCTCACCCAAGGGTCCTGCCACTTCAGTAAACCAGTGGGAAGTCTTTCCTACGGGCATGGTGTGGCCACGCGGCGGGTCCACAATAAGTATGATTTTGATGGTCCGCAATTCTTCTGGTCTTTCATTTGTCTCAGGCAACATGGGTAAGCTGTCTAAGTCCACCACTTGCTGGCTTGTTTCTGTTTGAGAGCTAGTTCCTGCTGCTTCAACCATGTTGAAAACTTCGCAGCTGGTTCTGTGAGAATATATGAATGAATGTTAACATTGCAATGGACACAAAAATGACACGGTGTCCTTTGTTACAACATTAACCTAAGGTTCGGGGGAGGTTAGGGGTTAATAAGTGCTCGGTGCTTGTGTGTGTAGTTAGGAATTGGGTAGACCTACAAGCTAAGCGGAATGATGTGATGTGAGAGTGAAGTGGTTAGTAGGTGGTCATGGATTTACAATTGGGGTTCGGGGGTTTGTTACAAATCTTAGGCTTCCAAATGCCGTGGATGGGTTTTGCTCTTGGTTTCGTAGAGACTCTCGAGAGCTTTATAGGTGTGTCAGCTTGAAAATGAGGTCTTTTAGGGACCCATTTACAAGTGATTATATTCGTGCTCATGGGCCTTGGTGTGTTCCTGAGTGTTGAAAACGAGTGGATGCCGACTGTGCGAGTGAATGGATCATGCTGTATAGGGTGTGGTCTTGGTGTAGCTATTTGAGCCCGCAAACAAGCCTTAGGCACCCAAATGTGTCTTGATTGTGGGCTAGCCTTCATCGACTTCTTGGGCACCCAAATAGACTTCACGTTAGCAGAAGAAATTCTGAAAGACTTCTTATTAGTGTCGTGTTGTTGGTTACTAATAAGAGGCTTTGCCCGTGTGGTTGGCTTGAGTGTAACCGGTTGTTCGCCTTTCCGCACCCACACTTGTTTCACTAGCTGAGATATTTTGCTGGGCGGGTACGTTTGATCTCCCACATAGGTAGTACTCTGCTTCTTCTGCCTTTGATCCACCTTTGGTTGCTGCCTCCCTCTGGCCTTTGGAAAAGAAGGGAGTTCCGTTGCATCCCCGACTCCTTTTTTGCAAACATCATTCCTCTGCAACACATAGTTTTGGACAAGAATAGCATGGTCATCTTCATGTGTACTCCTGGAAGGACCAGGAGTGTGTGCCTTTCCTAGTTCCTTGAGTGCTCCATTATTTAACTCTACTGTAATTCGACTATGATTGACCCAAACCTGAAGAAGTCCACTTCTTAGGTTTAAGTTGACTGCTTGGTCATAGATCCAGTCTTGGCCCAAGACAAGGGGTTCAGTGAGGTCCTCATCTTGACACACTAGTACTTTAACTGTCATTGCCTCATCATGAATATAGAGGGGAAGTTCCACCTCGCCCATGCAAGGGGTTTCCACGCCTCCCAATCCTATGAGATATGCTTCCACAAGATTGACAGTTAATTGCAACTCTTGACAGTGAGACAATTTAACAGCACTAGTGGCTGCACCTGAGTCAATCAAGGCTCTTACAGTCCTTGCACTCTTTCCTTGCCCTATATCTACGGTTATGAAAGGACGTCGATCAGTTATCCTATGTGAGCTAACACCTGAAACTTCACACATAGCCACATGATGTCCTTGATCTGCATATGCATCTGGCACAGGTTGCTCTCTACCTTGTCTTCTTAATTTCATTCTCCGTATGCGCTCTAGGGCTTCCGCTTGAGCTTCTTCTCGAATTCATTTTTCCTCCTCTTTACGTTGCTTAGCAGTATTGAGTCGACTTAGCATTTCCTCCGTGAGGGGTTCTTGATACAACTTGACTCTGCATCCGCTAATATAGTTTGGGAGAACATCACCCTCTAAAGTGGCTAGTTGTACTGCTCCACTCGTGGAGATCCTATTGATGATCATAGGTCCGTAGCCTCTCTTTTCTAGCTTCCTTGCGTGTTGTTTCAATGTGTAGACTAAAACTAGATCTCCTGCTTTCAAGCCCTTATCCTTCACATGGGCATCAAAGTATGCCTTCTGTCTCTTCTTAGCTGCATATATCCCTGCAGCTGCTCTCAGTCTTGTTTCTCCTAATCGTTCAAGGTCAAAAAGTCTAGAGGAGAGTTCATGACCCGCCCATTCGTGCTCTTGTGCTACCTTCAATGTAGGTATCAAGAAGTCCAATGGTAGCACCGCATTCTGGCCAAACACCATCTGAAAGGGGGTGGCTTGGAGTACCGTTTTGTAGGCGACTCGGTATGCCCAAACAGCATGGTGTAGCTGTTTGTCCCAATCAGAGCGTTTATTGTTCACTAATTTTGTCAGTACATTGCATAAGATCTTGTTGGTGCTTTCGGCTTGTCCATTAGCTTGAGGGTGATAGGGGGCAGACTTCTTATGAACTACCAAGAATTCTTGGAGTAGATTTTCAATCACTTCGTTCAAGAAATGAGTGCCTCTATCACTTACTAGCTCTATAGGTAGCCCATATCTTGTGAATACATTTTCAAACAAGAATTTAGCCGTTGTCTGAGCGTCGTTCTTTGTCGTAGCTTTTACCTCCACCCACTTGGTGAGATAATCCATGGCCACAATGATATATTCAGCATGTGAACCCTTAGCTGAGGGATTAATAGGGCCTACAAAGTCTATTCCCCACTTAGAGAATGCACGTCCACCCATCATAGGTTTCAATGGCATCTCATCTTTGCGTATAGGATACTGAGTTCGCTGACAGACATCACACCGTTTCACATAGGTATGTGCATCCATGTGAAGGGTCGGCCACCAGAAGCCCGCAAATAGTATTGCCTTGATCACCCGATCTGGTCCAAAGTGTCCTCCTGCTACACCTTGGTGAGCAGTGTCCAAGATCTTGAGATACTCACTCTCATGGACACATAGTCTCAGGTAACCGTCTTTACCACATTTGTATAGATTATCACCAATAAGTGAGTAATCCTGGGCTTCTTGTTCTAAACTCCTTTTCCTAGCCAGAGTCATATCTGGAGGGAATGTTTTCGTCCTCAAGAAGGATACTAGTGGTTCACTCCAATCTGGCACTAGGGACACTTGATAAAGAGTGGCATGTTCCACAGGTGGTTTAGTGCAGTAGATTGGGCATTCCTTGGACAACTTTTGGACATCAGCTTCCATAGTTGGCCAATGTACTCCTAGTCTCCTTAGTGTTTGTAGGGTTCATTGCTTTGAATAGTGTTGCTCTAATGCACCTACATGTGCTAATTGCAACCATTTTACGTACTCATCCTCTTCCACACAACAGGCCAAGATCCCTTGATCTGTGTGCTTGTACATACTTCCAGCCATGATGTGATACTTTTGGGCTTTTACTACCTCCCTATCCTGTGTGTTTATTACTGGATGGTTAGGTCCGTATGTCAATACTAGCACTAATGGCTTAGCCCACTGCGGTACCACTTCCAAGTTAAACAAGTAAGCATCAGGAAGGTCATCTGATACTCCTTGTGGGGCTTCTCCAGATGTGAGCCTAGAAAGATGATCAGCTCTCAAATGAGTCCTCCCTTTCCTTACCACAACCTCGAAATCATATTCCATTAGTAAGAGAAACCATCTTACTAATCTTCCTGTATTGCATGGCTTGTTCACTAGATATAACAATGCTTGGTGGTCAGTAAAAAATTTAAACTTATTTGCAAGCAGATAATGTCTAAACTTTTTGACCGCATACACCATGCCTAAGCCTTCTCTCTCAGTAGTGGTGTAATTTCGTTCAGCTGCATTCAATTGTCTACTAGCATAGGCAATTGGAAGATCCATATTACCTTCACCAGTAGGTTGAGCAAGCACACATCCAATGGCAAAATTGGATGCATCCACATGAACATGGAAAGGTTTATTCCAATCTGGCATGGTCAAGATTGGTGCTGAACATAATCTTCGTTTAAGCTCTTGGAAGGAATTCTCACATTCGTCCGTCCACTCAAAGTTAGTCAAGAGTCCATACATGGGCTTTGCAATGACAGCATACATGTGTATAAATCGTCGGTAATAACCACAATGCCCCATGAAAGCTTGTACTTCCTTGACATTCCTTGGTCTAGGCAGCTCTGCTATGGCTCTCACTTTCTCTTCATCAGTGGATATGCCATTCTTTGGCACTATGTGTCCTAGAATCTTGCCTTGCCTGACCATAAAAACGCACTTTTCTGGGTTCAGGCAGACTTGATATTCTCTACATTTGTCAAAGATTTGTCTGAGTTCAGGAATATGGGTTTGTCTAATGTTGGAATGAGCACAAAGATCATCAACATAGACTTCTAAATTCTTCCTCAGGAACTCCTTAAATACATGGCACATTAGTCTCTGGAAGGTAGCTGGTGCATTGGTAAGCCCAAATGGCATTACACGAAAGGCAAATATACCCCACTCTGTGGCAAAAGCTGTCTTATGCTGATCTTCTGGAGCTATGGCTACTTGATTGTAGCCCGAAAATCCATCGAGGAAGCTGTACACTTCCTTGCCTGCTACTCTTTCTAAGAGATGCTCTGTGATAGGAAGCGGATAGTTATCTCAGATTGTGGCTGCATTGACCTTCTTTAAGTTAATGCATACACGTAATTTACCATTCTTTTTGGGCACCACTACAATGGGGGATACCCACTCAGTGTGCTCAATTTCATAGATGAATCCAACTTCAACCAGTCTATCTATCTCTTCTTTGATCTTGGCCGCATAATTATCATTATATGTATAAGGCTTTTGCTTAGAGGGTTTAGCATCTGAGGTCATGGGGATAGTGTGTGAGCATATGTCAGGGTCAACACCTTTCAAATCCTTGTAACTCCAAGCGAATACATCTCTGTATTCTCTTAGCAAGGCTATTAACGCATGCTCTTCTTCCTCTGTTAGGTCATGGCCTATGTACGTGCATCTCTCCTCTCCTTCTTCTAGGGCCACTACTATTTTCTTGGTCGTTTCTTTGTTATCATAGGCCTCTCCTAATTGTGCCTCTCGTTTAGGCATTCTTATCATGACTCTCCTGTCGTCCATCTCATACTTCTTAAAATTTTCTGGGACCTCAAACAAAGATTCTTCCTCTTCTGGTGAGACTTCTCTCTTCTTTCGTTTCTTTCCTTCTTCCTTCGGGGTCACATGTGTTGCTAATCTTACATC
This sequence comes from Ceratopteris richardii, assembly GCA_020310875.1. Lineage (NCBI taxonomy): Eukaryota > Viridiplantae > Streptophyta > Polypodiopsida > Polypodiales > Pteridaceae > Ceratopteris > Ceratopteris richardii. The sequence continues at coordinate 118,472,733 of CM035420.1, forward strand.
ATTTGTAAGCTCTCCATGCCTCTGGGGTTGAAATTCTACTTCATGGAAGTATTCTTCATCTGATGCAAATGGTGGATCCATAATGATTGACTCTAGATCGGAGTCACTTGCATCCTCAAATGCATCAGGGCTAGGTTCACATTCTTCTAGAACTACCTCTCCCATGATTGGCTCTATGGAGAAGACTGAAATGTCATAGCCATCCTCATCACAGTGAGGTGTCCATTGTTCCTCATTGATGGCTACATCCATTGTTGCTAGGATTTCTGCCCAGCCATGGGGTTCAAATTCCTCATCAGGAAAGACTACAGGTGCATAGGCTGGGTCGTGAATTGATCTATGGTTTTCTTTTGCACCTACCTCTCTGGCTTTTTCTCTCTTCTCTTCCTCTACTGCTACTTTACACATCCATAAGTGAGTGTCTTCATGCATCCATGAGGATCCTGATCCTATGGAATGCACCGATTCCGTATCATCTTTGGCTCTATGGATGGGGTTCCACTGGATAGGAGGGACATCTCTATGAGAGTAATCCTTGAGATTGACTTTGGTCATAACACCTAAGTGCTGCAGGTACAAAGAATTGGTTCCCCAATCCTGTACCACTTGCAACTATCACATAAAGGGTCGTCCCAAGATCATTTCATAGGCATGGTTCTTGCTAAAATCACATATGGCAAAGGTATGCTCGAACTCGACACCACAAGTGGTGAGAGTTATTCCTTCTAGCAACCCTAGGGGTCTCTCTATGTGACCATCGGCCATCTGCAATTTCATCCGCGTGGGCCTGAGTGCTGGCTTGCCCTAACGCTTCCATAGGGAAGTGGTGGCAATTGCAACTCCTGCACCTGAGTCCAAAATTGCCTTGGTGGTGTGCCCTTGGTAGGTAATGGGAAGATAGGTGTTCCCTTCTTCACCTTCACACATGTCTCCTATCTTATCCAAGGGTATTTCTGGCACTGTTCTCTGGGATCCTACCTGGGAACGAGGTTTTGCTATCTCTGGTACTTGTTTGGCTACATGTTTCCATAATTCAGGTCTAACCTTGAGTAGCTCTTCTAACTTGAGATTGCACTGCACTTTAGTGTTTTTCACTACCTCTGTGTTCCTAGGTATGATCGAGTCTTCGTTTCTTACCATGACCGTGGGTGCTCTCATACAAGTAGATTTAGCTTCCCATGGGCCTGTGAAGTGGGGTAATTCTTGTAATGAATTAGACTCAAAGTCTAATCTTTCCTGAGAGTGGGTGCTCTCCTGCTCCTCATAAATGGATGGGATGTCTTGTGGGAATTGGTCGTGTGCATCATCCACAAGTTCAATGGGAGGAGGGACTTCACTTTCCTTAGCCCATTTGTCTTCTTGAATCTCTCGTAGGAATTCTGGTGTGAATCGATTCATAGAAGAAGATGTGTCTGGCTCCGTAGAGTTAGGCACATAAACTTCAGGCACATAGGCTTCAGGCACATAGGCTTCAGGCACATAGGCTTCAGGCACACAGGCTTCCCGGGCAGGAAGACTTGCAGCTTCACTTGCCTTGTCCTTGTGTTGAGAGGCGGGTTCCTTTTCTGATTGTGCAATCAGCTTCTCTATTCTTTCCAATAGTCCATCAAAGTGCAACTGTGTCTTTGCTGAACTAGAGATGCTAAAGAGTCGACTGGCTTCAAACATGGTCTGAGCCTATTCCACCATCTTAGCACAAATTTTGGTTCGTTCTAGCTCTAGTCCTGCTCTAGGGTAACACTTTTCATGATCAGTTACGTTTGGCCCTTCTTGGATTCTAGCCTGATAGGCTTTAAGCATCATATTAAGGTCCTCGGGAGTGGGATCTGCTAGGACTGATCCTACTCTAGGGGGTGGTGGTATTAGTTGAGGCGGGTTGGAAGGTGGCGGGTCGGATGGAGTTGGGAATGGTGGAGGTGGGGTAGTGTGAGAGGGAGTTTGAGATGTGAGTTCAGTTATCCTGGCCTTTGTTTCTCTGAGGCTTTCCTCGAGTTCACTCATCTTTTTTGCCCATTGCCTTTTCATTCTTTCGCGACTATCTCGCCAAGCTCTAGTCCTTTTCTTGGTTATGCTCTCAGTTTCACTAGTCTCTGGGCTCTTTTCCTGACCTACCCCTTGGTTTTGCTGCAATGCCTGAGCTCTAGTCACTACCTGTACGGGTGCGGTGGACGTCACACTTCCTGTGGAGTCTACCACTAACCCAATAACATTAATAGGAGTGATTTTTGGCATATTATTAGGATTCTTAGGGCAGTCCCGTAAGAGATGCTCCTTTCCACACTCTTGGCAAAAGCCCTGGATCGTCATTGCTTGGGGTTGTGGAGGTGGGGGCAAGGGACAATCACGAATGAGATGATCTCCCTGACATCTGTAGCATGGTCCTCTAGGGAATGGGGGTCTTACTTGCCTAGGTTGAGGTCTAGGGTTGGGGTTCGCATACATGACGTTTGTGTAATCTGCCTCCCAACTAGGTTCATTTGGCTCTTCACTATAGTAGGACTCACCATGTTCAGGAGATTGCATGTAGTAAGCCTGGGGGCTATCAACATGTGTAGAATCGAAGCTATGGTCACTGGGATCACTTTCTGAAAGCACTGGTGTTACAGGGACTATAGCTCTATTCAGGTTTTCTTTTGAAGCAGCATACTTTACCGGAATCACATTAGCTGGAGCTGGGGGTTGTTGTGCTAGCACAGGCTGAGGCCTTTGTTGGTTTTGGTAGGGTTGGTAGGTTTGTTGAGGCCTAGCATACTGCTGAGGTGGGTACTGGTTCTGGTATCTTCCTTGTTGAGGGTATGGCTGTGGGTACATTTGCCTAACGGTTTGCTTATTGTAGGGGCAATCTTGCGCGGTGTGATTGGTGTACCTTCGTTCTATGGTGCAGTACTGGCTACTAGGATTAACTTGGGGTTGGGCCATAATGGGACATACATTCGCCATGTGGTCACCACCACATGTATAGCACCTTTTCACAGGGGCGAACCTTGGGATTTGTTTGTTAGTGACACCTAATTTCTGAGCTACTTTCTCTGCAAGTTCCTCAATTGATGTGGATTGCGTGGAAGAGAGGTTAGAGGCACTATCCGAATCTTTATATATCTTGGAAAGCTCTAACTCCTCCCCTAGGTTATCCTCAATGTCAATGCACATGCGTACACAATGTTCTATGGTCCTAGGGTCCTTCAAGTACACATAAGATCTCAATTTGGTACTTAGCAATCCATCCAAGAATAAAGCCACTTGCTTAGCTGGTGTGGGTAGCTCCGAAAGAGGGCATCTTTCTAAGTATTTCCTAAATCTTCTTCCTGCAAGTCTCACGGTTTCTTGAGGGGTCTGCTTGAAGCTGTGAATCAGCGAGGAGGTATTATGCCTTATGCCACTCTTAGAGAATTCAATAATGAAAGCCTCTAGGAGTTGGTCTATGCTCCTGAACTGCCTCTCATTTAGTGGCTGAAACCATGTCAGGGCAGTGTTGCTAAGGGTCAGACCAAAGGCATTGTACTGCATGAATAGATCCTCCACTTGTTCAGCTCTCAGGACTTGCCTAAACTCAGCCACATGATCGTATGGATCTCCAGTGCCATCGAAGTAATTCTTCATGGACTTAACTAGCTGAGTCGGTCTCAAAGTCCTTGTGTGCTCTCTAGGTCGTGGTAGAGGGAACTCATCCGCATTTCTTTGATTCCTGTGAGCTCTAAGTAACTCAGGTTCTACTCTATTTGTTTTCGTCCTCGTTCTTTCTCTGCCCACTGGGTTGGCAAAGCTTACTTCTGGTCTATCTCTACTTCTGTCTCTTTGCATTCCATGAGCTTGGGATGTTCCAGCTCCAGGGTGACCATAGGATACATTTGATCTTGGTTGGGGGAAGATAATTTCACCTTTCCAAGTGTAAGCATGCCTATCATTTTCTGTCACCACAAAGATCCTCTCCGAAGCGTGATCTAAGTAGGTCACTCTACCTGGGCTATCAGGATCCTTAAACTCATAGATCATGATTGTTCCTATATCAAATGGCCGATCAGATTTATATCTCCAAAAGGCTTCTTCAGTTTCTCGGTTCAGAAGAAGATCTATGCTCTTATTATCTTGGGGGATCCACTCTGGTGTGATAATCCTCGTAAGAACAGATTTCCCTCGAGGGGTTCTCGGTTCTACTCCCATGTTTCCTTGCTCTAGGTGATCTAAGTCCGATTCTGGGACTACATTCCCAAATTCATCAGTCCTATCGGGATGACTGGTGACTACATATATTGTCCCTTCCTTGTCTAAGTACGCTCCGTTTTTGAACTTGACAGCTGGGCGCTCTAGTCCAATGGATTGATCAGGACTCTTAATCTGTACCACAGATCTTCCTAGGCCGTCTTCATAGATGCTAGCACCCAATCGGTTGGTCCTAAGGTATTCCAATTGCATTTTGTAAGGGCCTTCTACCCTGTGCAAATATGGCACTCCTGAACTTCCCGTAGGTCGATCCATGCCTTGAGACATCTCTGATTCACTAGTCTCAGAGCTAGGGTAGTATGAGTGGTGGCTCAGCTGCTGGGCCCAAGACCTAGCAGTATGGTTGACACTAGCCTCTGAAGACTTAAGAATTTGTCTATCCCTTACTAGATGTCGCCCTGATCTAAGGTTCATAAGCCTAATTGAATAACCCAAATTTGCCCAAGTACAACCTCGTTGCAGAGTCCTTTTGTATCAGTTACTTGATTCTTTTTAGTTGATTCTTGCGTTAAAATTCTTGTCTGATATCACGTCGCAAGGTATATTTGAGTGTAGTTCCGCACTTAAAGTTGCTCGTTCCACGTTAAGTTCTTTTCCTTTAAAGTTCTCGATAGTACAAAGATAATGTCCTTAGCTTGAACTTGAGAGTTTAGGTCTGCTTCAACTTGATAATTTCCTATCGTCGCCCTGACTTACTCCTACCGCAAGTCGTTCTTAGCCTAAACTAGGAATTGACAGAGAGGGTTGAGAGTTTCCAACCTTTTCTGTCCTGCTTGGTTGCCCTTGAATGCCCAGGAAGTGTGTTCCCAAGCTTGCACTTACACTTGCTTTGAATGCCTTTCGATGTTCTCAATAGATCTGTAGAGTTCCAAAGTTAGCTTTAATATTTAAATTCCAAAGACAGAACCAATGATTCTCATTCCTGTAGTACAAATACTAATTTGTATAGTGAATTTTAGGAAAACAATTCTTAAGACCCCTGACTTTAATCCCCCTGGGTATGGTCAACTTCAAAATACCCTAGCTAAAAATCAACGCATTATCTTTATAAAAAACAGTTGAGGGGTGTAGTATATGCCACAAGCTTTCCAACAAGCCCTAGAGCTCAAAAAATGGATTTCGTCTAAAAAAGTTATGACCGTTCAGGGTTCTAGGGTTAAGATAGGGTTCAAATAGGATCACTGTGCAATAGGTTTTCCCCAAGTTGTTTTCCTAAGGCCTCCTTATGTGCTCTAGAGCAAAATGTTTATGCCCAAAATTAGCCCAACTCTTCAATTTAAAAACCCTAAAAAATTGGCCAAAATTGGCTGTCAATCGCGATCGACAGGGCTGTCAATCATGATGGACAGGGTATCAATCGCGATGGACAGAGTATCAATCGCGATGGACAGAGTATCAATCGCGATGGACAGGAGTCGATCGCGATGGACAGGCAGTCGGTCGCGATGGACAGGCAGTCGGTCGCGATGGACAGAGTATCAATCGCGATGGACAGGAGTCGATCGCGACGGACAGGGCAGTCAATCGCGATGGACAGAGTATCAATCGCGATGGACAGGAGTCGGTCGCAACGGACAGGTGTCGATCGCGACGGACAGGTGTCGATCGCGATGGATGGGTGTCGATTGCGATGGACAGGCAGTCAATCGCGATGGACAGGCAGTCAATCACGACGGACAGAGCTGTCAATCGCGATGGACTGAAATTTTGCAAATTTTTCAAAAATTTTTGTGGAAATGTGGTGTGCAGGGTCTCTAGTCTACTGTGGTCCACTCAGATTTACCAAAAGGTGAAAATTTCTATCAATCGCGATCGACAGAAGTCGGCGACTGCGAGATAGTTCTGCACATTTCCGTACCTGCGCGGCGTGCTGGAGGGGATGATGAAGCTGAAACCTGCAAGAAACTCCAAAAGCATGCAGAGAAAAGCACACAACAGTTTGCTCTCTCGCTCTCTCTCACAAGTGAAATGAAGGAAATGAAAGGAGGAAGAGGATATAGTAAAAAAACTGAAATTTTCGCGATGATGGAAGTGGAGGTGGAAGATGGGGATGATGATGATGGTGATGATGGTGGTAAGGTAAGAAAGAGAAAAATAGGAAAAGTAAAGAGATTACCTACAACGCCAACGTCTCCAATCTACGTCTTACCATCACACGCTCGTCCTCAAAGCTCGATCCCCGGCAACGGTGCCAAAATTTGGTGTAGCTCAGTGATGAGTAGCACCTCCTTTAATGTCAATCCGGGAAGACGTGAGGATGGTATGAAGACCTCGAGCAAGTGGAGGCACAAGTGCGTGAGTGAGAAGCACACAAACATGCACACACATACACACACACGCGCACACACGGCAAGACAAAGAGTTGAAAAGCAATGGAATTCTTAGATTACTTTCAAAAAGCTCTTACAAGTTCATTCCAATTACAATCTAACCTCAAAAATGAGCTCTCTAGCTCTTTTTATAGTTTTTGACTAGTTTTTGGCCCTGTCCAGACCTAGTGTCCGGCCTAGTTAAAAATTAGGTTCCAGGGCCGATTTGGGGGCTTAAACGGAATCTAAAAAATACAAAAATTGATATGTAGGTACTTCTAAGGCTCCTCAAGCTCAAGGACTCCTTGGCTTGCACAAAATGGAGCTACAAAAATATGAAATGGTATTTACAATGATTGTTAGTGATAAGAATCACTGTTATAAAGATGTTGGTTTGGAAAAATTTGAAGGGCCTATCTGCCAGATTTGCGTCGACTGCTTTGTCTACTTACTCCTTCACCTTGCTCTGACTCTCTCCGCTGGCTTCCTTGTCTAGTCAGTCCTTGGGTGCCCATACTGCTCTCAACATCCACATTTGTATATCATATGTTGCTTGGTCACATTGGGAATGCCAAGCACACTTTGATCCCTGCATATTTGCTTCAGATTTCTTTCTCCTATGTGTCCTAGCCTTTTGTGCCATATTTTTAAATCAGATAAGGTTTTATCTCTATAATTGAATAGTACTATGTTCTTTGTGTCTTCAATCTCAAATATGAATAATCTACCAGACTTCTCACCTTTAGCAATCCTTTTGAAGCCTTGTTGAGGGTCTTTCACATGTGCTCCATGCTTAGTGAATCTGACTTGTAAACCTTTCTCAACAATCTATCCAACACTAATTAGGTTTTTGGTCATAGTTGGCACATACAGAACTTTACTCAAAAGGTTCATGCTACCATCAAATGTTTTGACAGTTTCAATTTTCTTGACTGAGTGTTTAGTATCATCACTTGTTTGTATTTCATGCTTCCCTTTGGATTGTTCAAGACCAGATAATAGAGCTACACTTCCAGCCACATGATTGGAACAACTTGAATCAATATAGAAAAGATGTTCATCATCTTTACCTTGCTTAGATGTCATGTTCATGATGAGTAATGAGTCTTCTTGGTCTTCAGTATAGTTGTTGTAGTCCCTTCTTCCTCTGAAGCCTCCTTGATAATTGTTGTTGTTGTAGCCTTGATTGTAGTTATGGTTGTAGTTGCCTCCAACATTATTGTACCTACCTCTTGATCGCCCATAGTTACCTCTATGGAAGCCTCTTCCCCTTTGATTCATTGTATTCTTGAATCATTCTTATGTGGTGTGGTTGTTAAGATCACAAATGTTGCAAGGTGAATTGTTGTAGGGTCTCCCCCTGCCTTGTTTCCCTCCTCTACCCCTTCCTCTAGCACCTCTTCCTCTTCCTGCATAATTATCTTGAGAGGTATTAGCCTCTTCTTCATTCTTCTTGCTTTTAACTTTATCCTTAGATTTTTTCTTATTTGTATAAAGGGAAAAAGATTGGTTACCTCTAGAGTTGTCACCATTCTTATTGAGCTTTGTATCATGGGTGAAGAGTTGCCCCATCAAGGTGTTAAGGTCAGGTATTTGCATATCCATGTAGAGATCCATTGCTGTGGTTAAGGACTCCCACTTATCATCAACCTTGATTCCATTAATGATCTGCCTCACATGTTCTTCTTCTATCTCCTCTCCAATGCTTGCAAGCTGGTTAGCTACATCTTTCATCTTGGTTACATAATCAACCACTCCTTGCTTTGGTTGTTTCTTTAGAGTTGTAAATTCCATCCATAACTGATTCTTCCCAGCTCTTGTATTTGATGAGAAATATGATGAGAGCACTTCCCAAGTATCTTGGGAGGTCTTGCAATTCCTAATATGTGGTAACAAGAAATTAGAGATTAAGTTTAGTAGATATGACCTCGCAAGAGCATCCTTTGCACACCATGTGGTCAACCTTTCTTGCTCTTCCCTTGTAGGTTGATGCTTGCTCTTGAAGATTGGCATTTCTTCATCTCCTAAGATGTATCCATATAGGCTTCTCCCTTGAAGGTAGGGTTGCATCCTGAGTGACCATGCTGAGTAGTTGTTCGTGTCCAATTTTTCAATGAAGGATGGAAATCCATCTCCCATCTTGCTTGTTGTTGCTCTGATACCACTGTTGGAGGAGATGGTGGATATTCACAAGAGATGAAGTGGTGTTGCTAGATCTTGATTCACACCTACTAAGAATGATGATTGGAGAGTGTACTGGGCCTCTTTAGCTGGCTAATGAACATAAATACACATATCTGTTGCTTGGAAGATGATCCACTAATCAATGTATCAAAACAGATAGGTAGGAAGTTGATCCAAGAACCAAAACTTACTATTTTAGTTCCTACACCTGTTCAATGTTTTGAACAGTTCTCTGAGCACAACAACAATTGGCATAATTCCTTTTGGGCAAATTTAATTAACTTAATAAGCTATAAATCATGAGTGATTTCATAAAAATGATGAACTACACACATAGAAAGATGTTTAGCAAATCACAACATCATCCCGACATTTACGGGCTGCAAGAGTCAATAGACCAGTGAGCAAAGATATGTTAATATCTCACGATCCTGAGAAGCAATGCTAATGAAAATTTTTAGGTGTATAGTATGCTGAATCTATCGTGATTTAAATTATGGAAAATTATCAACTAACCACTGAGAAAAAGCTCTTAGAAGATCACAATGCTGATGGAGTTATAATTGAGAAGTGAAATGATAATGCAATGATCATATATGTACTAAATCACATACAAATACAATGTCATTGGCAATCATACATTGCTTGTGAGAGGTGAGTGAGTATGGGATAAGCTCTCACTTCATAGTGAATGTCCTTCAAAATGATCTCATTGGCTCGAGATGCACGTGGGTCTTTTTTGATCCTCTTCTTACAGTTGTACGTGGAGCCAAAGTTTTGAATTCAAATTCAAACATCTACATAAAAGGCAAATCCTAAAGTATAGGATAGATTCCCTCATCACTCAACAACCAAATGATTCGTGATTTTAGAGCTTCCTAACTACATGTGGAGGTGGACCACTTTTACAAAGATAAATGTGAGGAATTTTTACAAGAGGTTGATCATATGAAGCCTTGCACAAGTTATGCCAATAAATCAAGCATGAGGTAATTAGCCAAGTATGTGGGCTTGGCTTTAATTGAACCAACAATTATCCCTAAAGTAGAAGACAATTGGCCACATGAAGTATGGACCAAATTCAAGAAGAGAGCTAGAGAAAAAATGAAAATTAAATCCCTCCCTTCATTGAAGTAGATGCTTCTATGAATCGACCCATGATGGAGCAAGAAGTAAACTTAGGAAGATCTATCCGACCATGATCATGAGAGAGACAAGGCAATTAGTTTGACTACAATTCCAAACTATATGGGTGAATTTGAACAAAAGTCAATTTTCTTCCATGCCCTTACATTAAGATACAATGAGAAGAAAACTCATGAGGAAGTGTGAACTAATCTACAAGGGTTGAAAAAAGGGAAGTTCATTGCTCTTTGACTTTATAGGAGCTTTTGCAAGTAAATCCCCACTTGTGGAATAAATTAGCCACCCATTTGAATTTGAAGGAATAGAGTACAACAATACAAGAAAAAAAGACTAAAGAAGCACCAACTATTAAAATACTTGTGGAGAAAGTAGGAGATTTTAGTGAGGATGATGAAGGAAACATATGTCTCCCAATTACCTCTTTAGGATATATGACCAAAGCCATATTAGACATCATGGTTGGACTAGGAATAGCTACCAAAGAGATTTGGGAGAAATGGGGAAACCCTGCATTGAGACCAACACGGATGAGGTTGCAACTAACATACGGTCATGTAGAACATCCTTTAGGACTCTTAGAAAATGTAATCTTAACTACTTGTGGAGTGGAATTTGAACACACCTTAGCCATATGTCAATTTGGCAAGGTAGGTAATTATGAGATGATTCTAGGAAGATCTTTCATGCAACAACTAAAATTAGTTCAAGATTGGGGATTGTTGATACATTTGGCAAGTCTTGATGCTTGACCAAATATCAAAGGTTTATCACATAGCATTCTTTTGATCACTCATAGAGTGCATATGAACACCTCTTATAAAAGCATAGAGTTTAACGCTTGAGATGAAAGTGACAGGAAGTGATTGAGGGAATCTTGTGGCATTAGGAATCATATATCTTACCCACTTAGTGGTTGGAATCAAATCAATCACCACCCAAAATGTAGGAACATGTTTAGGTGGTAAAATTCAAAATTCAAATTCACTTTATGAGTATATATACACATGAATGTGTCTTCATGGTAAGATGCGGTAAAATACTGGGGCATATAGTGTCCAAGAATTGTATCTCAACCAATGAAGATAAAATCAAAGTAATTCTTGAATTTTCTAGACCAAAGAGCATGAAGGAAGTGCAAGCCTTTATGGGCCACTGTGGATATTATCATAAATTTATTCACATGCATGCAATTATAGCAAAACATTTGTATGAACTCTTAACTCATTTTAAGTAGAGTGATGAATGTGAACAAGCATTCAATGAGTTAAAAAGAAGATTGAATTCAACATCTATTTTGAAAGTGCCGAATTGGGATAAACCTTTCCATATTCACATTGATGCATCTAATTTTGTGATTGGATGTATTTTAGAAAAACTAGTCGATGAAGGAAAATTAGATCATCCTATAGCTTATGCAAGTAGAAAAATAAACCAGGCATAACAAAATCATAGCAAGACTGAGTGAGAAGGATTACAAATGGTCTATGTAGTAAAAAAATTCAGACATTACCTACTTGCTAACAAATTTTCTTTATTGATCACCAAGCCCTACTATACTTGGTCAATAAACCTTGCAATACTGGATGGCTAGTTAGATAGTTTCTATTACTTATGGAATTTGATTTCAAAGTAGTGGTCAAGAAGGGAAATATGGATGTTAGGCTAGCCACTTATCTAGAATGTTTCATGGAGAATCACCAATGGGAGTACCAAATGAACTACCAGACACATATCTATTTAACTTAGAAGTACATCCTAAGCGGGCTGAAAAATTCATGCCTATACTCACACGTGGACGTAGACATAGGATCAATTCAGCAAGGGACAAGGAGCTTTGGAAAGTAAGAAACTTTCATTATGTGGCAGGTAGTCTATATTTCAAAGATTCCATCGAATTACTTCTAAGATGCATCGAAGATGAAGAATAGGTTAATTTAATTGGACAAGCACATGAGAATAAATGGAAAACACAAAAAGGCATAAGTGGACCTACACAAGACTTAAGAAGACTAGGAGTATATTGGCAAAGCATGCAAAAATTTGTACATGAATATGTAACTAATTGTAATATATGTCAAGTTTCTATGTTGGATGAACATTCATCTTTGTGCTATTCTAAAATAGCACTTGAGTGGAGCAAGACAAAAGTGGAATTTTGAAATGCGCTAGCCTAGCTAGAAAATGAGCTTTGGAGGAGAAAAGTAAAGATTATATAATTTTGGTGAAACAACTTTTCAAACGAGGGAATGATAATAAATGAAGAATGTGTGTTCATGAAGGAGAGTATCAAATGACTCATGCTGGAGTAGCTAGAGGCCACTTCTCAACCAACAAAACTATGAAGATGATCCTATTTAAGGGTTTATGGTGGCCAATGCTACACATGGATGCAAAAACCTATGTACAAAATTGTGATGTATGGCAACAAATCAAGTATCCAATCCGACAAGATGACATGCCTCTTAGACCAATGATTAGTGCAAGAGCTTTCCCTAGATGGAGAATTGACTTTATTGGACCCATTAATCCCCCAAAAAGAAGCTTTCATGCAAAATATATCATAGTAGCAACTAATTACTTAACGAAGTGGATAGAAACCAAAGCCACTAGGAAAAATGATACCCAGAAAAAGAATAAAATTTTTATTTGAAAATATTTTCACTAGATTTGGATTACCTATCGAGATAGTTAGTGATAAAGGTATAGACTTCATTAATGAAGTCATTGAGTCACTTGTGAATGAATTCTTGGTGATTCATAAAAAGTCTATCACCCACAAGACAATGGACAAGCTGAAAGTTCAAATAAGGTATTATGCACAATTCTCACTAAGATAGTTAACAATGGTAGATCTGACTGGGATAAACAATTGCACCATGCAGTTTGTGTATTTAGAGTAGCATATAAAATGGCTATTGGAACTACACCTTTTAGTCTTGTTTATGGACAAAACACAACTCTACCAATTGATTTCTTGATTCATACTCTTTGAATAGTTGAGAAATATGAATGGATAGGACACAAGTTGTCTAATCAATTGAATCAAATTGAGAAATTGCATGAACTAGAATACAAGTTATAGCAAGCATCTATGATGCTAAAAGGAGACAAGAGGCATATGATGATGCTCACATCAAAGACAAAGGCTTTAATGTTGGAGATTTAGTATTGGTTTACACCTTAAAACAACATGCAAAGAAACTACAACAAAGAGGATATGTCCCTATTAATAAATCTAATTTCCTCTGATGGAGCTATCAACTTAGCTAAATTGGATGAAGACATACTACCAAATTATATAAGTAGACACATAGTTAAAAAATATATGGAATCTGTTACTGAAAAAATGTTGAATAAACTTTTAGGAGCTCAAAATCGAAAGAAGGAAGAGGAGAGAATAAGAGAAGAGGCTACACATGAAGCTCTAGAAAGAATTAGAAAATGGAAGGAATGGCTTAGAGAATGAGATGAGAGATACTCAAGATGTGAAGAACCCATTCTCATGGCAAGTTATAAGACCACAAATATAATAAAAGTGGGAAACCAAGCAAGACAACCTTATTTAAATCTGGAAATTGGAAATGAACATTATCATCTTCTGGACTCTTTGATTGACATAGGAGAAACTTTAAGTAGTGTTTGTGCCTCCTTAGTTGAGAAACTAAAGATGTGGATCACTTCTATAGAAGAATATATGATTAGTATTGGAGGTAATCTCATTAAGTGCCTTAGGGAAATAACCTTACCTTTAAACTTAAGGAATAACACCATGCAAGAAAAACTATTGGTTTGCAAAGACTCTTATTTGTTAGAAGAACTCATCGATAAGATTGGATGTATGAATTTATAGCTACCATGAATCTTTTCCACAAATACATATATGCCAAAGTAGGACTTAGAGAAGTCTTTAGCCTCCTAAATGAGAAACTTCTAAAGAAAACATTCAAAATGGAAAGCCCTAATGTGTCCAATCTAAGTATGCATGATTTAGAACCTCAATAGAACTCTCAATCCAACAAATCCTCTCAACCTAATTTGTGTGTCAATCCAAATCCTTGTTCTACTATGTGTGAACAACCCACCCTTCCTTCTCAAGAGAAAATTTTAGGGAGCCATAGTGAGGATATTAATTCTCGAGAGAAATGTCGAGAGTTTTCTATCATATTGGCATTCAGAAAGACTAGAAACCAATCAAACAAAGGATTCAAATGGAGGTGGATTCCCAAAGATCAACTTCAAGAGTACCATTACACTTAGAGGCAAGTACAACCAAGAAAACCTAATCAAAGGAAGTCATTCCAAGACAAAAGAGCATGGAAAATCAAATCAAAGATAATTCAATTATGGCTACCTAAGAAGCTTATCAAAGCCCAGAGGCATTTAAAGCAATTTTAGATTTCGAGGAAGACTCTCGTGCAAGCTAAGAAAGATGTGAAGGCATTCGATGAAGTAATCAGACTTCAAACAAGGAATACTATGAGATATCAAGAAAATCAAGGATTACTAGACCAAAAAAACAAAATAAGCCACATAGTTGATGCAAACATAAATGGCATATAAAAAACAAATGAAGTAGCACTGAAGCAATGAAAACTTACAGTGAACAAAGATCAACATGGAACTTCAAAGACACATCATATATGGAGACCTAAGATAACTCAAGAAAAATAATATTTAAAGAAGCAGTGTCATGATTGCACTCATGCCGACCTGAATGCATCTAGAGTATGCACAATAAGTCCACACTATAAGGCCTCACATTCGGCACATGGCTTCTTTAAGACTATTTAGTGGTGCACCTCCTTCAAAGGAACTAATCTTGACTTGTACCATAGTAATATAAGATTATGCTGACTATGACTAACTCTTCACTTCAACTATGACTAACCTGTTTGTGAGATTTTTTAAGTGTGTCCTTTTTTCTTGCAGTGGAAACACTCTCCCTTGAACTTCTTTTTGTCGTTCTTCTTTTTGTCTCCATCTTTTGAAGATTCTGTTTGCCTCCTTTGGCATTTGCTATGAACGCAACATCTCCTTTGCTACCACCACTCCTTGCCTTGAGCCGCAACTCCTCCTCCATGAGTAAGGCACTGAATTCTTCAAAAGTTAGTGGTTGAGGTCTGATTTGAGTGTTAAAAGCAATTACCAAACCATCAAACTTAGGTGGACATATTTGAGGACATCGTCGAGCTAGCTCCTCACTTGACTTTTGAACACTTGCTCCCGCCATTTGATCTCGTAGATTCTTTATGCGAGTGATAAACACCTCTGCAGTCTCCCCATCAGCAAACCGTTCTGCTGCAAGCTGATTCTCCAAGTTCTGAATCCGTGTCTGATTACGAGTTTCATATTGATTTCTCAATATGTTCCATGCTTCACATGCCTTTGTGGTATGCTGAATGAGAGTCAGAACACTATCAGAAGTACTTGTAACAAGAGCACAGAGTGCATTTGCATTTCTACATTTCCAAGCACATAGAAGATCAGCATCAGGAGGAATCATTCGACCAAGATTATTTGGATCAGAACTTTCTTGGGGCTCATGATCAGTCCCCAAGAACAGTCTCCAAACTCTCATACGAATCAAGAATAGAAGTGATTTGAACTTCCACAGGGTGTAGTTCGTACCATCAAGTTTACCTTCTGTGAAGGTTGGTGGCCGTATCCGCAACGTTGGGATGACCGGCATCATTGCTACTCCTGCTTGTGTGCCACCTACTCCTGTTGATGAACCGCCTTGGCCCCCAGTCGTAGATGATGATGCACTGCCTAACATCTCTCTTTTGTTGTTCAGACCTCTGCAACCTCTGCATTTCTACTTCTGCACCACTCAGAGCCTCTTATGCTCTAATACCATGTAAGAAAATAATAGCACAACAGAATAGACCTATAGACAGAGTTGAGAGAAAAACGCAGACAAAGATAGACACAGACAGAGAGATAGAGAACTCAAATTCTCAGATTACAGAGCGTAATGCAGTTACAATGATGGTGCTATCCACCCATACGCTCCCAATGTGGAGCTTAGATGGCGATCTAGAAAAACTCTAGATGAAGGGCTTACTAGTGCGCAATGCTATGTAAAGCTCAACCTGGGCCATGCTTATATAGCTTTTACAAGGCGGTTCGGTATAGATAAACATAGTTGGGAGATACAAAATAGTCGGTAAAATATACGATCTGCGACTAGAAGTCCTACCATCTTGGCCCTACAGGCTGGGGGGATAGGCCCCCCGGACCCCGTAGAAGGGGCAAGCCCTCCTCTGCACTCCCCCCATTAAGGTTCTATGGGGAAACCGTGCGACACCACAGGGCCTTTATTTTCACCTTAAATGCCAACCCAATGGTCTGGAAGTTTATGCCCTACCTAACCTAATAGCTAGGCTCACAAAGATAATCTATAACCATCAACAATCACACATAGACCTCATCTAACTTGGAAGTCAGGGTTCCACAAATGTTCGGGCTCTCATAATGGCTTCTCCTCATAATGGGAGCCTTACAACTTAGAGCACCATGGATCACTTGTGGTCATATGAGGGTGGAGTATTGAGCATATCTATCAAGTGATCAATCAATTTCAAACTATGTCTTAGATTTCAAGATATAATTTCATAAATCTAGATATCGAGACTACCTACTTGCTTGGAATTTGAAGTGAAAAACCTCTTACTATCTATGCCTTAAAAAAAAAACCTTAGAGGAGATTTGTTAGCAGCAGACAAGGGAGTCAACGAAGATCTGGCAAATAGGCCAATAATTTTCTTCAGGAAGGAAGTACGTATGAGCATTCACGCAGATTTAGCACTAAGGCAACCTTAATGTTTCAAAACCTCTACACCAATTAAAAGTGATTCTCATCACTAAACACCATTGTAAATACCATTTCATCTTTTTGTAGCTCCATTTTGTGCAAGCCAAGGAGTCCTTGAGCTTGAGGAGCTTTAGAAGTATCTACCTGCCAATTTTCGTATTTTTTAGATCTCGTTTGAGCCCTCAAATAAGCCCTGGAACCTAATTTTTAACTAGGCCGGACACTAGGTCTGGACAGGGCCAAAGCTAGTCAAAAACTATAAAAGGAGCTAGAGAGCTCATTTTTGACGTAGATTGTAATTGGAATGAATTTGTAAGAGCTCTTGAAAGTAATCTAAGAATTCCATTGTTCCTGACTCTTTGTCTTGCTGTGTGTGCGCGTGTGTGTGTATGTGTGTGCATGTTTGTGTGCTTCTCACTCACGCACTTGTGCCGCCACTTGCTCGAGGTCTTCATACCATCCTCATGTCTTCCCGGATTGACATTAAAGGAGGTGCTACTCATCACTGAGCTACACCAAATTTTGGCGCCGTTGCCGGGGATCGAGCTTTGAGGACGAGCGTGTGATGGTAAGACGTAGAGTTGACGCGTTGGAGTTGTAGGTATTTTCTTCACTCTCATCGATTTTCTTTTTACTTTCTTCACCATCTTCATCACCACTATCATCATCACCATCTTCCACCTCCATCTCCATCATCGCGGAAATTTCTGTTTTTTGGTCATATCACCATCTCCACCTCATTTCCTTCATTCTACTTGTGAGAGAGAGCGAGAGAGCGATATTGCGTGCACTGTTTTTGCATGTTTATTGTGTTTCTTGCAGGTATCATCATCATCATCCCCTCCAGCACGCTGCGCAGGTACGAAATTCATCGAATCTGTCTCACGGTCGCCAGCCTCTGTCGATCGCGATCGACAGAAAATTTGATCATTTTGCAAAACAAAGTTCACCACTAGCACAAGCATGATGAGCACATCCTAAAACACTAGAAACAGTAGAAAAATTCCGTGTATTTCTTTCAATCGCGATCGACAGCCTCTGTCAATCGCGACCGACAGACCCTGTCAATCGCGATTGACACCGTCAATCGCGACCGACAGACCCTGTCAATCGCGATTGACACCGTCAATCGCGATCGACAGACTTCACGATCGACAGACTGCCACGTAGGATCCTGTCAATCGCGATTGACACTGTCAATCGCGATCGACAGCCACGACCGACACCTCTGTCAATCGCGATTGACACCATCAATCGCGATTGACTGAAGGTCAATGATTGATTGACTTTTGCGCGTAGCCACGTGTCCATCGCGATTGATACCGTCGATCGCGATTGACAGCCACGATCGACTCTGTCGATCGCGATTGATACCGTCAATCGCGATTGACACTGTCCATCGCGACTGACAGGCCCGACGGACACCTCTGTCAATCGCGATTGACAGACCTGTCGATCGCGATTGACAGGCTTTTCGGCCAAAAATTAGGGTTTTGTTTTTATTCAAAATTGGGGTAAATTTTGGGGCAAATAGTCAATCCATTAGCACTTTGGAGGTTCCTACGCTTGTGTTTTGGGAGAAAATCCTAGGATCTGTCAGTCAGATTGAATCCTGTCTTGACCCCCTAAACCCTGAACAGACATAACTTTCTCATACGAAATCTGTTTGCAGTGATTTTTGTTTTGTTGGAAAGCTCGTGGGGAGCACAACCAAAACATCGACTGGTTATAGTTAAATTAAGATCAGGATTATTAGATAGGGTATTTTGAATGTGATCATACCCAGGGGGAACAAAAGTCAGGGATCTCTAGAGTTGAGTCCAAAAAATCATTGTGCAAATTGGTGAAGTATTACATGAATAAAAGTGATTGGTTCTGTCTTTTGAATCTAAGTCTTGAGCTAACTTTGGGACTCTTACAGATCTATTGAGAGCTTCGAAAGGCATTCTAAGCAAGTGTAAGTGCAAGCTTGGGAACACACTTCCTGGGCACTCAAGGGCAACCAAGCAGGAAACAAAAGGTTGGAAACTTTTAACCCCCTCTGTCAATTCATAGTTTAGGCTAAGAACGACGAGAGGTAGGAGTAAGTCAGGGCGACGATAGACAGGTATCAAGTTGAAGACCACCTAAAAAACTCAAGTCCAAGCTAAAAACCTAATCTCTGTACTGTCGATAACATAAAGGGAAAGAACCTAACGTGGAACGATCAACCTGAAAGCACGAAGAACACTCAAGTATTCCTGACGATGCAATACCTGACAAGATCATAAACATAATAACTCACTAAAAGCGAATCAAGTAACTGAGATGAATTGATCTGCAACGAGGTTGTACTCTGGGCAAAAATCGGGCTACTTAAATAGGCATATGAACCTTAGATCAGGACGACATCTAGTAAGGGAGAGACAGAGCCTTAGGTCTTCAGAGGCTAGTGTCAACCACACTGCTAGGTCATGGGCCCAGCAGTTGAGCCATCACTCATACTACCCAAGTTCTGAGACTAGTGAATCCGAGATGTCTCAAGGAATGGAGAGACCTACAGGCAGTACAGGAGTGCCATATTTGCACAGGGTAGAAGGCCCCTACAAAACGTAGTTGGAATACCTTAGGACCAACCGATTAGGTGCTAGCATCTATGAGGATGGCCTAGGAAGATCTGTGGTACAGATTAGGAATCCTGATCAATCCATTGGATTAGAGCACCCAGCTGTCAAGTTTGAGAACGGAGCATACTTGGACAAAGAGGGAACCATATACGTAGTCACCAGTCACCCAAATAGGACGGACGAATTTGGAAATGTGATCCCCGAAGCAGACTTAGGTGACCTAGAACAAGGAAACATGGGTGCAGAACCTAGAACCCCTCAAGGTAAATCGGTTCTCACTAGGATTATCACACCGGAGTGGATTCCCCAGGATAATAAGAGCATAGATTTGCTCCTCAATTGAGAAACCGACGAAGCCTTTTGGAGGTATAACTCAGACAAGCCAAATGATATAGGGACAATCATGGTCTATGAGTTTAAGGATCCTGATAGCCCAGGTAGAGTGACCTACTTAGATCACGCTTCGGAAAGGATCTTTGTAGTGACAAAAAATGATAGGCATGCTTACACTTGGAAGGGTGAATTTGTTTTCCCCCAACCAAGACCAAATGTGTCTTATGGTCACCCTGGAGCAGGAACATCCCAAGCTCATGGATCTCAAAGAGACAGAAATAGAGATAGGCCAGAGGTAAGCTTTGCCACCCCAGGGGGCAGAGAAAGAACGAGAATGGAAACAAACAGAGTAGAGCCGGAGATACCTAGATCTCACAGGAATCAAAGAAATGCGGATGAGTTCCCGCTACCACGACCTAGAGAGACCGCAAGGACCTTGAGGCCAACTCAGCTAGTTAAGTCCATGAAGAACTACTTCGATGGCACGGGAGATCCATATGATCATGTGGCTGAGCTTAAGCAAGTCCTGAGAGCTGAACAAGTAGAGGACCTGTTTACACAGTATAATGCCTTTGGTCTGACCCTTAGGAACACTGCCCTGACATGGTTTCAGCCACTAAATGAGAGGCAGTTCAGGAGCATAGACCAACTCCTAGAGGCTTTCATTATTGAATTCTCTAAGAGTGGCATAAGGCATAATACCTCCTCACTGATTCACAGCTTCAAGCAAACCCCTCAAGAAACTGTGAGACTTGCAGGAAGAAGGTTTAGGCAATACTTAGAAAGATGCCCTGTTTCGGAGTTACCCACACCAGCCAAGCAAGTGGCTTTATTCTTGGATGGATTGCTAAGCACCAAATTGAGATCTTATGTGTACTTGAAGGACCCTAGAACCATAGAAGAGTGTGTACGCATGTGCATTGATATTGAGGATAACCTAGGAGAGGAGTTAGAGCTTTCCAAGATATACAAAGAGTCGGATAGTGCCTCTAACCTCTCATCCACACAATCCACATCAATCGAGGAACTTGCAGAGAAAGTGGCTCAGAAACTAGGTGTAACAAGCAAACAGATCCCAAGGTTTGCTCCTGTGAAAAGGTGCTATACTTGTGGTGGCGACCACATGGCGAATGTATGTCCCATTATGGCCCAGCCCCAAGTAAATCCTAGTAGCCAGTACTGCACCATAGAGCGAAGGTACACCAATCACACCGCACAAGATTGCCCCTACAATAAGCAAGCCGTTAGGCAGAATTACCCACAGCCATACCCACAACAAGGAAGATACCAGAACCAGTACCCACCTCAACAGTATGCTAGGCCTCAACAAACTTACCAACCATACCAGAACCAACAAAGGCCTCAGCCTGTGCTAGCACAACAACCTTCTGCACCAGCTAATGTGATCCCAATAAAATATGCAGCAGCAGAAGAAAACCTGAATAGAGCTATAGTCCCTATAACACCACTGCTCTCAGAAAGTGATCCTAGTGACCATAGTTTCGACTCTACACATGTTGATAGCCCCCAGGCTTACTACATGCAATCTCCCGAACATACTGAGTCCTACTATAGTGAAGAGCCAAATGAACCTAGTTGGGATTCAGATTACGCAAACGTCATGTATGCAAACCCCAACCCTAGGCCTCAACCTAGGCAGGTAAGACCTCCGTTCCCTAGAGGACCATGCTACAGACGCCAAGGAGATCACTTCATTCGTGACTGTCCCTCACCTCCACCTACACAATCCCAGTCAGTGACGATCCAAGGCTTTTGCCAAGAATGTGGAAAGGAGCATCTCTTACGAGATTGCCCAAAAAACCCCAATAATATGCCAAAAATCACTCCTATCAACGTTGTTGGGTTAGTGGTAGACTCCACAGGGAGCGTGACGTCCACCGCACCAGTACAGGTAGTCACTAGAGCTCAAGCATTGCAGCAAAACCAAGCCGTAGGTCAGGAAAAGAGCCCAGAAGCTAGTGAAACGGAGAGCATAACCAAGAAAAGGACTAGAGCATGGAGAGATAGCCATGAAAGAATGAAAAGACAATGGGCAAAGAAAATGAACGAATTAGAAGAAAGCATAAGAGAAACAAAAGCCAGAGTTGTGGAGCTCACCTCTCAACCGGACTCTCACAGGTCACCCCCGCCTCAATCCATATCACCTCCTCCGCCACCCTCCATACCATCACGATCCAACCCGCCTCACCTAAATCCACCACCCCATAGAGTAGGATCAGTCCTAGCAGATCCCACTCCCGAAGACCTTAATATGATGCTTAAAGCATATCAGGCCAGAATCCAAGAAGGGCCAAACGTAACTAATCATGAAAAGTGTTACCCTAGAGCAGAACTAGAGTTAGAACGAACCAAAATTTGTGCCAAAATGGTGGAATTGGCTCAGACCATGTTTGAAGCCAGTCGCCTCTTTAACATCTCTAGCTCAGCTAAGACGCAGTTACATTTTGATGGACTGCTAGAAAGAATAGAGAGGCTAATTGCACAATCAGAAAAGGAACCTGCCCCTCAAAGAAAGGAAAGGGCAAGAGAACGGATAAGCCAGCCTCTTCAGGAAGCCCATGTGCCTCCTCAAGAAGCTTATCCTTCTCCCCAAAAGGCAGATGAGCCTCCCTCGAAAGCTCACGTACCTCCACAGGTTACCTACATTCCTTCTCAGGGAGCACATGAGCCTGTTTGGAAAAGTAATAGAATAAGTAATCCTCCCCAGGAAACTTGTGCTCCAAACATCTGTGAGAGCAAGGAAAGAGCCAACGATAGAATAAGCCCTCCTTCCCAGGTTGCTTATGTGCCTAATTCTACAGAGCCAGACACTTCTTCTTCTATGAATCGGTTAGCACCAGACTTCCTACGAGAAATTCAAGAAGATAAATGGGATAACGAAACTGAAGTCGCCCCTCCCTTTGAACTTGTGGATGATGCACACGACCAATTCCCACAAGACATCCCATCTATTTACGAGGAACATGAGAGTACTCAGTCTCACGAGAGATTGGACTTTGAATCCAATTCCATACAAGAGCTACCCCATTTCACAGGCCCATGGGAAGCAAAGTCCACATGTATGAGAGCACCCACAGTCATGGTAAGAAACGAAGATTCAGTCATACCTACGAACACAGAGGTAGTGAAAAATACTAAAGTGCAGTGCAATCTCAAGTTGGAAGAGCTACTCAAGGTTAGACCTGAATTATGGAACATGTAGCCAAACAAGTACCAAAGATAGCAAAACCTCGTTCCCAGGTAGGATCCCATAGGACAGTGCCAGAAATTCCCTTGGATAAGATAGGAGATATGTGTGAAGGTGAAGAAGGGAACACCTATCTTCCCATCACCTACCAGGAGTACACCTCCAAGGCAATTTTGGACTCAGGTGCAGGAGTTGCAATTGCCACTACTTCCCTATGGAAGCGTTGGGGCAAGCCGGCACTCAGGCCAACGAGAATGAAATTGCAGATGGCCGATGGTCACATAGAGAGACCCTTAGGATTGCTAGAAGGTATAACTCTCACCACCTGTGGTGTCGAGTTTGAGCATACATTTGCTATATGTGACTTCAGCAAGAACCATGCCTATGAGATGATTCTGGGACGACCTTTTATGCGACAGCTGCAAGTGGTACAGGATTGGGGAACCAATTCTTTGTACCTGCAACACTTGGGTGTTACGACCAAAGTGAATCTCAAAGATTACTCTCATAGAGATGTCCCCCCTATCCAATGGAATCCCATCCATAGAGCCAAAGATGATACAGAATCGGTGCATTCCATAGGGTCTGGATCCTCATGGATGCATGAAGACACTCACTTATGGATGTGCAAGGTAGCAGTAGAAGAAGAGAAGAGAGAGAAAGCCAGAGAGGTAGGTGTGAAAGAAACCCATAGATCAATTCAAGACCCAGCCTATGCACCTGTAATCTTTCCTGATGAGGAATTTGAACCCCACGGTTGGGCAGAAATCCTAGCAACAATGGATGTAGCCATCAATGAGGAACAATGGACACCCCACTGTGATGAGGATGGCTATGACATTTCGGTCTTCTCCATAGAACCAATCATGGGAGAGGCAGTTCTAGAAGAATGCGAACCTAGCCCTGATGCCTTTGAGGATGCAATCTGATCTAGAGTCAATCATTATGGACCCACCATTTGCATCAGATGAAGAATACTTCTATGAAGTAGAATTTCAACCCCAGAGGCATGGAGAACTCACAAATGAGGTAAGATTAGCAACACATGTGACCCCGAAGGAAGAAGGGAAGAAACGAAAGAAGAGAGAAGTCTCACAAGAAGAAGAAGAATCTTTGTTTGAGGTCCCAGAAAATTTTAAGAAGTATGAGATAGACGACAGGAGAGTCATGATAAGAATGCCTAAACGAGAGGCACTAGTAGGAGAGGCCTATGATAACAAAGAAACCACCAAGAAAATAGTGGTGGCCCTGGAAGAAGGAGAGGAGAGATGCACGTATATAGGCCACGACTTAACACAGGAAGAAGAGCATGCATTAATAGCCTTGCTAAGAGAATACAGAGATGTATTCGCTTGGAGTTACAAGGATTTGAAGGGTGTTGACCCAGACATATGCTCTCACACTATCCCCATGACCTCAGATGCAAAACCCTCTAAGCAAAAGCCCTATACATATAACGATAATTACGCTGCTAAGATCAAAGAGGAGATAGATAGACTAGTCGAAGCTGGATTTATCTATGAAATTGAGCACACTGAATGGGTATCCCCCATTGTGGTGGTGCCCAAGAAGAACGAAAAATTGCGTGTATGCATTAACTTGAAGAAAGTTAATGCAGCCATAATTCGAGATAACTATCCGCTTCCTATCACAGAACATCTCTTAGAAAGAGTAGCAGGCAAGGAAGTGTACAGCTTCCTTGATGGATTTTCGGGCTACAATCAAGTAGCCATAGCTCCAGAAGATCAGCATAAAACAGCTTTTGCCACAGAGTGGGGCATATTTGCCTTTCGTGTAATGCCATTTGGGCTTACCAATGCACCAGCTACCTTCCAGAGACTAATGTGCCATGTATTTAAAGAGTTCCTGAGGAAGAATTTAGAAGTCTATGTTGATGACCTT
This sequence comes from Ceratopteris richardii, assembly GCA_020310875.1. Classification (NCBI taxonomy): domain Eukaryota; kingdom Viridiplantae; phylum Streptophyta; class Polypodiopsida; order Polypodiales; family Pteridaceae; genus Ceratopteris; species Ceratopteris richardii. The sequence goes on from CM035420.1 coordinate 118,497,456, forward strand.
TGTGCTCATTCCAACATCAGACAAACCCATATCCCCGAACTCAGACAAATCTTTGACAAATGCAGAGAATATCAGGTCTGTCTGAACCCAGAAAAATGTGTTTTTATGGTCAGGCAAGGCAAGATTCTAGGACACATAGTGTCAAAGAATGGCATATCCACTGATGAAGAGAAAGTGAGAGCCATAGCAGAGCTACCTAGGCCGAGGAATGTCAAGGAAGTACAAGCTTTCATGGGGCATTGTGGTTACTACCGCCGGTTCATTCACATGTATGCCGTCATTGCAAAGCCCATGTACGGACTTCTGACTAACTTTGAGTGGACTGATGAATGTGAGAACTCCTTCCAGGAGCTTAAGCGAAGATTATGTTCAGCACCAATCTTGACCATGCCAGACTGGAATAAGCCTTTCCATGTTCACGTGGATGCATCCAATTATGCCATTGGATGTGTGCTTGCGCAACCTACTGGTGAGGGTAATATGGATCTTCCAATTGCTTACGCTAGTAGACAATTGAACGCAGCTGAACGAAATTACACCACTACAGAGAGAGAAGGCTTAGGTATGGTATATGCAGTCAAGAAATTTAGACACTATTTGCTTGCAAATAAGTTTAAATTTTTTACGGATCATCAGGCATTGCTATACCTCGTAAACAAGCCATGCAATACAGGAAGATTAGTGAGATGGTTTCTCTTGCTAATGGAATATGACTTTGAGGTAGTGGTGAGAAAAGGGAGAACCCATTTAAGAGCTGATCATCTTTCTAGGCTCACATCGGGAGAAGCCCCACAAGGAGTGTCAGATGACCTTCCTGATGCTTACTTGTTTAATTTGGAAGTGGTGCCGCAGTGGGCTAAGCCATTAGTGCCAGTATTGACATACGGACCTAACCATCCAGTAGTAAACACACGGAATAGAGAGGTGGTGAAAGCCCAAAAGTACCACATCATGGCAGGAAGCATGTACAAGCACACAGATCAAGGAATCTTGGCTTGTTGTGTAGAAGAGGACGAGTATGCGAAGTGTTTGCAATTAGCACATGTAGGTGCATTGGAGCAACACTACTCAAAACAACGAACCCTACAGACACTCAGGAGACTCGGAGTGCATTGGCCAACTATGGAAGCTGATGTCCAAAAATTATGCAAGGAATGCCCAATCTGTTGCACTAAACCCCCTGTGGAACATGCTACTCTTTATCAAGTGTCCATTGTGCCAGATTGGAGTGAACCTCTAGTATCCTTCCTGAGGACAAACACATTCCCTCCAGACATGACTCTGGCGAGGAAAAGGAGTTTAGAACAAGAAGCCCTGGATTACTCACTCATTGGTGATAATCTATATAAGCGTGGTAAAGATGGTTACCTAAGGCTATGTGTCCATGAAAGTGAATATCTCAAGGTATTGGACACTGCTCACCAAGGTGTAGCAGGAGGACATTTTGGACCAGATAGGGTGATCAAAGCAATTCTATTTGCGGGCTTCTGGTGGCCAACCCTTCACATGGATGCACATACCTATGTGAAACGATGTGATGTCTGTCAGAGAACTCAGTATCCTATACGTAAAGATGAGATGCCACTGAAACCTATGATGGGTGGACGTGCATTCTCCAAGTGGGGAATAGACTTCGTGGGTCCTATTAATCCCCCAGCTAAGAGTTCCCATGCAGAATATATCATTGTTGCAACAGACTACCTAACTAAATGGGTAGAGGTAAAAGCCACAACGAAGAACGATGCTCAAACAACTGCAAAATTCTTGTTTGAGAATGTATTCACAAGATACGGGCTACCTATAGAGCTTGTAAGTGATAGAGGCACTCACTTCTTGAATGAAGTTATTGAAAATCTACTCCAAGAATTCTTGGTAATACACAAGAAGTCTGCCCCTTATCACCCTCAAGCTAATGGGCAAGCCGAAAGCACCAATAAGATCTTATGCAATGTACTGACGAAATTAGTGAACACTAAACGCTCTGATTGGGACAAACAGCTACACCATGCTGTTTGGGCTTACCGAGTTGCCTACAAAACAGTACTCCAAGCCACCCCCTTTCAGATGGTATTTGGCCAAAACGCTGTGCTACCCTTGGACTTCCTGATTCTTACGTTGAAAGTAGCTCAAGAGCATGAATGGACAGGTCATGAGCTCTCCTCTAGGATCTTTGACCTTGAACGATTAGGAGAAACAAGACTGAGAGCAGCTGCAGGAATCTATGCAGCTAAGAAGAGACAGAAGGCCTACTTTGATGCCCATGTGAAGGATAAAGGCTTGAAAGCAGGAGACTTAGTTCTAGTCTACACATTGAAACAACATGCAAGGAAGCTAGAAAAGAGAGGCTACGGACCTATGATCATAAATAGGATCTCCACGAGTGGAGCAGTACAACTAGCCACTTTAGAGGGTGATGTTCTCCCAAACTATATTAGCGGATGCAGAGTTAAGTTGTATCAGGAACCTCTCACGGAGGAGATGCTAAGCCGACTCAATACTGCTAAGAAACGCAAAGAGGAAGAAAAGCGAATTCGAGAAGAAGCTCAAGCAGAAGCCCTAGAGCGCATCCGGAGAATGAAATTAAGAAGACAAGGTAGAGAGCACCCTAGGCAAGATGCATATGCAGATCTAGGATACGATGTGGCTATGTGTGAAGTTTCAGGTGTTAGCTCACATAGAATAACTGACCGACGTCCTTTCATAACCGTAGATATAGGACAAGGAAAGAGTGCAAGGACTGTAAGAGCCTTGATTGACTCAGGCGCAGCCACTAGTGCTGTTAAATTGCCTTATTGTCAAGAGTTGCAGTTAACTGTCACTCCCATGGAAGCATATCTCATAGGATTGGGAGGTGTGGAAACCCCTTGCATGGGCGAGGTGGAACTCCCCCTCTGTATTCATGATGAGGCAATGACAGTTAAGGTACTGGTGTGTCAAGATGAGGATCTCACTGAACCTCTTGTCCTGGGTCAAGACTGGATCTATGACCAAGCAGTCAATTTAAACCTAAGAAGCGGACTTCTTCAGGTATGGGTCAATCATAGTCGAATTACAGTAGAGTTAGATAATGGAGCACTCAAGGAACTAGGAAAGGCACACACTCCTGGTCCTTCCAGGGGTACACATGAAGATGACCATGTTGTTCTTGTCCAAAACTATGTGTTGCAGAGGAATGATGGTTGTAAACAAGGAATCAGGGATGCAACGGAACTCCCTTCTTTGTCGAAGGCCAACAGGAGACGACAACCAAAGGTGGATCAAAGGCATAAGAAGCAGAGTAATACCTCTGTTGGAGATCAAAAGTACCGGCGCACCAAAATGTCTCAGAAAGTGAAACAAGTGTGGGTGCGGAAAGGCGAACACCCGGCTGCACTCAAGCCAACCACACGAGCACAACCTCTTATTAGTAACCAACAACTTGACACTAATAAGAAGTCTTTCAAAAGTTCTTCGACTAATGTGAAGTCTATTTGGGTGCCCAGGAGGTCAATGAAGGCTAGCCCACAATCAAGACAAATTTGGGTGCCTAAGGCTTGTTTGCGGGCTCAAATAGCTACACCAAGGCCGCACCCTTTACAACGTGATCCATTCGCTCCCACCGCTGACATCCACACATTTTCCACACTCAGAAACACACTCAGGCCCATGAGCACGAACAAAACCACTTGTAAATGGGTCCCTAAAAAGCCTCATTTTCAAGCCGACACACTCATAAGGCTCTCGAGAGTCTCTATGAAACCAAGAGTAAAACCTATCCGCTGCATTTGGCAGCCTAAGACTTGTAACAAACCCCCGGACCCCATTTGTAAATCCATGACCACCTACTAACCGCATCACTATCACACTACATTATTTCACTTAGCTCTTAGGTCTACCGAACTCCTAACCACACACACACTCACACCGAACACTTACTAACCCATTAATCTCTCCCGACCCTCATGTTAATGTTGTAATGGGGACAACAACGGTTCTCTCTTGTCCTGTACAATGTTAACACATGTTTCTATATTCTCACAGAGACAGGAAGCAAGAAGTAACATGGCAGATACGGTAGGAACTAGCTCCCAGGCAGGCACCGGCCCCCAAATTGTGGACATCGAAAGCCTTCCGGTCGAGGAGGAATTAAAGGAAAGACCAGTGGCATTACGGGCATTACATGCCATACCTATTCAGAATCCTCCACAGGGTCACACAATGCCGGTGGGCAAAACCTCACACTAGTTCAGTGATGTTGCGGGACCTCTCGGTGAAGGCACATACATGTGGGAGTCCGAAGTAGAATTCAATGGACGCTGGGGCAGATACCACTTCTTTACCAGAGAGTTTGAAAAGCTACATAACAACGAAGGACTGCAACCAATATGGAGGAAGGCTGGGTTATATGATTATTTCGAGTTCCAACTACCAAAGCCAGATTTTCTAAGGTGCTCATACTTAATTAGTACCCTCACCCCCAGCAAAGACAAGAAAGGATACAGCTCCTTTGTGCTCCCATCACTCACAAGGGGCAATGAGCTGAAGCGTTTCCGCTTGACTATCAACCTAGTAAGAGAAGCTCTTGATATGCACGGAATGCACATTCCTACGAAAAAGGAGACCATGGTCCCCGATAACATGAAGAACAGGAATCTGACAAAACTGAAGGACATGGTGGCAATGACTCCCACAATTGCCATTCATTTACGTATGGTCATGCAACATTTCGCGTTCCCCGCACAAGAGAGGTTCACAATGCCTCCAAAGAAGATTTGGTTTAGCCTCTACCTGGCGGATGCTTTTGAATTGTCCATCAATATGCCCCACTGGATTATCGACCAGATTCATATGGCTCATCAGAGATGGTACAAGAAGCAAAAGTCTGTGTTGTATGGTTGCTGTGCACTTACAAGAATTGTATACAGATGTCTTGCATATGATGTACCGGTGCAGAGGGCTCTCATTTGGTCCAGAGCACAGGAGTTTCAACGCAGGTTGTCCGCTGTCGGACCTCCCTCTAAAAAGATGAGAGGCACAGTACAGATGCCTTGTGCACAAGCTCGTGGTGCAACTCTAACACCAGAAACAACTCCAAGGCTTCCTCGAAGAGTGCAGCCATTTACTATAAGGTTACCCAGGCAGAGCACCGATGGCCCGAACCTTGTGTTTCCCCCAGTACCGACTGATCTAGAATTCCCGCATGGATTCACTCTGGAGGATCTAACGGACGAGGAAGTTGCTAGAATCATCGACGCTGTAAATGCAGAAGTTGAAGCAGAGCAAGCGGGAGGACAGCAAACTGCCCCAGACCAACCCCAGCCCAGCCAACCGGATGTAGTCAATGTGGACGATGAAGAAGAAGCACAGGAGGCACGGGGTGGACAATCAGAAGCAGAAGAACAAGAGTATGATCAGGAAGCCCTACAAGTACTGGAAGGTGCCCCCGCCTATACTAACGCATTAAAGAAGCTCTACGATACGATGAACCGAGTCCAACAGCAACACAGGCTGTCATTAGCTGCAGGTAAAGCCCTCATGAACCAGATTCTGGAGGAGGAAGGCGTGGACGAGCAATACCGTGCCACCCTGGAAATGATATCAGATGCTTTGGGAGTACCTGAAACGGTGCATACTGCACTAGTGCAATCACGAAGGACAGAGAAAAGATATGGAAGATGCCCCCCACGCATGGGAAAACAAATGAATGTATTAGGATCCGGACCACAAGGCACCCCCACAACCACGGGCACTGCACACACCACTCACGACGCCGAGGAAGCCCATACATCAAGTGCACCTCCATCACCTCCCTTACCACCTTCTCCTCCCTCTCCACCACATTCACCTCCCATCACCAATGTAACTACCACCGTTACCGTCTCCGAACCCATCGCCATGACTGAAGCACAAACGACCTATCCACCCACACACCCTCTCAAAACCTCCCGTGTATACACCTCCACTACCACTGTAACCCTAATGGCGTCTACTGACATCCCCATTCCCCCACCCACACTTTCGGGCAGTTCACATCCACAACTGCACACACCACTGTACACATTCACCACAATCACTGCACCCACTGTTCCATTATTCACAATCACTCCCACTACCACAGATTTTATGGACATATCACCTTCCACTGCACCTCTCCCTCCCCCCATACCACCACAATCTCCCATTCCCCCACCACCCACTTCACCATTTCCCAGCACTGCATTCACACTCCCCTTCCCCTTTCCCTTCCCCGCTGCACCTAACACCCTCCCTGCATCCATCCCCATTAATAATGTATTTAATAGTATGTATCAATGCATGTCCCAACTTCAGCAACATTACCAACACCTTGACAACCAACATACAAGGCTTTTCCGAAGCCACGAAGATCTCCAAGCACGGTGTAAGGATCTTGAAGAGCAGAAGCAGCTACTACAACAGCAGCACATGACCTTACAGGAACAATATGCACAATTAGTAGCCAACCCACCCCAAGCAGATGATGAAGAGCGACGACACATGGACGAGTTGCTACATTCTCAAATCACAGAGAACCTCAAACTCCGCCGAAACATGGCTCTATTACGGAAGCATATGTCAGCAGCCCTAGAAGAAAATAGACGACTTCAGACACAAAATGAAGAGAACTTGGAGTTAGCCATGGAAGGTTCCCCACAGGACATTGACCCAGAGAGATTTAAGGCTATTCCCTTGGATAATATGCAGATCATTTTGGAAACCCATGCGGATCTCCTCGAAGCCCATGCAGACTTAGAAAAGGAAAGAGATGAACTACGAAGGCAATTGGCAGCTCAACCAGCACCACCCAAAGAAGTCCCGACCACAGCTGACACAGCTGACGAAGTAGCAGCGCTCAAAGCACAAATTGAGGAATTGGAAAAGAAAGTGCTCATATATGAACGCCAACCCTCCCCCTTGGCCGAACCAGAACCTGAAGATCTTGTGCCAATTGAAGTAGAAGAAACATTTGAGGATCCCTATGTTCCGATGCCAACACCCCGGGGTAAGTGAACAGAACAGGGCATGGACACAATTGAAATTGAGGCACCTGAATGGATGCAAAAATTAGAGAAAGTAGCCACGACGCATGATGACAGGGTGGCAGTTCAAATCGCATTGATGTCAAAATTAGAAGAGGTTGTAATAAAGTCCGATTATTTTCAGAATCTCTCACACCATAGGTGGATCAGCCCATCGGATGACCTGTATGTTCCTTTTTGCGTGCTAATGGCGGATTACAATGCAGAGATCAAGCACCACACCTCAAGGGAACCCACCTCTGCCACCCAATTTGCACCTGACGACATCCCAGAAAGTGCCAAGCAGGGACATATTCGCCAACCGATGTGGAGAATTTGGCTGCTTGAAACATACCCGGAAATGGTAAGAACATGGAACAACATGCCCTTGTACATCAAATATAACCCATGTTACTGCCCTGTGTTTCGAAGGAGATCATGGCCGGAGTACACACAAACAGTGCTGACGATTAAAGGATGTGAGAAGTGGCTCAATTATGTGTACTTCACACCCCCGAAGGGCCCACCTACGATTGGATATATGATTTCGACGATTCGACATTGGGGGGTCCGGTTCAAGAATGTACTTGATGTCATGACTCAGATGTGCCTGAAAATTTTCGAACTTATGTTGGTCACCTTCAGGACCTTCAAAAATGTCAAGGAACCGCATCTCTCAGCATTGGGATTTAATGAAGGTAATCAGGACCTTGTATACGACATGAGCACAACCCCATCGATTAATGTTGTGTATGCATGGCACGCTCGCATCAAATATCTACTGGCCTGCTTCAAACAAACGTTTGAAGAGATGTTCGTCACGGGATTCTGGGAATATCACTCCGAGATATTCATTCCCAGACCATCCCATCTCTTGCAGTTGTTTGCAGTGGAACAAGCTCTCCATTCCGAAAAGCTACGTATACCACATCCAGAGGTTCCCGGGCCAGTAGATTGGGATGCGCTACTAACAGATTTGGCCAAAGGATTGAGGATTGCCGAACATCACTTAGCGCAGGATGTCGTCGAGTACTACATCCAAAAACCCACACAACAAGGGTCTGTCAGGGACGACAGACGCGAGAGAGGGGGGGTGTTAGCAGCAGACAAGGGAGTCAACGAAGATCTGGCAAATAGGCCAATAATTTTCTTCAGGAAGGAAGTACGTATGAGCATTCACGCAGATTTAGCACTAAGGCAACCTTAATGTTTCAAAACCTCTATACCAATTAAAAGTGATTCTCAGCACTAAACACCATTGTAAATACCATTTCATCTTTTTGTAGCTCCATTTTGTGCAAGCCAAGGAGTCCTTGAGCTTGAGGAGCTTTAGAAGTATCTACCTGCCAATTTTCGTATTTTTTAGATCTCGTTTGAGCCCTCAAATAAGCCCTGGAACCTAATTTTTAACTAGGCCGGACACTAGGTCTGGACAGGGCCAAAGCTAGTCAAAAACTATAAAAGGAGCTAGAGAGCTCATTTTTGAGGTAGATTGTAATTGGAATGAATTTGTAAGAGCTCTTGAAAGTAATCTAAGAATTCCATTGTTCCTGACTCTTTGTCTTGCTGTGTGTGCGCGTGTGTGTGTATGTGTGTGCATGTTTGTGTGCTTCTCACTCACGCACTTGTGCCGCCACTTGCTCGAGGTCTTCATACCATCCTCATGTCTTCCCGGATTGACATTAAAGGAGGTGCTACTCATCACTGAGCTACAAGATTATTAATCACTTCAACGTAATGATCAATTGCAGAAAGAAATCCAATTCCAAGATCTAAAATTTTTGAATGAAAAATACACTCTTTCTCAAGAGTTTGAATCACCAATCTTGGAAGCCCAACAAACCAAAATAACTAATACGGAGCATACACATAATGAAGGTAGTAGGAAAGTAGAGGATAGTAAGAAGCTCATGTTCAATGAAGGAGGCATGCTTATTCAAGTTTCTCCATCAAAGATCTTTGAAACACCACGATGTAACACTAAAGGTTCCAAGGATTTACCTTGTGAAGAACCCAATTGAGCCCAAACTAGAAAAAAAGCCACTCTCATGGAACTCATCACTTGAGGGGAAGGTGATGTCATGGACATGAAGGAAACTACCTCAAATTCATCTTGAAATTGATGAAGATTTTGAAGAATATAAGAGCATCATCATGTCCAAAACATGCCAAAACCTTATAAAAACTATCTACATGCATTGTTTCAACATCAAAAGACTTTGTTTTCCTTGTGGATTTGCTTTTCCTCGTGAAAGCTATATAAGAATGTTAGGCCATGCACTGAGACACATAAATTTCTATAGTTCTTTAGTTTTTGATGAAATGAATTACCAAATCATTGTAACTTATCATCCATATATTAATGAAAATTTTTTTTCAAGATGAGAAGCAGAAAGGCGACAAGTCGGTGTGACTTAGTTGGCCTACAGATTCTCAGTGCGGTGAAAATTTCCTAATTTTGTCTCTTTATCCTTACTGTTCTTTAGTGTTGATGGTTAATGTAATCTTTGTGAGGTATGTTAAGTTAATGTTGCAGCTAAGTTTTGTTGCAAGCAATTCTATACAGGCAGTGATTCTATAAGTGATTCCTCTATTAATTAATTCTCTAAAGAGTGAACGATTTCATGGAAGTATTAAGTTATTTCTGTGAATCCCCACAAGTATATCATTGATTTTTTTGTAGTGTAAATCTATAAGTCTATAGTTGGAAAATAATTTAGTCTATAGGAAATTGTATTGCCGCCCAAGAACCCTTTCCTATAATCCCTGTTTTCTAGTTGTAAATTGGTAGTAGAGCACTAAGGTTAACAAAGTAATTTTCCTCAAACACCTATATAAGGAGGATCTTGTTAAAGATATTCTTAGTCTTGCCAATGCAAGTCTTAACAGCTCACGGGTTTGTGATCTCCAAGTAAGTACTTCTTGGGCTCCCATTCTTGTTTTTACATAACTCCTTATTATATTCTTTTCTAGTCTAGTTCCTAGACACCTTGTATCATCATTGTGTAATCTCATAGTAATGTATCCTATCTATTCCATATTCTATTTAATTCTTCTCCATCAAGGGAAGTTTTGTAATCCTGATACCATGTATGAAATCTTGAAATCTTGAAATCTTGATACCGTGGTTCGTACCTATGGTCTTTGGTTGTCGGATTTCTTGTGTATTAGTTGTATGATATTGTATCATGGTGCCTTGGTTGGGATGTCTTGGAATGAAAAAATAATCAAGAAATTGTGTGTCCATTCTAGTCTTGGAGAGCATAATCTGGTGCTCCAACAACAACATGTACTTGTGATTGTTGGATTTTGAGGTCTGCAAAAGCACATGAACAACACAAGGAAGTAGAAGAAGATTGAAGCACAACACAATACTAAATATATTACCATGTGAATGTACAAAGGTAAGTGGCGCATTAGTGTTATACGCATATATACAAGCCAAGGAAAAAAAAACCTCCTTGAGAGGAAAAAAAGTGCCTGAATTATCTCAAGTGTGTTCACACACATCACTTCTGAAATATATCAATGAATCCCTCTAGGAGTGATGCCATGAACAAGTAGATCAAACTCATGTACAAGGAAGTGCCAAGCTATGTGGAAAGAAATCAATCTACAAAAGGAAGGAATCCCAAAGCTTTTTGAAAATCTTCAAACTTCTTCCTAGGTAGAGCGTTTCTAAAAAGATCTTCAACATTATCCTGTGTAGACACATAAGAAAAATTGGTCTCCAACAAAGAACCTATCCATGATATAATGATAGTGCACAATGTTGTTTGTGTGAGCATGGAACACATGGTTCCTTGTAATTGCCAATGCCTTGTGATTGTCAGTGAAGATAGTAGTGGCAAAAGGTTGAACGACACCCAAATAAACCAAAAGCTCTGCACACACACACACACACTCAACAATCAATGTGAAAGATAAGCTATACTCAGCTTCACAAATAGAAGTGACCAAAGTAGGTTGCTTCTTGCTCAACCAAGATATGCATGAGTTATCAAACATGAAGCAAAAGAATTTGGTGGACACACGAATGTCATAGCAACCAACCCAATTTGAGTAAGAAAAAGCATGTAGATCTAGTAGTAATGATCCCCCCCTTGGGATAAAACAATCCAAGTAGTCAGACACCACTCAAGTAGTGAAAAATGCACTTAACTGCTTAACAATGCTTGAGACATGGGCTGTGCATAAACTTGCACATTTGAGAGACAACAAACTGAATATCAAGCTGACTTGTGCATAAGTAAATCAAGCATTCAAAAACCCATTGATAGAGAACAACATCAAATGAATTTGCAATATCATAAAGACTCAACTATAAAATTGTTTCCATGCGAGCAGCAATGGGTTTGCAATCTTTAAGGCCAAAACAATGCAATAATGTGTCAATATATTTTGTTTGACACAAAGCTATTCCCCCATCAAATTGCATAAATTGAATGCCCAAGTAAAATAATGATGTGAATGCCCCAAATTTGAGATCTCAAAAGGGGCATGGAAATCAGCCTTAAGCTCAACAATATGCTTCTTATTAGGAGCAATGAGTAGAATATCATCAACATATACAACAATGATTGGGAGTTCATTGCTTGCACAGTTAACATACAAGGTTCTCTTAGTTAAACTCTTCTCAAAACCATGTGCTAGCAAGTGGGCATGTATCTTCTCATACCAAGCACTTGGTGCTTGCTTCAAACCATATAATGCTTTTTTCAACATGTAAACTTTGCTTTCATGCCTTTTTGCACAAAACCATGGGGCTGAAACACATGTTCCTCATTTAAATCACCATTCAAAAATGTATTTTTAATGTCCAATTGATGTACATTCCAACCATGATGAGCTGCAAGTGCAGAACTGTTATGAACAATGATTATTTGGCGTTTGGGAGAAAATATCTCATCAAAATCAATGTCTCTCTCTTGAGGATAACATTTGGTAATAAGTTTAACTTTATACTTGTTAACTATTCCAAAAGACTTATGTTTTAGCTTGTATACCCATGTAGTGCCAATGGACTTTTTTCTTGGAGGAAAATAACATAAACACCAAACATTATTCTTCATAACAACATCATATTTCGATCGTATAATAGCCATCCACTTTTTGAATTCTCCAATTTGTGAACAGAAATAGGTTCATTCTCATTAGAAAGATTGGATTGCATAACAATATGATGCAAAGAAATCACTATGAGAGCTTGAACAAGTATGATAAGATGCATCTAATTTGCTATCTCTCAAACTCCACCAATCATTTAGGCATATTTTTCTCCTCTTCTGTGTTAGCCCTCCCATCAATAAGTGCATCACATAAATATTGCATAAAAATAGAATGTTCTGCATCACCATTTGGAACCTGTAAAGGCTGAGAAATTACCTCATTTGGACCGACACTTGATTGTGCACCTAAAAAAGAGGAAGCAAATCTTTAGACACATCCGTCAAGCAAATTGATGTCTCCTTTGTACATGAAACTAAGAGTTGAATCATATCTTCCATGAAAAAGGTATAAGGGCTATCCAGAATGTATTTGGTCTATGGTTGATACAAAAGATAGACTTTTCTTTCAAAATTGTGCCCAACAAAAATACATTTCACTGTGTAGCTCAATGATGAGTAGCACCTCCTTTAATGTCAATCCGGGAAGACGTGAGGATGGTACGATGACCTCGAGCAAGTGAAGGCACAAGTGCATGAGTGAGAAGCACACAAACATGCACACACATACACACACACGCACACAAGGTAAGACAAAGAGTGAGAAGCAATGGAGTTTTTTTAGATTACTTTCAAAATGCTCATACAAGTTCAACTCTATTACAAGCTAACCTAAAAAATGAGCTCTCTAGCTCTATTTATAGTTTTTGACTAGGTTTTGGCTTTGTCCAAACTTAGTGTCCGACCTAGTTAAAAATTAGGTTCTCTGCACTATTTGGAGGTTCAAACGGAGTCTAAAAAATGTGAAAACTGATAGGTAGGTACTTCTAAAGCTCCTCAAGCTCAAGGACTCCTTGGCTTGCACAAAATGGAGCCACAAAAATATGAAATGGTATTTACAATGGTTTTTAGTGATGAAAATCACTATTTTTGTAGGGATTTCTTCTAACATTTTGACATACATTTCTTGGAGCTCCCTACTTGCTCCTTCTTCTTGTGTGCCCGACTCTTTGATGCATGAAAAGTTTAAATGGCCTACTTGCCAAATCTTCTTTGACTACTGTGTCTGCTTGTGCTTTCTCTTCGCTCCGACTCCCTTCGTAGGCTTCCTTGTCTTGTGAGTCCTTCCTTGACTACTGCCAACACCCCCCCTCTCTCGCGTCTGTCATCTCTGATAGACCCTTGTCTAGCTGTGCGTTGGACATAATATTGAACCACATCAGAAGCAAGGTGGTGTTCTTCTAATCCTAGCCCCCGTGCTAGGTCTGTTAACAATGCATCCCAATCCACTGGACCTAGGATGTCTAGATGGGGCACCCGCAATTGCTCTGAGTGGATGGTCCTCTCCACAGTGAATAGTTGGAGGAGATGTGAGGGCTTGGGTACAAATATTTCTGAGTGATATTCCCAGAACCCCGTGATGAACATCTCCTCGAAGGTCTGCTTGAAGCATGCTGGGAGGTATTTTATTCTTGCGTGCCAGACATATACTACCTTTATTGAGGGGGTAGTGATCATGTCATATACCAGATCTTGGTTGCCTACAGTGAAGCCAACTCCTGAGAAGTGGGGGTCCTTGATGTTCTTGAATGTCCTGAATGTGATGAGCATTAATTCAAAGATCTTCATGTACATTTGTGCCATCACATCAGGGGTGTTCCGTAGGCGAATGCTCCAGTGACGGATTGTAGAAATCATGTAAGCAACAGTGGGAGGTCCTTGTGGAGGTGCTAGATAGACATAATTTAACCACTTTGCACAACCTTTGATGTTCTTTACAGCAATGGTAAATTCGGGCCATGTGCGTCTGTGGAAGACTGAAACATAACAGAGATTGTATTTAATAACCAAGTACGAACCATCTCTCGATAGGTCTCAAGAAGACGGATCCTCCAGGTGGGTTGATGAATGGATCCTTTTTTAGCACTCTCTAGGATATCATCGGGCCCAAATTGTGTGGCAAAGGTTGGAGCCTTGCCACATTGTCATTGAATATCTGCGTTGTAATCTGCCAGGAGTACACAATATGGCACATACTGATCGTCGTTGGTGCCTATCCATTGATGAGACATACTGCGGAAATACTTTGACTTTATGATGGTGTCTTCTAATTTGGCCATTGATTCGATTTGGATTGCCACTCGATCTTCATGGGTTTTCGCTGTCTTTTCGAGTGTCTGGAGCCATTCGGGTACTTCGACTTCCAAGGTGTCCTCTCCTTCTGAGGTTTGCTGACCTCTTGGCATAGGAACATATGGTTCCTCATACGATTCGTCCACCTCAATGGTACCAATTCATCTGGCTCTGGTTCTACAACTGGAGAGGGCTGTCTTTCATATTCCAGTAACTTCTTCTGCAATTCTGCCACCTGCTCTATTAATGCCTTTACTTCCTCTGAAGTCGTGGTTGTTTCTATGAGTTTGCGTTGTGCCTCCTGTTCCCTGAGCTGGCGGTGTAGCACATCCCGTTCCTTTTCCAAATCGTCATGTGCTTCTAATAGATCTGCATAACTTTCCAAGATTGTCTTCATTGTTTCTGAGGGGACTGCTTTGAATTGTTCTGGGTCGATTTCGTGGGGAGAGCCTTCCATGGCAGCTTCTAGGTTTTCTTCGTTTTGCTTCTGCAGACGCTTGTTTTCTTCAAGGGCGGTAGCCATGTGTTTTCTGAGTAGAGTCAAATTACGCCGGACTCTTAGATTATCTGTTTTGTAGACCTCCAATAAGGCTTCGAGTTGTTTGACACCTGGCACTTGTGATGGTTGGGGTGTCTCCGGGAGGGTTTGATGAGCTTGCTCGAGTGTGGTGTAACGTTGATTGAGGTCTGCATTTTCTTCTTCTATAATTGTAAGCCGTCTCTGTAGTTGTTGATGATTCGTAGTCAGGTGATGATGACGATCTTCGAGAGCCTGATACTCACTCTGAAGTTGATACACACATTGATGTAATGCCATGAATATACTATTTACATTAAACAATGCAGGGAAAGATGAAGATGCAGGGGGAATGGGGAAGGGGAAGGGAGTTGTGAATGTTGTGGAGTCAACTGGTGAGGTAGGTGGAGGGGGTATGGGAGATTGAGGCTGCGTGGGGGGAGGGAGTGGTGCTGTGGTTGGTGATGTTTCCATTGTGTCGAACATGTGTGTGGCTATGTAGATGGGGACAGTGGGTGGGGTTGATGTGATATTTGTGAAGAGTGTTGTGAAAGTGGGCATGGTAACTCCTCCGAATTGGATGCCGAGAGAGAGAGGGATTCCCATGACGAATGTGGTAATGGCAGAAATAGGTGGGGTAGTGCCAGGTGGTGAGGTGACTTGTGTAGTGAGAGGTGAGGTGGGTGGTGAGAGTGGTTCCGCCTGATGTTCTTCTGTTTGTGTGTTACCTCCTGGTTCTGATACATTGATGTGGATTTGTTTGTTGGATCGCACGGGGCGAGTAGGCACTCGTTTCTCAAATCGATGAATGTAAGCCATGGCTGCATGAACAGCCTCATCTAAGCCTACAACATCAGCGTGCAGGTTCATTGATTCAATAAACATGTCATCCACACCTTCCTTGGCTAACATTTGGCTCATGATCATCTTTCCTATCTTGAGCGATAGTTTGTGTTGTTCTTGGACTTGCTTCATGGTTTCGTATAATCTTTTATTTGGGCCGAGTATGCTGGGGCACTTGCTAGTTTTGAAAGTTCATCATATTCTTGATCATACTCCTCGTTTGCTTCTTCTTCTTCTATCTCTTCTTCATCCTCTTCTACTTCTACTACTCCCGGTTGGGTCGGTGTCACTCTAGCACAATGGTGAGTACCAACGTGAGAAGATTCACCTCATAATTGTCAATCCGTGGAGACGTGAGGACTAGTATGAAGACTATGAGCAAGTGAAGGCACAAGTGTGTGAGTGAGAAGCACACAAGCATGCACACACATACACACACACGCGCACACAAGGCAAGAACAAGGAGAGGAACAATGGAGTTCTTTGCATTAGTCAAAAGATCTCTCACATCAGCTCAATTCACAAACAATCTGTTGGGGGGATTCTTTGACAAGAAGGAGTTTGAGGGTTTGTAGGAGAAAATGAAAAGACCAAAAGAGAAAATACACCTTGGAAGTTTCTGCCGCCTGATTACAGTAAGAAAAGTACAATGTTTGAAATATAAGATACACCAATACCTCTGTGCACAAACCCACAGAGTGCCCAATTACAAAATATCCAATATCCCAATGTCCTCTTGCTGCCGACCTCCTCTGCAACAGACCTCCACCTGCTTCAAGCTTCTCCTTGTGCACACCTTGCACCAAGCTTCCACAAAGGGGGAGGAGTGAATACCTGCTGTCGGCAAGCGTGCACTGCCAAAAGACCTTGAGATACTTGGGGGCACTATAGCTTAGCACTTCTCTGCACCAAAAATCCCTGGTCACTCTCTATGCACCTTGCACTTCCACTTCTGTGCGACGTACTCTGGTGTCTCTTGCACTTCCCTCTCTTGCATCCACTTAGCCCATGCTCTCTTGCTTACTCTAACCTTAGTCCAAGAATGGCTCTTGCCTTGATTTGAGTCTGTCGACGTACGCTCCTAACTGCAAGTGAATCTTGGTGCTCACTTTGATGTCCCAAGATGGCTCTCACAAGTGGCAGCCAACTACTCACTGTTCTGTCCTGTAGTGACTTTAGTCTAAAACCAAAAAATTTTAATGGGGGGGCATACTTTCACCTGTGCGTACACTTTGCCGCTTCACATGCCTTCACATTTCCTTTTAATTCTTCACTTTTGCACATAAGGGGGGTTCACCTGAACCTTCCAAAACACTTTAAAACACACTTTGAACCTTAGGGAAATTAGAGAAAGTACCTCTGCAACCTGCAACCTATTTTCTCCAATTTACCCTTTGTGGACCATTCATTGTGCACTACCTGTGCACTCTGACACCTGCACTTACGCACTTTGACTTTGCACCTGTTGACTTTGACCTGTTGACTTTGACTGCAGTTGACTTTGACCAACATGACATTTATGGGCTCAACAGTTGCCCACCACCGAATGTGCTCTCCGTCCCGGAGAGCATACAGACACCATGAAAAGAGTACTGTTAGAAGTGGAAGAGGACATCTGAGCAGCAACCAAATCCACCAAAAGTACTGAGCCGTGTTGGGAGGGGAAAAGTGTGGAAAAGGGGGGGGGGTTGTGGGAAATGATGGGAGTGGAGGGTTGGGGGGATGATGGGAGTGGAGGGTTGGGGAAATGAAAGAGACCAACCAATACACAGTCATAGTAATAAAACGAACAATAATAGACCAGAGAGTGCACAAGGAACACACCATGAATACTGAACCAGAAGCGCATATAAAAGCAGAAAGGAACAAGGAAACAACTGTCCATGATAAGTACATGAAGTGCCCAGGAACCAATGATGGGCAACAGAGCCAAAACATAAAGATATGCATCCGACACTAAGCCTCACAACAAAAAGAGGCGAGGATAGAGCAAATGAAACTATGGAAACCGAAGCGTGTAGAACTCCTATAAGTAGGCGAGAGAGACGGAACATCTAACTAAGGCGCCGGCGGAGAAGGCGGCCTCTCCCCAGGGGGAACGTCGTCCCGAGGAGGAGGTAAGTCGGGTGATGCGGGAGGGATGATGGCTGCCTCCTCAGTCCAAGCAGCAATCCGGCTCCTGTAGCGGCGGAGATGATCGCGCTCGCGTCGGACCAAGCGACACGCCGGGCTGTCACAAATGCCTAAGGCCGCACGCTGGCTGATCTCCATAAGAG
Organism: Ceratopteris richardii; assembly: GCA_020310875.1. Lineage (NCBI taxonomy): Eukaryota > Viridiplantae > Streptophyta > Polypodiopsida > Polypodiales > Pteridaceae > Ceratopteris > Ceratopteris richardii. Next base: position 118,515,406 of record CM035420.1, read on the forward strand.
CTCGAGTCGCCGCATCAGCCTCATCTCTGTAGCGGTCGCGGTCCTGCTGCATGGCCCGCAATGCCTCGCGGGACGTCTGCCACTGAGCCGCTGCAGCCGCACGAATACGATCAATCGTCTGAGCATACTGCTGGTGAAGCGCAGCCGTCGCGGAGACAGAATCAAGAGAGAGACGGGCAGCATCGGCCCCATCGCTCGCTACGACGCTCGCATCTCGAAGTAGGCCCAAGAAAGGGGGATCATCGTCTAGGCTGGCAGGGATGGAAGGCTGCGATGGGGGAGGTGGGGGTGGTGGTGCCGGAATAGGCTGTGGAAAAATGGGAGAGGCTGGAGGCGAGTGATGCGGATGGGAGGTGGAGGCAGACTCAACAGAGATGGCAGGTGATGGAGGGGGCTGGGAGGCAACTGCCGGGGGGGGTGACGGGAGGGGTGAGGCAGGGACGGGGGTGGGAAAGGAATCCATCAGCCGGGTACGGACTCTCCGAGCGGGAGGAGGAGGGGAGGCTGTCCTGGAAGGAGGTGGCGGCGGAAGAGAGCAAGGATCCAATTGTAGGGCAACGGATGGCTGAGGATGGGCGTGGGGAGAATGGGCAATGGAATGTGTAAGATGATGGAGGTCAATACAATGGCTAGATGCTATGGTGCGCGTACCAGGCAAATGGAAAAGCCAAGCTAAGACGGGGGCGGAATAAACAGAAAAGGAACGAGTCCCGCGATGGAGGGCATCATGGAAACGTCGAGAACGAAGGAGAAATGACTGGAACATGAGTGTCCCATAGGGAAATGGTCGGCCATGTAAAAAACAGAAAAGCGGGTCGGCTATATGGATATCGTGCAAGGGAAGTTCCGAGGATGGACTACGAAATAAAAAGAAGAAAATGAACGAGTGGAGAACGGCGAGCTGGTAGTGAGTGGGGATGGCATCCACGCCATATAAAGACAAACAGAAAGCGATGGTATCGTCTCGAGATAACCCCGAGTAGAGGGTCTGGGGAGCATGAAACGAAGTGAGGGTCGAACCTATACCCGCAGCGATGACCGCAGGGGTGAGTGAGCCGGAAGGAAAATGAGGGAAATCAAGGAGCGCCGTGCGAATGTCGGACCCCTCGGCCTCGGATAAGAGTAGGGAGGCCAGGCGCCACAGACCAGCCTGACGGAGGCAACCCTCTGGAAGGAGATCTATGAGCGGAATTGGAGGCAAAGCTAAATGCAGGCGGAGGGATATGGTCGAAGATGGGTCTCTATGGTCAACGATGGACGACGACAGGGGACGGGGAACGGGGGAGGTGGAATGACTACCTGAGCTTCGAGCGGGGTGTCCACTAGACCCATCGGATTGTGTCGGTACTGCTATGTGGGGTGGTGTAACGGGAAGGTGGTGACCAGGGGGAAGAGAGCCGGGGCCATATAACGAGGAATCTGAGAGGGAGACACACGGAAGTGAACCCGCGAAGGGCTGGCTACCAGGTAGGGGGATAGGGGTGGAAGGTGTGACAGGGCGTGGGACTGGTGCGCGAGGGACTGGGTGTACAATGGGGGGGAGGGTTGCCCTAGGGGCATGAGAAAGGATCGTGACAGGGACGGGCGGGTTGGGGGCTAGGGGGGCAGAGAGGGACGAGGTCCTAGGGAGAAGGGTGCCTACCTCAGGATGGAGAGTACCGAGAGCCAAAGCCGAAGGGGCAAACTCTGAGTATGCCTCAGTAGCCATGGATGAATCCTGCTGAGGAGCGGAAGATGCCATATGTGCTGACGAAGACTCTGTCACAAGTGCTGGAGTTATGCAATCACGGGAAACAAGGTTGTTAGAAGGCTAATCTATATGGTACATGAGAACTGAGGAAAAAAAAGACCTAAACGGAGACCGAGAACCCAAAAAAATGGATTCGGCACGATCAATTATCCTAAAAACGACTATAAGAACATGAAAAACCGAGAGGTGGAATAAGAAAAATAAAAGAAACAAAGAAAGAAAATGCTATACAAAAAAGCAAATACAGAAAAAAGAAAGAAAGAAAAGAAAGGAATAAATAAGGAAATAAAAATAAAATAAAATAAACAATAAAAATAAAAAGAAAGAGTAAAAAAGAAAAAAAAACAAAAAACAAAAAATAAAATGGTACCTGGAGGGGCGCACGTTGCCGGCTGAGACGGAAAAGAAAAGGGGGGGGCCTTATATAGGGGGGGGGGGGGGGGGCTGTCAGAACGGGGGGGCTGTCAGAACGGGGGGGAGGGGGCGGGGGGGGGGGGGGGGGCGGGGGGGGGGGCGGGGGGGGGGGGGGCGGGGGGGGGGGGGGCTGTCAGAACGGGGGGGGGGGGGGGGGGCGGGGGGGCGGGGGGGCGGGGGGGGGGGGGGGCGGGGGGGCGGGGGGGGCGGGGGGGGGGGGGGGCGGGGGGGCGGGGGGGGGGGGGGCTGTCAGAACGGGGGGCGGGGGGGCGGGGGGGCGGGGGGGCGGGGGGGCGGGGGGGGGGGGGGCGGGGGGGCGGGGGGGGGGGGGCTGTCAGAACGGGGGGGGGGGGGGGCGGGGGGGCGGGGGGGCGGGGGGCGGGGGGGGGGGGGGGGGGCTGTCAGAACGGGGGGGGGGGGGGCTGTCAGAACGGGGGGGGGGGAGGGGGGGCGGGGGGGCGGGGGGGGGGGGGGGGGGGCGGGGGGGCGGGGGGGGGGGGCTGTCAGAACGGGGGGGGGGGGGGCGGGGGGGCGGGGGGGGGGGGGCTGTCAGAACGGGGGCGGGGGGGGGGGGGCGGGGGGCGTTTTTTTTTTTTTTTTTTTTTTTTTTTTTTTTTTTTTAAATAGTCCAAGTTAGAGAAAAATCAATGAAAAATCTGAAAAAAATGCCAAAAATTGGCCAAAAAATTCTAAAAAAATTCTGAAAAAATTCTGATGAAATTTGCTTCATGTGGAGCCTAAAATCCTTCATCAAACCACAGAGACCCTCCATTTATTCCTCAAATATGGCAATAAAAAGACATCGGAAAGGGATAAAAATGGTTAGAAAAATGCTAAAATTGCTAGAAAACATCCAAAAAAGAGCTTGCTTGGCCGTGGTTTTGAATAACTTCTAGGTCTTCTAAAAACACCAATAGCAAAGATGAAATGGATAAGGAAAACTACTAAAACTGAGCAAAATATGATGAGAAAGGTATGTACAACCTGGACATATTTGGCAGTTCCAGGTGATCCATACGTCATTAAGTGTGTTGATGATAGGCCTTCAACCTTGAAATGTTGACCAGTGGCAAGGCCTCTCCTTTCAGCGTCTCTAACTCCACAGCTCCCAAGTTTAGCATTGTTTTGACTCTATAAGGTCCTTCCCAATTTGGAATCCATTTTCCTCTCAGTTGTGTATGAAGGTGAGGTCTATGGAGAAGAACCAACATGCCTGCTTCAATGTTGTTGTTCCACAGGTGTCGATCATGTGCCTCCTTCCTCTTCATCTGAGTCTCGATCAATTGTTTTGTTGCTAGGAGACGAATCTCCTCCACTTTATGTAGTGCCCCTATTCTCTGAGAGACATCACAGTCTTTTTTGCCCTGTATGCCCATAGGGTACCTTGATAAGCAATGCCCCAGGAAGTAGGTTGTAACATACATTCCTTCCTTAACATTGAGATCAAAACTTTATTTGTCGATTCAGCCTGTCCATTGGCTCTTGGATAGTAAGCACAAGAAGTCCTGCAAATGATGCTACTATAAATGAAATCGGCAACAGTTTGGGCAGTGCAGTCAGGGGAAGCAATAGCTTCAGCCCACTTGGTCGCATAATCGGTAGCTATCAAGAGATATTTTTCTCTTTTTGGATTTGTCGGAGGATAGATGGGTCCTACAAAATCCAGCCCCCACTTTTCAAATGGTTGCCAGGAAGTGGAAACAATCAAGGGGTTATGTCTCTGCGTTGTGGGCTTAGGTCCACACCTCTGGCAAACATCACATGCCTTTCCCCATTCATCTGCATCCTTAAATAGTGTAGGCCACCATAGACCAGCATCTAATATCCTCTGACTCATAATATGCCCTGGAAGGTGCCCACCACCTGGTCCTTCATGTGCAGAGTGAAGGACTTTCCTCACTTCTTCTTTCTCCAAGCACTTCCTAAGTCTGTCATCCTTTCCCTGTCTATATAATTTATCTTCAAGGAAGGTGTATGGCCTGCTCTTGAGTAGCAATCTCTTCCTTTGCACAGCACTAGCCTTTTCTGGATACATCCCTGTTTTAATGAGATTCTTGATATCATAATACCAACCTTGGGCCTGGACAGCAAACAAATGAGCATCTGGAAAATCATCATTGATTCCACTAACTTGCTCCATCATGTTGATTCTGGAAAGGTGATCCGCCATAACATTCTCTTTACCTGGTCTGTGGACCACAGAAAAATCGAACTCTTGGAATAATAATAACCACCTCCATATTCTACCAGTGGCTTGTGGTTTGTTGAGCAAGTACTTGAGAGGTTGGTGGTCAGTTATAATAACGAATTTTACTCCCAACAAATAATGACGAAATTTTTGGACTGCAAAAACCATTGCTAAGGCTTCCCGTTCCGTGGTGCTGTAATTCCTTTCAGCCTTAGTCAAAATTCTACTAGCATACTGAATTGGTCTGTCCATCTTAAATTCTTCACTAGGTTGTGTCAAAACTGCCCCCACTGCATAGGCGCTGGCATCTACATGTATATGAAAGATTCTTGACCATTCAGGTGTGATCAAAATAGGAGCAGACACTAACCTGGACCGCAATGTTTGATATGCTTGTTCTTCCTCTTCTTCCCATTTAAAAGGTACTTCCTTACCTGTAAGTCTAGCCAGAGGTCTGGCTATCTCTGCATACATTTTAATAAACCTTCTATGGTATCCAGTATGCCCCAAAAAACTCTGGATCTCTTTAGGGGATTTAGGTTTAGGCAACTTTAAGATAGAAATGATTTTGTCAGGATCCGGGGCCATACCTTTAGCTGACACCACATGTCCTAAGAGAGTTCCTTCTGTCACAAGAAAATGACATTTGTTTGGGTTGAGCTTTAACTTAGTTTCTCTGCATCTTTTGAAAACATTATGCAGCTGCCTCAGATGGTGGTCCAAACAATCTAGAGGAGTTTCTTTGTGAGATCCTGAAAATGAAGAGAAGTCATCCATGAAGATTCTAAGTGATTCCAGCAATAGGGGGCCAAAGATGAGATTGACCGTTCTGTTAAAGGTGGCTGGGGCATTTCTGAGCCCAAATGGCATTTTTACATACACATATGTTCCCCAAGGTGTGATAAATGCAGTCTTTTCTCGATCCTCTGGGTGTATTGATATTTGATTATAGCCACTGAATCCATCCATAAAGCTATATAAGGCATGCCCAGCTACTTCTTCAATGACCTGTTCTGCAAAAGGCATTGGGAAACCATCTGGAATGGTCACCTTATTGAGTGCTCTAAAATCAACACAAATCCTGATTTTATGAGTATTCTTCTTTGGTACTATAACCATAGGGGAGAGCCACTCTGAGTGTTCTACAGGAATGATGATTCCTGCATCCTCCATCTTCTGGATTTCCACATAGACAGCTTCAGCATATTTTGGGTTAAGTCTATAACTCTTCCCTCTTATAGGCTTTGCCCCATCAACCAGAGGGATTCTATGCTCTCCATAAGTTGCAGGCACTCCTTCTAAGTCTTTATAATGCCAAGCAAAAACATCTATATATTTGGTCAAGAATGTTTTTACCTTTTCAAGGAGCCCTGGGTGGCTCCACAACCAAGTGGCCACCAAAACTGGCCGATCATTGTCTTGATTGCCTAATTGTATTTCTTGGACAGGATTTCTCTCTACCAGAGTATCCTCCTTCTCCTCTCCTTCCTTGTCTTTGTCTTCTAGCTTTTCTTGCATTGCTTCATAAGCAGGGGTGTTCTGGATTTCAATCTGTTCTTCCTTATCCTGCATCCAACCTGCAGGTATTTCTTGAATTGGAAAAGAACACTTTTCACTAGAATCTTTTACCTTGCCTTTATCTTTATTAACTTCATTTTCTGTAGTGGTCATATCCTCCTCAAAAATGCATTTGAGGGTTGTCTTCCTGCCCCTTCTGTGGTTTGTAATGGGCTCTCCCAATCCATCAACCTGGACTTTTTCCTTATCTTCATCATAACCTTCAATTGTACAACAATTATTAAGAAAAATTCCAAAACAAGAGGAAGAGTTGCCTGCTTGGAGCCAATTTAGAATATCCTCTTCTTCCTCAAAATCTATTTGGGGTTGATCCTCCAATTCTGTTTCCATGCAAATGCCAACTGCTTGCATCATGCTAGTGTTTCCTTGATTATCTGGGCCCTCTTCTAAATGAATCTGTGTCAGCTCCTGCCCTTTCTTTTGTACCCACATAGTATCCTTGCCCCAATCATGAATGACACTTGCGTGCCTCAGCCATGGTCGTCCAATTAAGAGAGGAAATCCTCCTTCAACCTGGGGTAATCTTAAAACCACAAAATCCAGGATGAATAAATTACCTTGTACTTCAAGTGGAACTTTTGGGATTACTCCCAAGGGCCTTACTTTGCTCTGATCTGCCAAAGTGACAGTGAAATTTGCTGGCCTTGAAGGGTGGAGTCCAATTCTCTTCATTGTATGTTCAGGCATCAAGTTAATGCCAGAACCACCATCCACAATAACTCCTTTAAATTCATGACCCTTGATAGATACTGTCAGCCGAGGACTTTTATAATCTGTAAGGGGTGCTTCCCTTACAATTTTTCCTTCATGTACAACAGCAGTCGTTGCCACCAAACTTGTAGTGGAAGCTTCATCAATTATCTGCAAGAGTTCTGACCTGAACTTCCCATCCATCTTTATTAAATCAAAAATACTAACCTCCTTTTTCATGGATTTGAGCAGTCTGGAGGCTTCTGATTCCTTAAGAGCTTGGGCTCCATTTGACTTATCCAACTCCTCATGAGCCCTGCTGAATGCATGTCCAATGGCATTACTGGTACCTGTGCAATTTTCCTTTTGCCTTGTGTCTGCACTTGTGGTGGCTAGGTCTTCGGACACACCTTTGTCTCTGTTTAATCCATTAATCAATGATTCTTGACCCATGTCCACTGGAGCCTTCCCCTTGCTTCTTGTCTGCACAGTAAAAGAGTCAATTTCTTCTAACTGCACCACCCTGGTAGATGGTGATGGCACCTTAACTTGATTTGCCATTTCTTCTTCCTTCACAGAAATCATTTGGATATGGGGCCCTGATGAAGAGGCTTGATTCTTAGGACAACCATATGTATAATGGTCTCTGGCCTCAGGGCAGTTCCTGCAAGGAGGTGCATTCTCTGGTAGGGTGCACCTACTTTGGTAGTGCCCGCATTCTCCACACCTAAAACAGATTATTGGCCTCCTAGGCCCATTTCCAAAGTTATTCCTCTGTCTAGGGTTATAGTTGTTACCTTGATTTTGTGCAGCCATCACATTTGTGGTTGTTGGAGGTCCTCCTTGTGTCCAGTATGTCGTTGCAGGTATTCCCCTTGATTGGCATTCATGGGCCTCATGGCCAACCTTCCTGCATAATTGACAAGTTACACTTAGCAGAGGACACTCACTTACTATATGCCCTTGTTTGCTACACATGGAACACCAAAGACCACTCTTGATGCCCCCTCCTTTGAGCTCCTGCAACTCCTGTCGCAGCTGAGCTAATTCCTCTGCTTGGGCCTCCTCTTCCTTTTGAAGCTTGAGTGCTTCAATCTCCCTTCTCAATTGAGCCACAGCAGTCTCCTCCTCTTTGTAGGGCTTATTTCTCTTTAAGCCCTCCAACTCCCTCCTCAGCTGGGTCACTGGATCCTCCATCTCTGTACCATATGTTGGTGGTGAAGAAGTTGTCCCATATTGGTGCCTTATTTGCTCCAGTCTTGTAGCCGTGGTGATGAACTCCTCTATGGAGGCTGTAGGTAGCACTAACTCTTTTATTTTGCATTGGGTGACCACAGGTAAGGGTTTGGCTAACCACTTCTTGACAAAGAAGTCGTGTGGTGGATCCGGTAGTTTAGCCATTAATGCTTTGGCCCTGGTCACGAATTCGGGGAACTTCTCTCCTGGACCCAACTTTAAGTTTTCCAATTCTTCTATGATGATCTCAGCCGTGTTGCCATGCTGAAATTGATTCTTAAAGGCCTCTTTCATCAAATCCCAAGAGGTAAAGTGATTTTCAGCAAACTGGCTAAACCACTTGTCTGCCAGTCCTTCCAATGTGGCGGGGAAGAGTATCAAGAAAGCATCTTCCCTACCCATTAGTCCCCTAGTCTTACATAATGCAAGAAATCGTCGAATGTGCTCATCTGGGTCCTCCTGGGCTAAACCCCTGAAGGAGGGAAATTTTATGTTTAATCTGGAGAGCAAGATTTCTAGGTCCACCTGTCCTGCCATGCTTCCTACCGATGAAGTCGATGAAAGTGGACTCGATGATCTTCTGTTCGTCTTTCTTCTTGTCTGCTTGCACTTGATTCTCAAGGTTTGTGACCGGGTCGCGGTCATGAGCTATTCATAGTCCACTTAAAATGAGACACTTGATAAAAGCATGTACCTTTTGGCCCACTGGAGTAATGTTGTCGACACTGACACTGGAATATTGTCCTCCAATGGCAATATATAGTCTCCTATACTCAAAGCTCCTTGGAAGTCCCACCGTGCGTGCCAAATTTGTTGGGGGGATTCTTTGACAAGAAGGAGTTTGAGGGTTTGTAGGAGAAAATGAAAAGACCAAAAGAGAAAATACACCTTGGAAGTTTCTGCCGCCTGATTACAGTAAGAAAAGTACAATGTTTGAAATATAAGATACACCAATACCTCTGTGCACAAACCCACAGAGTGCCCAATTACAAAATATCCAATATCCCAATGTCCTCTTGCTGCCGACCTCCTCTGCAACAGACCTCCACCTGCTTCAAGCTTCTCCTTGTGCACACCTTGCACCAAGCTTCCACAAAGGGGGAGGAGTGAATACCTGCTGTCGGCAAGCGTGCACTGCCAAAAGACCTTGAGATACTTGGGGGCACTATAGCTTAGCACTTCTCTGCACCAAAAATCCCTGGTCACTCTCTATGCACCTTGCACTTCCACTTCTGTGCGACGTACTCTGGTGTCTCTTGCACTTCCCTCTCTTGCATCCACTTAGCCCATGCTCTCTTGCTTACTCTAACCTTAGTCCAAGAATGGCTCTTGCCTTGATTTGAGTCTGTCGACGTACGCTCCTAACTGCAAGTGAATCTTGGTGCTCACTTTGATGTCCCAAGATGGCTCTCACAAGTGGCAGCCAACTACTCACTGTTCTGTCCTGTAGTGACTTTAGTCTAAAACCAAAAAATTTTAATGGGGGGGCATACTTTCACCTGTGCGTACACTTTGCCGCTTCACATGCCTTCACATTTCCTTTTAATTCTTCACTTTTGCACATAAGGGGGGTTCACCTGAACCTTCCAAAACACTTTAAAACACACTTTGAACCTTAGGGAAATTAGAGAAAGTACCTCTGCAACCTGCAACCTATTTTCTCCAATTTACCCTTTGTGGACCATTCATTGTGCACTACCTGTGCACTCTGACACCTGCACTTACGCACTTTGACTTTGCACCTGTTGACTTTGACCTGTTGACTTTGACTGCAGTTGACTTTGACCAACATGACATTTATGGGCTCAACACAATCTAACCCCAAAAATGAGCTCTCTAGCTCTTTTTATAGTTTTCTAACTAGCTTTGGTCTTGTCCAGACCTAGTGTCCGGCCTAGTTAAAAATTAGGTTCTAGAGCCTATTTGAGGGCTCAAACAAAGTCTAAAAATTATGAAAATTGATATGTAGCTAGTTCTAATACTCCTCAAGCTCGAGGACTCCTCGGCTTGCACAAAATGGAGTCTATTCTACCAAAAACGGAATTTACAATGTTTGTGTAGTGATTAAAATCACTTGAGTTGTAAATGGTCCATGGGAAAAAATGATTGGGCCTTGTTGCCGTATTGTGCATGACTCCTCCGTTGCGCTAGTATGCTCTTCATCTGACTTGTATGCCAACACTCCCCCCTTCCTAGCGTCTGTCGCCCCTGACAGACCTTCGTTCTCTCGGGTGGTTGATATAGTATTGGATGACATTGGTGGCCAGTTCATGTTCTCCTATCCTTAAGCCTCTTGCTAGATCAGCTTCCAATGCATCCCAATTTATTGCACCCGGGGCCTCTGGTTGCGGGGTGGTGTAGTACTCAGAGTACATTGCTTGTTCACAAGCAAAAAGTTGGAGCAGATGTGTTGGCTTCGGTGCGAAAATTTCCGAGTGATACTCCCAGAAACCTGATCTGAACATTTCTTCAAAGGTCTGTTTGTAACAGGCAGGGAGGTATTTGATGCGCGCATGCCAGGCGTAAGCCACACGAATGCTGGGGGTGGTGCTCATGTCATACACCAAGTCATAATTTCCATTGCTGAACCCCGGGAGACGTACCTGTGGTGCGGCTGCATTTCTAAAAGTTTTCAGGACTACCTGCATCATATCTAAGATTTTAAGCATCATTTGCGCTGCTACATCTTGCATGGGCTTCAAGCGCGGCATCCAGTGGCGAATGGTTCCCATCATATATGCTACCGACGGTGGTCCCTGTGGTGGTGCAATGTATGGGTAGTTCAGCCATTCCTTGCATTGCGCGTTGTTCTGTACCTTGATATTGAATGCCTTCCAAGACCTGCGGCGTGGGACTGGACCGTAGCATGGATTGTATAGGAGGTGTAAAGGTGCGTTGTTCCATGTGCGTAGCATTTCTGGATATGTCTCTAGAAGTTTCTGCCGCCAGGTGGGTTGACGAATTTTGCCTTTTTGCACCTCTGGAGGAAGGTCTTCGGGTTGAAATTGGGTCGCAAAGGTAGGAATCTGACCCGTGACTCTTTGTATTTCTGCATTATAATCAGCCAAGATAATATAATACGGCCTATATTGGAGTTCAGATGAGAGGATCAGGCGTCTCGATGACAGGTTCTTGAAGTAAGCCGATTGTAGCACAGTTTCCTCTATGACCCTCATGGCCTGATTTTGCACTACTGTGCGCTCTTCGTGTGAACTCCCGATTTCCTCCACTTGACGTAGCCATGGGGGTCGTGGTGCCTCGAATGTGTCCTGAGCTTCTTCTGTTTGTTGGCCTCCTGGGAATGGTTGTGGATCGTATTCTTCATCAAACGTTTGTTCCACAGGAATTTGCACAACTTCTTCGTCCGTGGGAGCCTCTGGAGGGGAAGGTGGTCTCTCATATTGTAGTAGACGTGTTTGCAATTCAGTGACCTGTTTCTGGAGATCTTTTATAGCCTTTGCGTCTGTGAGAAGTGAAGCCGCGGAGGGGGTGGTTGGAGAGGCTGCTGTTGGTCCTTTTTGGTGTTTCTGCTTCAATTGTCCCAGTTCCTCCGATAGCTTATCATGTGCTTCAAGCAGCATGGCATAGTCTTCCAATATGATTTTGATATTATCGGGGGTCACTGCTTGAAACTTGGATGGGCTGATGGGTGCCCCCGGTGTGCTCTCAATAGCTGCCTCCAGGTTCTCTTGATTTTGTACTTGCAGACGTCGATTCTCTTCGTTAGCGGCAGCAAGATGGCGTTTGAGTAGAGCCATATTTCGCTGAAGCTTTGAGTTGCGTTCCAGCTGTGTCCGTAGGTGACCTTCTACCACTTGTATCGCTTCCTGATTTGTGTTCTGTAACTGTACCTCCAATATGCCATGAGCTTCTTGGAGAGTTTGGAACTGTGTGTGGAGGCGAGCATTTTCCTCTTCTAGTGCCGCGAGGCGGTGCTGTAGTGTTTCTGAGTGCTCGTGCAGGCGTTCATTCTGTTGCTGGAGCTGAATGTAATCTGTCCTTAAGTTTGTTATACAAGCAAGCATGGTGTCCAATGCACTTCCTATAGATGAGTGGGTGGTGTTTACAGTGGGAGATGCATGGGAAGGGAATTGGGGATGGGGAAGAGTGAATGATGTGTCTATTGAAGTCGTGTGTGTGAGTGAAATTGTGGAGGGGGAATGGGAGGAGGTGGAATCGTGGGGGGAGGTGCCGTGGGTGGTGAAATGTCCATACCTTCAGGAGTGGGTGCGAGTGTGGGATCTGCCATATACATTGGGATGGTAGGTGGTGTGTGTGTGGAAGTGGTGAATAGATGCGAAGTGGGGTGGAGAGCTGAAAAGAAAGGAAATGGTTGAGACCCTGGTTGAAAAGTTCTAGCAAGGAGGTCATGGAGGGATTGTAGAAATGGAGAGACAGAGGTCGGGGGTTGAGGTTGTAAATTGGAGGAGGGCGCGAAGGGTTGCGTGGTAGCAGGGAAACCCATGAATGTGGATCTAGGGTCAGGGTGACCTATGGCTGAGGGCATGGGGGATGGTTGCCCTAGGGCAGGCTCTAGGAGCGGTTCGGTGGATTGTGTAGTGATGGGGGTTGCTTCAAAGATTGGGTTATCAGTGGTAGAGAATAGGGTGGAACTAGAGATGGGAGTACGGAAGATGAAGGTTGGTTCGGTGGTTTGAGTGGTCGAGGTGATTTCCACTGGTTCTGCTCTATGAGGCGAGGGTGGGGGTGTGGGTGGTTGTGGCTCTGTGGACTCCTCATGGGTGACTGGGTGCTCTTGGCTAGCCGTTTCGGTTGCTTGGTAGGTTGTCCTGATAGGTTCAGATGTAATAGTTGGCTCTTCTGCAGTTGTAATGGGAATCTGGATATTCTTACCTGAACGTGGTCGTGTCTGGAACCTTCGTGGATCATATTGAACTGGGGACCTCCGAATGGCATTCCGCACAGCTTCCACAACCCCATATGTTTCTGCCATCAATAAGATACCTTTACTATATTCTGAGTCAACTCCTGCTTCTTCCAGCAGCTGAGTCATGAGTACTCTACTGCTCTATTCGGTGAGAAATTGTTGCGATCGCACCCGTTCCATAATTTGATACAGCCTTCGGAGTTCTGCTGTATAGGCTGGGGCTTCAGTGGTCTCCTCTTCATAGGCTCCTTCTTCTTCTAGGTGTCCTTGTTGGTGGCCTTGCTGGGCGTCGCTCCAATGTACATGGCGGTCATCTGTAGATTTTCTTCTCCTTTGTGAAGAGGTGCCTTGTTCTTCTTCATCTGAATAAAACTCTACGTCAGAGAGTTGTGTACTTTGTAAGAATGCTTCGAAGTCCTGGGGATCCATTCCTTCAGTATCTCCAGTTGCAGCAAATTCAAATTCAGGTGGAACAGGAGGAGCCGATGGGGTAGCTTGTGTCGTAGTTTCAGATCCAGATCTGGGTATCCTAATGGTAAAGGGAGGTACAGTGGTCTCCCTTCGTGGCGATACCTCAGGTGTAGTCAGAACTTCCCTTGTCTGGACACAAGGGATCGCACCCCTCATGCGCTTGGACTGATGTGCGGACGTCTTGAACTTCTTAAACATTTGTAATTGTGCCCAAGTTAAGGCACGTTCAATGGGAACGTCGTATGCTAAGCACCGGTAAATAATGCGTGTGATTGCACAGCATCCGTTCACCACTAATTTTCTAGAAGACCATTTGTTTGCTTCATACAATTGATCTATAATCCATACCGGTAGCTTAATGGGTAACGCACCTGCTTCCGCTAAGTAGAGAGCGAACCAGATTCTCTTGTGTGGTTGTGTGAAGCGGTCTTGGCCAGGAAAGGCGAAATGTTGCATGCACATGCGGAGAGGGATGGACACGTTTGGTGTGAGTGCTGCCATGTCTTTAAGCTTCAATAGTTTCCTATCCTTCATGTTAGTGGGAACAAGAGCATCCTTTTCAGAGGGTACATGCGTACCGTGCATATTCAAGGCGTCGCTTACCAACTCCACAGTAAGTTCAAACCTCTTCAACTCGTTGTTGCCCAGCAAGGAGGGAAGAACAAATGATCCGGGTTTGTCCTTTTCTTCATTAGCTTGTAAAGTGGAGACCAAATAGTAACATCGGAGGAGATGTGGTTTAGGTAGTGGGGCTTCAAAGTATTCTGCCAGCCCTGCTCGTTGCCATATGGTCTGGAGATCCTCGGTGTTCTGTAAAGTCTCGAACTCCTTGGAGAAAAATTGGAATCGAACCCATGATCTGTCATACTCGCACTTAGACTCCCATATATACTTGGCCTCTCCTAATGGACCTGGCATGCCATTGAACCAATGAGAGTTGGCATGGACTCTTTCTGTAATCCCTGTGGGTGGATCCGGCACCGGGATTTGCTGAAGGTGCTGCAGCTCCACTGGTCGTTCAGTTGGTGGCACATCCACAGGTAGACTATCCACATCAATTCCTGCAGTAAGTATCCCTACTTGTGAGCCCGAACCTGTTGCTTCTGCCATTTTACTTCTTGCCTTCTGATTCTGTGAGAATATAGAATCATGTGTTAACATCGTAATGGATAGAATAAATCCGTTGTTGTCCCCGTTACAACATTAACATGAGGTAGATGGTGAGTTAGTGGTTAGTAAGTGCACGAAGACAGTGTGTGTAGTTAATGCTTGGGTATTCCTAGGAGACTAGTGCAGTTAGTAAGTGGGGTGAATTTACAAATTGGGGTCGGGGGGTTTATTACAGGTCTTAAGCTGCCAAATGCAGTGGATGGGTTTTTCTCTTGGTTTCGTAGAGACGCTAGAGAACATTATAAGTGTATTAGCTTGAACATGAGGCCTTTTAGGGACCCATTTACAAATGATTCTGTTCGTGCTCATGGGCCTTGGTGTGTTCATGAGTGTTGAAAACGGGTGGATGCCGGTTGTGCAAGTGAATGGGTTACGCTGTATAGGTTGTGGCTTCGGCGTAGCTATTTGCGCCTGCAAGCAAGCCTTAGGCACCCAAATTTGTCTTGATTGTGGGCTAGCCTTCATCGACTTCTTGGGCACCCAAATAGATTTCAAGTTAGCAGAAGAATTTCCGAAAGACTTCTTATTAGTGACGTGTTGTCGGTTACTAATAAGAGGCTTTGACCGTGTGGTTGGCTTGAGTGCAGCCGGGTGTTCGCCTTTCCGCACCCACACTTGGTTTCCTTGCTGAGATATTTTGTTGTGCTGGTACTTTTGATTTCCGGCATAGGTAGTATGCTGCTTCTTTTGCCATTGATCCACCTTTGGTTGCTGCC
This sequence comes from Ceratopteris richardii, assembly GCA_020310875.1. Classification (NCBI taxonomy): domain Eukaryota; kingdom Viridiplantae; phylum Streptophyta; class Polypodiopsida; order Polypodiales; family Pteridaceae; genus Ceratopteris; species Ceratopteris richardii. The sequence goes on from CM035420.1 coordinate 118,530,507, forward strand.
TCCTTCTGGCCTTTGGAAAAGAAAAGAGTTCCGTTGCATCCCTGACTCCTTTTTTGAGAACATCATTCCTCTGCAACACATAGTTTTGGACAAGAATAGCATGGTCAACTTTATGTGCGCCCCTGGAGGTACCAGGAGTCTGTGCCGTTCCTAATTCCTTGAGTGCTCCATTATCTAATTCTACTGAAATTCGATTATGATTGACCCATACCTGAAGAAGTCCACTTCTTAGGTTTAAGTTGACTGCTTGTTCATAAATCGAGTCTTGACCTAGGACAAGAGGTTCAGTGAGATCATCATCTTGACACACTAGTACTTTAACTGTCATTGCCTCATCATGAATGTAGAGGGGAAGTTCCGCCTCGCCCATGCAAGGGGTTTCCACGCCTCCCAATCCTATGAGATACGCTTCCACAGGATTGATAGTTAACTGCAACTCTTGACAGTAAGACAATTTAACGGCACTAGTGGCTGCACCTGAGTCAATCAAGGCTCTTACGGTCCTTGCACTCTTTCCTTGTCCTATATCTAGGGTTATGAAAGGACGTCGATCAATTATCCTATGCGAGCTTGTTCCTGCGACTTCACACATGGCCATCGGATATCCTTGATCTGCATAGTCATTCGTTCTAGGCTGATCTCTACCTTGCCTTCGGAACTTCATCCTTCTGATGCGTTCTAAAGCTTCTGCTTGAGCTTCTTCTCGAACTCGCTTTTCTTCCTCTTTGCGTTTCTTAGCAGTGTTGAGTCGGCTGAGCATTTCCTCCGTGAGGGGTTCCTGATACAACTTGACTCTGCAACCGCTAATATAGTTAGGGAGAACATCACCTTCTAATGTGGCTAATTGCACAGCTCCACTTGTGGAGATCCTATTAATGATCATAGGTCCGTAACCTCTCTTTTCTAGCTTCCTCGCGTGTTGTTTCAGTGTATAGACCAAGACTAGATCTCCTGCTTTCAAGCCTTTATCCTTCACATGGGCATCAAAGTATGCTTTTTGTCTCTTCTTAGCTGCATATATCCCTGCAGCTGCTCTCAGTCTTGTTTCCCCTAATCGTTCAAGGTCAAAAAGTCTAGAGGAGAGCTCATGACCTGTCCATTCGTGCTCTTGTGCTACTTTCAACGTAGGAATCAGGAAATCCAAGGGTAGCACAGCGTTTTGGCCGAATACCATCTGAAAGGGGGTGGCTTGGAGTACCGTTTTGTAGGCAACTCGGTAGGCCCAAACAACATGGTGTAGCTGTTTGTCCCAATCAGAGCGTTTAGTGTTCACTAATTTCGTCAGTACATTGCATAAGATCTTATTAGTGCTCTCAGCTTGTCCATTAGCTTGAGGGTGATAAGGGGCAGACTTCTTGTGTATTACCAAGAATTCTTGGAGTAGATTTTCAATCACTTCGTTCAAGAAATGAGTGCCTCTATCACTTACAAGCTCTATAGGTAGCCCGTATCTCGTGAATACATTCTCAAACAAGAATTTGGCAGTTGTTTGAGCATCGTTCTTTGTCGTAGCCTTTACCTCTACCCACTTGGTGAGATAATCGGTTGCAACAATGATGTATTCCGTATGAGAACCTTTAGCTGGGGGATTAATAGGGCCTACGAAGTCTATTCCCCACTTAGAGAATGCACGTCCACCCATCATAGGTTTCAGTGGCATCTCATCTTTGCGTATAGGATACTGAGTCCTCTGACAGACATCACACCGTTTCACATAGGTATGTGCATCCATGTGAAGGGTAGGCCACCAGAAACCCGCAAATAGTATTGCCTTGATCACCCGATCCGGTCCAAAGTGTCCTCCTGCTACACCTTGGTGAGCAGTTTCTAAGATCTTAAGATACTCACTTTCATGGACACATAGCCTCAGGTAACCATCTTTACCACGCTTATATAGATTATCACCAATGAGTGAATAATCCTGGGCTTCTTGTTCTAAACTCCTTTTCCTAGCTAGAGTCATGTCTGGAGGGAATGTGTTTGTCCTCAAGAATGATACTAGAGGTTCACTCCAATCTGGCACAAGGGATACGTGATAGAGAGTGGCATGTTCCACAGGTGGTTTAGTGCAACAGATTGGGCATTCCTTGCACAACTTTTGGACATTAGCCTCCATAGTTGGCCAATGTACTCCGAGTCTCTTTAGGGTCTGTAAGGTTCGTTGCTTTGAATGGTGTTGCTCTAGTACACCTACATGTGCTAATTGCAACCATTTAGTGTACTCATCCTCTTCTACGCAACAAGCCAAGATTCCTTGATCTGTATGCTTGTACATACTTCCAGCCACGATGTGGTACTTTTGGGCTTTTACGACCTCTCTATTCCGTGTATTTACCACTGGATGGTTAGGCCCGTATGTCAATACTGGCACTAGTGGCTTAGCCCACTTCGGTACCACTTCCAAGTTAAACAAGTAAGCATCAGGAAGGTCATCTGATACTCCTTGTGGGGCTTCTCTAGATGTGAGCCTAGACAGGTGATCAACTCTCAAATGAGTCCTCCCTTTTCTTACCACTACCTCAAAATCATATTCCATTAGCAAGAGAAACCATCTCACTAATCTTCCTGTATTGCATGGCTTGTTTACGAGGTATAGCAATGCCTGATGATCAGTAAAAAATTTAAACTTGTTTGCAAGCAAATAGTGTCTAAATTTCTTAACTGCATATACCATGCCTAAACCTTCTCTCTCCGTAGTGGTGTAATTTCGTTCAGCCGCATTCAACTGTCTACTGGCATAGGCAATTGGAAGATCCATATTACCTTCACCAGTAGGTTGTGCAAGTACACATCCAATAGCATAATTGGATGCATCCACGTGAACATGGAATGGCTTATTCCAATCTGGTGTGGTCAAGATTGGTGCTGAACATAATCTTCGTTTAAGCTCCTGGAAGGAATTCTCACATTCATCCGTCCACTCAAAATTAGTCAAGAGTCCATACATGGGCTTTGCAATGACAACATACATGTGTATAAACCGTCGGTAGTAACCACAATGTCCCATGAAAGCTTGTACTTCCTTGACATTCCTTGGCCTAGGTAGCTCTGCTATGGCTCTCACTTTCTCTTCGTCAGTAGATATGCCATTCTTTGACACTATGTGCCCTAGAATCTTGCCTTGCCTGACCACAAAAACACATTTTTCTTGGTTCAGACAGACCTGATATTCTCTGCATTTGTCAAAGATTTGTCTGAGTTCGGGGATATGGGTTTGTCTAATGTTGGAATGAGCGCAAAGATCATCAACATAGACTTCCAAATTCTTCCTCAAGAATTCTTTAAACACGTGACACATTAGTCTTTGGAAGGTTGCGGGAGCATTGGTCAGCCCGAATGGCATTACCCTAAAAGCGAATATACCCCACTCTGTGGCAAAAGCCATTTTATGCTGATCTTCTGGTGCAATGGCTACTTGATTGTAGCCCGAAAACCCATCTAGGAAGCTGTACACTTCCTTGCCTGCTACCCTTTCTAAGAGATGCTCAGTGATAGGAAGTGGATAGCTATCTCTAATAGTGGCTGCATTAACCTTCTTCAGGTTTATGCATACTCGTAATTTGCCGTTCTTCTTGGGCACCACTACAATGGGGGATACCCATTCAGTGTGCTCAATTTCATAGATAAATCCGGCTTCGACCAGTCTATCTATCTCCTCTTTGATCTTAGCAGCGTAATTATTGTTATATGTATAGGGCTTTTGCTTAGAGGGTTTCGCATCTGAGGTCATGGGGATGGTGTGAGAGCATATGTCTGGGTCAACACCCTTCAAATCCTTGTAACTCCAAGCGAATACATCTCTGTATTCTCTTAGCAAGGCAATTAACACATGCTCTTCTTCCTGTGTTAGGTCATGGCCTATGTACGTGCATCTCTCCTCTCCTTCTTCTAGGGCCACAACTATTTTCTTGGTGGTTTCTTTGTTATCATAGGCCTCTCCTACTTGTGCCTCTCGTTTAGGCATTCTTATCATGACTCTCCTGTCGTCTATCTCATACTTCTTAAAATTTTCTGGGACCTCAAACAAAGATTCTTCCTCTTCTGGTGAGGCTTCTCTCTTCTTTCGTTTCTTTCCTTCTTCTTTCGGGGTCACATGTGTTGCTAATCTTACATCATTTGTGAGTTCTCCATGCCTCTGGGGTTGAAATTCTACTTCATGGAAGTATTCTTTATCTGATGCAAATGGTGGGTCCATAATGATTGACTCTAGATCGGAGTCACTTGCATCCTCAAATGCATCAGGGCTAGGTTCGCATTCTTCTAGAACTGCCTCTCCCATGATTGGTTCTATGGAGAAGACTGAAATGTCATAGCCATCCTCATCACAGTGAGGTGTCCATTGTTCTTCGTTGATGGCTACATCCATGGTTGCTAAAATTTCTGCCCAACCGTGGGGTTCAAATTCCTCATCAGGAAAGATTACAGGTGCATAGGCTGGGTCTTGAGTTGATCTATGGTTTTCTTTTGCACCTATATCTCTAGCCTTTTCTCTTTTCTCCTCTTCTACTACTACTTTGCACATCCATAAGTGGGTGTCTTCATGCATCCATGAGGATCCTGATCCTATGGAATGCACCGATTCCGTGTCATCTTTGGCTCTATGGATGGGATTCCATTGGATGGGGGGTACATCTCTATGAGAGTAATCCTTGAGATTCACTTTGGTCGTAACACCCAAGTGTTGCAGGTACAAAGAATTGGTTCCCCAATCCTGTACCACTTGCAACTGTCACATAAATGGTCTTCCCAAAATCATCTCATAGGCATGATTTTTGCTGAAGTCACATATAGCAAATGTATGTTCGAACTCAACACCACAGGTGGTGAGTGTTATTCCTTCTAGCAATCCTAGGGGTCTCTCTATGTGACCGTCGGCCATCTGCAATTTCATTCTCGTTGGCCTGAGTGCTGGTTTGCCCCAACGCTTCCATAGGGAAGTGGTGGCAATTGCAACTCCTGCGCCTGAGTCCAAAATTGCCTTGGTGGTGTACTCCTGGTAGGTAATGGGAAGATAAGTGTTCCCTTCCTCACCTTCGCACATATCTCCAATCTTATCCAAGGGTATTTCGGGCACAGTCCTATGTGATCCTCCCTGGGAACGAGGTTTTGCTATCTCAGGCACTTGATTGGCTACATGTTTCCACACTTCTGGTCTAACCTTAAGCAGTTCTTCCAAAGTGAGATTGCACTGCACTTTGGTGTTTTTCACTACCTCTGTGTTCCTAGGTATGACTGAATCTTCGTGTCTTACCATGACTGTGGGGGTTCTCATACAAGTAGACTTGGCTTCCCAAGGGCCCGTGAAGTGGGGTAACTCCTGTAAAGAATTAGAATCGAACTCTAATCTTTCTTGAGATTGGGTGCTCTCATGTTCCCCGTAAATAGATGGGATGTCTTGTGGGAATTGGTCGTGTGCATCATCCACAAGTTCAAAGGGAGGGGCGACTTCACTTTCGTTATCCCATTTGTCTTCTTGAATCTCTCGTAGGAAGTCTGGTGCAAACCGATTCATAGAAGAAGAAGTGTCTGGCTCCGTAGAATTAGGCGCATAAGCAACCTGGGAAGGAGGGCTTACTCTATCGTTGGCTCTCTCCTCGTTCTCATAGATGGCTGGAGCACAAGCTTCCTGGGGAGGGTTACTTATTCTATTACTTTTCCGAACAGGCTCATACGCTTCCTGTGAAGGAATGTAGGCAACCTGTGGAGGTACGCAAGCTTTCGAGGGAGGCTCATGTGCCTTTTGGGGGGGAAGATAAGCTTCTTGAGGAGGCACATGTGCTTCCTGAAGAGGCTTGCTTAACCGTTCTCTTGCCCTTTCCTTTCTTTGAGGGACAGGTTCCTTTTCTGATTGTGCAATTAGCCTCTCTATTCTTTCTAAGGAGGGGAAGTTGTCTGGTTTAGTGGAATTGGCCACGTAAACTTCCGATGGGGGATGGTTCATATTCTTGCTTGCTTTATCTCTTTCTTGCTTTTTTTCTTCCTTGGTAGATCTTGCAATTATGCCCTCTAACTTCTCTAGAAGTCCATCCAGGTGTAATTGTGTCTTGGCTGAGCCTGAGTAATTGAAAAGGCGACTGGCTTCAAACATAGTCTGAGCCAATGCGACCATTTTCGCGCAAAGCTTGGTTCTTTCTATCTCTAGGTCAGCTCTAGGGTAGCACTTGTCATGATCCGTAACATTTGGCCCTTCTTGGATTCTGGCCTGATATGCTTTAAGCATCATGTCTATGTCTTCAGGAGTGGGATCAGCTAATACTGATCCTGCTCGGGGTGGTGGGTGGGTTATGTGGGGTGTATTAGAGGGTGGAGGGATGGAGGGTGATGGGGATGGTAGCGGTGGGAATGTGTGAGAGTGCGGTTGAGATGTGATCTCTATGATTTTGGCCTTGGTTTCTCGTAGACTTTCCTCTAGTTCACTCATCTTCTTTGCCCATTGCCTTTTCATTCTTTCACGACTATCTCTCCATGCTCTAGTTCTTTTCTTTGTCATGCTATCGGTTTCACTAACTTCTGGGCTCTTTTCCTGGCCTACCCCTTGGTTTTGCTGCAATGCCTGAGCTCTAGTCACTACCTGTACTGGTGCAGTGGAAGTCACACTCCCTGAGGAGTCTACTACTAACCCAATAACGTTAATAGGAGTGATTTTTGGCATATTATTAGGATTTTTAGGGAAATCTCATAAGAGATGCTCTTTCCCACACTCTTGGCAATAGCCTTGGATCGTTACTGACTGGGGTTGTGTAGGTGGAGGATAGGGGCAATCATGAATGAGGTGATCACCCTGACATCGGTAGCATGGTCCTCTTGGGAATGGAGGTCTCACTTGCCTAGGTTGAGGCCCAGGGTTGGGGTTTGCATACATGACGTTCGTGTAATCTGATTCCCAACTAGGTCCTTTTGGCTCTTCACTATAGTAAGACTCACCATGTTCAGGAGACTGCATGTAGTATGCCTGGGGACTATCAACATGTGTAGAATCGAAGCTATGGTCACTGGGATCACTTTCTGAAAGCAATGGTGTTACAGGGACTATAGCTCTATTCAGGTTTTCTTCTGCAACAGCATACTTTACCGGAATCACATTAGCTGGGGCAGGGGGTTGTTGAGCCAACACTGGCTGAGGCCTTTGTTGGTTTTGGTAGGGTTGCTGATACGGCTGCTGTGGCCTGCCATATGGTTGTGGAGGGTACGGGTTCTGGTATCTTCCTTGCGGCGGATATGGCTGAGGGTAAGGTTGCCTAACTGCCTGCTTGTTGTATGGGCAATCTTGTGCGGTGTGATTGGTGTATTTCCGTTCTATGGTACAGTACTGGCTACTAGGATTAACTTGGGGTTGAGCCATAATGGGACATACGTTCGCCATGTGGTCACCACCACAAGTATAGCACCTTTTCACAGAGGCAAACCTAGGAATTTGTTTACTAGAGACGCCTAATTTTTGAGCTACTTTTTCCGCAAGTTCCTCGATTGATGTGGATTGCGTGGAAGGGATGTTAGAGGCACTATCCAAATCTTTGTATATCTTGGAAAGCTCTAACTCCTCCCCTAGGTTGTCCTCAATGTCAATACACATGCGTACACACTCTTCTATGGTCCTAGGGTCCTTCAAGTACACATAGGATCTCAATTTTGTACTCAGCAATCCATCAAGGAATAAGGCTACTTGTTTGGCAGGTGTGGGTAGCTCCGAAACAGGGCACCTTTCAAGATATTGTCTAAATCTTCTTCCTGCCAATCTTACAGTCTCTTGGGGAGTTTGTTTGAAGCTGTGAATCAATGAGGAGGTATTGTGCCTTATGCCACTCTTAGAGAACTCTACAATGAAAGCCTCTAGGAGTTGGTCTATACACCTGAATTGTCGTTCATCCAATGGCTGAAACCATGTAAGTGCTGTGTTCCTAAGGGTTAGACCGAAGGCATTGTACTGCGTGAATAGATCCTCCACTTGTTCAGCTCTCAAGACTTGCTTGAACTCCGCCACATGATCATAGGGATCTCCTGTGCCATCAAAGTAATTCTTCATGGACTTAACTAGCTGGGTCGGTCTCAAAGTTCTTGTGTGCTCTCTAGGTCTCGGCAGGGGGAATCCATCCACGTTTCTTTGGTTCCTGTGAGTTCTAAGTATCTCAGGTTCTACTCTATTCGTCTCCGTCCTCGTTCTTTCTCTGCCCACTGGGTTGCCAAAGCTTACTTCTGGTCTATCCCTACTTCTGTCTCTTTGAATTCCATGAGCTTGGGATGTTCCAGCTCTAGGGTGACCATAGGATACATTCGATCTTGGTTGGGGGAAAATGAGTTCACCCTTCCAAGTGTAAGCATGCCTATCATTTTCTGTCACCACAAAGATCCTCTCCGAAGTGTGATCTAAGTAGGTCACTCTGCCTGGGCTATCAGGATCCTTAAGCTCATAGATCATGATTGTTCCTATATCAATTGATTGATCAGGTTTATACCTCCAAAAGGCTTCGTCAGTTTCTCGATTGAGAAGCAAATCTATGCACTTGTTGTCTTGGGGAACCCAATCAGGTGTGATAATCCTAGTGAGAACAGATTTGCCTCGGGGTGTTCTAGGTTCTACTCTCATGTTTCCTTGTTCCAAGTCACCTAAGTCCGCTTCTGAGATTACATTTCCAAATTCATCTCTCCTATCTGGGTGACTGGTGACTACGTACATGGTTCCTTCTTTGTCCAGGTATGCACCGTTTTCAAACTTTACAGCTGGGTGCTCTAATCCTATGGATTGGTCAGGGTTTTTAATCTGGACCACGGATCTTCCTAGGCCATCCTCATAGATGCTAGCACCTAATCGGTTGTTCCTAAGGTATCCCAACTGTGTTTTATAAGGGCCTTCTACCCTATACAAGTATGGCACACCTGAACTCCCCGTAGGTCTGTCCATGCCTTGAGACATCTCTGACTCACTGGTCTCAGAGCTAGGGTAGTACGAGTGGTGGCTCAACTGCTGGGCCCAAGACCTAGCAGTGTGGTTAACACTAGCCTCTGAAGATCTAAGGCTTTGTCTCTCCCTTACTAGATGTCGTCCTGATCTAAGGTTCATATGCCTATCTAAGTAGCCCAATTCTTTGCCCAGAGTACAACCTCGTTGCTGGTTACTTTAGATTAGTCGCTTGGTTCGCTTTAGTTATTTTATCGTGTTTAAGGTCTTGTCTGATATCACGTCGTCAGGAATATTTGAATGTTGTTTCGCACTTACAGTTGATCGTTCCACGTTAAGTTCTTTTTCCTTTACAGTTCTCGACAGTACAAGGATTATGCCCTTAGCTTGAGCTTGAAAGTTTAGGTATGCTTCAACTTGATAGTTGCCTATCGTCACCCTAACTTACTCCTACTTCTGATCGTTCTTAGCCTAAGTTAGGAATTGACGGAAAGGAGATGAGAGTATTCCAACCTTTCTTGCTGAACCTTGCTCTTTAGTGCTCGAGAAGTTGATTCTCAAGCTTGCGCAAAACCCTTGCTTGGACGCTCTCAATTGCTTCTCAATAGACCTGCATCAATCCCAAGATTAGCTCCAAGTTGACCTTTCAATTGACAGACAATTTATTTCAGACACTTTTTTAATGACCCTTGTTCCCCCTTTTGTGGTGCTAGAAATTTTCTCTAGAGCTCCCTTGGTGTTTCTACCCCTCTTTGTGTCAACTTCCAAATATCCTATCTGAAAATCAACGTGTTATTCTTATAAAAAACACTTGAGGGCGTGTAGTATATGCCAAGAGCTTTCCGACAAGCCCTAGAGCTCAAAAAATGGATTTCGTATGAGAAAGTTATGACCGTTCAGGGTTTAGGGGGTTAACTAGACAAACAGAACCTTTCAGGGGTTTTAATGCATTTTTCTAAGGCCTTTGTAAGTGTAGGAGTATTTGAGAGTGCAAATATGCCCAAAATTTAGCTTAAATTTCCAAAAATTTACCCCTTAATTTTTGCCGAAAATGTCTGTCTGTCGCGATAGACACAAACTATCGTGGGGGCTGTCTGTCGCGATAGACGGTGTCTGTCGCGATAGACGGTGTCTATCGTGAATTTCTGTCTGTCGCGATAGACGGTGTCTATCGTGGAATTTTGGTCTGTCGCGATAGGCGGTGTCTGTCGCGATAGACGGTGTCTGTCGCGATAGACGGTGTCTGTCGCGATAGACGGTGTCTGTCGCGATAGACGGTGTCTATCGTGGAATTTTGGTCTGTCGTGATAGACGGTGTCTGTCGCGATAGACTTAAAAAACGCAAATTTTTGAGAAACTTCTAGTGATTTAGAGTGCCCTAATGGTGTAGGTTACCGTGCCAAACATGCATTCACAAAATTTTAAGTTTTTCTGTCTGTCGCGACAGACAGAGGTCGTCGTCCCGGGACCTGTGCAGAGTCTGTCGTACCTGCGCACACTGCTGGAGGAGGTGGTACAGCAAGTTCCTGCAACAAAAGCTCAAAAACACACCAAAAACAGATAGCATGCAAGCTCTCTCTCTCGCTCTCTCACACAATGAAATGAGGGAAATGAGGTGGGGGGTGTAATATGACCAAAAAACTGAAATTTTTTGTGGAGATGGAGATGGAGGTGGGAGATGGTGGAGATGATGATGGTGATGATGATGATGCGAAAGTAAGGAAAAAAATGAAGAAAAATTAAGAGAAAGAAGGATATTACCTATAACTCCAATGTCTCAACTCGACGTCTTACCATCACACGCTCGTCCTCGAAGCTCTCTCCCCGGCAACGGCGCCAAATTTGGTGTCACTCTAGCACAATGGTGAGTACCAACGTGAGAAGATTCACCTCATAATTGTCAATCCGTGGAGACGTGAGGACTAGTATGAAGACTATGAGCAAGTGAAGGCACAAGTGTGTGAGTGAGAAGCACACAAGCATGCACACACATACACACACACGCGCACACAAGGCAAGAACAAGGAGAGGAACAATGGAGTTCTTTGCATTAGTCAAAAGATCTCTTACATCAGCTCAATTCACAAACAATCTAACCCCAAAAATGAGCTCTCTAGCTCTTTTTATAGTTTTCTAACTAGCTTTGGTCTTGTCCAGACTTAGTGTCCGGCCTAGTTAAAAATTAGGTTCTAGAGCCTATTTGAGGGCTCAAACAAAGTCTAAAAATTATGAAAATTGATATGTAGCTAGTTCTAATACTCCTCAAGCTCGAGGACTCCTCGGCTTGCACAAAATGGAGTCTATTCTACCAAAAACGGAATTTACAATGTTTGTGTAGTGATTAAAATCACTTGAGTTGTAAATGGTCCATGGGAAAAAATGATTGGGCCTTGTTGCCGTATTGTGCATGACTCCTCCGTTGCGCTAGTATGCTCTTCATCTGACTTGTATGCCAACAGTCGGGGCTGAAGTTGTAGTCGTGGGTTGTTGTCCTTGGGTCTGCTCTGCTTCTGTCTCCAGGTTAGACTCATTGATCAAGCGGGCAGTTTCTTCATCTGTCAAATCAGCAAGGGTGTAACCTTGTGGGAACTCCAAGTCTGATGGAATCGGGGGGAACACCAGATTGGGTCCTTCGGCGCTTGGCCTGGGTAGGCGAATGGTAAATGGTCGGACACGTCGCGTTTGTGGAGGGGTCACCTTTGGTGTGGTGGTGGCTCCCCTTGCTTGAGCACATGGTGAACTCCCCCTCTCATTTTCTTCAATGGAGGGCCCGCCGTTGACAGCCATCTTTGGAATTCTTGGGCCTTGGACCATACTAGTGCTCTTTGAATGGGCACGTCGTGTTGAGGAATCACTCACAAATTTGACGCACAAACGGAAAAATCAAATCTTCAGAAAATCAAGGCGTCAGTCGTACAGCACGCCGAATCAGTCTGACAACTAGAATTAGAAACTGTAAGAGTAACAGAGCTATCAGAGCAATAAACCGTGGGTGTGCGTATACTGCTCACCTAACGCGAATTAAAATTGGGAGCATGGAAGAGCGCCGAAGAAAAAGTGTATATATACACCAGGCATTAGAAGAAGAAAATGCCCCGAAACCCCGAAGATTGAAGAGAGAGCCACCGGAGAGTGAGAGCCCTCGAAGAGAGAGACAGAGAAAGAAGAGATATATATAACAGATGCACAGAGACGCAGAGATACAAATATACAAAGAGAGAAGTAGAAGACACCATAGATTGCGTATGTAGAAGAAGACGCCAGAGATCGCGTATGTATAGATGAATAACAGAAGCCTGAGATATCGGGTATTCATCTGAGAGAGATGGTAATAAGAAACTACTTTGTATAGGAGAGTTTCTGTAGCTTGAGCAAGATGAAGCCTAGCTCACTTGTACACATCTTCTCTAATAGAAAACACATGTTCATGTGGATGTTTTGTGCGTACTGTTTGTATACGGAAGAAACAGAGTATGTTTGTGTTACAGTTAAAGTTAGTCAACAATTAACGTTTTCTCAGTAAACGTATTTTCGGTCAGTTACAGTTCTTACAGTAAACAAGTAATTTTCCGGTAGAAGAACGAAGTAAGTCTCGCAGAGTAATGCGAAGTTTTGTGTGAGAGATAGCTCATTCTGTAGCTAGACATCTCTACTTTCAGTTGATCAAAGTTTCCGGTGGGAAAGATATCCACACACAATACAAAGCCTGACCGAAAAGAGGCCATTTGAACTGGTGAAGTTTTTTTCTTTAAACTTCAGAAAGAGTTCAGTAAGTTAAGGAAGCTTTGCGACACTTCCTTACTTCATGTAGTTTTCGTTTGAAGTTATTATAAACAGAATTGATGTTCATTTCGGTGAGATTCCGGTGAAGTTTCGGTGACAGTCCAGCGACAGTCCGATAAAGTTCCGGTGGATTTTAAGTCACAGATTTGTGCGGCTAAGCGAAGATAACTTTGCTAAACTACTGTTGGTAATAGAGGTGTTCTATATCACTTTAGTTTAGTTCTCTACTTTGGTGGTGCGGCAATTTCCGCAGGCTGACGAAGTTCCAGCCTTGCCGTAACGACGTCGAGAAGACAGTGGCTTTGGACCACACATCCACCAAAGCTCGGTATCTGTGCATCAACATCTGGTGTGAGAAACTGGGAAAATCCACAACAATTGGTATCAAAGCTAAGTTAGTACACCACACATTCGCAACTTTTGGTATCAGAGCGGGCTAGCTCCACGAGCGACATTAGAGCTAAAAGACTCTCAAGTCATGGCAGATCATGTCCAAATCGATAAACTAGATAGAGACAATTATCCCGCATGGGTAATGCACATGGAAGCCTTACTTATGAGTAAGGACTTAATGATGTATGTAACCGGAGAAGAAAAGAAGCCGACCTTCGAAGATGATAGCCAACCGGAAAAGGAAGAGTTAGAAACTTTAAAGCTGTGGCAGAAGAAAGATGCAACGGCGAGAGCCTACATCTACAACACTATGTCAGATCACCTACTACCGCACATTCGAGGTCTGGAGAAAGCAGAGGACATATGGAGTGCATTGGAAGACCACTTCCAGAATACTACGAAAGCTAGAAAGGCTAGCTTATGGTCCGAGTTCACAACCCTAAAAAAGAAGCCGAGTCAAAGCATTAGTGACTACGTCACTAAAATGAAGGATCTAGCAGATAGTCTTGGATCCATAAATGAAGATGTCAAAGATCACAGATTGATAGCGCAACTGCTTACAGGGTTAAGAGGAGATGAAAGGTGGAAACCTTTTGTACTCTCAACTGAACTTTCCTTAAATCACTTTGTACCAGATTTAAATCAGTTGCTTGGTTTGATGCTCACATATGAGCAAGATCTGAAGGGAGATGCAGATAAAGGACAAAGCTCTGCAATGTACATGAAGAACAAGAAGAAAGACAAAGGTAAGTCAAAAGATGAAGAAGAGTCAAGCTCTCAGGCCTATTACGCTAGAGGCAAAGGCACCAGTAGAGGAAGAACTAGAGGGTCTGGAAGAGGAAGAAGTAGCCAGAATACAAATAAGAAAGCCTGTTGGATTTGTGGGTTGAGCAATCATTTGGCGCATGATTGTTGGCACAACCAACAAGGATCAAATCAAAATCGGAACAGTAATAACAGAGGCAGAAGCGGAGGATATCAAAGAGGTAGACAAAATCAAAGAGGAAGCTATGGCAGAGGTGGTACAAGAAGTTGGGGACAGAATCAGTCCTACAACACCACCTACAACAACTACGTAAACGATACACAGAATGAGAACCATACATCGTTGATGATGAACTCAATCAGCACAGCAGACAACGAAGATCTAAAGGTATTTTACATTGACTCTGGATGTTCAAATCATTTGTCAAGAAATATAGAATTGATGACAGAACTGGAGAAAGGCAGTTCGTGTCACACCGTTCAAACGGGTGACAATACAAGACATAGTGTTCATTCTGTTGGAAAGGTAAAGTGTAAAAGTGGAGCAGATTTGCTAACCAATGTTTTGTATGTTCCAACAATACCGAAAAATCTGATCAGTGTAGGACAGATAGTTGAAAAAGGCTTTCAGGTCAGATTTACAAACAAAGGAGTATTTATAGAAGATCCCAAGAACGGATACAACCAGATCGTCTTTGGCAAGAAAGAAGGCAGACTCTTTACTTTAAGAGTACAAGGAAACATTGGCCAAGCATTGTTCACACATAATGAAAAGGTAATTACAGAACTTGATCTCTGGCATAAGAGATCAGGTCATTTTAATGAAAAAGGAATCAAAACCATGATAGCGAATGGATCTATACTGGGCTTACCGAGCGTACAGAAACAACATATGATTCATAAGTGCGAAGCCTGTCAGATGGGAAAAGCCCACAGGCTACCATTCCAGAAGAAAGGATTCAAGCATGATGGAGTGCTTGAACTCATACATACAGATGTATGGGGACCAACAAAAGAAGGATCAATTAGCGGATCAAGGTACTACATTCTCTTCATTGATGATGCAACAAGATGGATAACCCTTTATGTTTTGAAAGAGAAATCAGAAGTATTTGGAGCCTTCAGACATTTTCACGCATATGCTGAAAGACTCACAGGTCGAAAGCTTAAAAGACTGAGGTCTGATGGAGGGGGAGAATACTTCTCCCAAGAATTCAATGACTATCTTTGGAATGCAGGTATCAAAAGAGAAATAACTTGCAGGTATACACCTCAACAAAACGGAGTAGCAGAAAGAAGGAACCGAACTCTAGTCGAGTTTGCACGAGCTATGCTGAAAGAAAAGAATTGTCCAGATTATCTTTGGGCTGAAGCTGTAAATACAACCACATACTTGGTAAACAGGTTACCATGTACAGCTTTAGACGAAATGACTCCGTATGAAGCTTGGTTTGGGAAGAAGCCAACACTTGATCACTGCAAGGTGTTTGGATCGGTTGCGTATGCTTATGTACCGTCGCAACTGAGACACAAGCTTGAACTAAAAGCAGAGAAATATGTGTTCGTTGGATACGATGAAAAACAGATGGGTTATAGACTATGGAGCCCGTTAACGAAACAATTTATTGTTTCTAGAGATGTCACGTTTGATGAACAGAAAAGCTGGTATGCAGATCAGAGCCATACAGCTGAAGAATTTGAAGAAGAGATAAAAAGGAAAGAGAAAGGAAATCAATTGTGCAGGTGAACAGAGATGAAGATCATACGCTGGCGAGTACGTCCAGAAGTAGATCAGGTATGAGAAACGAAGATGAAGACGTGTATTCAGATGCACATGAAGAATATGAGCTAAGAAGGTCAAACAGAGTAAGAAGACAACCCGAAAGGTACTCATATGATACATCGTATATAACTCAGAAAGATTTTGCATACATGGTCAAGGATGATGATGAACCTCAAAGCTATGATGAAGCTAAAAGCAAAAAGCAATGGCAAGAAGCAATGGAAGAAGAATTCAGCGCACTAGAAGAAAACAAGACATGGGAACTTGTTCCCAAACAAAATGGTAAGAGAGTAATCGGAAATAAATGGGTTTTCAAAATTAAAAAACTTGCAGATGGAAGGATAGCTAGACATAAAGCGAGACTGGTTATCAAAGGCTATGCTCAGACGCAGGGCATAGACTATGACGAGACGTTTAGTCCCGTAGCAAGGATGTCAACCATAAGGACGATGATTGCTATAACAACATCAAAAGGATGGAAGCTAAGCCAGCTAGATATAAAGAATGCATTCTTGAATGGATACATATCAGAAGAAGTCTACATGGAACAACCAGAAGGGTTCGTAGATTCTAAATATCCAGAACATGTGTGCAGACTAAGGAAAGCTCTTTATGGACTGAAGCAAGCTCCAAGAGCTTGGAACTACAGACTAGTGAAGTATCTAAGTGAGCTTGGATACCAAAGTTCGAAGGCAGATGCAAGCCTACTCATTAAAAGGACAGAAGAAGGAATGATCTACATTTGCATTTATGTAGACGACATAATAATCACAGGTACCTCAGATGAAGGAATCACAGAGGTAAAGAAACTGCTAGAAAGGGAATTCAAAATCAGTGACCTGGGAAAGTTATCATACTTTCTAGGTATGGAAATCACATATACAGATCATGGTGTATATGTTTCGCAAACAGGTTATCTCCTAAACTTACTGAAGAAGTTTAATATGGAGAATTGCAGAGAAGCTTCAACACCGCTTGAAGTAAATCATAAACTTAGCAAATATGATGGTACAGAGTTCAAAGATATGAAGAAATATCAGTCGTTAGTAGGAAGCCTAATTTACGCTACGCTAACAAGACCGGATCTTAGTTATTCGGTGGGATTTCTTTCATAGTTCATGCATTGTCCGACAGATCAACATTGGGTTGCAGGACAAAGAGTTCTTAGATATATCAAAAGAGCTATAAAGGAAGGATTATATTATCCTTTTACATCAGATATAAACCTAAGAGCATTCAGTGACTCAGATTGGGCAGGAAGCCAAGATGACAGAAGATCGACGCATGGGTATATGATATACCTAGGAGATAAGCTAGTAAACTGGTGCTCGAAGAAACAACACACAGTAGCTTTATCATCAACAGAAGCCGAATACAAAGGACTGGTAGAAGCAGCAAAAGAGGTAATATGGATGCAGACCTTGCTTAAGAGCATAGGAATTGATCAAAGTATACCAATTATACATGGAGACAATATGAGCTCTCTATATCTTGCAGCGAATCCGGTGTTTCACGCAAGAACAAAACACATAGAGATTCAGTATCATTTCCTGAGGGAAAAGGTAATGGAGAAGGAGATAGAAATAGTCTACACTCCTACGAAAGATCAGATAGCAGATATCTTGACAAAAAGCTTGGATGGAACGAAGATAAACAGATTCAAAGAAATGGCAGGTATAAAAGAAAGAAAGATATATGAAAAACTAGAAGAGGTCAAATTAGTGATTGAGGGGGAGCTGTTGAGGAATCACTCACAAATTTGACGCACAAACGAAAAAATCAAATCTTCAGAAAATCAAGGCGTCAGTCGTACAGCGCGCCGAATCAGTCTGACAACTAGAATTAGAAACTGTAAGAGTAACAGAGCTATCAGAGCAATAAACCGCGGGTGTGCGTATACTACTCACCTAATGTGAATTAAAATTGGGAGCGTGGAAGAGCGCCGAAGAAAAAGTGTATATATACACCAGGCATTAGAAGAAGAAAATGCCCCGAAACCTCGAAGACCGAAGAGAGAGCCACCGGAGAGTGAGAGCCCCCGAAGAGAGAGACAGAGAAAGAAGAGATATATATAACAGATGCGCAGAGATGCAGAGATACAGATATACAGAGAGAGAAGTAGAAGACGCCATAGATTGCGTATGTAGAAGAAGACGCCAGAGATCGCGTATGTATAGATGAATAACAGAAGCCTGAGATATCGGGTATTCATCTGAGAGAGATGGTAATAAGAAACTACTCTGTATAGGAGAGTTTCTGTAGCTTGAGCAAGATGAAGCCTAGCTCACTTGTACACATCTTCTCTAATAGAAAACACATGTTCATGTGGATGTTTTGTGCGTACTGTTTGTATACGGAAGAAACAGAGTATGTTTGTGTTACAGTTAAAGTTAGTCAACAATTAACGTTTTCTCAGTAAACGTATTTTCGGTCAATTATAGTTCTTACAGTAAACAAGTAATTTTCCGGTAGAAGAACGAAGTAGGTCTCGCAGAGTAATGCGAAGTTTTGTGTGAGAGATAGCTCATTCTGTAGCTAGACATCTCTACTTTCAGTTGATCAAAGTTTCTGATGGGAAAGATATCCACACACAATACAAAGTCTGACCGGAAAGAGGCCATTTGAACTGGTGAAGTTTTTTTCTTTAAACTTCAGAAAGAGTTCAGTAAGTTAAGGAAGCTTTGCGACACTTCCTTACTTCATGTAGTTTTCGTTTGAAGTTATTATAAATAGAATTGATGTTCATTTCGGTGAGATTTCGATGAAGTTTCGGTGACAGTCCATCGACAGTCCGATAAAGTTCCAGTGGATTTTAAGTCGCAGATTTGTGCGGCTAAGCGACGATAACTTTGCTAAACTACTGTTGGTAATAGAGGTGTTCTATATCACTTTAGTTTAGTTCTCTACTTTGGTGGTGCGGCAATTTCCGCAGGCTGACGAAGTTCCAGCCTTGCCGTAACGACGTCGAGAAGACAGTGGCTTTGGACCACACATCCACCAAAGCTCGATATCTGTGCATCAACATCTGGTGTGAGAAACCGGGAAAATCCACAACACGTCGTACACTAAACACCTGTAAATTTTTTTTGTCAAAGCACAACACCCATGAAGCACATTCTTCTGTTTCGTATTCCATCGTTGATGGGCTAGATGGATTTGATCGATGATCCAGTGTGGCAGATTGATGGTGAGATTCTCTTTCTCTGCCAAGTACAAGCTGAACCATATCTTTTTAGGTGGCATTGTGAAGCGTTCTTGGGCGGGAAAAGCAAAATGCTGTATGATCGTTCGTAGGTGGAGAGCAATGGTAGGTGTCCTTGCTACCATGTCCTTCAATTTGTTGAGATCCTTATGTTTCATCCTGCCTGGAACCATTGTTTCTTTCTCAGTGGGAATATGCATACCTTGCATGTTCAATGCTTCCCGTACCAAATTGAGGGTCAATTTGAATCTCTTGAGTTCGTGGCCTGGCAACAGTGAGGGTAGCACAAAAGTACTATCGCCTCCCTTGGCCCTGCTAGGAGTGATGGTACTGATAAAATAGGAGCAACGTAGGAAATCTGGCTTAGGCAAATGTGCCCTGAAATAGCTATCGAAGCCCGCTTTGGTCCATACCGATCGCATCACTTCTGCATTCTGATATTTCTCAAATTCACGAGTGAAGAGATGGTAGCGTCCCCATTTGCCATTGAACTCAATTTCTGCTTCCCAGAAGTAGGTGCCATCACCCAATGGCCCTGCGACATCACTAAACCAATGAGCATGTTTCCCCACTTGAGAAGTGTGTCCCTGAGGAGGGTCCTGAATAGGGAGCACATGCAATGCTCGAAGTTCTTGAGGCCTCTCGGTGAGTTGTGGTTCAAGGAGGAGGGTTTCAATGTCCACAATCTGTGCGCTAGACCCTGCTTGGGAGCTGGTGCCTCCTGCTTCTGCCATGTTATTGCTTGCTTCCTGGTTCTGTGAGAATATAGAATCATGCGTTAACATTGTAATGGACAAGATAGAACAATTTTTGTCCCCGTTACAACATTATCATGAGGTGAGTAATGGGTTAGTGGGTCAGTGAGTGCTCGATGACTGTGTGTGTAGTTAATGAATGGATAGTCCTAAGAGCTAGATGGAAAGATGCAATGTATGAGTGATGTAGTTAGCAAGGGGAGATGAATTTAAAAATGGGGGTCGGGGGGTTTATTACAAGTTTTAAGCTGGCAAACACAGTGGATGGCTTTCGGTTTTGGTTTTGTGGAGACTCTGAAGGGCTTTATGAGTATGTCTGCTTGGAAATGAGGCTTTTTAGGGACCCATTTACAAGTGAGTCTGTTCGTGCTCATGGGTGAATATGTGTTCGTGCGTGTTAAACAAGAGTGGGTATCTGCTGTTCACGTGGGTGAACCGTGTTGTACAGAGTGTGGTCTCTGTGTAGCTATTTGCACCTTCAAGCAAGCCTTAGGCACCTAAATTTGTCGTGATTGTGGGCCAGCCTTCATCGACTGCTTGGGTACCCAAATAGACTTCCCTTTCGTAGAAGAAGTTTTGAAAGACCTCTTATTAGTGTCGTGTTGTTGATTACTAATAAGAAGTTTAGCCCATGTTGTTGGCTTGATCGCAACCGGATGCTCGCCTTTCCGCACCCACACTTGTTTCAATGGCTGAGACATCTTGCTTCGCACATTCTTTTGGCCTCCAGCATAGGTAGTACTCTGCTCCTTCTGTGTCTGATCTGACTTTGTTTGCTGCATCCCTCTTGCCTTTGGAAAAGAAGGGAGTTACGTTGCATCCTTGACTTCTTTAGTGGGATCATTATTCCTTTGCATCACATAGTTTTGGACAAGAACAACATGGTCATCTTCATGTGTACTCTTGGAAGGACCAGGAGTGTGTGCCTTGCCTAATTCCTTGAGTGCTTCATTTTCTAACTCAATTGTAATGCATTTCTCATTGAACCAAACCTGAAGAAGTCCACTTCTTAGGTTTAAGTTGACTACATGGTCATAGATCCAGTCTTGACCCAAGACCAGAGGCTCAATGAGATCCTCATCTTGACACACTAGTACTTTAACTGTCATTAGAACATCTTGAATGCAGAGGGGAAGTTCCACCTCACCCATGCAAGGGGTTTCCACGCCTCCCAATCCTATGAGATATGCCTCTATAGGGTTGACTTTTAATTTCAATTCTTGACAGTAAGAGAGTCTCACCGCACTAGTGGCTGCACCTGAGTCAATCAATGCTCGCACACTTTTTGCACTAACTCCTTATCCTATCTCTAAGGTCACAAAAGGGCATCAATCCATTATTCTTTGGGAACTTTTTCCTGAGACTTCACACATTGCCACATGATATCCTGGATCCTCATAGGCACCCGTCCTAGGTTGATCCCTACCCTGTTGTCTCAACTTCATCCTTCTGATGCGTTCTAAAGCTTCTGCTTGAGCTTCTTCTCGAATTCGTTTTTCTTCTTCTTTGCGTTTCTTAGGAGTGTTGAGTCGGATTAGCATTTCTTCTGTGAGAGGTTCCTGATACAACTTGACTCTACATCCGCTTATGTAGCTAGGGATAACATCGCCTTCTAGTGTGGCTAATTGGACTGCTCCACTAGTCGAGATCCTATTTATGATTATAGGTCCATAGCCTCTCTTCTCTAGTTTTCTCGCATGTTGCTTCAAAGTGTAGACTAACACTAGGTCCCCTACTTTCAATCCTTTATCCTTCACATGGGCATCAAAGTACGCCTTCTGCCTTTTCTTAGCTGCATATATTCCTGCTGCAGCTCTTAGTCTTGTTTCACCTAATCGTTCGAGGTCAAAAATTCTCGAAGAGAGTTCATGGCCCGTCCACTCATGCTCCTGTGCTACTCTCAATGTGGGAATCAAGAAGTCCAAAGGTAGCACCGCATTTTGGCCAAATACCATCTGAAAGGGTGTGGCTTGGAGTACCGTTTTATAGGCCACTCGGTATGCCCAAACAACATGGTGTAGCTGTTTGTCCCAATCAGAGCGTTTATTATTTACCAATTTAGTCAACACATTACATATGATCTTATTTGTGCTCTCAGCCTGGCCATTAGCTTGTGGGTGATAGGGGGCAGACTTCTTATGCACTACCAAGAATTCTTGGAGAAGATTTTCAATAACCTCATTCAGAGTCCCTCTATCACTAACTAGATCTATAGGTAGCCCGTATCTTGTGAATACATTCTCAAATAAGAACTTAGCTGTCATTTGAGCATCGTTCTTTGTGGTAGCTTTCACTTCTACCCACTTGGTTAAATAGTCTATGGCCACAATGATATATTCAGCATGTGAACCCTTGGCTAGGGGATTAATAGGACCTACAAAGTCTATTCCCCACTTAGAGAATGCACGAACACCCATCATAGGTTTTAAAGGCATATCATCTTTGCGTATAGGATACTGAGTTCGCTGACAAATGTCACACCGTTTCACATAGGTATGTGCATCCGTGTGAAGGGTTGGCCACCAAAGTCCTGCAAATAGGATTGCCTTGATCACCCGATCTGGTCCAAAGTGTCCTCCTGCTACACCTTGGTGGGCAGTTTCCAAGATCTTGAGATATTCACTTTCATGGACACATAGTCTCAGGTAACCATCTTTACCACGCTTGTATAGATTATCACCAATGAGTGAGTAATCTAGGGCTTTTTGTTTTAGACTTCTTTGTCTGGCCAATGTCATATCTTGAGGGAATGTCTTCATCCTCAGAAAGGCTACTAGTGGTTCACTCCAATCCGGCACTATGGACACTTGATATAGAGTGGCATGTTCCACGAGTGGTTTAGTGCAGCAGATCGGGCATTCTTTGCACAACTTATGGACATCAGCTTCCATTGTAGGCCAATGCACTCCGAATCTCTTAAGTGTCTGCAAGGTTCTTTGCTTTGAGTAATGTTGCTCTAATGCACCTACATGTGCTAATTGCAACCATTTTGCGTACTCGTCCTCTTCCACACAACAAGCCAATATCCCTTGATCTGTTTGTTTGTACATACTTCCTGCCATGATATGGTACTTCTGGGCTTTTACTACCTCTCTATCTTGAGTGTTTATGACTGGGTGATTAGGCCCGTATGTCAGTACTGGCACTAATGGCTTAGCCCACTGAGGTACAACTTCCAAATTAAACAAGTAAGCATCAGGAAGGTCATCTGATACTCCTTGTGGGGCTTCTCCAGATGTGAGTCTAGAGAGATGGTCTACTCTCAAGTGAGTCTTCCCTTTCCTCACCACAACTTCAAAGTCGTATTCCATTAGTAAGAGAAACCATCTTACTAATCTACCTATATTGCATGGCTTGTTTACCAAGTACAATAATGCCTGATGATCAGTAAAAAATTTAAACTTATTTGCAAGCAAATAGCATCTAAACTTTTTAACTGCATATACCATGCCTAATCCCTCTCGTTCAGTGGTTGTATAGTTTCATTCAGCCGCATTCAACTGTCTACTATCATAGACAATTGGAAGATCCATATTGGCTTCGCCCGTAGGTTGTGCAGGTACACATCCAATAGCATAATTGGATGCATCCACGTGAACATGAAATGGCTTATTCCAATCTGGTGTGGTCAAGATTGGTGCTGAACACAATCTTCTTTTGAGCTCATTGAAGGAGTCCTCACACTCATTAGTCCATTCAAAGTTGGTCAAAAGCCCATACAGAGGCTTTGCTATGATGGCATACATGTGTATAAACCGTCGGTAATAACCACAATGCCCCATGAAAGCTTGTACTTGATATTCTTTGGCCTAGGTAACTCTGCTATGGCTCTTACTTTCTCTTCATCTGTGGATATGCCGTTCTTTGACACTATGTGTCCTAGAATCTTGCCTTGCCTGACCATGAAAGCACACTTTTCTGGGTTTAGGCAGACTTGATATTCTCTACATTTGTCAAAGATTTGTATGAGTTCAGGTATATGTGTGTGTCTAATGTTGGAATGAGCACAAAGATCATCAACATAGACTTCTAAATTCTTCCTTAGGAACTCTTTAAACACGTGACACATCAATCTTTGGAAGGTTGCAGGGGCATTGGTAAGCCCGAATGGCATTACCCAAAAAGCAAATATGCCCCACTTTGTGGCAAAAGCTATCTTATGCTGATCTTCTAGAGCTATGGCTACTTGATTGTAGCCTGAAAATCCATCAAGGAAGCTATACACGTCCTTGCCTGCTACCCTTTCTAGTAGATGCTCTGTGATAGGAAGTGGATGATTATCTCGGATAGTGGCTGCATTGACCTTTTTCAAGTTAATGCATACTCGTAGCTTTCCATTCTTCTTGGGCACCACTACAATGGGGGATACCCACTCAGTGTGCTCAATTTCATAGATGAATCCAGCTTTTACCAGTCTATCTATCTCCTCTTTGATCTTAGTAGCATAGTTATCATTATATGTGTATGGCTTTTGCTTAGAGGGTTTCACGTCTGAGGTCATGGGAATTGTGTAGGAGCATATGTCTGGGTCAACACCCTTCAAGTCCTTGTAACTCTAAGCGAATATATCTCTGTATTCTCTTAGCAAGGCTATTAATGCATGCTCTTCTTCCTCGGTTAGGTCATGGCCTATGTATGTGCATCTCTCTTCTCCTTCTTCTAGGGCTACCACTATTTTCTTGGTGGTTTCTTTGTTATCATAGGCCTCTCTTGCTTGTGCCTCGCGTTTAGGCATTCTTATTATGACTCTCCTGTCGTCTATCTCATACTTTTTAAAGTTTTCAGGGACCTCAAACAAAGATTCTTCCTCTTCTGGTGTGACTTCTCTCTTCTTTCTTTTCTTTCCTTCATCCTTAGGGGTCACTTGTGTGGCTAACCTTACATCATTTGTATGCTCTCCATGTCTTTGGGGTTGAAATTCTACTTCATAGAAGTATTCTTCATCTGATGCAAAAGGTGGGTCCATAATGATTGACTCTAGATCGGAGTCACTCGCATCCTCAAATGCATCAGGGCTAGGTTCGCACTCTTCTAAAACTGCATCTCCCATGATCAATTCTATGGAGAAGACTGAAATGTCATAGCCATCCTCATCACAGTGGGGTGTCCATTGTTCTTCATTAATTGCTACATCCATTGTTGCTAAAATTTTTGCCCAGCCGTGAGGTTCAAACTCTTCATCGGGAAATACTACAGGTGCATAGGCCGGATCTTGGATTGATCTATGGGTTTCTTCTGCACCTATTTCTCTGGCCTTTTCTCTCCTCTCTTCTTCTACTGCTACTTTACACATCCATAAGTGAGTGTCTTCATGCATCCATGAGGATCCTAATCCTATGGAGTGCACGAACTCCGTGTCATCCTTGGCTCTATGGATGTGATTCCATTGAATAGGCGGTACATCTCTATGAGAGTAATCCTTGAGATTGACTTTGGTTGTAACACCTAAGTGTTGCAAATACAAGGAATTGGTTCCACAATCCTGGACCACTTGCAGCTGTTGCATAAATGGTCTTTGTTGCAGAGCTAAAGAGCGCACAAAGCGGACAAAAAGACGGGCCCCAAAATTTTTCCGATTTGGACATCATATTTTTTGTACCATAATCATCCTTGTAAGATATTTTCCGTTGTAAAGGCACTAAAGGAGTCCTCTAGATGCATCCCCATAGAATATTAGAAGCTTACCCATGTAAAATAGTAGAAAATTAGCCTTGTAGTGAATAAAGTGCCGGTCTCTTGTGTGAAAGGACCATTTTTAGGGCACTAGTATATAAGTCAAATGTGACTCTTTGTAAAGAACTTTTGGCCATTGTGAGAATAGAGAGCACATAAATTCGAAATTGTGTCTTCTTCACTCCTTATCTTCTTCTTTGTGAGCTTGCATGCATGTGTATTGCTTGGAAAAAGTGCTTGTGAGTGTTGTCTATCCATGAGAGTGTTTATTTGCTGTAGGTAAGGTGTGTGCGAGGTGTAGGAAGTGCTGAAGTGTAGGAAAGTATTCCCGCGACTCAGTATTTTGCCCATAACTTGAAGTAGGAGCGTCAGAATTGACCACTGCCATTGGATGCGTCTTCTCGAGAGCTTCGAAACGCATATGCTATTCGCTATGTTTGGAGCTCAGAGCTGGGAGAAAAGTCCAAAATACTGACGACTGCTGCACCAAGTATCGTTTCGCCATAATCGACAGTTGGAGCTTGTTGGATAAGTCTTTGCCTCATTTACACTCTTGAGTAGTTCATTTGCATTGATCATTACATGATTGCATGTCCTCATACACTCGGCTAGGTTTATATACTCTTTGGATTGATAATTAAAAGCGTGTATCCCCACTATATGCACTTGTGAGGGAATTGAGGTATAGTCTCTTTCTCTGCAAGTCCCTAAGTTGGTACTTAGGTCAACACACTTTTTGGCGCCGTTGCCGGGGAGTGACGAATCAAACCGAGGCATTCGTGTGATGGTAAGTAGCTTTTTGCATTGAAGTAAGTAGAGGAGTGGAAATTTTTTCTTCTTTGGTAAGTCATTTTCAGCCGCACTTGCTACTTCTCATTCTTGGAGTGTGTGTAGTGAGTTGTTAGTTTAGGGAAGTGAGTGGAAGGAGTAGAGTAGGAGTAGTTAGAGAGTAGACCAAGTCGGTAGGGTAGAGTTTAGTTTTGTTCAAAAAAGTTTCTTTTTTGTAAGCAAGAAAATCCCAACTATAAAAGCCAAAAAATTGATTTTGCAAGTTACTTGTTTCTGAGCAAGTATCGTGGAGGAGCTGTCAAGTATCGCGAGCTGCCGAGTATCGTTTTTGAGCTTGTGGAGTGTCTTTGAGCTAGAAAAGGTGTTAGAAGAGTGAGAAAGAGCATCAAAGGTGAGCCACTCAGTAGCTAAATCTTTTTGATCACTCAAATATTTCCATATCAGTGTAAAACGATCTGCACCAGGTATCGTCTGAGATCTTCAGGGGGTAAAAAGTGTGTTTTGTTTGATACAGAGAGTAAGGAGAGGAGAGAGGAGATAGGAGGTCAAGGGCATCAAAACAAAACTTCAAAAACATCTTTCAAAATTTGTCTAAGGGTCAAGTATCGTTTTACTCCCGCGGTTGAGTATCACGATACTTAGCAAGTATCGTTTTGCTCCTGTGGTCGAGTATCGCGATATTTCCCATCGATCGTGTATCGTTTCGTGCCGGTCGCGATACTTGAGAAGTATCGTTTGGTCAAAGATCGCGATACCTAGCAAGTATCGTGTATCGTTTTCCTAGCGATCATTTGCGAGAGATCAGGTATCGTGTGTGCCAAGTATCGTTTGTCCAAGTATCGATATAGTCAAGTATCGCGTATCGCTTCTCAGAGATCGCGATACTTACCGAATATCGTGTATCGTCTATCGTTTCAGTTCAGAGATCGTGTATCGTGGATCGCAAGTATCGTGTATCGTTGGAGCCAAGTATCGTCTGTAAGAAGTATCGTTTCGGTCAAGTATCGTGTATCGCTTCTCAGAGATCGTGATACTTACCAAATATCGTGTATCGTCGATCGTTT
Organism: Ceratopteris richardii; assembly: GCA_020310875.1. NCBI lineage: Eukaryota > Viridiplantae > Streptophyta > Polypodiopsida > Polypodiales > Pteridaceae > Ceratopteris > Ceratopteris richardii. Next base: position 118,557,610 of record CM035420.1, read on the forward strand.
CAGTTCAGAGATCGTGTATCGTAGGATCTCAAGTATCATGTATCGTTGGAGCCAAGTATCATTTATCCAAGTATCGATATAGTCAAGTATCGCGTATCGCTTCTCAGAGATCGCGATACTTACCAAATATCGTATATCGTCGATCGTTTTAGTTCAGAGATCGTGTATCGTGGAGTTTGCGAGACAACTATCGTGTTCTGAAAAAATTCCTTTTTAGTCATTTTTCTAGTTAAAGGCTTCTAGAAATTTTTGACCTGTAGTGAAGAGTACCAAAGGCCCAAGGGTGGCACAGACTGATCAGAGTTTAGAAGTGGATGAACCTGAGATCCGGAAGAACCCTAGGAAGCCGAAGAAGTGTAATCTCTTCTGTAGGTAGTGTAGCAGAGCCAAGTAAGCGTCCACATTACTCAGAAACCTCCAGTGAGTCAGAGGAAGAAATTCCCATGGCTTCAGAGGACATGCAGAACACAGTACCCATGATTGGCATGATGTCAATCATTGAGGGAGAGTACAGAACCTCCTTGGAGTATGTGAACACCAACCAAAATGAGATCCCTATTTATTTGGATGGTCTAAACAGATCTGTGGCGAGATTAAAGAAAGCTTCAGAAGCTTACATAGTGCCTAGACCCGCAGTCAAATACGTAGGAGGACTTTACATGGACAAAAGGGATATACAATATGTTGTCACCGAACACCCAGAAAACATTAATGAAATTGGTGAAGAAAATCATGCTTCAAACATCAACGGAGGAGGGAATGAAGAGCAAGTAACCACGCCTAGAGGAAGATCTACAATTGCAAGGATATGGAGAGGAGATCTAATTCCCCAAGATGACACCTTAATGGATGTATATTTGATCAATGGGATGGAACATCTCCTGAGAGCACATTCCTCAATTTGGGAAGCTGCTCCTAATCCCGTCACCATTTATGAGTTGCAGGATCCTGATTTTTCCACCATTATCACTTATATGGATAAAAATCAGAGAAGATATTGGCCCATAACAGAAGCGGAAAGAGCAGAATTGAAATATCAAAACATCCCAGTGTTCCCACCTAGAGACCAAGCCACTACATCAAGAAACCCACTGGGAACTTCCCATAATGATTCATACCAACAGTCAGGCCAAACACAACAAACACAACAAACACAACCAACTCAAATCCCAGTCAGACCTCCTGTATAGTTCGCAATGCCTGTAAACAACCCTAACTATCGACCTCAACCAGCTATTGACCCCAGACATGGAGTTCATGCTCCAGTCAGACCGCCGGTAGTAAGAGGACCAGGCATACCTATAGGAAGACCTATTTTTCCAGGGATGCCTAGACAACCCGAGGCAGGAAGACGACTAAGGCCAATCCAAGTTGCCAAATGTATGAGAAATCATTATGATGGCTCTAGTGAACCTTATAATCATATAGCGGAATTTAAACAAGTAATCAGAGCCGAACAGGTAGAAGACTTTCTGATTCAATATGAGTCCTTTGGTCTTACACTGTCAGACACAGCATTAGCATGGTTTCAACCATTGGACCCTAATACCTTTCAGAACATGGAGCAAGTATACCAAGAAATGATTGAAGAATTTACTAAATCAGGAATCAAAAACAATTCTTCATCATTAATCCATAGCTTCAAACAAGTCCCTACCGAGTTAGTGAGATTGGCTGCCAGAAGATTCAAGCAATACGTAGACAGATGCCCAGTGGAAGAGAGGCCGACACAAAATAAAATGGTGTCTTTATTTTTGGAAGGATTACTGAACGGATCCTTGAGATCGTTGGTGTATATAAAAAGGGTTCAGACCTTGCAAGAATGCATGAAGGAATGCATAGATTTAGAAGATAACCTAGCTGAGGATCTAAAAATACCTCAAGGAAGCTCGAAAAGCGAAGATTCGACCAGTAACGCATCCATACCTAAAAACAACGTAGAGGAAATAGCTGAATTGTTAGCGAAAAAGTTGAATGTTCAAGGACAGAGGAACTACCCCAATAATCCAATGAGAGTACCCATGCTTAGAAGGTGTATGCAGTGCGGAGGTGATCATCCTTCTCATCTGTGTACTAGGGGAGTCGTTCCACCACCAGCTTATGGTTATAATAGACCCACTGTCCCAGGATCTCTACAATATTGCAATGTGGAACAAAAATACACAAATCATAGCACAGAAAATTGTCCCTACAATAGGCAAGCTAGACCAGCACAACAATACATGAGACCGTACGGATACCCTCAGAATCATCAGGGAGGTGAAGCTTTTAGGTATCCCTCTTATCAGCCACAGGCACCAGCACCGCAACCATACGCACATCAGGGGTACACACAACCATAGCCAGTACTAGGACAACAACCGCCCCATCCTCAGAACGTTGTCCCAGTCAAAATTGCCCAACCTGAAGAAAACCTAGAGAGAGCGATAGTGCCAGCCACACCTTTGACTAGTAATGAACCATATGATTCGTTTTATGACTCTAGTCAAGGAACATACCCTAATTATGAAACCACAAGGACAGAATATGGACAATTGTATGAACCATATGCCTATGGCATGGAAGCACCAGATAGTTCATACGGTTATGAGCAGGACTATGTGTCATTAATGTACACAGCTCCTAGAGCCACCATACCACCCCGACCCATGAACAGACCGCCTGTACCCAGAGGACCATGTTACAGGTGTGGAGGTGATCATTATATCAGGGAATGCACATTGCCAAACCCACCACCACCACAACGAGTCTGGGAAGGCTACTGTAATGATTGTGGTAAGGAACATCTTTTCAGAGACTTCCCAAAGAATCCCAACAAGGTTACATCAAATGTACAAATCAACGTAATAGAGGTAATTGAATCATCAGGGAGTGATAAAGAGTACACAGTACCATTAAAAGCAATAACGAGAGCCAAAGCCAGAGAGACCCCTGATAAAACGGATGAGAAAAATCAAAGCGACAAGGAGAGGGACACACCCATCCCTCAAAGAGTTGAAGATTCAGAAGAGCCGGAGAAAAGTATTGCAAGTAAAAGGTCCCAGAGATGGAAACACCGAAGAGAGAGGCTAAAAGAAAAGAAATTACGGCAGAAAAAGGAAAATGGAAGGAACGAAAAAAATTCAAAAGAGGAGCAGAGAAAGAAAGAAGAAATTAAAAATGAACAATACAAAAAAGAAGAGGTGGGATCAGTCCTAGCACATCCTATGCCTGAAGAATTAGCCATGTGGATTCAGACATACAAGGCAAGAATAAGAGCAGGACCTACCATAGAGCAACACGAGAGAGAATATCCAAGAGGCGACTTAGAAAAAGAAAGACTAGAAATCTGCAAGAAATTGATAGAAGTTGCCCAACAAACCCTAGAGAAACCTGCATCACCTTTACCCAAGACCCAAATTTCTGAAGAAGAATTCCAAGAGTGTGTAAACACTCATGAAAATCCCAAAGTAAGTAGACCGCAGAATGACGAACGTGGTATTGAGAGAAAGGAAGGATCCATAGTCCCTGAAGTAGAAGGAGAATGGACTAAGGATCTATGGGCACGAGTCCAAGAGGACAAATGGAAAAAAGTGGAAGGAATTGAACCACCCTTTGAAGAATTAGAAGCAGAAAATGAAATAGAGGGTTCAATACCTGAACTAAATTCAGAAGAAATATTTCCAATGGATGCAAGTGACAAAGAAGAAGAAGATGTAAAGGAACTGCCCAACTACACCGGGGAGTACGAGCACAATTCAGAATTGTATCGTATTCCCTCCACGAGGAAACGAGAAACGAACCCGTCAGTGCAAACATCTGAGATCATACAACGCCTTAGAGAGGTAAAAATCCCATGTACCCTAACGTTTGAAGAACTGCTAAAGGTAAAACCACATTTAAAAGAGAAATTAATCAATCAATGGGAAGTCAAGGAGGAAAAGAAGGAGACAACAGATGAAATAAACACAGTATGGATTCCACTGGATAAGGTAGGAGACTTTAGTGAAGGAGATGAAGGAAATACCTGCCTTCCAATCACCTATAGGGGTTACACTACCAAAGCCATACTAAATTCAGGAGCTGGTGTTGGCATTGCTACCAAAGAAATTTGGGAGAAATGGGGACAATCAGCATTAAGACCAACACGCATGAAAATACAAATGGCAGATGGACATACAGAAAGACCCTTAGGATTGTTGGAACGAGTAGTCTTCACTACGTGTGGAGTGGAATTCGAACACACTTTAGCAATATGTCACTTCGAAAGGCCAAGCAATTATGAAATGATCCTGGGAAGGCCTTTCATGAGACAGCTAAAAGTCGTACAAGATTGGGGAAAAGACGCAGTTTACCTACAACACGTAGGAACCACCACTAAGATAAACCTACATACGTACACGTATCAAGATGTGCCACCTCTACAATGGAATCAAATCCATAAAGAGGAAGACGATCAATCGGTACATAGTGCAGGTTCTAGTGAGCAATCCTGGATGAACGAGGACACTCATCTGTGGATATGTCAAGCTGCAAAGAAGGAAGAGGAGAGAAGAAAAAGTTGGCAGCAAAAACAAGGAATAGTGAGGTCTGTACAAGATCCATCCTATATGCCACAAGTATTTCCGGACGAAGAATTTGAACCTCACGGTTGGATGGAAATCTTGGCTACCCTCGATGTCTGTGTAAACGAAGAAGTAGTGACCATGAATGAATGTATCGACGAGGAGGGTTATGATGTTAGCCTGTATATGGTAGTCCTTCAGGAGGCTGAAGAAGGAGAAGTGATCGAGAAAGACTGGAAGGAGGACTACGAGAGCATTGAAATGGAACCAGAACCAATGGAATCTGAGGATGAAAATAAAAAAATAAACATCATAGCTCATGAAACATATAAAGAACCTACACAGAAAGAAGAGATGGAGTTCTATAAAGAGTCAGAGAATGAAGAAAACAGACCACAAGATCAGTTTGAAGTGCCAGCTCACTTCAAGAAATATGAAGTAGAAGAGAGGAAAATTGCTATTCAAATGCCTAAAAGAGAGGCACAGCCAGGAATAGCTTATGACAATAAAGAACAAACCAAGAAGATAGTGGTAATGTTGGAGGAAGGAGAAGAACGATGTACCTTCATAGGACAGGATGCCTCATTAGAGGAAGAACAAGAATTAATTTGTCTCATAAGAGAGTATCGGGATGTCTTTGCTTGGACCTATAAGGACTTGAAAGGAGTTGACCCTTCTATATGTGCGCATAGAATTCCCATGACATCCGAAGCTAAACCTTCTAAACAAAGACCATATACATACAATGATGTATATTCAGCTAAAATAAAGGAAGAAATAGACAAATTACTAGATGCTGGATTCATTTACGAGATTGAGCACACAGAATGGGTATCACCCTTGGTGGTAGTACCGAAAAAGAACGGAAAGTTGAGAGTGTGTATCAATCTAAAGAAAGTAAATGCTGCGACCATAAGAGATAGTTACCCATTACCAATTACGGATCGCCTCTTAGAAAGGGTAGCAGGAAAGGAAGTCTATAGTTTTCTGGATGGCTTTTCAGGATATAATCAGGTAGCCATTGCTCCTGAAGACCAACATAAAACCGCTTTTGCAACAGAATGGGGAATATACGCCTTTAGAGTCATGCCTTTTGGTTTGACGAATGCCCCAGCTACCTTCCAAAGATTGATGTGCCATGTATTCAAAGAATTCCTAAGAAAGAGTATGGAGGTATACGTGGATGATCTTTGTACTTATTCGGCAATACGATCAGAGCACATCCCAGAACTAGGCAAGATCTTTGCCAAATGTAGACAATATCGAGTATGCCTTAACCCAGGAAAATGTGTTTTTATGGTTAGACAAGGGAAAATATTAGGGCATATTGTCTCTAAAAATGGAATCTCAACTGACGAAGACAAAATTAAAGTAATTCTGGATTTACCAAGACCTAAAACGGCTAAAGAAGTTTAGGCATTTATGGGACATTGTGGATACTATCGAAGATTTATACACATGTACGCCATAATTGCTAGACCTCTTTATGCATTATTGACACAATTTAATTGGACCGAGGAATGTGAAAAAGCCTTTAATGAGTTAAAGAATAGATTGAGTTCAGCACCAATCCTTCGAGTACCTAACTGGAATAAGCCGTTTCATATTCATGTGGATGCTTCCAAGTTTGCCATTGGCTACATCTTAGCTCAACCTGCTGATACTGGAAAATTAGACCACCCTATAGCCTATGCTAGTAGACAATTAAATCAGGCAGAACGCAATTATACTACCACAGAGAGAGAAGGCCTAGGGATGGTGTACGCAGTCAAAAAGTTCAGACATTACCTGTTGGCAAACAAATTCAAATTCTTCATTGATCATCAAGCCCTACTGTACCTAGTCAACAAGCCTTGTAATACAGGAAGACTAGTACGATGGTTCTTATTGCTAATGGAATTTGATTTTGAGGTAGTAGTCAAGAAAGGAAATACCCACATAAGAGCAGACCACTTATCTCGAATGACTCATGGAGAACCACCCATAGGAGTACCAGATGATCTGCCAGATACTTATCTTTTTAACCTGGAAGTATGTCCTCAGTGGGCAGAAAAATTGATCCCCATACTTACACATGGACCTAAAGATGGGATCACACCAAACCAAACGCAAGACCTCTGGAGGACTAAAAACCTTCACATCATTGCGGGAAGTTTGTACCACCAGGATTCAAGCGGATTATTAATGAGATGCGTGCAAGAAGAGGAACAAGAAATGTGGCTTCAGAAAGCACACATAAACCAATGGAACACTCATTTGAATGCAAATGGAACGTGGCAAACGCTCAAGAGATTTGGCATATATTGGCCAACCATGCAAAGAGATGCACATAACTATGTGTCAACCTGTCAAACCTGTCAAGAACGAATCCCAGGCGAGAACTCTACCTTATGCTATTCCACAATAGCACCAAGATGGAGCATACCTCTAGTAAAGTTCTTGAAAACTCAAGAATTCCCAGATGGAGCTACTTCAGCAAGGAAGCGTACTCTTGAAGAACAGAGTAAAGACTATGCCATCATAGGAAAACAACTCTTTAAAAGAGGGAAAGATAACCAATTACGAATGTGCATTCATGAAAATGAATATCTTTCTATCTTAGAGATGGCGCATACAGGAGCTGCAGGAGGACACTTCTCTGCAGATAAAACAGCAAAAATGATCCTCTTTGCTGGAATGTGGTGGCCAACTCTACACCAAGATGCCATAACATATGTGCAACGGTGTGATACTTGTCAACGAACGAAATATCCAATTAGACGAGATGAGATGCCACTTAGACCCATGATGAGTGCTAGAGCTTTCACAAAGTGGGGAATAGACTTCATAGGACCTATTAGCCCACCAGCGAAAGGATCCCATGCCGAATATATAATTGTAGCAACAGACTATCTAACCAAATGGGTTGAAGCAAAAGCAACAAAGAAAAATGACGCCAGAACCACAGCTAAGTTTCTCTTCGAGAACGTCTTCACTAGATTTGGACTACCAATAGAAATTGTGAGTGATAGAGGTACGCACTTTGTGAATGAAGTTATAGAAGCCTTATTGAATGAATTCTTAGTAATTCATAAGAAATCAGCCCCTTATCACCCACAAGCAAATGGACAAGCAGAAAGTTCAAATAAAATATTGTGTACGGTTCTCACCAAAATCGTTAACAACGGTAGATCAGATTGGGATAAGCAGTTACATCATGCTTTACGGGCATTTCGAGTAGCCTATAAAACTGCAATAGGCACTACTCCTTTTAACTTAGTGTACGGACAAAATGCTATTTTTCCAATTGATTTCTTGGTTCCCACTCTGAGAGTAGCAACTACTTACGACTGGACAGGACATGAATTATCAGCTCAATTGGACCAAATAGAAAAGCTTCATGAAACTAGGTTACAAGCAGTAGCAGGTATCTATGCTGCTAAAAGGCGACAGAAAGCCTACTTTGATGCGCATATCAAGGACAAAAATATGAAGGAAGGAGATTTAGTTTTGGTATACACTTTGAAACAACACGCTAAGAAGTTGCAGAAGAGAGGATATGGTCCATTAATCATTAATCGCATATCTACAAGTGGAGCCATTAGCTTAGCAACCTTAGATGGAGACATGTTACCAAACTACATCAGTGGGTGTAGAGTGAAAAAATACCTAGAACCATTAACTGAAGAAACTATGTCTCGATTAATCAAAGGTAAGAATAGACGTAAAGAAGAGGAAAGAATACGAGAGGAAGCGAGACAGGAAGCATTGGAAAGAATAAAGAAATGGAAAGAGTGGATGAGAGAGCGAGATGAGAGATATCGACTAGGAGAAGAACTCATCCCAATGGCTAATTTTAGAGCCGCTCAAAACCTAGGATCGCAAAGAACACAACCATATTTAAATTTGGGAGCAGGTAAAATGGAGTACCACTTGGTGAATGCTCTCATTGACACAGGAGCCGCTGTAAGCTGCATCAAGCTTTCTTTGACCCAAAAACTCAAGGAGACAGTACACCCATCGATGGCCCAGTTGATAGGAATAGGAGGAACAATTACTCAATGCATAGGTGAGATCACCTTACCGTTACATCTTGGCAACAACACTATGGAACAAAAGCTGTTGGTGTGCCATGACCAAGATTTACTTGAAGAAGTAGTGTTAGGTCAAGACTGGATTTATGAATACGAGGTGACCATTCAATTGGCATTAGGATACATCTCAGCTAGGATAGGACATCGTGAAGTATTCAGTCTGCTAGATGAACGACCACTCAAATTTGTGAGTATGGAGCAAACAGTTCATTCTAATGAACAAAGTCCTGAATGTATGATCACTAGCACTATAGAGACACCTTCATCGAGTACTGTATGTGCGGACACCTTGAATTCTGCTTGCACACCATGTTCTGATCTAGCTAGTCATGAGAGTGTCAATCAAGCTGAACCCAACCTCACTGAAGCACCATGCATAAGGGAGACTAGTCCTCTGAGTAATTCAAAATTCGTACCCATTAACATATACCCTATTCCATACTCTAACCAAGCGTGGATAAAGAAAGACCAAGTGGAGGAGTATCTTCGACAACAGAAGCACAACCGACATTAGAACAAACAATCAAGGGAGAAATCAACTCAGGCTGAACAACGAAGTCATCGACAAGTTGCTACAATATGGATTCCAAAGAAAGTAGTAGCTGCTCAACAGGATCGTTCGCAAATATGGGTTCCTAAGTCTTGCGTTCCAAGGAAACTAAACCAAAATGATGATCCTCAGCACAAGAAGAACACGTATGGTCCACAGGCAAAACAACCACAAAAAAAGAGTTACTGGAAAAAAAAGGAGTCTGTAATGGCAACCCGAGCCATTCCGAGACTTACAAATCAGATCAAACAGACCTACAACGAGAAGAAAAGAGCCACATTCAGTGGAAGTGGGCAACATACAACGAAGCCCAGCACAATGAAGCAAATTTGGATACCGAAAGAAAAAATGAACGGCATGCATACGCCAACTACCTCCAATTGCACACATATGGAATTGTCAATACCCAAAGTATGCATGATAGGGCCACATTACAAGGCCAATCATTCGGCACATCCTTCTTCTATTTCAGGATAGTCAAGCACATTTTCCTCACGGGGAAATAGGAGAGCACTTGTACATATACTAAGAAAATTACTCCAAAAAATTTAATAACCGCTTCGGCTATAAACTAACTGTTCTGTTTTCCTTTTCAGATGAAAAGATAAAAATACATAAAAATGAGAAAAATCCAGGTATTACCTTTCTCACACATGGGAAAGGGACGACACCATTCACTCGGAGCAATATCGAGCTTATGACAAACAAATAAAGGAGGATTTATGATAATATATGGCAACTAATTCATGCTCTACATTGAGTGCAGATGGCGTCTACTGATTCAGAATCTACGCAGCAGGAAGAGGTGCAACTTCTTCCATTAGAATCAGTAACCAAAGCAAGAGGTCACTGGTTTCGGGATGATCAACCAGTGGTAGAGCTCCTCTTCATGGCAACTATCAAGATAATGGATACAGATCATTATTTCCCTATCATGTCACAGGACTTCAAAACGATCATACAAGGACTACCTCATATTGAGGATGTATGGACACAAGCGGGCATAGAGGCATTTCTCAAATTGCCTATCTATGTTCCGGACTTTCAAAGATGTGCACAGGTAATGAATACCATGCAGCCTGCAGCGACGAAGATCTCAGTTCCCGAAGTACGAGTTTTGGATAAAGTCGGAGCTTGGAAGACAATCCAATTCACCCATGAGTTGATCAATAAAGCTTTTGGATGGAATCAAGCTGGTAGTACGAGTGTCAAAGATGAATGCCATGATCCCAAGAAGAGATCATTCGTGGAGATAAACAGAATTGATATAGAAGATGCTGTACGATTGGTGCATCAGCACTTTTGTTTCCCCAGCATGCACAGATACACAGCGCCTCAGAAGATAATTGTACAACTATTATCGCATGCCATGAGACAAATTGGGAACAAAGTGAACTTAACCAGCTATGTCCAAGAAAGATTATTCGAGGCTCAGAAGAAGTGGGAACAAAAGAAATTTTTGAATGGTAGTTCAGCTCTCACATTAATGATATATGAAGCTTTGGATATGAAAAGTTGCTTACGGAAGATGCCAACCTTGCAAGGGCTCGCAAGATATGCAAAATCAGCTACGGTCCCTAAGAAGAAGAAATCGATAGTTATGGTGGAAGAAGTTGGAACCAGCAAACCGAAACCCATGAGGGGTACAAAGCGCCTACGGGAAGAGGAAGCCCAAGCTACACCACAATCAAAGAGAACTCATCTCTTACCGAAAATCACGACGGCACAAGTGCCTATTACAAAGAGAGATCTGTCTACTACTCTCGAAGAAACACATCAGTATATGCAAGGGCAGGTGAACTTAAATATTCAAGGTCATCATTATAGACAGGCGAGTCAAGAGAAACAAAAACAGAGTCCAGAGAAGACACCAAAACAAACTGGAAGATACAAAGAGCTGGGCATTGATGATTCTAGTACCAACACGGAATCCAGTCCTGAAAAAGATACCTTAGATACTGATATACGGATAGAAACACAAGAGGATGAATGGAATGAGATTGATCAAGTGGAAGTCACGCCACAAAATCAGGAAGAAAAGGAAAAGAGAGTCGAAGAATCTATAGAACCAGGGCATGTCATTCAATTGAATGACACTACAAAAATAAGCATCAAAGAAGATACAACCAGTGCTACACATGTAAAACCACCTATTAAAGAGGAAGAACAAACTCCAGTGAGTAAGGAAACGAAGGAGCTCCAACACCAAGAACAGACTGTGATCGAGGTGCCTGATGACACACCTCAAGGAAACAAAGAAGACATGGGGGCTGAGCCAAGGATCCAGCTTCAGATTAGGCAGCCCCATGACACTACATTACATATTGCACAGGGAAAAGACATCAATACCAGAGAAGAACCAAGCATACCAAAAACATGGCTTAATGTGGATGTCACTCAACTGAAACCGATAGTCAAGCAGATGATTAAAACGGCCATGGACACTCAACAACAGATGATGGATATAGATGCTGACTATGATCAAGCACGAAGAGAAAAGAATCAGTTTCAACTCATGAGTGAGCAGCTATCGGCTCAATTGATTGCCACACAAAAAGAATTAGCAATCAAAAGTACTGAGGTGCTGGCAATCAAGACACAACATGAAGCATCCATCGCTCAGAATCAACGGCTGCATACACAACTAACCGAGTTGCAAAGATTACACGATGCAAGCGAGGCTGAGAAGGAGAAAATGAAAATGAGAAGCATGCTATTAGAGCAACAACTCAAGTTGTATATGGAAGAGAACGACAGCCTACGCAACATAAATAAAGAATTGATGAAGTCTTTATTATATGATCAACCAATCGTGTCTCAAGAATCCACAAAAACCACAGACCAAGAATTACGGGATCAGATCTTAAAATATGAAGAGCTGCTAAAGCAAGAACAAGCCCAGATAGAGGAATGGAAGAGCAGATATGCCGATGAAACCAGTGAACTGAAGCGTCAATTACAAAAGGTGAATGCCAAACTGGTCCAAAGCTACAGTGAAAACATGGATCATGTAGCTGACATAGGTAAAGAATTGTTGGCCACTAAAGAAACACTCAGAGAAGCCATGCAAAAGGTAAAAGAGAAAGATGAATGCATAGAACAATTGAATACTCAGATGAAAGAGAAAGCACCGATCGGGACACCAGTAGTGCCAAATAAGGAACATCCTACTGACGAGGTAGAGGTAAGCCCTCTATCTCACCCGATCTATAATTCTCCAATACGTGAGCAGGTGGCGGATATACATGAATATCATCCTATGCCATATACTGCAGAAATAAGTCAGAAGGAACGGGCACTAGTGGTGTCCCGATTAACAGAAAATTTTGAAAATGAAGTGGTAAAAGTCATGAAAGAGGCCAAGATCAAAGGCAAAGACCTGGACAAAATCATGAAGCCCTTCAATATTCCCTATGGACTCTTGAAAGAAAAGACCAGACGCTATATAATAAAGATTACAAGGAAGAGTCCAGATGAGCAACTAAATTTCAAACATGATACATTCGCATACACTCAAGCAGAGTTTGAAGCTGCGCAACCAGTGTGGCGGCGAAAATTTTTGGAGAAACATCCCACACTACGAGTGCATTGGCAAGCAGCGCCATATGCATTCCAGGTAAACCCTTCATTTTGTCCACTACCACGCAGAAGGGATACCAGGGAATTTTTGGATTTGCAAAGAAGCGGCACTATCAATAAGCAGTGGCTCAATTATCCCATGCTTCCGAGCCCGCCACATAATTACTTACCAACGGAGGAGTATATGGTCAAAACCATAGAATTTTGGCTACAGAATTATGCGACAGTACCAGACTTAACTGTAAAAATGACCAATAAAATACTTAGCATGATCCTCACCGTTTTGAAGGTATTCAAGCACGCGGCTTACACCTTTTTGAACTTCATCGGTATTAATCAGGGAACGGAGATCCTCATTTTTGATCTCTCAGTCATGCCTAGCCGCCCAACAATAATGGCATATTATTCTAGAATTATGTTTTTGCCAAGTGTATATATGCAAACCTTTGAAGAAGCTTTCTTTACAGGATTTTTTGAGATCGATTCAGAGATTTTTTTGAAGATGTCATCCAATTTAAATGCCAGATTAGTGGCATACGAACTCAGCTTCTTCGCAGATCACAGACAGCCACCCAATGACGGTGTGAAGGCAGAACAATGGAAACAACTCATGATACGTGAAGCAAATCAGCTAAATGATACAGAGCAAAGAGTTTATCAAACATATGCCCGTCGCTTATCAAAGCCTGTCGGGGACGACAGAGTTCAGGAGGGGGGCAGTGTTGAGGGAGAGTCAAGTAAGAAGAAGAAAAGAAGAAGACAACAAAAGAAGCAGCTTCACTAAAAAGAAATATTTGAAGACATATCTCTGCAGGAAGCCCCGCAGGGGTGCAACACCCATCTCTGCACAGAGCCCCGCAGGGGCACACACACCAAGGAAAGGACGCAACCCACATGGGTGCTTCAACCTCTTGATCTGTTGGAACGTCCAGATCGAAGACTGAAGCACCACATCTTCAACCTTCCACTGGTGGCGTGCGTGGAAACCCAACTAATACAGCAACCCAGATATGTGATATACGGAATACCAAGGGGCACAAAACAGAAGCAAAGGACAAACCTCGGATAAGATACCCAATTGTTTAACGGTCCTTATTGCTTCTTCAACCACTGGAGGCATGCGTGGTATCCCAGAATTAGTGAACTTATAGGTAAATTAGACTGCAAAATATTAGGTAGTCAGTCTAACTACAAGGGTTGCGGGCAAGCAAGTCGAATGCATCAGGCCCAGAGAATGTAAAACAAGAATTAAGAAGAGGCCGTCAAAACTGCACACCTGTTTTATAAACAGGTAACAATGAGCAAAGGTTGCGTGCAGAGAACAAACTGAGGACAAGAAGCAAAGCCTGTCAAGGGACGACAGAGACGAAGAGGGGGAGAGTGTTGCAGAGCTAAAGAGCGCACAAAGCGGAGAAAAAGACGGGCCCCAAAGTTTTTTCGATTTGGACATCATATTTTTTGTACCATAATCATCCTTGTAAGATATTTTCCGTTGTAAAGGCACTAAAGGAGTCCTCTAGATGCATCCCCATAGAAGATTAGAAGCTTACCCATGTAAAATAGTAGAAAATTAGCCTTGTAGTGAATAAAGTGCCGGTCTCTTGTGTGAAAGGACCATTTTTAGGGCACTAGTATATAAGTCAAATGTGACTCTTTGTAAAGAACTTTTGGCCATTGTGAGAATAGAGAGCACAGAAATTCGAAATTGTGTCTTCTTCACTCCTTATCTTCTTCTTCGTGAGCTTGCATGCATGTGTATTGCTTGGAAAGAGTGCTTGTGAGTGTTGTCTATCCATGAGAGTGTTTATTTGCTGTAGGTAAGGTGTGTGCGAGGTGTAGGAAGTGCTGAAGTGTAGGAAAGTATTCTCGTGACTCAGTATTTTGCCCATAACTTGAAGTAGGAGGGTCAGAATTGAGTGAAACCTGTCATTGGATGCGTCTTCTCGAGAGCTTCGAAAAGCATATGCTATTCGCTATGTTTGGAGCTCGGAGCTGGGAGAAAAGTCCAAAATACTGACGGCTGCTGCACCAAGTATCGTTTCGCCATAACCGACAGTTGGAGCTTGTTGGATAAGTCTTTGCCTCATTTACACTCTTGAGTAGTTCATTTGCATTGATCATTACATGATTGCATGTCCTCATACACTCGGCTAGGTTTATATACTCTTTGGATTGATAATTAAAAGCATGTATCCCCACTATATGCACTTGTGAGGGGATTGAGGTATAGTCTCTTTCTCCGCAAGTCCCTAAGTTGGTACTTAGGTCAACAGTCTTCCCAAAATCATCTCATAGGCATGATTCTTGCTGAAATCACATATGGCGAAAGTATGCTCAAACTCAACACCACATGTAGTGAGAGTTATTCCTTCCAGCAAGCCTAAGGGTCTTTCTATGTGGCCATCAGCCATCTGCAATTTCATCCTCGTGGGCCTGAGTGCTGGCTTGCCCCAACGCTTCCATAGGGAAGTGGTGGCAATAGCAACTCCTGCACCTGAGTATAGAATTGCCTTGGTTGTGTACCTCTGATGGGTAATGGGAAGATAGGTGTTTCCTTCTTCACCTTCACTCATATCCCCTATCTTGTCTAGAGGAATTTCTGGCACTGTTCTATGAGAACCTACCTGGGAACGGGGTTTCACTATTTCTGGCACTTGGTTAGTGTTGGCATACAAGTCAGATGAAGAGCATACTAGCACAACGGAGTAGTCATGCACAATACGGCAACAAGGCCCAATCATTTTTTCCATGGACCATTTACAACTCAAGTGATTTTAATCACTACACAAACATTGTAAATTCCGTTTTTGGTAGAATAGACTCCATTTTGTTCAAGCCGAGGAGTCCTCAAGCTTGAGGAGTATTAGAATTAGCTACATATCAATTTTCATAATTTTTAGACTCCGTTTGAGCCCTCAAATAGGCTCTAGAACCTAATTTTTAACTAAGCCAGACACTAGGTCTGGACAAGACCAAAGCTAGTTAGAAAACTATAAAAAGAGCTAGAGAGCTCATTTTTGGGGTTAGATTGTTTGTGAATTGAAATTATGTAAGAGACTTTTTGACTAATGCAAAGGACTCCATTGTTCCTCTCCTTGTTCTTGCCTTGTGTGCGCGTGTGTGTGTATGTGTGTGCATGCTTGTGTGCTTCTCACTCACACACTTGTGCCTTCACTTGCTCATAGTCTTCATACTAGTCCTCACGTCTCCACGGATTGACAATTATGAGGTGAATCTTCTCACGTTGGTACTCACCATTGTGCTAGAGTGACACCAAATTTGGCGCCGTTGCCGGGGAGAGAGCTTCGAGGATGAGCGTGTGATGGTAAGACGTCGAGTTAAGACATTGGAGTTATAGGTAATATCCTTTCTTTTCCTTATTTTTCTTCATTTTTTCTTATCTTTGCATCACCATCATCATCCCCACCATCTCCCACCTCCATCTCCATCTCCACAAAAATTTTCAGTTTTTTGGTCATATTCCACTCCCCAACTCATTTCCCTCATTTCATTGTGAGAGAGAGCGAGAGAGAGCTTGCATGCTATCTGTTTTTGGTGTGTTTTTTGAGCTTTTGTTGCAGGAACTTGCTGTACCATCATCTCCAGCAGCTTGCACAGGTACGACAGACTCTGTACAGGTCCCGAGACGACGACCTCTGTCTGTCGTGACATACAGAAAAACTTGATATTTTGTGAATGCGTGTTTGGCACGGTAACCTACACCATTAGAGCACTCAAAATCACTAGAAGTTTCTCAAAAATTTGTGTTTTTTTGGTCTATCACGACAGACACCGTCTATCGCGATAGACACCGTCTATTGCGACAGACACCGTCTATCGTGGCAGACCAAAACCACGACAGACGATAGACCTCGTCTATCGCGACAGACACCGTCTATCGCGATAGACACTATCTATCGTGACAAACCAAAACCATGACAGATGATAAACCCATCTATCGCGACAGATAGAGACCCACGATAGACACCGTCTATCGCGACAAACCAAAACCACGACAGACGATAGACCCCGTCTATCACGATAGACACCCGTCTATCGCGACAGACAGAGACTCACGACAGACATCGTCTATCGCAACAGACCACTCTATCGCGACAGACACTGTCTATCACGATAGACCACTCTATCGCGACAGACACCGTCTATCGCGACAGACCCATCTATCGCGATAGACACCATCTATCACAACAGACAGACATTTTTGGCAAAAAATTAAGGGGTAATTTCTTTTGGAAATTTAGGCTAAATTTTGGGCATATTTGCATACTCAAATACTCATACACTTACAAAGGCCTTAGAAAAATGCATTAAAACTCCTGAAAGGTTTTGTTTGTCTATTTAACCCCCTAAACCCTGAACGGTCATACATTTTTCATACGAAATCCATTTTTTGAGCTCTAGGGCTTGTCGGAAAGCTCGTGGCATATACTACACACTGAGGGGTAGGTACACCAAGGGAGCTCTAGAGGAAATTTTTTAGCAATACAAAAGGGGGAACAAGGTCATTAAAAAGTGTCTGAAATAAATTGTCTGTCAATCAAAGGATCAAATTGAAGCTAAACTTGGGGTTCTTATAGGATTGTCCAGAGCTTTTGGAGAAAACAAAGTAAGTGCCAGGGCGAACAAGCTTGGGAACGTGCTTCCTGGGTAGACAGGCATCGCCAGGAGGAGCGACTTGAGGTTGGAACATCACTTAACCCCCTCAGTCAATTCTTAGCATAGGCTAAGTGCGAGTAGTTGTCCTGATTGACTAGGGGTACGATAGGAACATTCAAGTTTGAAGAGCCTTTAATTTCTCAAGTGCAAGGATAGGCTAAATTGCAGTCAAGGGATAACTTAAATGAAAAGAACTTAAACTAAGTGGACGCAGAACATCAAGTATGACACACTTAAGTGCTCCTGACGACGCGTAATTAAAAATAAGAAAACACATATAAAGGAACTCGAAAGGAACAAGTGATTGGTACCAAAGAATCAGCAAAGTACAAAGGGCATATGAACCTGAGATCGGGTAGACACCTTGGGAGAGACCGTCAAAGTGTTAGATCATCCGAGGCTAGCGTCAACCATACAGCCAGATCTTGGGCCCAACAATTGAGTGATTACCCCTACTCTCTAGACTCAGAAACTAGTGACTTTGACGTGTCGTATAGCATGGAAAGACCTGTGGGTAGCTCAGGAATGGCATACCTAGAAAGACCTAAAGGTACAAGACTCAATTGGAATACATCCAGACCAACCGCCTAGGTCCACGCATCTATGAGGATGGTCTGCGAAGATTTGTTGTCCTAATTAAAAATCCGAATCAGCCCATTGGACTAGAACACCCTGTAGTCAAGTTTGAAAATGGTTCATACATAGATAAAGAAGGAACAATGTATGTGGTCACCAACCAACCTGAAAGGACAGATGAGTTTGGCAACATAATCTCTGAACCTGAATTAGGTGACATAGAGCAAGGGAACTTAGGAAAGGAGCCAAAAACCCCCCGAGGCAAATCGGTCCTAACAAGAATAATCACTCCAAGGTTAGTTCCCCAGGATAATAGGAGCATAGAATTGCTCTGGAACCAAGAGACGGATGAGGCTTTTTGGAGGTACAAGCTTGAAAAGCCTAATGAAGTGGGAGCTCTTGCCATCTATGAATTCAAAGATCCTGATAGCCCAGGCAAGGTGACCTACTTAGATGAGGCTTCTGAGAGAATCTTTGTGGTCTCTAAGCATGGAAGACACGCATACACTTGGAAGGGAGAATTTGTTTTTCCCCAACCTCGATCCAATGTGTCTTATGGTCACCAAGGAGCTGGAACATCTCAAGCTCATGGGACTCAAAGAGAAAGGAGTAGAGAGGGACCTGAGGTAAGCTTTGCCAACTCTTGGGGAAGAGAAAGGACGAGAACGGAAACAAATAGACTAGAACCGGAGGGACATAGAGCCCCAGGGAACCGAAGAAATGCCGATGATTTCCCTTTGCCAAGATCGAGAGAGCACACGAGGACCTTGAGACCGACCCAACTAGTTAAGTCCATGAAAAACTACTTCGATGGCACTGGAGACCCCTACGATCATGTGGCTGAGTTTAGGCAAGTCTTGAGAGTTGAACAAGTGGAAGATCTGTTCACGGAATACAATGCTTTTGGTCTAACCCTTAGGAACACTGCCCTGACATGGTTTCAACCACTAAACAAGAGGCAGTTTAGGAGCATAGATCAACTTCTAGAGGCATTCATTATCGAATTCTCCAAAAGTGGCATAAGACATAACAAATCCTCCCTGATATACAACTTCAAACAAAGATCTCAAGAGACCGTGAGTCTCGCAGGCAGAAGATTTAGGCAATATCTAGAGAGATGCCCGGCCCCAGAGTTACCCACTCCAACCAAGCAAGTGGCCTTATTTTTAGATGGATTGTTAAGCACCAAACTGAGATCATATGTGTACTTGAAGAACCCTAGATCCATAGAATAATGTGTACGCATGTGCATAGACATTGAGGATAATCTAGGTGAGGAATTAGAGCTCTCAAAAATCTATAAAGACTTAGATAGTTCTAGTAGCCTCATTTCCTCACAATCCACATCAATTGAGGATCTAGCAGAAAAGGTAGCTTTGAAATTAGGTGTCTCTAGCAAGCAGATTCCTAGATTTGCCCCCGAATGTGTGCCCCATCACGGCTCAACCCCAAGTGAACCTTAACAACCAGTACTGCACCATAGAAAGGAGGTACACCAATCACACAGCACAAGACTGCCCATATAACAAACAAGCTGTTAGACAAAATTATTCTCAGCCATATCCACAACCAGGAAAGTACTCTAATCAGTACCCACAACAACAGTATGCTAGACCTCAACAAACGTATCAACCGCCCTACCAAGGGCAACAAAGGCCACAACCAGTCCTAGCGCAACAACCCCCTGCCCCCACCAACGTGATTCCAGTAAAGTATGCAGCGGCAGAGGAAAATCTGAATAGAGCTTTAGTGCCAGTAACATCCTCGCTTTCAGAAAGTGATCCAAGTGATCATAGTTTTGACTCCACCCATGCTGAGAGCCCCCAAGCCTACTTGTTGGGAGTGATGGTTGGATGCACTCAAGAAATGAGTTGAAGCTGCTAGACCTGCTTTGCTTCAGTTCCCTTTAGCTTTAGATATGCTTAATACACTTTCTTAGCTTCCAAATGACACAAAGAAACCATATATGTACTTTGCAAATGATTTGTGTAGTGATCAAACCAAAACAGATAACTTGGTTCCTTCACAAATCCAAAAAACTTGCTATTTTTGTAATGATACCTGCTCAGTGTTATGCTCAGTGTGACCAGCACACTTGCAATTGAACCAATTCCTTTTGGGGGAATTAAAGTACCTTAATAAGCTACCATTTGCAAGTGGAATGAAAATAAATGATAAACCACGTCCAGAGAAATTGATTTAGCAAACTTAGGAGCACTCCCGATTTTTTAGGAGTTGTGCAGAACAATACCCGTGACTACTTCGAGCGCGATTTCTTCCAAATGGCTGAATGAAATCTCCTGAAATTTTGTATGCTTGTAGAAGACCTTGAGCTGGTTCCAAGGAGCTCTTAGACTCTTGATTTGGTTCAGTGATCACTGAGAAATGCTCCTTGGAAGTTGACAGACTTGAAGTAGAAAACACAGAGAACCAGATATGATGAATGTGTAAATATCTATTGATTGGTATGATTATACAAGCTCATTAGCATGACAAGCATAGCTAATTGAGGTGTGATGGTGTAGGCTATGAAGTAGCACTAGCACATACTCATTTACAAAAGCAATAAGCCTCGGGAGTTGAGCTACTACAGAAGAACAACAGCCGCGACTTTTTCCATAGGTTTTTATAGAAGTTTTACTATGATTTGAATTTGAAATTCAAATGTAGGCTCCCTAGAATATATCTACTAAAAGTGGGGAGATATTCTCTCCATTCAATCATCTAAGAATCCACGACTAATCAAGTTGGTGAGTGGTTACATAACACTTCAAGTCATTCTTGACTTTTACAAGAAGTAAATAGTAATAGCCATAGGTATGGGTTCCTATGCTCTTCCTTTAAGTGAAACCTTCATGAATGTAATTAGATCAAGCTTCCAAGCTCCATGCCAAGTGTGAAGACTTGAAATGCACCAACAGCTCCCCCTCAAGTCAAACACTTTGGCTTAAGTCTTCTCTTTTAATCTTCAATCACATCCTGCAATCCAATCATGGATTTGAATCTGCATAGCTTGTTTCCATCCAATGCCTTTGTAAGTAAATTTGCACATTGCATATTAGTAGACACATAAGTCAATTGAATGTCTTTACTAAGCAACTTCTCTCTCACATAGTGGTAATGAACCTGTATGTGTTTGGTTCTGGCATGATATATTGGATTAGCTGCAAGGTGCAGAGAGCTTGTGTTATCTCCAAAGATGATTGGTGGCCTTGTATACAGGCCTAACTCTGTATATAGAAGCTTCAACCAGATAACTTCTTGGGTGGCATTGGCTAGCCCTCTATACTCTGCTTCAGTGGATGACAATGCCACTGTAGGTTGCTTCTTGGATGACCAAGAAATAGGTTTATCTCCTGCAAAACAAATGTATCCTGATGTGCTCCTCCTATCATCCTTGCATCCTGCCCAATCTGCATCTGAGTACACTTTAATGTCAATATCTGATGTATAAGGAAAGTATAAACCATGGTTCTGAGTTCCTTTCAAATACTTCAAGATCTTCTTTGCTACCTCTAGGTGAGGTACCCTTGGTTTGTGCATGAATTGGCTTAGCACACTAACTCCATATGCTATGTCAATTCTTGTCAAGGTAGCATAGTTCAAACTACCTACCATACTTTGATATCCTGTAATGTCTTGTAGTTCATCCCCTTCATGAGCACTTAGCTTTAGGTTGACCTCCATTGGAGTAGTTGAGACTTTAGCGTCCTGCAAGCCAAACTTCTTGACCATATCCTGTACATACTTCTTTTGAGTGATATATATACCTGAGTTGGTGTAGACTAACTCAAGACCTAAGAAGTACTTCAATAATCCAAGATCATTAATCTTGAACTCTTTCATCATCTGTCCTTTGATGTGTCTAATCCCATTGACATCATTGCCTATAATGATGATGTCATCAACATAAACACACAAGTAGATTACCTCTGTACTACTTCTCTTTATGAACAGAGAAGTATCAGCTTTGCTCATCACAAATCCTTGGTCTTGGAGGTAAGTTGTCAACCTGTAATTCCATGCTCTAGGTGCCTGCTTCAAACCATATAGAGCCTTCTTTAATTTACAAACATAGTTTACCTTCTTGATGTCTTCATAGCCAGGTGGTTGTGACATGTAGACTTCTTCAGATATCCATCCATTCAAGAAAGCATTCTTGACATCTAATTGGTACATGTTCCAATTTTTGGATGCAGCTACACTCACCAATATTCTGATAGTTGGCATCTTAGCCACAGGAGAAAATGTCTCCTCATAATCAATGCCTTGGGTTTGTGCAAAACCCTTGGCTACCAACCTAGCTTTGTACCTGTTTATTGTTCCATCAGAATTCCTCTTTAGCTTGTAGATCCATCTGGATCCTATCACTTTCATAGAGTCTTTCTTGGGTACCAAGTCCCAAGTATCACTCTCCTTGAGAGCTTCCATTTCTTCATCCATGGCTTCTTTCCATTCAGGTTTGGTGATTGCTTCTTCAAAGGTACCTGGTTCTTCATTCAACAAATCCTTTGCAAGATATACAAAATGTTTAGTTACAAGTGATGTGTCATACCCAAATCTGATTGGTTTCTTCTTTTCTCTCTGAGATCTCCTCATTGCTTGAGTTGAGGATTCTGGTGCATCCTCTAGCTTTTTCATCTTCATCTTTCCTTTGGACTTCCATGCCTTGAATTCCTCAATGTTTATTGTATCATCATCATCTGAGCTTGATTCATCTTTCTGAATTGGTTCCTCCTTGGTGAGCTTTGGGAAATCTTCTTCCATATCATAGGGTAGACTAACCTTCCTGCATTCATTCTCATACCATGAATCATTCTCATCAAAGATGACATCTCTGCTTACCTTGAAGCCTTTGTTTGTTGGGTTGTAGAATCTGTATCCCTTTTGGTTCAAATCATAACCAATGAAGATACACTTTTCAGCTTTAGGATCTAGCTTTCCCCTTACCTGTGAGGGAATATGCACATATGCTACACAACCAAAGATTTTGCAATGATCCAGAGAAGGTCTCTTACCATGCCAAGCTTCATATGGTGTCATGCCATCAAGTGATTTGGATGGCAACCTGTTAATGAGATAGGTGGCTGTGGATACACTCTCTGCCCAAAGATAATTTGGCAACTTCTTTTCATTAAGCATAGACCTAGCTGTTTCTACTATGAGTCTATTCCTTCTTTCAGCTACCCCATTTTGTTCAGGTGAGTACCTTGTAGTAATCTCCCTTTTGATGCCTCTTTCTTGCAAGAAATCTTCAAATTCATTGGAGAAGTACTCTCCTCCACCATCTGATCTTAGCCTCTTCAAGCTTCTTCCTGTTTGATTTTCAACAAGTGCAAGGTATCTCTTGAAACAATTAAACACTTCATCTTTATGCTTCATAAAGTATAAGATGGTCCATCTGCTATAATCATCAATGAAGGACACATAATACCTTGATCCTGAAATGGAAGGTTCCTTGCTAGGTCCCCAAACATCTGTGTGTACCAAGTCTAGGTAGTCTTCATGCATGAAACCTTTCCTTGAGTAGGGCAACCTGTGAGACTTACCAAACTGACATGCTCCACACTTGTAAATCATGTGTTGCTTGGATACATTAGGTATCCCAAGCACACATTGATCCTTGCACATTTGCTTTAGGGTTCTTTCACCTATGTGACCTAACCTCTTGTGCCATATTTCTAACTCTGAAAGTGTTTGATCTTTGTAATTATACAAAGCAATATTCTTGGTGTCTTCTAGCTCAAAAGTAAACAATCTACCTGATTTCTCCCCTTTGGCTATCCTTCTGAATCCATGTCTTGGGTCCTCCACATATGCTCCATGTTGTGTGAATCTGACCTGCAAACCTTTCTCCACAATCTGACCAACACTCATTAGATTCTTGGTGATGGTTGGTACATAGAGTACCCTGCTCAATAGGTTCTGGTTACCATCACATGTCTTCACATTTCCAATTTTTACAACAGAATGTTTAGTATCATCACCTGTCTATACCTGATGTTTGCCCTTGGGTTCTTCCAAATCAGAAAGTAGTGCCACATTGCCAGCTACATGGTTAGAACATCCTGAGTCAATATAAAATAAATGATCATCATTTGTACCTGCCTTGGAGGTCATATTCATGATCAATAGGGAGTCATCTTGCTCCTCTGTGTAATTGTTGTAATCCCTTCTGTTTCTGAATCCACCTTGGTAGTTACCATTGTGGTTGTGGTTGTAATTGTTGTTGTATTGATTGTTGTATCCATTGTAGCTTTGATGTTGGTTGAATCTGCCTCTCCCTTGAGAGTATCCACCTCTTGAGTAGCTTCTTCCTCTCTGATTCTTGTAGTTCTTGTAACATTCATCTGTGGTATGATTGGACAATCCACAAATGTTGCATGGTGATGAGTTGTAGGGTCTCCCCCTACCTGACTTACCTCCTTTGCCTCTTCCTCTAGAAGATCTACCTCTCCCTACATAATTAGCTTGGGAGGTAGAGCCTTCTTCATCCTGTTTCTTCCCTTTACCTTTATCCTTAACTTTCTTATCAGTATAGAGAGCAGAGGGGTTGTTACCTTTTGATTGATCTCCTGCCTTTGTAAACTTTGCTTCATGTGTGAATAGTTGGCCCATGAGTGTTGTGAGATCTGGGGTATGCATGTCCATATAGAGGTCCATTGCAGTGGTGAAACTTTCCCACTTATCATCTGCCTTGAGTCCATTTGTTACTTGCCTGACTATTTGCTCCTCTTCAATCTCTTCTCCAATGCTTGCTAATTGGTCTGCCACATCTTTAATCTTTGTCACATACTCTGAGACTGATTGCTTGGGCTGCTTCCTGAGGGTTGTGAATTCAATCCATAGTTGATTTTTCCTAGCCCTTGTGTTGGAAGAAAAATATGTTGACAGAGTTTCCCAAGTCTCTTGGGAAGTCTTACAATTCCTTACATGAGGTAAGAGAAAGTCAGATATAGAGTTTAGAAGGTAAGACCTTGCCAAAGCATCTTTTGCACACCATTGGTTGAGCCTCTCATGCTCATCCTTTGTGGGTAGTCCTCTAGTTTTGAATGAGGGCAATTCCTCATCTCCTGATATGTATCCAAATAAGCTCCTTCCTTGTAGATAGGTCTTCATCCTCAGAGACCAAGCTTGGTAATTGTTCCTGTCCAATTTGTCAATGAATGAAGGAAAACCATCTCCCATGTTTACCTTATTTGCTCTGATACCACTGTTGGGAGTGATGGTTGGATGCACTCAAGAAATGAGTTGAAGCTGCTAGACCTGCTTTGCTTCAGTTCCCTTTAGCTTTAGATATGCTTAATACACTTGCTTAGCTTCCAAATGACACAAAGAAACCATATATGTACTTTGCAAATGATTTGTGTAGTGATCAAACCAAAACAGATAACTTGGTTCCTTCACAAATCCAAAAAACTTGCTATTTTTGTAATGATACCTGCTCAGTATTATGCTCAGTGTGACCAGCACACTTGCAATTGAACCAATTCCTTTTGGGGGAATTAAAGTACCTTAATAAGCTACCATTTGCAAGTGGAATGAAAATAAATGATAAACCACATCCAGAGAAATTGATTTAGCAAACTTAGGAGCACTCCCGATTTTTTAGGAGTTGTGCAGAACAATACCTGTGACTACTTCGAGCTCGATTTCTTCCAAATGGCTGAATGAAATCTCCTGAAATTTTGTATGATTGTAGAAGACCTTGAGATGGTTCCAACGAGCTCTTAAACTCTTGATTTGGTTTAGTGACCACTGAGAAATGCTCCTTGGAAGTTGACAGACTTGAAGTAGAAAACACAGAGAACCAGATATGATGAATGTGTAAATATCTATTGATTGGTATGATTATACAAGCTCATTAGCATGACAAGAATAGCTAATTGAGGTGTGATGGTGTAGGCTATGAAGTAGCACTAGCACATACTCATTTACAAAAGCAATAAGCCTCGGGAGTTGAGCTACTACAGAAGAACAACAACCGCGACTTTTTCCATAGGTTTTTATAGAAGCTTTACTATGATTTGAATTTGAAATTCAAATGTAGGCTCCCTAGAATATATCTACTAAAAGTGGGGAGATATTCTCTCCATTCAATCATCTAAGAATCCACGACTAATCAAGTTAGTGAGTGGTTACATAACACTTCAAGTCATTCTTGAATTTTACAAGAAGTAAATAGTAATAGCCATAGGTATGGGTTCCTATGCTCTTCCTTTAAGTGAAACCTTCATGAATGTAATTAGATCAAGCTTCCAAGCTCCATGCCAAGTGTGAAGACTTGAAATGCACCAACACTACTACATGCAATCACCAGAGCATAGTGAGTCATATTATTATGAAGAACCGAATGATCTAGTGGGGAGCCAGAATACACAAACGTCATGTATGCCAACCCCAACTCGAGATCCCAACCTAGGCCGATGAGACCTCCATTCCCTAGAGGGCCATGCTATCGTTGTCAAGGAGATCATCTCATTCGTGATTGCCCTCTACCTATACCAACACAAACCCAATCTGTGACAATTCAAGGCTTTTGTCCCGATTGTGGAAAGGAGCATTTGTTACGAGAGTGTCCCAAGAACCCTTCCAATATACCAAAAATTGCTCCTATCAATGTTATTGGCTTAGTGGTAGACTCCACAGGAAGTGTGACTTCCACAACCCCAGTACAAGTCATCACGAGAGCCCAGGCACTTAAGCAAAACCAAGACTTAGGCCAGGAAAAGAATGCGGAGGTTAGCGAGACTGAGAGCCAAAATAAGAAGAGGACAAGAGCTTGGAGGGATAGCCATGAACGTATGAAGAGGCAATGGGCAAGAAAGATGAGCGAACTTGAGGAAAGCCTACGAGAAACCAAAGCCAAAATCATAGAAATCACATCTCAAACGCACTCTCACACATCCCCGCCACTACCATCCCCTTCACCCTCCATTCCTCCACCCACCAATCCACCACACGTAACCCAACCGCCACCTCGAGTAGGATCAGTCTTAGCCGATCCCACTCCTAAAGATCTAGACATGATGCTTAAAGCATATCAGGCCAGAATCCAAGAAGGGCCCAATTTAACAGATCATGAGAAATGTTACCCTAGAGCCGACCTAGAGCTTGAACGAACTAAGTTATGTGCCAAGATGGTGGAATTGGCTCAAGCCATGTTTGAGACCAGTCGCCTTTTCACTTGCTCTAGCCCCACTCGAACACCATTGCATTTTGATGGTCTGTTAGACAGATTGGAGATGTTAATTGCAAAGTGTGGAAAAGGATCCAACCCCGAGGCTAAGGAAAAGGCAAGTGATAGAATAAGCATTCCTCCCAAGGAAGCTTATGTGCCTAACTCCACTGAACCAGACACCTCTTCTTCTATGAATCGATAACACCAGAATTCTTGCGAGAGATTCAAGAAGAGAAATGGGCTAAAGAGAGTGAAGTTCCTCCTCCCATTGAACTTGTGGATGACACACACGATCAATTCCCACAAGACCTTCCTTCCATTTATGGAGAGCAGGAGAGTGCCCAATCTCAAGAAAGATTAGACTTAGAGTCTAATTCTTTACAAGAACTACCCCATTTCACAGGCCCATGGGAAGCAAAGTCCACTTGTATGAGAGCACCCACAACCATGGTAAGAAACGAAGATTCAGTCATACCTAGGAACACGGAGGTAGTGAAGAACACCAAAGTGCAGTGCAATCTCACTTCGGAAGAGCTGCTTAAGGTTAGACCAGAAGTGTGGAAACATGTAGCCAATCAAGTGCCCGAAGTAGCAAAACCACTTTCCCAGGTAGGATCTCAAAGAACAGTGCCAAAAATACCCTTGGACAAGATAGGAGACATGAGCGAGGGAGAAGAAGGAAACACCTATCTCCCCATCACTCATCAGGGCTACACAACCAAGGCCATTTTGGACTCAGGTGCAGGAATTGCAATTGCTACCACTTCCTTATGGAAACGTTGGGGCAAACCAACACTCAGACCAACGAGAATGAAATTGTAGATGGTTGACGGTCACATAGAAAGACCCTTACGACTACTAGAGGGGATAACTCTCACTACTTGTGGTGTAGAGTTTGAGCACACATTTGCTATCTGTGACGTTAGCAAAAATCAAGCCTATGAGATGATTTTGGGGAGACCATTTATGCGGCAGTTGCAAGTGGTACAGGATTGGGGAACCAATTCCTTGTATTTGCAACACTTAAGTGTTACAACCAAAGTCAATCTCAAGGATTACTCTCATAGAGATGTCCCTCCTATCCAATGGAACCCCATCCATAGAGCCAAAGATGATACGGAATCGGTGCATTCCATAGGATCAGGATCCTCATGGATGCATGAAGACACTCACTTATGGATTTGTAAAGTGGAAATGGAAGAGGAGAAAAGAGAAAAAGCCAGAGAGGTAGGTGCGAAGGAAACACATAGATCAGTTTAAGACCCAGCCTATGCACCTGTAGTATTTCTGGACGAAGAATTTGAACCTCACGGCTGGGCAAAAATTCTAGCAACTATGGATGTAGCCATCAATGAAGAACAATGGACACCTCACTGTGATGAAGATGGCTATGACATTTCAGTCTTCTCCATAGAGCCAATCATGGGAGAGGCAGTGTTAGAAGAGTGTGAACCTAGCCTTGATGCATTTGAGGATGCAAGTGACTCTGATCTAGAGTCAATCATTATGGACCCACCCTTTGCATTAGATGAAGAATACTTCTATGAAGTAGAATTTCAACCCCAGAGGCATGGAGAGCTTACTAATGATGTGAGATTAACCGCACGAGTGACCACTAAGAGTGAAGGAAAGAAAAGAAAGAAGAAAGAAGTCACACCAGAAGAGGAAGAATCTTTGTTTGAGGTCCCAGAAAATTTTAAGAAGTATGAGATAGATGACAGGAGAGTCATGATCAGAATGCCTAAGCGAGAGGCGCAATCAGGGGAGGCCTATGATAAGAAAGAAACCACCAAGAAAATAGTAGTGGCCATAGAAGAAGGAGAAGAGAGGTGCAGTTACATAGGACATGACCTCACTGAGGAAGAGGAGCATGAGCTGATAGCTTTGCTAAGAGAGTACAGAGATGTATTTGCTTGGAGCTACAAAGATTTGAAAGGTGTAGACCCTGACATATGTGCCCATACGATTCCCATGACCACAGAGGCCAGACCTTCTAAACGAAAGCCATACACATACAATGAAAACTATGCTGCCAAGATCAAAGAAGAGATAGACTGCTTGGTTGAAGCTGGATTTATCTATGAAATTGAGCACACTGAATGGGTGTCCCCCATTGTAGTGGTGCCCAAAAAGAATGGTAAATTACGTGTATGCATTAACTTGAAGAAGGTTAACACAGCCACTATCAGGGATAGTTATCCGCTTCCTATCACCGAGAATTTATTAGAAAGGGTAGCCGACAAGGAAGTGTACAACTTCCTACATGGGTTCTCTGGCTACAATCAAGTAGCCATTGCACCAGAAGATCAGCATAAGACGGCTTTTGCCACAGAGTGGGGCATATTCGCTTTTAGGGTAATGCCATTCGAGCTTACCAATGCTCCTGCAACCTTCCAGAGATTGATGTGCCATGTGTTTAAAGAGTTCCTGAGAAAGAATTTGGAAGTCTATGCTGATGATCTCTGTGCTCATTCCAACATTAGACAAACACATATACCTGAACTCAGGCAAATCTTTGACAAATGTAGAGAATATCAAGTCTGCTTGAACCTAGAAAAATGCGTTTTCATGGTCAGGCAAGGCAAGATTTTAGGACACATAGTGTCAGAGAACGGCATCTCCACTGACGAAGAGAAGGTGAGGGCTATTGCAGAACTACCTAGGCCAAAGAATGTCAAGGAAGTGCAAGCTTTCATGGGGCATTGTGGTTATTACTGACGTTTCATTCACATGTATGCCATCATTGCAAAGCCTCTGTATGGACTTCTGACAAACTTTGAGTGGACTGAGGAATGTGAGAACTCTTTCAATGAGCTCAAACGGAGATTATGCTCAGCACCGATCTTGACTACACCAGATTGGAATAAGCCCTTCCATGTGCATGTGGATGCGTCCAATTATGCCATTGGATGTGTGCTTGCACAACCTACTGATGAAGGTAATATGGATCTTCCAATTGCCTATGCGAGTAGACAGTTGAATGCAGCTGAACGAAACTATACCACTATCAAACGAGAGGGATTAGGCATGGTATATGCGGTTAAAAAGTTTAGACATTATTTGCTTGCAAATAAGTTTAAATTTTTTACTGATCATCAAGCTCTACTTTACTTGGTGAACAAACCATGCAATACAGGCAGATTAGTAAGATGGTTCCTCTTGTTAATGGAATACAACTTTGAGGTAGTGGTGAGAAAAGGGAAGACTCATTTGAGAGTAGATCATCTATCGAGGCTCACATCTGGAGAAGCCCCACAAGGAGTATCAGATGATCTTCCTGATGCTTACTTGTTTAATTTGGAAGTAATACCTCAGTGGGCCAAGCCAATAGTGCCAGTATTGACATACGGGCCTAACCACCCAGTAATGAACACACAGGATAGGGAGATAGTAAAAGCTCAAAAGTACCATATAATGGGAGGAAGCATGTACAAACATACCGATCAAGGGATATTAGCCTATTGTGTGGAAGAGGATGAGTATGCAAAGTGGTTGCAATTAGCACATGTGGGTGCATTAGAGCAACACTACTCGAGGCAAACAACCTTACAGGCGTTGAGGAGACTTGGACTACACTGGCCAACTATGGAAGCTGATGTTCATAGGATGTGCAAAGAATGCCCAATCTGTCGCACCAAACCACCAGTGGAACACGCCACTCTTTATCGAGTGTCTTTGGTGCCAGATTGGAGTGAACCGTTAGTAGCATTCCTAAGAATGAAAACATTCCCTCAAGAGATGACATTGGCTAGACAAAGGAGCCTAGAACAAGAAGCTATAGACTATGCTCTCATTGGAGATAATCTATACAAACGAGGAAAAGATGGGTATCTTAGAATATGTGTCCATGAGAGCGAGTACCTCAAGATATTGGAGACTGCTCATCAAGGTGTAGCAGGAGGCCACTTCGGTCCAGATAGGGTGATCAAGGCCATTCTATTTGCAGGATTTTGGTGGCCCACCCTTCACATGGATGCACAAACCTATGTGAAGAGGTGTAAGGTTTGTCAGCAAACCCAATATCCCATACGCAAGGATGAGATGCCATTGAAGCCTATGATGGGTGGACGTGCGTTCTCTAAGTGGGGAATAGACTTTGTTGGTCCTATTAATCCACCAGCTAAGGGTTCACATGCTGAGTATATCATTGTGGCCACGGATTATCTAACCAAGTGGGTAGAAGTGAAAGCCACATCGAAGAATGATGCCCAAACAACCGCTAAATTCTTATTTGAGAATGTGTTCACTCGATACGGGCTACCCATAGAGCTAGTAAGTGATAGAGGGACTCACTTCTTGAATGAAGTCATTGAAAATCTTCTTCAAGAGTTCTTGGTGATACACAAAAAGTCTGCCCCCTATCACCCACAAGCTAATGGACAAGCCGAAAGCACAAATAAGATTCTATGCAATGTGCTAACCAAATTAGTGAATAACAAACGCTCTGATTGGGACAAACAACTACACTATGCTGTTTGGGCATACAGAGTTGCCTATAAAACGGTACTCCAAGCCACGCCCTTTCAGATGGTTTTCGGCCAGAATGCAGTGCTACCATTGGATTTTTTGATACCAACCTTGAAAGTAGCACAAGAGCATGATTGGACAGGCCATGAGTTGTCCTCTAGAATCTTCGATCTTGAACGACTAGGTGAAACACGATTGAGGGCTGCAACAGGAATTTATGCAGCCAAGAAGAGGCTAAAGGCATATTTCGATGCACACGTCAAGGATAAAGGCTTGAAAGCAGGAGACCTAGTCCTAGTCTACACCTTGAAGCAACATGCACGAAAATTAGAGAAGAGAGGTTACAGGCCAATGATTATCAGTAGAATCTCCACAAGTGGAGCAGTTCAACTAGCCACTCTAGAGGGTGATATTCTACCAAGTTACATAAGTGGATGCAGAGTCAAGTTATATCAAGAACCCCTGACTGAAGAGATGCTAAATCGACTCAACACTACCAACAAACGTAAAGAAGAAGAGAAAAGAATTAGAGAAGAAGCACAGGCAGAAGCGTTAGAACGCATCCGATGAATGAAATTGAGGAGACAAGGCAGAGACCAGCCTGTGCTTGACACTCAAGAACCTCTAGGCTATCCCATGGCCATGTGCGAGGCTTCAGGTGGACAGTCCCATAGAATAATCAACTGACGGCCTTTTGTAACCCTAGAAGTAGGACAAGGAGAGAGTGTAAGGACAGTGAGAGCTTTAATTGATTCAGGGGCAGCCACTAGTGCAGTTCGACTTTCTTACTGCCAAGAGCTGCAATTACAAATCAATTCTATTGAGGCATATCTCATAGGATTGGGAGGTGTGGAAACCCCTTGCATTGGTGAGGTGGAACTTCCCCTCTACATTCAAGAGGTGCTAATGGCAGTCAAAGTGCTAGTGTGTGAAGACGAGGATCTTACCGAACCTCTTGTCCTAGGCCAAGACTGGATCTATGATCATGCAGTCAGCCTCAACCTAAGAAGCGGACTTCTTCAGGCATGGGTAGGCCAAAACCACATCACGATTGAATTAGAAAATCAAGCACATAGGCCGCTAGAAGAGGCACTGGATCCTGGTCCTTCCAGGAGTCCACCTGAAATGAACCATGCTACTCTTGACCAAAGTTCTATGGTGCAAATGATTGCCACTCATGACGAAGGTACAGAAGTCAACAAGGAGTTCCCTTCTTTTCCAAAGAGAATTCGAGGAAAGCAAGCCAGAAAACACAAGATACAGAGGAGCCCGAGGACCAAGAAGAATGAACACCAACCAGTATAATACAGAATACTCCATGGCATGAAGCAGATCTGGATATGCAAAGGTGACCAACCCTCGGCTTTGGAGACAGGATTCCAAAGAGGCATCAAGCAAGCTACAGTGTCGAGGACTACAACGAAGGAGTACCCTATGCATCAATCTAGACAAACCATTTCTATTTGGGTTCCAAAGCAGTCAATGAAGGCTATCCCAAAGGCTAGACAAATATGGGTGCCCAAGACCTGCTTACCAGCTCAAATAACTTCACCTCCAATCACTAGATCAAACCAAAACTCACGAGTCCTATTGGCTCCCATCCAAAGGCAAACATCTACACTCCACACCACCACATTCTCGGTCACGCCTTGGAATGTTTGGAAATGGATACCCAAAAGGCCCCAAACCCAACACACTCCAGTCCGCAAACCTTCACACATCATTGCCAAAAAAGCAACGATTCCAACATCAAAGTTTGGAGAGCTGAACCCCATATCAAACCCCCTGACCCACCTTTGTAAATCCTTTCCCTCTGATGTAGGTGCATTCTGAGAACTTTGCACAACCAAAGTATGCATCTAGAGTGAACCCTAACCTACTAACCCACTTGTACACACATCATGAACACTTCACCTACTAACCTATAACCACTCGGAATGTCATGTTGGTATTGTGGAGGGAACACCATTACATCCTGTTTCCAATGCAATGCTAATGTGCCTCTTTCTTCTTCTAGCAGATAAACATCAGCAACTACAAGCACTCTCATGGCAGAAGCAACAGGTCCGAGCTCACAGGCAGGCATAATTACTGCAGGAATTGATGTGGATAGTCTACCTGTTGATGTGCCACCAACTGAACGACCTGTGGAGCTGCAACACCTTCAGCAGATCCCGGTACCGGATCCACCCACAGGGATCACAGAAAGAGTCCATGCCAATTCTCATTGGTTCAATGGCATGCCAAGCCCATTAGAAGAGGCCAAGTATATATGGGAGTCTAAGTGCGAGTATGACAGATCTTGGGTCAGATTCCAATTCTTCTCCAAGGAGTTTGAGACTCTACAAAACACACAGGATCTTCAGACCATATGGCAACGTGCAGGGCTAGCTGAGTACTTCGAGGCACCATTACCCAAACCAGACCTCCTCCGATGCTACTGTCTGGTCTCAACATTACAGGCTAATGCAGAAAAGGACAAACCAGGATTGTTTGTTCTTCCTTCCTTGCTAGGCAACAACGAGTTAAAGAGGTTTGAACTTACCTTGGAGTTGGTGAGCTCTGCTTTGAACATGCACGGCACACATGTACCTTCTGAGAAGGATGCTCTCATTCCTACTAACATGAAGGATAGGAAACTACTTAAGCTTAAAGATATGGAAGCACTCACACCAAACGTGTCCATCCCTCTCCGTATGTGCATGCAACATTTTGCTTTCCCCGGTCAAGACCGCTTCACACAACCGCACAAAAGAATTTGGTTCGCTCTCTACTTAGCGGAGACAGTTGCGTTACCAATCAAGCTTCCTATATGGATTATAGAGCAGTTGTATGAAGCAAATAAAAGGTCTTCTAGGAAATTAGTGGTGAACGGTTGCTGTGCAATCACATGCATTATCTACCAGTGCTTAGCATACGATGTTCCCATTGAACGTGCCTTAACTTGGGCACAATTACAAATGTTTAAGAAGCTCAAGACGTCCACACATCAATCCAAGCGCATGAGGGGTTCGATCCCTTGTGTCCAGACACATGAAGTTCTGACTACTCCTGAAGTATCGCCACGAGGGGAGGCCACTGTACATCCCTTTACCATTAGAATACCCAGGTCTGGATCTGAAACTACAACACAAGCAGCCCCTTTGGCTCCTCCTGCTCCATCTGAATTTGAATTTGCTACAACTGGAGATGCTGAAGGGATGGATCCACATGACTTCGAAGCATTCTTACAAAGTACACAACTCTTTGATGTAGAGTTTTATTCAGATACAGAAGAACAAGGCACATCTTCACAAAGAAGGAGAAAATCCACAGAAAGTCGCCATGTACATTGGGGTGACGATCATCAAGGTCAACAACAAGGACACCTAGAAGAAGAAGGAGCATACGAAGAGTAGACCACTGAAGCCTCTGCTTATACAACAGAACTCCGAAGGCTGTATCAGATTATGGAATGAGTGTGATTGCAACAATTGCTCACCGAACAAAGCAGTAGGGTACTCATGACTCAGCTGTTGGAAGAAGCAGGAGTTGACTCAGAATATAGTGAAGGTCTCTTATTAATGGCAGAGACATATGGGGAGTATCACTCGGAGGTCTTCGCACCGAAGCCAACACACGTGCTCCATCTCTTTGCTTGTGAACAAGCCATGTACTCTGAGTACTACACAACACCGCAACCAGATGCCCCTGGTGCAATAAATTGCGATGCATTGGAAGCTGATCTAGCACGAGGCTTAAGAATAGGAGAACACGAACTAGCCACCAATGTCATACAATACTATATCGACCACCCTATAGAACAGAGGTCTGTCAGGGGCGACAGATGATAGGAAGGGGGGAGTGTTGGCATACAAGTCAGATGAAGAGCATACTAGCACAACGGAGCAGTCATGCACAATACGACAACAAGGCCCAATCATTTTTTCCATGGACCATTTACAACTCAAGTGATTTTAATCACTACACAAACATTGTAAATTCCATTTTTGGTAGAATAGACTCCATTTTGTTCAAGCCGAGGAGTCCCCGAGCTTGAGGAGTATTAGAATTAGCTACATATCAATTTTCATAATTTTTAGACTCCGTTTGAGCCCTCAAATAGGCTCTAGAACCTAATTTTTAATTAGGCCGGACACTAGGTCTGGACAAGACCAAAGCTAGTTAGAAAACTATAAAAAGAGCTAGAGAGCTCATTTTTGGGGTTAGATTGTTTGTGAATTGAACTTATGTAAGAGACTTTTTGACTAATCCAAAGGACTCCATTGTTCCTCTCCTTGTTCTTGCCTTGTGTGCGCGTGTGTGCGTGTGTGTGCATGCTTGTGTGCTTCTCACTCACACACTTGTGCGTTCACTTGCTCATAATCTTCATACTATTCCTCATGTCTCCACGGATTGACAATTATGAGGTGAATCTTCTCACGTTGGTACTCACCATTGTGCTAGAGTGACAGTTAGCTACATGTTTCCATAATTCTGGCCTAACTTTGAGTAGCTCTTCTAAAGTAAGGTTGCACTGCACCTTAGTGTTTTTCACTACGTTCGTATTCCTAGGTATGACCGAGTCTTCATTTCTTACCATGACCGTGGGTGCTCTCATACAAGTAGACTTGGCTTCCCATGGGCTTGTGAAATGGGGTAATTCCTGTAGGGAGTTAGACTCAAAGTCTAACCTCTCTTGACTTTGTGCACTCTCTTGCTCTCCATAAATGGAAGGAATATCTTGTGGGAATTGATCATGTGTGTCATCCACAAGTTCAATGGGAGGAGGGACTTCACTTTCTTTAGCCCATTTTTCTTCTTGAATCTCTCATAGGAATTCTGGTGTGTACCTATTCATAGAAGAGGAGGTGTCTGGTTCAGTGGAATTGGGCACAAAAGCTTCTTGTGGGGGAAGGCTTATTCTTTTACTTGCATCGTCTCTTCCTTGATTTTTTTCTTCCTTGGAAGATCTTGCAATTATGCTCTCTAACTTCTCTAGGAGTCCATCCAAGTGCAATTGTGTCTTAGCTGAGCCAGAGTAGTTGAAGAGGTGACTGGCTTCAAACATGGTCTGAGCCAATGCGACCATTTTTGCGCACAACTTGGTTCTTTCTATCTCTAGGTCAGCTCTAGGGTAGCACTTGTCATGATCCGTCACATTTGGCCCTTCTTGGATTCTGGCCTGATAATCCTTAAGCATCATGTCTATGTCTTCAGGAGTGGGGTCAGCTAATACTGATCCTACTCTAGGGGGTGGTGGGATGGTCTGAGGTAGGTGGACCGATGGTGGGTTAGATGGTGATGGAAATGAGGGTGGTGGTGGTATGTGAGAGTTTGTTTGAGAGGTGAGTTCAACAATTTTGGCTTTTGTTTCTCTTATGCTTTCTTCTAAGTCGCTCATCTTTTTAGACTATTGTCTTTTCATTTTCTCTCGGCTATCCCTCCAGGATCTCGATCGTTTCTTGGCTATGCTCTTGGTTTCACTAGCCTCTGCACTCTTCTCTTGACCTATTCCTGGGTTCTGTTGCAAAGCCTGGGCTCTAGTGACCACTTGCACTAGTGCAGTGGAAGTGACACTTCCTCTTGAGTCTACAACTAAGCCAATAACGTTAATTGGAGTGATTTTTGGCATATTATTGGGATTCTTTGGGCAATCTCGTAAGAGATGCTCCTTCCCGCAGTCTTGACAAAAGCCATGTATTGTTACTGACTATGGTTGTGTAGATGCAGGCATTGGGCAATCACGAATGAGGTGATCTCCTTGACATCTATAGCATGGTCCCCTAGGGAATGGGGGTCTTACCTGCCTAGGTTGGGGTCTAGTGTTGGGATTTGTGTACATGAGATTTGCATACTCTGGCTCCCAACTAGGTTCACTCGGTTCTTCACTATAGTAGGATTCACCATGTTTAGGAGACTGCATATAGTAAGCCTGTGGACTATCTATGTGAGTGGAATCAAAACTATGATCACTCGGGTCTTTTTCTGAAAGCAATGGAGTCACTAGGACTATGGCTCTACTCAAATTTTCCTCAGCAGCTGCATACTTTACAGGAATCACATTAGCTGGGGTTGGGGGTTGTTGAGCTAACATAGGTTGAGGCCTTTGTTGGTTTTGGTAGGGTTGTTGATAGGATTGCTGTGCTCTACCATATTGCTGTCGAGGGTACTGGTTCTGGTATCTTCCCTGTTGTGGATAGGGATGAGGGTAGGTTTGCCTAACTGCTTGCTTATTGTATGGGCAATCTTGTGCTGTGTGATTTGTGTATCTCCGTTCTATGGTGCAATATTGGCTTTTAGGGTTCACTTGGGGTTGAGCCATGATGGGACATATGTTCGCCATATGGTCACCACTGCAAATCCACTCTGGTGTGATAATCCTTGTGAGAACAGATTTGCCTCGGGGCGTTCTAGGTTCTACACCCATGTTTCCTTGCTCCAGGTCACCTAAGACCGTTTCTGGGATCACATTCCCAAATTCATCTGTCCTATCTGGATGACTCGTGACTACATATATTGCCCCTTCTTTGTCCAATTATGCTCTATTTTCTGTTACCGTTAGTGTCCATCTGAAAGGCCAAATGGCCACCCGTCTATCTCTATGTCTGTCTCTTTGAGCTCCATGAGCTTGGGATGTTCTAGCTCTGAGGTGACCATAGGACACATTAGATCTAGGTTGGGAAAAAATAAATTCACCCTTCCAAGTGTAAGCATGCCTATCATTTTCTGTAACCACAAAGACCCTCTCTGA
Organism: Ceratopteris richardii; assembly: GCA_020310875.1. Classification (NCBI taxonomy): domain Eukaryota; kingdom Viridiplantae; phylum Streptophyta; class Polypodiopsida; order Polypodiales; family Pteridaceae; genus Ceratopteris; species Ceratopteris richardii. The sequence goes on from CM035420.1 coordinate 118,595,990, forward strand.
AGCGTGATCTAAGTAGGTCACTCTACCTGGGCTATCAGAATCTTTGAACTCATATATCATGATTGTTCCTTTGAACTCATATATCATGATTGTTCCTACCTCATTCGGCTGATCAGATCTATACCTCCAAAAGGCTTCATCACTCTCTCGGTTCAGGAGTAGATCTATGATCTTATTGTCTTGGGGAATCCACTCTGGTGTGATAATCCTTGTGAGAACAGATTTGCCTCGGGGCGTTCTAGGTTCTACACCCATGTTTCCTTGCTCCAGGTCACCTAACTCCGTTTCTGGGATCACATTCCCAAATTCATCTGTCCTATCTGGATGACTGGTGACTACATATATTGCCCCTTCTTTGTCCAAGTATGCTCTATTTTCTGTTACCGTTAGTGTCCATGTGAAAGGCCAAATGGCCACCGGTCTATCTCTATGTCTCTCTCTTTGAGCTCCATGAGCTTGGGATGTTCTAGCTCCGGGGTGACCATAGGACACATTAGATCTAGGTTGGGAAAAAATAAATTCACCCATCCAAGTGTAAGCATGCCTATCATTTTCTGTAACCATAAAGTCCCTCTCTGAAGCGTGATCTAAGTAGGTCACTCTACCTCGGCTATCAGGATCTTTGAACTCATATATCATGATTGTTCCTACCTCATTCGGCTGATCAGATCTATACCTCCAAAAGGCTTCATCACTCTCTTGGTTCAGGAGTAGATCTATGATCTTATTGTCTTGGGGAATCCACTCTGGTGTGATAATCCTTGTGAGAACAGATTTGCCTCGGGGCGTTCTAGGTTCTACACCCATGTTTCCTTGCTCCAGATCACCTAAGTCCGTTTCTGGGATCACATTCCCAAATTCATCTGTCCTATCTGGATGACTGGTAACTACATATATTGCCCCTTCTTTGTCCAAGTATGCTCTATTTTCTGTTACCGTAAGTGTCCATCTGAAAGGCCAAATGGCCACGGGTCTATCTCTATGTCTGTCTCTTTGAGCTCCATGAGCTTGGGATGTTCTAGCTCCGGGGTGACCATAGGACACATTAGATCTAGGTTGGGAAAAAATAAATTCACCCTTCCAAGTGTAAGCATGCCTATCATTTTCTATAACCACAAAGACCCTCTCTGAAGCGTGATCTAAGTAGGTCACTCTACCTGGGCTATCAGGATCTTTGAACTCATATATCATGATTGTTCCTTTGAACTCATATATCATGATTGTTCCTACCTCATTCGGCTGATCAGATCTATACCTCCAAAAGGCTTCATCACTCTCTCGGTTCAGGAGTAGATCTATGATCTTATTGTCTTGGGGAATCCACTCTGGTGTGATAATCCTTGTGAGAACAGATTTGCCTCGGGGCGTTCTAGGTTCTACACCCATGTTTCCTTGCTCCAGGTCACCTAAGTCCGTTTCTGGGATCACATTCCCAAATTCATCTGTCCTATCTAGATGACTGGTGACTACATATATTGCCCCTTCTTTGTCCAAGTATGCTCTATTTTTTGTTACCGTTAGTGTCCATCTGAAAGGCCAAATGGCCACCGGTCTATCTCTATGTCTTTCTCTTTGAGCTCCATGAGCTTGGGATGTTCTAGCTCCGGGGTGACCATAGGACACATTAGATCTAGGTTGGGAAAAAATAAATTCACCCTGCCAAGTGTAAGCATGCCTATCATTTTCTGTAACCACAAAGACCCTCTCTGAAGCGTGATCTAAGTAGGTCACTTTACCTGGGCTATCAGGATCTTTGAACTCATATATCATGATTGTTCCTACCTCATTCGGCTGATCAGATCTATACCTCCAAAAGGCTTCATCACTCTCTCGGTTCAGGAGTAGATCTATGATCTTATTGTCTTGGGGAATCCACTCTGGTGTGATAATCCTTGTGAGAACAGATTTGCCTCGGGGCGTTCTAGGTTCTACACCCATGTTTCCTTGCTCCAGGTCACCTAAGTCCATTTCTGGGATCACATTCCCAAATTCATCTGTCCTATCTGGATGACTGGTGACTACATATATTGCCCCTTCTTTGTCCAAGTATGCTCTATTTTCTATTACCATTAGTGTCCATCTGAAAGGCCAAATGGCCACCAGTCTATCTCTATGTCTGTCTCTTTGAGCTCCATGAGCTTGGGATGTTCTAGCTCCGGGGTGACCATAGGACACATTAGATCTAGGTTGGGAAAAAATAAATTCACCCTTCTAAGTGTAAGCATGCCTATCATTTTCTGTAACCACAAAGACCCTCTCTGAAGCGTGATCTAAGTAGGTCACTCTACCTGGGCTATCAAGATCTTTGAACTCATATATCATGATTGTTCCTACCTCATTCGGCTGATCAGATCTATACCTCCAAAAGGCTTCATCACTCTCTCGGTTCAGGAGTAGATCTATGATCTTATTGTCTTGGGGAATCCACTCTGGTGTGATAATCCTTGTGAGAACAGATTTGCCTCGGGGTGTTCTAGGTTCTACACCCATGTTTCCTTGCTCCAGGTCACCTAAGTCCGTTTCTGGGATCACATTCCCAAATTCATCTGTCCTATCTGGATGACTGGTGACTACATATATTGCCCCTTCTTTGTCCAAGTATGCTCTATTTTCTGTTACCGTTAGTGTCCATCTGAAAGGCCAAATGGCCACCGGTCTATCTCTATGTCTGTCTCTTTGAGCTCCATGAGCTTGGGATGTTCTAGCTCCGGGGTGACCATAGGACACATTAGATCTAGGTTGGGAAAAAATAAATTCACCCTTCCAAGTGTAAGCATGCCTATCATTTTTTATAACCACAAAGACCCTCTCTGAAGCGTGATCTAAGTAGGTCACTCTACCTGGGCTATCAGGATCTTTGAACTCATATATCATGATTGTTCCTACCTCATTCGGCTGATCAGATCTATACCTCCAAAAGGCTTCATCACTCTCTCGGTTCAGGAGTAGATCTATGATCTTATTGTCTTGGGGAATCCACTCTGGTGTGATAATCCTTGTGAGAACAGATTTGCCTCGGGGCGTTCTAGGTTCTACACCCATGTTTCCTTGCTCGAGGTCACCTAAGTCGGTTTCGGGGATCACATTCCCAAATTCATCTGTCCTATTTGGATGATTGGTGACTACATATATTGCCCCTTCTTTGTCCACGTATGCTCTATTTTCTGTTATCGTTAGTGTCCATCTGAAAGGCCAAATGGCCACCGGTCTATCTCTATGTCTGTCTCTTTGAGCTCCATGAGCTTGGGATGTTCTAGCTCCGAGGTGACCATAGGACACATTAGATCTAGGTTGGGAAAAAATAAATTCACCCTTCCAAGTGTAAGCATGCCTATCATTTTCTGTAACCACAAAGACCCTCTCTGAAGCGTGATCTAAGTAGGTCACTCTACCTGGGCTATCAGGATCTTTGAACTCATATATCATGATTGTTCCTACCTCATTCGGCTGATCAGATCTATACCTCCAAAAGGCTTCATCACTCTCTCGGTTCAGGAGTAGATCTATGATCTTATTGTCTTGGGGAATCCACTCTGGTGTGATAATCCTTGTGAGAACAGATTTTCCTCGGGGCGTTCTAGGTTCTACACCCATGTTTCCTTGCTCCAGGTCACCTAAGTCCATTTCTGGGATCACATTCCCAAATTCATCTGTCCTATCTGGATGACTGGTGACTACATATATTGCCCCTTCTTTGTCCAAGTATGCTCTATTTTTTGTTACCGTTAGTGTCCATCTGAAAGGCCAAATGGCCACCGGTCTATCTCTATGTCTGTCTCTTTGAGCTCCATGAGCTTGGGATGTTCTAGCTCCGGGGTGACCATAGGACACATTAGATCTAGGTTGGGAAAAAATAAATTCACCCTTCCAAGTGTAAGCATGCCTATCATTTTCTGTAACCACAAAGACCCTCTCTGAAGCGTGATCTAAGTAGGTCACTCTACCTGGGCTATCAGGATCTTTGAACTCATATATCATGATTGTTCCTACTTCATTCGGCTGATCAGATCTATACCTCCAAAAGGCTTCATCACTCTCTCGGTTCAGGAGTAGATCTATGATCTTATTGTCTTGGGGAATCCACTCTGGTGTGATAATCCTTTTGAGAACAGATTTGCCTCGGGGCGTTCTAGGTTCTACACCCATGTTTCCTTGCTCCAGGTCACCTAAGTCCGTTTCTGGGATCACATTCCCAAATTCATCTGTCCTATCTGGATGACTGGTGACTACATATATTGCCCCTTCTTTGTCCAAGTATGCTCTATTTTCTGTTACTGTTAGTGTCCATCTGAAAGGCCAAATGGCCACCGGTCTATCTCTATGTCTGTCTCTTTGAGCTCCATGAGCTTGGGATGTTCTAGCTCTGGGTGACCATAGGACACATTAGATCTAGGTTGGGAAAAAATAAATTCACCCTTCCAAGTGTAAGAATGCCTATCATTTTCTATAACCACAAAGACCCTCTCTGAAGCGTGATCTAAGTAGGTCACTCTACCTGGGCTATCAAGATCTTTGAACTCATATATCATGATTGTTCCTACCTCATTCGGCTGATCAGATCTATACCTCCAAAAGGCTTCATCACTCTCTCGGTTCAGGAGTAGATCTATGATCTTATTGTCTTGGGGAATCCACTCTGGTGTGATAATCCTTGTGAGAACATATTTGCCTCGGGGCGTTCTAGGTTCTACACCCATGTTTCCTTGCTCCAGGTCACCTAAGTCCATTTCTGGGATCACATTCCCAAATTCATCTGTCCTATCTAGATGACTGGTGACTACATATATTGCCCCTTCTTTGTCCAAGTATGCTCTATTTTCTGTTACCGTTAGTGTCCATCTGAAAGGCCAAATGGCCACTGGTCTATCTCTATGTCTGTCTCTTTGAGCTCCATGAGCTTGGGATGTTCTAGCTCCGGGGTGACCATAGGAAACATTAGATCTAGGTTGGGAAAAAATAAATTCACCCTTCCAAGTGTAAGCATGCCTATCATTTTCTGTAACCACAAAGACCCTCTCTGAAGCGTGATCTAAGTAGGTCACTCTACCTGGGCTATCAGGATCTTTGAACTCATATATCATGATTGTTCCTACCTCATTCGGCTGATCAGATCTATACCTCCAAAAGGCTTCATCACTCTCTCGGTTCAGGAGTAGATCTATGATCTTATTGTCTTGGGGAATCCACTCTGGTGTGATAATCCTTGTGAGAACAGATTTGCCTCGGGGCGTTCTAGGTTCTACACCCATGTTTCCTTGCTCCAGGTCACCTAAGTCCGTTTCGGGGATGACATTCCCAAATTCATCTGTCCTATTTGGATGACTGGTGACTACATATATTGCCCCTTCTTTGTCCAAGTATGCTCTATTTTCTGTTACCGTTAGTGTCCATCTGAAAGGCCAAATGGCCACCGGTCAATCTCTATGTCTGTCTCTTTGAGCTCCATGAGCTTGGGATGTTCTAGCTCCGGGGTGACCATAGGACACATTAGATCTAGGTTGGGAAAAAATAAATTCACCCTTCCAAGTGTAAGCATGCCTATCATTTTCTGTAACCACAAAGACCCTCTCTGAAGCGTGATCTAAGTAGGTCACTCTACCTGGGCTATCAGGATCTTTGAACTCATATATCATGATTGTTCCTACCTCATTCGGCTGATCAGATCTATACCTCCAAAAGGCTTCATCACTCTCTCGGTTCAGGAGTAGATCTATGATCTTATTGTCTTGGGGAATCCACTCTGATGTGATAATCCTTGTGAGAACAGATTTGCCTCGGGGCGTTCTAGGTTCTACACCCATGTTTCCTTGCTCCAGGTCACCTAAGTCCGTTTCTGGGATCACATTCCCAAATTCATCTGTCCTATCTGGATGACTGTTGACTACATATATTGCCCCTTCTTTGTCCAAGTATGCTCTATTTTCTGTTACCGTTACTGTCCATCTGAAAGGCCAAATGGCCACCGGTCTATCTCTATGTCTGTCTCTTTGAGCTCCATGAGCTTGGGATGTTCTGGCTCCGGGGTGACCATAGGACACATTAGATCTAGGTTGGGAAAAAATAAATTCACCCTTCCAAGTGTAAGCATGCCTATCATTTTCTGTAACCACAAAGACCCTCTCTGAAGCGTGATCTAAGTAGGTCACTCTACCTGGGCTATCAGGATCTTTGAACTCATATATCATGATTGTTCCTACCTCATTCGGCTGATCAGATCTATACCTCCAAAAGGCTTCATCACTCTCTCGGTTCAGGAGTAGATCTATGATCTTATTGTCTTGGGGAATCCACTCTGGTGTGATAATCCTTGTGAGAACAGATTTGCCTCGGGGCGTTCTAGGTTCTACACCCATGTTTCCTTGCTCCAGGTCACCTAAGTCTGTTTCTGGGATCACATTCCCAAATTCATCTGTCCTATCTGGATGACTGGTGACTACATATATTGCCCCTTCTTTGTCCAAGTATGCTCTATTTTCTGTTACCGTTAGTGTCCATCTAAAAGGCCAAATGGCCATCGGTCTATCTCTATGTCTCTCTCTTTGAGCTCCATGAGCTTGGGATGTTCTAGCTCCGGGGTGACCATAGGACACATTAGATCTAGGTTGGGAAAAAATAAATTCACCCTTCCAAGTGTAAGCATGCCTATCATTTTCTGTAACCACAAAGACCCTCTCTGAAGCGTGATCTAAGTAGGTCACTCTACCTGGGCTATCACGATCTTTGAACTCATATATCATGATTGTTCCTACCTCATTCGGCTGATCAGATCTATACCTCCAAAAGGCTTCATCACTCTCTCGGTTCAGGAGTAGATCTATGATCTTATTGTCTTGGGGAATCCACTCTGGTGTGTTAATCCTTCATTAGGGGAAAAATGAACCCTGCATGGGCCTTTTAGATTAAGGAGTGATTAGTAATGGACCAATGAGAGGAGGGTGGTGGACACAGTCTAGTCCCTTAATCACATAGGCTAGGCATAGGCTTCCCTTGTTTTTGAATGGTCAAACATGGCAAAACCAAGTAGAACTAGTGTATTTCCTTTTGAGCATGGTTTTGGAAAGGTCGAATTTCATTTGGAGCCCTTGGATTGCTTAAGAGATCAAAGGCTTAGATCAAAAAACAAAAGTCAAGGCGGCTTTGATTTGTGACCCTTGGATTGGACTGAGAATAAGTGGCTTAGATCATTGCCATGATGAGAGAAAGCGCCAAATGTCTTACACCCTTGGATCACGAGTTAAATCCGACGTTCCTGTTTGAATATTGATCGGAGACGGCGCTTCAACTCATGGCCTTTGGATCTAGCATTGATCCTATGGCTGAAATGGCTCATATTCAAAAAAGAGGCGCCTTTTAATCAAAGCCATCCGATCGACGCCTCCATCCAACGGTTCACGCCAAATTTCAGAATCCCATCAGCCCCATTTGCGCTATAACGTCCGATTTGTCTACATCTAATGGTCACAATCTTTGCAGAGAATAAGGAAAAGCCTGTCCCAAACTCCCATGATGCCTGACATACTCTCTCTCTACCTTTTCAGCTGAATTATTGTGAGGCATCGATGCAAATGATCTAACGGCCATGGATGACGATACATAAGGATTCAAAATAGACATATCATTCAAAGAAAATTTTATTGCACAATACCACTAGTGGTTTTTCTTGCCCTCTAAATCCCATGTATTAAGCTCTTTAATCCCTAAAAATTATGAATCCTTACAAGGCCCATGCAAGGTCCATTTTTTCCCTTAATGTGTGAGAACAGATTTGCCTCGGGGCGTTCTAGGTTCTACACCCATGTTTCCTTGCTCTAGGTCACCTAAGTCCGTTTCTGGGATCACATTCCCAAATTCATCTGTCCTATCTGGATGACTGGTGACTACATATATTGCCCCTTCTTTGTCCAAGTATGCTCTATTTTCTGTTACCGTTAGTGTCCATCTGAAAGGCCAAATGGCCACCGGTCTATCTCTATGTCTGTCTCTTTGAGCTCCATGAGCTTGGGATGTTCTAGCTCTGGGGTGACCATAGGACACATTAGATCTAGGTTGGGAAAAAATAAATTCAGCCTTCCAAGTGTAAGCATGCCTATCATTTTCTGTAACCACAAAGACCCTCTCTGAAGCGTGATCTAAGTAGGTCACTCTACCTGGGCTATCAGGATCTTTGAACTCATATATCATGATTGTTCCTACCTCATTCGGCTGATCAGATCTATACCTCCAAAAGGCTTCATCACTCTCTCGGTTCAGGAGTAGATCTATGATCTTATTGTCTTGGGGAATCCACTCTGGTGTGATAATCCTTGTGAGAACAGATTTGCCTCGGGGCGTTCTAGGTTCTACACCCATGTTTCCTTGCTCCAGGTCACCTAACTCCGTTTCTGGGATCACATTCCCAAATTCATCTGTCCTATCTGGATGACTGGTGACTACATATATTGCCCCTTCTTTGTCCAAGTATGCTCTATTTTCTGTTACCGTTAGTGTCCATCTGAAAGGCCAAATGGCCACCAGACACTTCTTTGTATATGTTCTTTAATAAAACATATAGTGGCCTGAGCAAGTACCCCCCCCCCTCGCAGGCTTTCTCCAAGGCTTACGACCAAGGCAGCGACCAAGGCAGCGACCAAGGCATAGACCTTGGCATACCTTGTCATCCGAGTCACCGTTGGCGCCGTTGGCTACGCACGAGGGAGGACCTCAATGATCAAGGAATATAGAGGTTCCCGGTACTTCCCGGGAGGTCACCCATCTCAGTACTGTTCCCCCCAGAGCTCGCTTAATCATGGCAATCTCTTGCCACTAAGCTACACTCTTGTGGTGTTTGAAGAAGGGGAAAGACTAAGGTTGACATTACCTTGAACAAGTTTTGGTGCCTCAAAGCTTCATTTTTGCTTTTAAAGCCTATTTCTGAAGCAATTTTGGGGTGTTTTTGGAGCCATTTTGGAGTACTTTCGCACGTAGTTCTCTTCACACAGGTCCAAGAACATCAAGAAGAGTGTTCCCTGTACTTCTCAGACAATAAATATCAACCTTTGGGGCCGTATTTTCAGCCACACTCGTAAAACTACAGGTTTCTTGAGGGGTTTTCAGTTTTGGTGGGAGCAGTCGCTGCAAATTTATGCAGGTTTTTAAAGCCTAAAACATCAGAGTTGACAGACACTTGCAGGTGTTATTGGCTAGTTTTTGGGCTGTGTATTCAGCCTTTTAGTGTTGTTTTACTGCATATATTGAGCACATACACACCATGTACGCTTCTGTGGATATCGCTTATGTACGTCCATGTGGGCATTGATATAGCGGTTACGTTCTTTGCATAAAGCCTTTTATGTTTGATAAAGAGGGTCGTGGTGAGGTTTTCTTAACTGGGAGACACCCAGATGTCGGGATCTCTTCGGTGATGTAGGTGGAAGACTTACCCAGCCTTGCCATAGGAGATGTATGATAGTTGTTCATAGGTGCTCGATAAGCCTAGTTGGCTTCTATTGGGTAACTGATTATATGCAGTGGAGTCAGTGATTCACTATGCAGGTAGACATGTCAGTACTTGCAATTTTATGATACTTTGACACTGGTCATATGCTAATTTTGCAGAGGATACTCTAGCAAAATTTTTCCAGATTTCTGGTTTAGTCAACTATATAGTGGTCGATTTACTCCTTGATACACTTATTTGTTGGTGTTTGGACTCTTCTAGCTCCATTATCATTCTATTCAGTTCTCTACGATCATGGCATCAGAGGTGTCAGGCACATCCGGTGGATCAGGGTCTAGTGCTAGTGTTCTGAGGAGGAGCTATAACTTGCAGGGCAAAGACCATTTTGAGATCCGAAAATTTGATGGCACAAACTTTGCTCTATGGAAGAATCAGATTAAAGATGTGCTGATTCAAAGAAGGCAATGGAAGCCAGTAAATGGGATTTCAAAGAAGCCTACTGACATGGATGAAGATGATTGGGATGAGTTAGATGAAATGGCTAGGTCTACCATTCGCTTGCACCTGGCAGATAATGTTTACTTTACAGTATTAGACTGTGAAAGTGCAGAGGAGCTTTGGAAGAAGTTATGCAATACATATGAAAAAGAGACGGCATCAAATAAAGTATATCTGATGAGAAAATTATACGACCTTCGTATGAAGGACACAGATAGTGTTGCTGCTCATCTAAATGAGTTTGATGCCATATTCTCCCAGTTACAGGCTCAGAAAATGGATATGGACAATGAAATGAAAGCAGTATTGCTGTTATGCACCCTGCCATCATCGTGGGATACATTTTGCACAACTATTAGCAATAGTGCACTAGGTGGTAAACTCGTCTATGATGACATATGTGGAGCACTCTTGAGTGAGGAGATTCGTAGAAAATCTATGGTTGGCACTTAGAGTGGAGATGCATATAATGTTCGTGATTCTTACCAAGGAAAGAATCAACAACGTGGTAGGAGTAAGAACAAGGAAAAGAATGGTCAATGGAATAAGAGCAGAAGTAAATCAAGGAAGAGGGATATTGAATGCCATTATTGTCATAAGAAAGGACACATGAAGAAAGACTGTTATGCATTAAAGAATGCTAAAGGTAAAGGACAGAATGTTGTTGGGCATGTTAAACAGTTACCTGCACCATCTACTTCGACTGTGAAGATTGAAGAAATTAATGCTATTTCTGATGATGCTGATGTGTTGACACTTGATAGTACTGTGCCATCTGAGGCACTTATGGCTGATTCTCTTTCCCACACCTGGCTGCTAGATTCTGGTGCTTCTTTCCATGTGACACCACATAGAGAATGGTTCTCTAATTATGCAGCAAAGTCTCTTGGTACCATGAGACTTGGTGACTCTTACCAGTGTGATGTTGTGGGGATTGGAGATGTGGTTGTGCAGTTCATTGACGGTTCAAAATTTACTATGCATAATGTACGCCATGTACCTCAGTTATCACGCAGTTTGATGTCAGTTGGTCAACTTGATGACCTTGGTTACAAGGTGGTCTTCTATGCTCAGTCCTTTCGTATATCAAAGGGCAATATGGTTATTGCAAAAGGAAGGAAAGTTGGCTCACTTTACCCTTTATTTGTATCACAGAAAGAACACTTGTTAGCTGTTACTGAACAGCCTATGGCTTGTATTTGGCATGGTCGTTTGGGCCATATATCTCGTAGTGGAGTGGAAAATCTTTCTCGTTCTGGCTACTTACCTGTGTTATCTTTCTCTGATTTTTCATTTTGTGAGCATTGTCAATATGGAAAGCAAACCAGAAATGTGCATAAAACGCACATTGACTCTTCAATTCAGCCTTTCGATCTTGTTCATACAGATGTGTGTGGTCCTATGCCCACTAGGTCCTTAGGTGGTTCTCTTTACTTTGTCACTTTCATAGAAGATGCTACTAGAAAAGTCTGGGTATATCCTATCAAATCGAAGGATGATGTATTCCCTACTTTCAGAAAATGGCTTGCTTTAGTTGAGACTGAAAAAGGAACTAAGCTTAAGGCTTTACGTTCAGATAATGGGGGTGAGTATACCTCACATGAATTCAGTCTTTTCTGTCAGTGTAGAGGGATTCGTAGAGAGTTTACAGCTCCTTATACCCCAGTACAGAATGGTGTAGCTGAGAGGATGAATAGAACTATTCAAGATAGAGTAGTCTCTATGTTGCATCATGCAAACCTCTCACAAGGTTTTTGGGCAGAAGCAGTATTGACTGCAGTTCATGTGATTAACCTTTCACCTAGTACTGCCAATGGTTTGAAAGTGGCACAAGAGTTATGGACAGGGAAACCACCATATTATGATCATCTTCGAGTTTTTGGGTGTGAAGCATATGTTCATATACCCAAGAATCTTAGACAGAAGTTGGACCATAAGTCAAAGAAATGCATTTTTCTTGGATATGGTCGAGAAGGACAATTTGGATATCTCTTATGGGATCCTGAAACACGGTCAGTGATCAGAAGTAGTGATGTCATTTTTAATGAGTCTAAGATGCATAAACAGCCGATTAAGGAGGTTGAAGTGATAAGAGTGGTGTTTGAGGATACTAGTCCTCCGGTTAGCATGCATAAAAATGCTGCACATAGGGATGTTCAAGAGAATGTCCATTCAGATGAGTCTGCACATGTTCCTGTTCAGCAACCATTGAGACGTTCTGCACGTGTCTCATATCCACCTGATAGATATGTTCCAAGTTTAGATTTTGTTATGCTAACAGATGCCGGTGAGCCCTCTTGCTACAAAGAGGCTATGCAGACAGAGGATCATGTCAAGTGGGAGCGTGCCATGAAGAGTGAGTTGGATTCTATTCACAAGAATGGTACTTGGGACTTAGTACCTTTGCCAAAGGGCAGGAAAGCTTTACCATGTAAATGGATGTATAAGCTGAAATTCACATCAGATAGTGCTTCTCCAAAATATAAAGCATGACTTGTTGCAAAGGGTTTTAAGCAACAACATGGTGTTGATTTTGAGGAAATCTTCTCTCCAGTGGTGAAGATGACTATTTGCGCATGTTGCTTGGATTCGTTGCAATGGAGGACTTAGAGCTAGTCCAAATGGATGTGAAAACAGCTTTCTTGCATGGAGATCTATATGAAACAACCAGAGGGTTATGTAGTTCTTGGCAAGGAAAGTCTAGTTTGTAAGCTCAAGAAGAGCTTGTATGGACTTAAACAGTCTCCTAGACAATGGTACCAAAAGTTTGATGCTTTTATGAAGTCCCAAGGCTATTCTCGGAGCAATGAGGATCATTGTCTCTACACAAAGAGATGTTCTGATGGCAGCTTGATATGCTTGATACTTTACGTCGATGATATGTTGATTGCTGGGAAGTCCTCTTATGATGTGTCAATTCTCAAAAAGAAGTTGAGTCAGACATTTGATATGAAGGATTTGGGAGATGCCAAACATATTCTTGGCATGCACATTACTCGTGATAGGAGTAAAAGATGCATATACTTGTCTCAAAGTGAGTACATATCCAAAGTACTTCACCGATTCAATATGCAGGGTGGAAAGGCATTGAGTACACCTTTACCCACATATGTGAAATTGAGCAAGGATGACTGCCCCAAATCAGATGAGGAAAAGGAATTCATGACCAAAATTCCCTATCAGTCTGCTGTTGGTAGTCTCATGTATGCTATGGTAGCTACGAGACCAGACATTGCATTTGCAATGGGAGTTGTGAGCAGATATATGTCTAATCCTGGCAAGAAACATTGGGAAGTGGTCAAAATGATTTTGAGATATCTGAGTGGCACTAAGCACAAGTGTCTATGCTTAGGTAGAGGGAAAGCATCCATTATTGGTTACACAGATTCTGACTATGCTGGTTGTGTAGACAATCGTAAGTCTACATCAGGGTACATTTTTCATTTTGCTGGAGGTGCTATCTCTTGGAGATCTCGTCTTCAAGAATGTACAGCTGTTTCCACCACAGAAGCAGAGTATGTTGCAGCAAGTGAGGCATGTAAGGAAGCATTGTGGCTTTCTCGTCTTGCTTGTGATATGGGTTTGCCTCAGCATGTACCTCACTTGCTCAGTGATAGTCAGAGTGCCATTGCTTTGGCTAAGAATCCGGTCTATCATGCAAAGACCAAGCACATTGAGGTGAGCTATCACTTCATTAGAGATTGCTTAGCCACTAAGAGCATTATTCTTGAGAAGGTTCACACTCGAGATAATGCTGCAGATGCTTTGACTAAAGCTCTACCACAGGATAGCTTTCGACACTGTTGTCACTTGATGGGGGTTACTTGATTCTTGATCTTACGCAGTCACTTGTATACTGTGTAACATGCCCATCAGGTGGGAGGTATAGTTTGTATACTTACACTCAGGTATTCTTTATCATTCTTTCTGTTTTCTCCCATAGTTACTCTGGCCATATTGGCCTTTAGTGGGAGATTGTTACCGTTAGTGTCCATCTGAAAGGCCAAATGGCCACCGGACACTTCTTTGTATATGTTCTTTAATAAAACATATAGTGGCCTGATCAGTCACAGACTGTAAGTTCGACCGCATTTGTAAGACCTAAGAAGTCTGTCGTCGTGCTCCCTGTGTACTGTGTTTTCTGCGTATTCTACAGCCTCTGTGCGGAGTACTGTGTGCGGAGTCAGGAGCTCGGTTTCTACTCCGAGCATATCGTCGTGGAGCTCTCGAGAAGGAGAGTGCAGTACGGTGCATCGCCATCGAAATACTTCATTTTCAAACTTGACCGCTGGATGTTCTAGTCCAATGGATTGGTCAAGGTTTTTAATTTGGACCACAAATCTTCCTAGGTCGTCCTCATAGATGCTAGGACCTAATCGGTTGGTCCTAAGGTATTCGAGTTGCGTCTTGTAAGGGCCTTCTACCCTATGTAAATATGGCACTCCGGAGCTTCCTGTAGGTCTCTCCATACCGTGGGACATCTCAGAATCGGTCGTCTCAGAGCTGGGGTAGTACGAATGATGGCTCAACTGTTGGGCCTAAGACCTAGCAATCTGATTGACACTAGCCTCTAAAGATCTAAGACTTTGTCTATCTCTCCCTAGGTGTCGTCCTGATCTAAGGTTCATAAGCTCAATTGAATAATCCCAAATTTTTCCCAAGTACACTTTGCGTTGCTGAGTTCTTTTGTATTAGTCACTTGTTCTTTTTTAATTGCCCTTAGGGTGTCACTTCTTGTCCAATTAATCTTCGTCGCAAGGAACACTTAAGTTTTATCGTACTTTGAGTGTGGTCGCTCAATTTAAATTCTTTTCCCTTAGGTTGTTTCACAATTGTCATCTCCTAACACTTGCACTTGAGTGATTAGAGTTCTTGGACTTGGTCGTTCTTAACGTAACCCTAATTAATCAAAACCTCTATCCGTACTTAGCCTATGCTAGGGATTGACAGAGGGTGTTGAGAATTTCCAATCTTGAGTTTCTTCCCTTGGTTGCGCTTGTGTGCACAGGAAGGGTGTTCCCAAGCTTGCACTTACTCTTGCTTCGAGTACCCTTTGATGCTCTCAAAGGACCTGAAAAAGTCCCAAAGTTAGCTCAAGACTTAAATTTGATTGACAGACAGATCACTTTCATGCATGTAATTCACTAACCAAATTGCCTTTTGCCTTTGTGAAAAAAAATCCCAAGGGACCCTCAATTTTTCCTACCCCAGGATATGGTCAACTTCAAATTACCCTATCTAATAATCCTGACATTAATTTTACCATAACCAGTGGAAGTTTTGGTTGTACTCCCCACGAGCTTCCCAACAAAATAGAAATCACAGCAATCGGATTTTGTATGAGAAATTTATGCTAATTCAGGGTCTTGGGGCTAAAACATGATTTAAAAAAGGTTAACAGGCAGACAGGACTTCTCGAAATGCTTTGGGTGTCGGCCTCACAATGCTCTACTAACCCTTAAAAGCTCCCCACAAATTGCCAAAAATTAGACCACTATTTTTGCCCTAAAAAAATTGACCGAATTCGCCCGTCAATCGCGATCGAAAGCTCTATCAATCGCGATCGACGTGTCGGTCGCGATTGACTGGTCCGTCGTGGCTGTCAGTCGCAATTGATGGGTCAATCGCGATTGACATGTGGCCCGGATTTTTAGTTGATCGTGGTCAAAGGTTCATTGACTCTATCGGTCGCGATTGATGGATCGATCGCGATTGACATGTCCGTCGCGAGTGTTCAGTCGATCGTGGTCAAACAGTCATTGACTCGGTCGATCGCGATTGACAGGTCCGTCGGGACTGTCAATCGCGATTGACTGGTCGATCACAATTGATGGCTCGATCACGATTGACACGTGTCACGCGTAGGTTCAGTCAGTCGATCATTGACTCTGTTGGTCGCGATTGACAGGTCGGTCGGCAAGTGTCCGTCGTGGTTTGTCGATCGTGATTGATAGGTCGATTGCGATTGATAGAAAACTGAGGAATTTTAGAATTTCAAGCACATATTCATGAAGGTCTAGGCCTATACATCACATTTATGCACTTAGTTTTGCAAGAAGGTCACTTTTTTGTCGGTCGCGATTGACAGAGGTCAACGCCTCGGGACCTGCACAATCAAAATTTTTTACCTGCTGAAGCTAGTGCAGCTGCTGGGGATGTTGGTTCCTACAGAAAATCTCAAAAAACACAGAAAAGCACAAGCACACAAATGCTCTCTCGCTCTCTCTCACAAGTGAAATGAGGGAAATGGTATGGGTGGGGTGATATGACCAAAAACTGAAATTTATCACGATGATGGAGATGGATGTGGGAGATGGTGAGGATGATGATGGTGAGGAGAAAAACAAAAGAAAATAGATAAAAGTGAAGAAAATACCTATGACTCCAATGCCTCAACTCTATGTCTTACCATCACATGCTTGTCCTCAGAGCTCGATCCCCGGCAACGGCGCCAAAATTTGGTGTAGCTCAGTTATGAGTAGAACCTCCTTTAATGTCAATCCGGGAAGACGTGAGGATGGTATGATGATCTCGAGCAAGTGAAGGCACAAGTGCATGAGTGAGAAGCACACAAACATGCACACACATACACACACACGCGCACACAAGGTAAGACAAAGAGTGAGAAGCAATGGAGTTTTCTTAGATTACTTTCAAAATGCTCATACAAGTTCAACTCTATTACAAGCTAACCTCAAAAATGAGCTCTCTAGCTCTATTTATAGTTTTGACTAGGTTTTGGCTTGCACAAAATGGAGCCACAAAAATATGAAATGGTATTTACAATGGTTTTTAGTGATGAAAATCACTATTTTTGTAGGGATTTCTTCTAACATTTTGACATACATTTCCTGGAGCTCCCTACTTGCTCCTTCTTCTTGTGTGCCTGACTCTTTGATGCATGAAAAATTTAAATGGACTACTTGCCAGATCTTCTTTGACTACTATGTCTGCTTGTGCTTTCTCTTCACTCCGACTCCCTTCGTAGGCTTCCTTGTCTTGTGAGTCCTTCAGTTCCTTGACTACTGCCAACACACTGCTTTATCATTGTAGAGGAGGTACTGGGGTATCCACTTCCAACAATATCAAATTGTACACATTTCCAGTACTCCGTCTACTCAAGGGGGGTTCTCCTTAGGGAAGTATACCCTGTGACATTCATGTGCGCAGGTATCTTCAATGATAACCGAGAAACCAATAGAAGTGAAAATGTACAGTTGCAGAGAAAGGATCAATGACAAGTGCTCTTGAGAGATGAAATCACTTCGTAACTTTGAAAATGATTACAGAGAGCTAAAATACTACAAAAGGATGTAACAATGAGCTAGCATGCCATTCCAAAACTAACTAGCAACAATACAAGAGTGAGGCCAACAAAGTGAATACAATTAAGAAGATGACTTGATCCTTGAAAAAATTCATCGATGCATGCCAATGACTAGATCCAAGCCACTCAATCACCCTGTAATGCTAATCACCAACTCCACTGGGATGCCCACGCTCTGTATACTCATCACAGAAGTGACCTCCAACAGTGTGCAAGTCCACATGATTCGAATTACCCCCAATTGAGTGCCAAACATCTGTTTCTATAGACTCTAGAGTGGCCAAGGGTGGCCCTGCCAAATTCCAGCCTTAAGTGCCGCATGTGCCAAAGTGGTGGTCAAGAGGTGGAGGAGAGGACTAATTTTGGATTTGGTAGCCAACTTCAATGAGGCCCCCAATTTTAGCTTTTGACACCGCCAAAGCTTATTGGCAATATTCCCTGCATTACTTTTCACTCTGACATATCACTAACAATATATATTCCACCTCACCATGGAGCCCGTCATAAGTCGGTAGTCGCCCTCCAAGGATGTCTTCACCTAGTCGCCCAATGATGAGGAGTTAGCCAAAAGTGGTTGGTGGCCTCGCCTTCTTTTTGCTAGGATTGGTAGTCGCCTAGATTTGAGAAGCCCGAAAGTTGGTGGTCACCCATGTGCATGTAGAAGGCGAGCGATCGCCTTTGGAGAGGGTTGGGAGAAAAGAGGTGGTCGCCCTCCTTGTGTTGCCAAAACTTGGTAAAAGATGCCTCACTAGCGTCGCCCAAAAGGTGGGAACAAATAGGGTAACAGTAGTCTTATCATGGAAGGAATGGAGGTGAGGCCGCCCAACTTTTGTTGGGTAAGAGCGGGAGGAGGGGTCACCGAAGGTGAGAGTTAGGAGGAAGGTTGCCATATAATGGACATGAGGAGAGGCGGTCGCCTAATTGCCAAGGTAGACTTTGAGGGGTCGCCCAAGTCCATAGAGGTGGGTGGTGGTCGGGAGGAGAAGGGCGGAGGGTCTCCCAAGTGTCCATATAGTTGACTAAGAAAGGGCTTGCCCACTTGGGATGGTTCAAGAGGAGGAGGGTCGCCCAAGTTTTCATAGATTTAGTTGGGTCTCCCTAGAATGATGGCGTCGCCCACGCCCACTTGCAAGTATATATGGCCATTTGCAACAAGTACATACATGAAGCGCTCAACTTCGATACTTATGGTTAAGTTGAAAACAAAGTGGTATCTTAATGAATAAAGATTGGATTTCTTTCAAAGAGGTTCATATGGGCAAAGGGATGAGCAAATGGCTAGAGCTTACCAATAGAGTGTGTTTTCTGCTACATACCTGCACAGTTAAGAGTCACCAAAGTTGATTGTCTTGCATCCACTTCCTCCCAAAGATTTTGCTTCAAATTGCTCATGCTTTAACACTTTCCCGAAGTTTCTCCTCAAATAAAGTCAATGAAATGCTAGCAAGCTCACCTGCTCTACAGACCCTACAGACCCCCACATCAAGACTTTGCACCGTCCCGGTGCAACAATTCCTTTATTCGCTTATTCCTTCAAAATGAACTGCAGAAAATGAAAAGAACTATGGTATGTACAGCGAGTGATTTCTATCTGCTTGCATTAATTCAAATAACTTTTAACCCTGTAGATGTTGACCAGGGGCAGCCTTTCACCCTGCAAGTCCTCTAAATGAACTACTCCTTGTGATAATACCTTTATCACTTTGTAGGGCCCTATCCATTTAGGTGCCAATTTGGTGGATGTCGACGGGATCTGATGCACCAGGACCAAAGATCCTTCCTGTACTTCATTAGTCCTTAAATACCTGTCATGCAATCGTTTGCGTTCCTCTTGCTTTACCTGTAGTTTCCTCATTGCTGCTTCCCTATATTCTTCCAATGCCACAAGTCTTCTAATGGGAGGCTCAATTCCAATGGTTCTGGCTCCAATTTCCTTCTTGATAATAAATTCGAATGGTGCCAAGGCCTCTTTACCATATACCAAACGGAATGGGCTCTCGCCAGTGGTTCCCCTTCTAGTAGTTCGGAAAGCCCAAATTGCACCAATTAATGCTTGTGGCCAAGAACTTTGATGATCAAAGGATAATTTGCGTAAGAGCCCAATCAAAATTTTGTTAGAGCTTTCCGCTTGGCCATTTGCCCTTGGATAGTAAGCACATGACTTTTTGTGAAAGATTTTATACCTATCAAAGACGAATTGGAGCAACTGATTTACAAAGTGAGTGCCCCTATCACTAGTAATTTCAAGTGGGCAACCGAATCTTGAGAAAATACGTTTAAACAAAAACTTAGCCACTGTCAAGGCCGTGCAATCTATAGTGGCTTTAGCTTCTATCCACTTAGTTGCATAACATGTGGCCATCATAATATATTTCTTACTCCCAAGTTGACCAATTGGACTTATCGGACCAATAAAATCAAGACCCCAATGTTCAAAAGGTAGCCATCCTGTGGAGACGACTAATGGTTGAAAATTCAATTTGGTTGGCCTAGGAGCACATCTCTGGCAGATGTCGCACTCCTTAGAAAATTTGATTGCAACTTTGTATATCTGAGGCCACCATAGTCCCTTGTGGATAATTTTGTGAGCCAAATCTTCTCCCTTCATATGCCCTTCGTTGTGTGCAGCTTCAAGCAAAAAGTTTACTTCTTTTGGAAAAACACATTTTCTCAAGATATCGTCGTGACAATATTCATATAAATTTGCATCTATGAGTGAGTAAGATTTGGATTTAAGGAGTAATTTCCTCTTGTCTAATGGTGTTAGATGTTTGGGGAATTTTCCAACTGAGAGGAACTGAAGAATTCCATCATACCAATCAGTTTGCATTGTAACCAGAAAAAGAGTACTATCCACCAGTTCATCATTAATACCTGTTGCCTTTTCACTTAGAGCAGTCCTTGATACCTGATCCGCCATATAGTGCTCTTTCCCTGGCTTAATATGAATATCAAAATCAAATTCTTCAAATAGCAATAACCATCGCCAAATCCTTCCAGCTACTCTAGGCTTGTTAATCAAGTACTTTAAAGGCTGATGATCAGATATGACAATAAAATGCACACCTAGGAGGTAATGCCGAAATTTTTGAAGAGCGAATACGATAGCCAAACCTTCCCTTTCGGTAGTGTTGTAGTTCCTTTCTGCTTTGGTAAGCAATCTGCTAGCATAGGCGATAGGTTGGTCTACCTTATGTGATGATGGTTGAGCCAAGACTGCTCCAATTGCATGAAGACTAGCATCTGTATGCACATGGAACTCTAATGACCAATTAGGAAAAGTTAAAAGTGGAGCAGTACACAGCCTCAATTTTAGTTCGCAAAATGCTTTCTCAGCTTCAGGGCTCCATGAGAAAGGAACCTTCTTACTTGTAAGCCTGGACAAGGGCTTAGCTATTTCTGAATACATTCTGATAAATCGTCTATTGTCTCTTACATGGCCTAAGAAACGTTGTACTTCCTTTGGAGTTCGTGGAATCGGCATGGAGAGGATAGCAGTGATCTTTGCCGGATCAACAGTTATCCCTTCGGCCGATACTATATGACCAAGGAGAGTGCCTTTAGTGACCAAAAAATGACATTTAGCAGGATTTAACTTCAAACCTGTTTTGAGACACTGATCAAAGATTTCCTTCAGATTTTCCAAGTGATCATGGAAATCTTCAACTATTGCTCTCCTATCCGTGCCTGAAAACACTGAAAAATCATCCATAAAAATGTGCAGAAAGGTGGTTAACCATTTCCCTAGTATCAGATACATTGTTCTATTAAAGGAAGCTGGTGCATTTTTCAAGCCAAAAGCCATGCGGGTATAAACATAAGTGCCCCATGGAGTAACAAAGGCCGTTTTGTCTCTATCTTCAGGATGAATCACTATCTGGTTGTAGCCACTGAAACCATCAAGAAAACTATATAGAGTGTGTCCAACTACTTCTTCAAGCACCTGCTCTGTGAATGGTTGAGGAAAGCCATCTTGAACAGTCACCTTATTTAAAGCACGAAAATCAACGCATACTCTTATTTTGCCACTATTTTTCTTTGGTACAATGACCATGGAAGAAAGCCACCTTGAATGTTCTACTGGAACAATAATACCTGCCTCTTCCAGTTTTGTTATTTCTAGCTTTACTGCCTCTGCATACTTTGGATTGAGACGATAAGGCCTGCTTCTTGCAGGTGAAGCTCCTTCAACTAAAGGTATTCGATGTAATCCAAGGTCCTCTGGTATCCCTGTTAGGTCTTTGTAGGACCATGCAAAGACATTTTTATAGGAAAAAGTAGAGAAGTTACCTTCTATAGTAAAGAGGGATAATGCCATAACCAAGAGGCCAAGTGAACTATTTGAGGGTTCTCTTCATCTCCAAGATTTACTTCTTGAACAAACTTTTTAGAATTGGACTCACTTGAAAATTCATCCCCACTGTATGCAGGAGCGCAGTTCAATTTATGATCCAGAATTTGTTCCTTGATCCATCCTAAAGATATATTTGAAAATGGGAGTTCTCGAAGGTCAAAATTAGCCTCCTCAGATGCACGCACAACTTTGTCACTTTCAGGTCCTGCAAGCATAAAATCATCCAATTTTTCATGTTTACCTGTCTTCTCCTTACATATCATTGTAGTGGCGTCTATTGTCAAATTTTGACTATCCGGGTCTAGTGGCCCAATTAGAGGTTTCAGTCCTTCAGGAGGTGCCTGCAAAAGATAAGCTCGACTACCTTGCTTCAGAGAAGTAGTGAGTTCCAGAGGGAGGATTGGCCCATTTTGGCCACTATTGGCTAAGTGCACAACTTGGGCCTCATGACGCCCACTTGGGCTACCACCAGCTAGGTGCCCAACTTGGGCTTCCTGGTGCCCAATATGAGCGAGGTGCCTAATTTGGGCCTCATGGTGCCCAATTTTTGCTTCTTCCTCTAGTTTCTTGCAATCACATATCTTACTCTTTTCCATACTATTCAAGTGAAAAACATCAATTTTTTCCTCTTTTTGGCCTCCTTGGGTTGCTTCTATAAAATCCTCATTTACTTCACGTATCTCCACTATGCAGCATTCTGCACTCCCCATCATCCAATTTAATAGGGTATCATCTTCAGAAGGCATTACCTGAGTGTCCATTATATACCCAGTAGCCTTGTTGATGCCTGATCCTTCTTCCAAATGTATCTGTAATTGATTGTTAGTACATGTGGAAATCCATAACTTGTTCTTTCCCCAATCTTGTAGAGCCTTTGCTTGCCTTAGCCAAGGCCTTCCCAAGAGTAAAGGATAGGAGGTCTCCTGTGGCAGGGCAATAACAACAAAGTCTAGAACAAAGTGACAACCCTGCACTATCATAAGTACCTTTTCAACAATGCCAAGTGGTGCAACCCGACGTTGATGTGCTAATGTAACTGTGAAGGGTGCTGCCTTCGTGGGATTCAATTTTAGTTTCTTCATGGTGAAATCTGGCATCAAATTGATGCCATAACCTCCATCTGTGATAACACCTATGAGAGCTTCATCCTTTATAAAAACAGATAATCTTGAGCTCTGATAGTCAGCCAGGGGTGCAGGGGGAAAGTCAACCATAAAATCATCTATGCTAGGAGGTGGGCACAAGCATGCAGAGTGTATAATCTTCAACAAATCACTTCTTATTTTTGATGCCATCCTTATGAGTTGGTAGAGACTAATCTTATGATGAATACCTCTCAAGATTTCCTCAATGTTCACCTCTTGTGTGTCTTCCTGAGGACTTGTTTGTTGATCTTTTAGCAAAGTAGTCACCCTCTCATAAGCTCCTTCAATGTCTGCTTGGTCCGTCCATCCCGCCTTCTTTTCCACATCTCTATCTTTGAGTCCTTGTTGTTCCTCCCTATAGGC
Organism: Ceratopteris richardii; assembly: GCA_020310875.1. Lineage (NCBI taxonomy): Eukaryota > Viridiplantae > Streptophyta > Polypodiopsida > Polypodiales > Pteridaceae > Ceratopteris > Ceratopteris richardii. Next base: position 118,619,113 of record CM035420.1, read on the forward strand.
TGTTGCCGCTTGCCTGGCTCTAGTCATCATTGGCATTGACGAAGATGAAACAACATAAGACTGAGTGGTCATACCTTCTACTTGTGGGGAGACTGCAATCATGTGAATTAGAGGAGGGCGGCTCCTTGGGCAATCTCTGGTATAGTGATCCTTAGCATCTGGACAATGCTGACAGGGAGGTGCACCTTCGGGTAAGGAGCACTTGTTCTGTATATGGCCATACTCACCACAACGATAACACATCAGAGGCCTATTATATGTAGGCCGAGTTGGACGGGTCTCTTCTCTGTTAGGTGCATTCAAAGTACTAGCATAATATGAATCCAAAGCTTGATGGTTACCTCGTTGTTGTGCTCCCTTGAGGTAGTAGCAGTCTCTAGCTTCATGACCATCTTTGCCACATAATTGACAACTCACCTTGTTAGGAAAATTAACATTGGAATGTCCACTATTGCTGCATATTGTACACCAAACCTGTCTTCGTATGTCCTATGTAGTCCGCAATTCTTCGAGCTCACGACGAAGTTGAGCTACTTCATCAACAGTGTGGGGCGTGGCACGACCTTCTCTTCTTGGCGATTTGCTGCATTCTTAAAGCTTCCAACTCCTTCCTGAGTTGCCCGATAGGATCCAAGTCTGATGCATAATGTGGTTGGGCCTACCCTTCAAAATGTAGTCTAGCCTCCTCAATGCGCGATGTAGTTGCAACAAAATCATCAAGTGTTGCATCCAATCTAAGAGATTCACAAAGCTTCTGCTGAGATGACTTGGGCAGAGCTTTCTCTATCCATTTTTTTACCAAGAAATCACCTGGAGCATGTGGCAGACGTGAAACAAGTGCTTTTGTTCTAGTGTGAAGTTCATGAAAGGATTCGCCTGATCTCAATTTTAGGTTCTCTAGCTGATCTAGAGCTCTCTCAGAGGAGTTGCTTGGTCGGCATGTCTACGAGAATGCCATCTTCAGTGCCTCCCATGTAGTGAAGTGTCCGTCTGCATATTGACTATACCATTTGTCTGCAAGGCCTTCCAATGAAGATGGGAAGAGTACCAACATTGCATCCTCTCGGTTCTGCAATCCTCGTCCACGACATAACGAGACGAATCTCCTCACATGGTCATCCGCATCCTCATAAGCCAATCCCTTAAATGTAGGGAACTTGATGTTCAACCTAGAGAGTAAATGAGAAAGATCCTCCATTGGCACCGGTGCTTCTTCTGAAGTATGAGAGGAAAAATCTAATGTCCTCCTCAGCTTCTCTTTTGAAAGCGGGGTACAATCAAATTCGATAGAAAAGTTTAAAGGTAGAGGGGTACTAGCCAAAGGTAGAGCTGACTTCTTGAGGCTCCTTTGTACACGAAGGGGCTCTCTGTCTACTCGAGTGTGGGTCATGCACCCACTCACAGAATGCAAAAATCAGGAAATTAATGCAACAACAACTATATAGTGCACACTAGATACCTCACACAAAAATGCAAGATCCCAACGGGTGTGCCAAACTGTAGAGGAGGTACTGGGGTATCCACTTCCAACAACATCAAATTGTATACATTTCCAGTACTCCGTCTACTCAAGGGGGGTTCTCCTTAGGGAAGTATACCCTGTGACATTCATGTGCGCAGGTATCTTCAATGATAACCGAGAAACCAATAGAAGTGAAAATGTACAGTTGCAGAGAAAGGATCAATGACAAGTGCTCTTGAGAGATGAAATCACTTCGTAACTTTGAAAATGATTACAGAGAGCTAAAATAATACAAAAGGATGTAACAATGAGCTAGCATGCCATTCCAAAACTAACTAGCAACAATACAAGAGTGAGGCCAACAAAGTGAATACAATAAAGAAGATGACTTGATCCTTGAAAAATTTCATCGATGCATGCCAATGACTAGATCCAAGCCACTCAATCACCCTGTAATGCTAATCACCAACTCCACTGGGATGCCCACGCTCTGTATACTCATCACAGAAGTGACCTCCAACAGTGTGCTAGTCAACACGATTCGGATTACCCCCAATTGAGTGCCAAACATCTGTTTATATAGACTCCAGAGTGGCCAAGGGTGGCCCTGCCAAATTCCAGCCTTAAGTGCCGCACGCGCCAAAGTGGTGGTCAAGAGGTGGAGGAGAGGACTAATTTTGGATTTGGTAGCCAACTTCAATGAGGCCCCCAATTTTAGCTTCTGACACCGCCAAAGCTTAGTGGCAATATTCCCTGCATTACTTTTCACTCTGACATATCACTAACAATATATATTCCACCTCACGGTGGAGCCTATCATAAGTCGGTAGTCGCCCTCCAAGGATGTCTTCATCTAGCCGCCCAATGATGAGGAGTTAGCCAAAAGTGGTTGGTGGCCTCGCCTTCTTTTTGCTAGGATTGGTAGTCGCCTAGATTTGAGAAGCCCGAAAGTTGGTGGTCACCCATGTGCATGTAGAAGGCGAGCGATCGCCTTTGGAGAGGGTTGGGAGAGAAGAGGTGGTCGCCCTCCTTGTGTTGCCAAAACTTGGTAAAAGATGCCTGACTGGCATCGCCCAAAAGGTGGGAACAAATAGGGTAACAGTAGTCTTATCATGGAAGGAATGGAGGTGAGGCCGCCCAACTTTTGTTGGGTAAGAGCGGGAGGAGGGGTCGCCGGAGGTGAGAGTTAGGAGGAGGGTTGCCATATAATGGACATGAGGAGAGGCGGTCGCCTAATTGCCAAGGTAGACTTTGAGGGGTCGCCCGAGTCCATAGAGGTGGGTGGAAGGAGGTTCTAAGGTCGGAGAGGTTGCCAAGTTGGAGTTCGGAAGGAGAAGGGGGGAGGGTCGCCCACATGTCCATATAGTTGACTAAGAAGGGGCTTGCCCACTTGGGATGGTTCAAGAGGAGGAGGGTCACCCAAGTTTTCATAGATTTAGTTGGGTCTCCCTAGAATGATGGCGTCGCCCACGCCCACTTGCAGGTATATATGGCCATTTGCAACAAGTACATACATGGAGCGCTCAACTTTGATACTTATGGTTAAGTTGAAAACAAAGTGGTATCTTAATGAATAAAGATTGGAGTTCTTTCAAAGAGGTTCATATAGGCAAAGGGGTGAGCAAATGGCTAGAGCTTGCCAATAGAGTGTGTTTTTTGCTACATACCTGCACAGTTAAGAGTCACCAAAGTTGATTGTCTTGCATCCACTTCCTCCCAAAGATTTTGCTTCAAATTGCTCATGCTTTAACACTTCCCCGAAGTTTCTCCTCAAATAAAGTCAATGAAATGCTAGCAAGCTCACCTCCTCTACAGACCCTACAGACCCCCACATCAAGACTTTGCACCATCCCGGTGCAACAATTCCTTTATTCGCTTATTCCTTCAAAATGAACTGCAGAAAATGAAAAGAACTATGGTATGTACAACGAGTGATTTCCATCTGCTTGCATTAATTCAAATAACTTTTCACCCTGGAGATGTTGACCAGGGGTAGCCTTTCACCCTGCAAGTCCTCTAAATGAACTGCTCCTTGTGATAATACCTTTATCACTTTGTAGGGCCCTATCCATTTAGGTGCCAATTTGGTGGATGTCGACGGGATCTGATGCACCACGACCAAAGATCCTTCCTGTACTTCATTAGTCCTTAAATACTTGTCATGCAATTGTTTGCGTTCCTCTTGCTTTAGCTGCAGTTTCCTCATTGCTTCTTCCCTATATTCTTCCAATGCCACAAGTCTTCTAATGGGAGGCTCAATTCCAATGGTTCTGGCTCAAATTTCCTTCTTGATAATAAATTCGAATGGTGCCAAGGCCTCTTTACCATATACCAAACGGAATGGGCTCTCGCGAGTGGTTCCTCTTCTAGTAGTTCGGAAAGCCCAAATTGCACCGATTAATGCTTGTGGCCAGGAACTTTGATGATCAACGGATAATTTACGTAAGAGCCCAATCAAAATTTTGTTAGAGCTTTTCGCTTGGCCATTTGCCCTTGAATAGTAAGCACATGACTTTTTGTGAAAGATTTTATACCTATCAAAGACGAATTGGAGCAACTGATTTACAAAGTGAGTGCCCCTATCACTAGTAATTTCAAGTGGGCAACCGAATCTTGAGAAAATACGTTTAAACAAAAACTTAGCCACTGTCAAGGCCGTGCAATCTATAGTGGCTTTAGCTTCTATCCACTTAGTTGCATAACATGTGGCCATCATACTATATTTCTTACTCCCAGGTTGACCAATTGGACTGATCGGACCAATAAAATCAAGACCCCAACGTTCAAAAGGTAGCCATCCTGTGGAGACGACTAATGGTTGAAAATTCAATTTGGTTGGCCTAGGAGCACATCTCTGGTAGATGTCGCACTCCTTAGCAAATTTGATTGCATCTTTGTATATCTGAGGCCACCATAGTCCCTTGTGGATAATTTTGTGAGCCAAATCTTCTCCCTTCATATGCCCTTCGTTGTGTGCAGCTTCAAGCAAAAAGTTTACTTCTTTTGGAAAAACACACTTTCTCAAGATACCGTCGTGACAATATTTATATAAATTTCCATCTATGAGTGAGTAAGATTTGAATTTAAGGAGTAATTTCCTCTTTTCTAATGGTGTTAGATGTTTGGGGAATTTTCCAACTAAGAGGAACTGAAGAATTCCATCATACCAATCAGTTTGCATTGTAACCAGAAAAAGAGTACTATCCACCAGTTCATCATTAATACCTGTTGCCTTTTCACTTAGAGCAGTCCTTGATACCTGATCCGCCATATAGTGCTCTTTCCCTGGCTTAATATGAATATCAAAATCAAATTCTTGAAATAGCAATAACCATCGCCAAATCCTTCCAGCTACTCTAGGCTTGTTAATCAAGTACTTTAAAGGCTGATGATCAGATATGACAATAAAATGCACACCTAGGAGGTAATGCCAAAATTTTTGAAGAGCGAATACGATAGCCAAACCTTCCCTTTCGGTAGTGCTGTAGTTCCTTTCTGCTTTGGTAAGCAATCTGCTAGCATAGGCGATAGGTTGGTCTACCTTATATGATGATGGTTGAGCCAAGACTGCTCCAACTGCATGAAGACTAGCATCTGTATGCACATGGAACTCTAATGAATAATTAGGAATAGTTAAAAGTGGAGCAGTACATAGCCTCAATTTTAGTTCGCAAAATGCTTTCTCAGCTTCAGGGCTCCATGAGAAAGGAACCTTCTCACTTGTAAGCCTGGACAAGGGCTTAGCTATTTCTGAATACATTCTGATAAATCGTCTATGGTATCCTGCATGGCCTAAAAAACTTTGTACTTCCTTTGGAGTTCGTGGAGTCGGCATGGAGAGGATAGGTGTGATCTTTTCCAGATCAACAGTTATCCCTTCGGCCGATACTATATGACCAAGGAGAGTGCCTTTAGTGACCAAAAAATGACAATTAGCAGGATTTAACTTCAAACCTGTTTTGAGACACTGCTCAAAGATTTCCTTCAGATTTTCCAAGTGATCATGGAAATCTTGAGCTATTGCTCTCCTATCCGTGCCTGAAAACACTGAAAAATCATCCATAAAAATGCACAGAAAGGTGGTTAACCATTTCCCTAGTATCAGATACATTGTTCCATTAAAGGAAGCTGGTGCATTTTTCAAGCCAAAAGCCATGCGGGTATAAACATAAGTGCCCCATGGAGTAACAAAGGCCGTTTTGTCTCTATCTTCAGGATGAATCACTATCTGGTTGTAGCCACTGAAACCATCAAGAAAACTATATAGAGTGTGTCCAGCTACTTCTTCAAGCACCTGCTCTATGAATGGTTGAGGAAAGCCATCTTGAACAATCACCTTATTTAAAGCACGAAAATCAATGCATACTCTTATTTTGCCACTATTTTTCTTTGGTACAGTGACCATGGAAGAAAGCCACCTTGAATGTTCTACTGGAACAATAATACTTGCCTCTTCTAGTTTTGTTATTTCTAGCTTTACTGCCTCTGCATACTTTGGATTGAGACAATAAGGCCTGCTTCTTGCAGGTGAAGCTCCTTCAACTAAAGGTATTCGATGTAATCCAAGCTCCTCTGGTATCCCTGTTAGGTCTTTGTAGGACCATGCGAAGACATTTCCATAGGAAAAAAGTAGAGAAGTTACCTTCTGTAGTAAAGAGGGATAATGCCATAACCAAGAGGCCAAGTGAACTATTTGGGGGTTCTCTTCATCTCCAAGATTTACTTCTTGAACAAACTTTTCAGAATTGGACTCACTTGAAAATTCATCCCCACTGTATGTAGGAGCGGAGTTCAATTTATGATCCACAATCTGTTCCTTGATCCATCCTAAAGGTATATTTGAAAATGGGAGTTCTTGAAGGTCAAAATTAGCCTCCTCAGATGCACGCACAACTTTGTCACTTTCTGGTCCTGCAAGCATAAAATCATCCAATTTTTCATGTTTACCTGTCTTCTCCTTACATATCATTGTAGTGGCGTCTATTGTCAAATTTTGACTATCCGGGTCTAGTGGCCCAATTAGAGGTTTCAGTCCTTCAGAAGGTGTCTGCAAAAGATAAGCTCGACTACCTTGCTTCAGAGAAGTAGTGAGTTCCAGAGGGAGGATTGGCCCATTTTGGCCACTATTGGCTAAGTGCACAACTTGGGCCTCATGACGCCCACTTGGGCTACCACCAGCTAGGTGCCCAACTTGGGCTTCCTGGTGCCCAATATGAGCGAGGTGCCTAATTTGGGCCTCATGGTGCCCAATTTTTGCTTTTTCCTCTAGTTTCTTGCGATCACATATCTTACTCTTTTCCATACTGTTCAAGTAAAAAACATCAATTTTTTCCTCTTTTTGGCCTCCTTGGGCTGCTTCTATAAAATCCTCATTTACTTCACGTATCTCCACTGTGCAGCATTCTGCACTCCCCATCATCCAATTTAATAGGGTATCATCTTCAGAAGGCATTACCTGAGTGTCCATTGTATACCCAGTAGCCTTGTTGATGCCTGATCCTTCTTCCAAATGTATCTGTAATTGATTGTTAGTACATGCGGAAATCCATAACTTGTTCTTTCCCCAATCCTGTAGAGCCTTTGCTTGCCTTAGCCAAGGCCTTCCCAAGAGTAAAGGATAGGAGGTCTCCTGTGGCAGGGCAATAACAACAAAGTCTAGAACAAAGTGACAACCCTGCACTATCATAAGTACCTTTTCAACAATGCCAAGTGGTGCAACCCGACGTTGATCTGCTAATGTAACTGTGAAGGGTTCTACCTTCGTGGGATTCAATTTTAGTTTCTTCATGGTGAAATCTGGCATCAAATTGATGCCAGAACCTCCATCTGTGATAACACCTGTGAGAGCTTCATCCTTTATAAAAACTGATTGTCCGCAATTCTTTGAGCTCACGACGAAGTTGAGCTACTTCATCAACAGTGTGGGGCGGGGGCGGCGGCACGACCTTCTCTTCTTGGCAACTTTGCTGCATTCTTAAAGCTTTCAACTCCTTCCTGAGTTTCCCGATAGGATCCAAGTCTGATGCATAATGTGGTTGGGCCTCCCCTTCAAAATGTAGTCTAGCCTCCTCAATGCGCGATGCAGTTGCAACAAAATCATCAAGTGTTGCATCCAATCTAAGAGATTCACAATGCTTCTGCTGAGATGATTTGGGCAGAGCTTTCTCTATCCATTTTTTAACCAAGAAATCACCTGGAGCATGTGGCAGACGTGAAACAAGTGCTTTTGTTCTAGTGTGAAGTTCATGAAAGGATTCACCTGATCTCAGTTTTAGGTTCTCTAGCTGATCTAGAGCTCTCTTAGAGGAGTTGCTTGGTCGGAATGTCTACGAGAATGCCATCTTCAGTGCCTCCCATGTAGTGAAGTGTCCGTCTGCATATTGACTATACCATTTGTCTGCAAGGCCTTCCAATGTAGATGGGAAGAGTACCAACATTGCATCCTCTCGGTTCTGCAATCCTCGTCCACGGCATAACGAGAAGAATCTCCTCACATGGTCATCCGCATCCTCATAAGCCAATCCCTTAAATGTAGGGAACTTGATGTTCAACCTAGAGAGTAAATGAGAAAGATCCTCCATTGGCACCGGTGCTTCTTCTGAAGTATGAGAGGAAAAATCTAATGTCCTCCTCAGCTTCTCTTTTGAAAGCGGGGTAGAATCCAATTCGATAGAAAAATTTAAAGGTAGAGAGGTACTAGCCGAAGGTAGAGCTGACTTCTTGAGGCTCCTTTGTACACGAAGGGGCTCTCTGTCTACTCGAGTGTGGGTCATGTACCCACTCACAGAATGCAAAAGTCAAGAAATTGATGCAACAACAACTATATAGTGCACACTAGATACCTCACACAAAAATGCAAGATCCCACTGGGTGTGCCAAACTGTAGAGGAGGTACTGGGGTATCCACTTCCAACAACATCAAATTATATACATTTCAAGTACTCCGTCTACTCAAGGGGGGTTCTCCTTAGGGAAGTATACCCTGTGACATTCATGTGCGCAGGTATCTTCAATGATAACCGAGAAATCAATAGAAGTGAAAATGTACAGTTGCAGAGAAAGGATCAATGACAAGTGCTCTTGAGAGATGAAATCACTTCGTAACTTTGAAAATGATTACAGAGTGCTAAAATACTACAAAAGGATGTAACAATGAGCTAGCATGCCATTCCAAAACTAACTAGCAACAATACAAGAGTGAGGCCAACAAAGTGAATACAATAAAGAAGATGACTTGATCCTTGAAAAAATTCATCGATGCATGCCAATGACTAGATCCAAGCCACTCAATCACCGTGTAATGCTAATCACCAACTCCACTGGGATGCCCACGCTCTGTATACTCATCATAGAGTGACCTCCAATAGTGTGCTAGTCCACACGATTCGGATTGCCCCCATTTGAGTGCCAAACATCTGTTTATATAGACTCCAGAGTGGCCAAGGGTGGCCCTGCCAAATTTCAGCCTTAAGTGCCGCACGCGCCAAAGTGGTGGTCAAAAGGTGGAGGAGAGGACTAATTTTGGATTTGGTAGCCAACTTCAATGAGGCCCCCAATTTTAGCTTCTGACACCGCCAAAGCTTAGTGGCAATATTCCCTTCATTACTTTTCACTCTGACATATCACTAACAATATATATTCCACCTCACGGTGGAGCCCGTCATAAGTCGGTAGTCGCCCTCCAAGGATGTCTTCACCTAGTCGCCCAATGATGAGGAGTTAGCCAAAAGTGGTTGGTGGCCTCGCCTTCTTTTTGCTAGGATTGGTAGTCGCCTAGATTTGAGAAGCCCGAGAGTTGGTGGTCACCCGTGTGCATGTATAAGGCGAGCGATCGCCTTTGGAGAGGGTTGGGAGAAAAGAGGTGGTCGCCCTCCTTGTGTTGCCAAAACTTGGTAAAAGATGCCTGATTGGCGTAGCCCAAAAGGTGGGAACAAATAGGGTAACAGTAGTCTTATCATGGAAGGAATGGAGGTGAGGCCACCCAACTTTTGTTGGGTAAGAGCGGTAGGAGGGGTCACCGGAGGTGAGAGTTAGGAGGAGGGTTGCTATATAATGGACATGAGGAGAGGCGGTCGCCTAATTGCGAAGGTAGACTTTGAGGGGTCGCTCGAGTCCATAGAGGTGGGTGGAAGGAGGTTCGAAGGTCGGAGAGGTCGCCAAGTTGGAGTTCGGGAGGAGAAGGGGGGAGGGTCGCCCAAGTGTCCATATAGTTGACTAAGAAGGGGCTCGCCCAGTTGGGATGGTTCAAGAGGAGGATGGTCGCCCAAGTTTCTTGGTGACTAGGAGGAGGCTCGCCCACTTGGGATGGTTCAAGAGGAGGAGGGTCGCCCAAGTTTTCATAGATTTAGTTGGGTCTCCCTAGAATGATGGCGTCGCCCACGCCCACTTGCAAGTATATATGGCCATGTGCAACAAGTACATACATGAAGCGCTCAACGTCGATACTTATGGTTAAGTTGAAAACAAAGTGGTATCTTAATGAATAAAGATTGGAGTTCTTTCAAAGAGGTTCATATGGGTGAAGGGGTGAGCAAATGGCTAGAGCTTGCCAATAGAGTGTGTTTTCTGCTACATACCTGCATAGTTAAGAGTCGCCAAAGTTGATTGTTTTGCATCCACTTCCTCCCAAAGATTTTGCTTCAAATTGCTCATGCTTTAACACTTCCCCAAAGTTTCTCCTCAAATAAAGTCAATCAAATGCTAGCAAGCTCACCTGCTCTACAGACCCTACAATCATTTAGTTTTCTAGATTGTTATTTAGGTAGTAATGCATATGCTAGTCAACCAAAGATACAAAAATGAATAACAAATGGCTTGTGACACTTGTTACGTAGATATGTTGCACACATAATAACCTCAAGACAAGAGATGTGGTAAAGCTTGATGTTTGACCATACACCTTGTCTTTTCCATGAGAAAAATATTATTCCTTAAAAAATCTATTTTGTTGAGGTGTATATGGCACTGCACACTTATTTTTTATCTCACATTTAGCCACAAATGCATTAAATTATAAGATCTATATCCCCCCCTCCATGAGAATGGAGGGTGGCCATTTTACATGCTGATAAATTTTCAACCATAACAAGGAACTGTTTGAAACCCGTAAACACTTCGAACTTTGCTTTCAATTGATACACCCATGCATGCGTAAAAAATTCATCAATGAAATTCACAAAGTATAGGTAATTCCCAACTAAAGGTGTCCATAGGACCACAAACATTTCTATGAATAAGTTGCACTTTATGTGCAACTCTAATTAAACCATCTTTTGGGAAGGAGGAATGTTGTATTTTGTTGTCTCAAGTTTGGGTAAAGAGAAAACCATTTTAGATTTATATAGGCAAAGCAAACTATCAAAATTTAGATGAACAAAGCACACATGCCAAAGCTTTGCATGTGAGATAGCCTAAGAAACATGAAATACACATGCTGAATCATTCACAAATTTTGCATAGTCTAGAAGCTTATACAAAACATGGCATAAAATGCGAGAAGACATGACCATTCAAGAGATCATGAAGTCTACATTTGTTGTCAAGAAACATAACAACCAAACCAATCTTGGCCAATGTTGAAAATGACAAAATATTTTTCTTGATCCCTCACACATATAAGACATCTAACAATGTGAAAAAACTCCCATCAAAAGTAGTCAAAATTTCTTTTCAACTCCCATTACAAGATAAGAGGAGTTGATAGCACATATGAAAATATTCCTTGTATGACAGGTTCAAGTGAAGTGAAGAAACTATGCCAGAAGGTAATATGTGTGGTTGCATCACTATCAAAGTACTGAATACCCGAGTCTACATGCATACATTACTCATGACAAGATGGGTCACAAGTACAAACAGTGGTAAATTCCCATTCTTCATTTTGAAAAAGCCTAGGAGGCTCTGTTTAGATGTAGAGGCCTTTGCAAAAACCATTTCAGTGTCTTACTTCTTTGCCTCCTTTGTAGCCAATTTAGGAAAAATCTTTATGACGTGATTACTTGTGTTACAATATTTTGCATAATTGTTTTTGATTTTTAGTTTTCTTATCATCTTTGTCTTCCTTATTTGCTTATGCATTATTAACAGATTTTTGCTTAATAATTAATCAGCTCCATTTACCTTTTCCCTTCTAACTAGTTAAAAAATCTTGATATGCAACATGCATAATTGACCTATTCCACCTAGATTGATCTTCTTGCAACAAATTATAGACTAACTCCTCAAAGCTCAAGGCATTTTGATTGCTTTTCATTATGAGATAAAGAGTATAAGCAATGAATGGGCTTGTGCATCTTTGCCATCCCAATGAAGTTGCTTTACATAAGGTGCAATAAGAGTTGTAACATGGCAAGAAAATTGAAGGTGATCATCTTCAACACCATCTGCATCACATAGAATAATTGTATTTGTAGGTTTAGTAGGATATTTTCAACACCCTACCATATATTCCCCAACCCTTTTTCAACACCTTGTCAATGGGTTATTAGTCGCATTCAACTTATCCTCAACAACCAACATATGGAGTAGATAATTGCTTTTAGCCATGGCTAGTGACAAAATACCCTGATGCAAAAAATTAATTGATCTCAAAAAGTTGAAGAGAAACACTCTATTGAGCTATGCTAAGCATGTAGCAAAATTCGAGTCGCTTGTATTGGGAATTGAAATTTTCACATATGTTTGGCACAAACATATGAAATTTCTTGCACAATCACTACAATAGAGAATTCAAAGGTCAAAATTAGCTCGAGTCAAAATTTTCACACCACAGAGAAAAGCGGTTTCAAACCGCTAATCATCTCGAGTATGCTCATCAATTTTTGCATGATTGAAAGGTGTCATTGACACCCAAGAGGAAGCGACGACCTGCTCTTTTACCAATTTTTTGCGTTTGAGGTCTATGGAATCACATGAATAACACAAAGAAGATGAAGAAGAATCTTTGAGCACAAAAAAATAATGAATGTATTCCCAAATGAATGTACACAAATAAGTGAATCGATATAATTAGTATGGGTTGCATCTCAACATAACATGGATAATGTAGGTGTGTGTAGGGAGAAATTATGATGGAGCTTTTCTCTTGGAGGTGCTTACTTGGGAAAGATATGTAACATGGAGAATCTGAACATGCACATGGAGGGGCTATGCCAGAGTTTTTCTCTTGGAGGTGGTGCCTTTTGAAGGTGAGATAACACACATAGGGAGGAGATATGTCAAGCTTTTCTCTTGACTCTGTGTATCTAGTTTGGGACTTGGAGATGTTGGTCATTTGCAAATTTGGGTTTTTGGTTGGAGCTCCTCTATCATCATGCGACCATCATTGTTTTGCCCTGTCCTTCATCTCTCATGGTGGCCTTGTCCATGTGGGGCATCATTTCTCCAATTATCTCTATCACATCTTGTCTCGAGTTGATGCCCTAGGCTCCCCCTATCATGATAGATCCCATTACCATAGAGTCCTGGACTGGTTTGTTTGTGCCTTTTTGTGATAGGAACTTTTTCTATAGCCATTTTTTATGGCAGGACCCTCTTCATGATGTCACGACTATCTCGAGGGCAAGCTCATCTGAACACAATACCTCTATTGTGGCTAAGTGAGTGATAAATGTTGACTAGGTAGTGCATCATGGTTAGTGGGTCTCCTGAGTGGTTGGGTGCCTTTGCTATTCTCCTTTGTATTCTTTTTAAAAGTCTTCTACTTTTGGGTTTTTGCTCATATGATATAAAGATTAATGAAAGAGTAAAACAAGATTCCTCATTCAATGGGTCAAACATTTAGAAGTGAACACTTTCAATATTAAGACAAAAAATTTAACCTTTAGATATTTTTGTGAAATTAGAGATAAAAAAAAGAAAATATGGAGTGAAAAAAAGAGAGGAAGACAAAGAAAAAGAAAAGAGAGAAGGAAAAAAAGAGAGAAAAAAACAAAATATAAAAGAGAGAAAAAAGAGAAAAAAGAGAAGGAAAAAAATAAGAGAGAAAAGTGAAAAGAAGAAAAGGAGAAAAAAAGGAAGGTAAATGATTTTGTGAAAAGAAAGAAGAGGTGATTTCTTTGATAAAAAAGTGGTTATTTCCTCCTTGGAAAAGGTTCTGCCTCTTGCTTATTTCCCTTTTCCCATTGATCTCTCTCGATCCGAAATATGAGAGGGTTGATTCCCTTGTTGGTGGTTCATAACAGGTCCGATAGGGGAAGAGAAGGCATCAAGTGCATCTCTAGAACTCTTTGGGATTAAACCTTCAGTTTTCACCTTTTCTAGGGTGGATATTTTGTGGAAAGAACAAGAACTAGAGAGGGTCTACCTCATTAGAACAAATGTTTTGATCCTAAGCCTCCTTTTGAATCCTTCAAATAATGGTTCTGAAAGGAGTGGTTTCCTCATGGCTTGATTGTTAGCAAGTGTTAGTTTTTGGTAGCAAACTATGTTCTTGTGATATTTGAAAATGATGAAATTGCCTTCCAAGTCTTGCAAGTTGGTTGGCATTGGATATGTGTGGCAAAAATTATGCCTCTTCAAGTGATTCCTAGATTTGATCCCAAATAAGTCAAAACTACCACGATGTCTACTTTGGATGGAATTCCCTAACCTTCCCTACTTCCTTTATGGATTTATTAGAGATATCGTTATGCCCACCGGTCAACAGTTGGCCTCTAGGGAAGATATCAAAGGTTTGATCTATGAAAGTGTGGTGTACTCCATCAACACGAGATGGAAACTATAGCTTTGCATTGAAGTGGATCTTAACTTGGATCTACCCTAAAAAATCAGCATAGAAATTGGCAAAGAAAAGCCTCTAGAATAGGAACTAGTTTACAAAAACTTGCCTAATGCCTATTTTACTACGAGAATATGATCAAAGATTTCATGTTAAGAAAAAACATTTACAAAGAAACAAAAACGCTCAGATTATGGTTAACAAGGTTACTATGACCCAAAGAGGTGGAGCATGTGGTCGCAAGATTGTTCACTAGATTTTGAGAAAGTTAAAGAAACACAATTTATTGGGCATAGCTCTGAGGGCTTCAAGAAAGTGAGGTGTAGAAGGAGAAGCCACCCTAAAGGGTGGTTTAGGGAGGAGTCCCTTTTGATCGGTCCCTAAAACCAATATCTTTTGTAATCTAGAAAGTGAGATCAATCTTTGAGATTACCCAAGTGAAATGGATCAACTCTGACTTGCAATGATGAGGAAAACCTATAAAATTATGTCATAAGAAAGCAAGCCAATCAAGAAGGACACACCACTAGAAAAAAGGATGGATTCACCACCAACAAAGAGGATATTCCTGAGAGTGTTAGTTTGATAATTGGATCAACGATTCCTAATCAAGTTTTAGAATCAATAGAAATTGTGGTGTCTTAGAAAGTGAAGTACCAAGCAAGGTTTCCTTGGAAGAGCCAACTCAAAGGATGACTCTTGTGCAAGGATACTCGGCTACAAGAAGAAGAGACCAAGAGAAAAAAAAGAAAAAGAGGGACAAGTCCTTATCCAACAAAGATCGTGCCTTTGTAAATGATTGTCGTTCCTTTTAACATCCGAGGGATGTCTAACCCCCCAAGAGCAGCCGTAATTTTTCAATGGATTTGAGATAAAAGTGTCAACCCAAAATTCATATATCTTCAAGAGATCAAAATTCATGGTGAAGAACTTCAAAAGAGAATTAAAAGTATTTCGACATTTCATGTGGTTTTCCACACAACACTTGAGGGGGAGCACTGGTGTCTCTATAGGCTTCAAGCCAGCCTAGCATGCTTTTTTGGTAGAAATCTTGGTGGTCCAGAACCATTGGTGGCTCACTTCTTCCTTTAAGGGCCCTCTCCAATTCACCATTGCTTCAGTGTATCACCTAATCTCATCACAAAAAGATGACTACTTGGCATTCTTTGGACTCTCTTCCCTTAAAGGACATCCTATGTGGGGACTTTAATATGTGATAAATGGAGCCAAAGAGGGAAGATTATTGATGGTCTTGAGAAAGACGTCTAGGACAAGGTTAACCTCCACCATGTTTTGCTGGAGTTAAAAGATGAGCATGGCTTATCTCAGTCAAACCTCTAGTCAAGTGCTGATTTGTGAAAAGCTTTATAGCACATAATATCATTGATAAGATGGGTCCCTATCCTTGGATAAAGCTATATAACATAAAATATCGTTGATAAGGTGTATAACACATAATATCATTGACATAAACTATATAACACATAATATCATTGATAAGATGGGTCCCCTATCCTTCTCACAATGTATGGATTTAGTTTTGTTGGATTAGTATCCAATGGTTCTTACCTTCAAGCCATAGTTAAAGCATAGGGAAAATCCTTGATTTCATGCTAATCCTTCACCCTCTCCCTTCCTTTTGTTCAATGTGTGATCACCTTGATTTGGAATGATGCCTTTCGCACCCACACCTCTTAGGCGAAGAGTTGGAAGTTGACTACCAAGGAAACAATATTCTCTTAACAAGGCTCAAAAGAAGATTCGAAGCATTCAACATGCTAGAAGGGAAAATATCTATCATAGGCTTCAACATCCAAGGTCTGAAGTAATAAGGGAAAATCCCACCTCTAGTTTGGGATACAAAAATTAGAAGCAAGCTTAGATATGAAGAGGAAATTCAAAGAAAGAATCTTCAGGTTTACTTTAAAGATTGGTGGGTGAAGAAAGCAAATAAAAAAACTAAAGTAATGTGAAAAATCCTGAAGAAGAAACAGTACAAGGAAGAGGCCTCACTCATGATTGACAACCACAAGGTGGAATTCACTATCGACAAAGAGAATACGATACTAATTTTCAACCATTTCATTCAACTTTTGGGGGTTTCCACTTTGCTTTCTTCTCAAAGACATGATTATATGGCCACCATTGCTAGAATTAAAACCAAAATAATTCCACAAACTATGATGCATTCAACAATAAGAAAAAGAGGGACAAATCGTTATCCAACAAATATCATGCCTTTGTAAATGATTGTGGTTCCTTTCAAATTCTGAGGGATGTCTAACCCCCCAAGAGACATTGTAATTGGTCAATGGCTTCGAGATAAAAGTGTCAACCCAAAATTCATCTATCTTCAAGAGATCAAAATTGATGGCGAAGAACTTTAAAAGAGAATTAAAAGTATTTTGACATTTCATTTGTGGTTTTCCACACAACAGTTGAGGGGGAGCAGTGGTGTCTCTATAGGCTTCAAGCCAGTCTAGCATGCTTTTTTGGTGTAGATCTTGGTGGACCAGAACCATTGGAGCCTCACTTCTTCCTTTAAGGGCACTCTCCAATTCACCATTGCTTCAGTTTATGCACCTAATCTTGACACAAAAGGATGACTACTTGGCATTCTTTGGACTCTCTTCCCTTAAAGAACATCCTATGGGGGGGACTTTAATATCTGATAAATAGAGCCAAAGAGGATATGGGTCCCCTATCCTTCTCACAATTTTTGGACTTAGTTTTGTTGGATCAATATCCAATGGTTCTTACCTTCAAGTCATCGTTAAATCACAGGAAAACTCCTTAGTTTCATGCTGATCCTTCACCCTCTCCCTTCCTTTGGTTCAATGTGTGATCGCCTTGATTTGGAATGAGGCCTTTTGCACCCACATCTCTCGGGCCAAGAGTTGGAAGTTGGTTGTCAAGCAGACAATATTCTCTTAACAAGGCTCAAAAGAAGATTCAAAGCATTCAACATGCTAGAAGGGAAAATATTTATCATAGGCTTCAACATCCAAGGTGTGAAGTAATATGGGAAAATCCCACCTCTAGTTTGGGATACAAAAAATTAGAAGCAAGCTTAGATATGAAGAGAAAATTCAAAGAAAGAATCTTCAGGTTTACTTTAAAGATTGGTGGGTGAAGAAAGCTAATAAAAAAACCAAAGTAATGTGAAAACTCTTGAAGAAGAAATAGTAGAAGGAAGAGGTCGCATTCATGATTGACAACCATAGGGTGGAATTCACTATTGATAAATAGAATACAATACTAATTTTCAACTATTTCATTCAATTTTTGGGGGTTTCCACTCCGCTTTCTTCTCAAAGACATGATTATATGGTCACCATTGCTAGAATTAAAACCCAAATATTTCCACAAATTATGATGCATTTTCTTGATTTCTCATCATCAACACAAATATTTTAGAAGTTATTGATCCTTTACCCAAAGGTAAAAGTCTTAGGCTAGATGGTCTCATGAACTTTCAAGACATTAAGGCATATTTTGGTGACCCTGTTATGCTTGGTATGGCATGAAGCCCTACATTTTGGTGCTTTGCCTAAGTGAATCAATGGAGTGACTAAGCTTATTCAAAAAAAAAAAGTGGAAACAAGATTGAAAATTGGCGGCCTATCACTATGCTGCAAATTGGTTATATGATCTTTGCAAAGGTTCTTTCTAATCGTATAGCTTACTATCTTCTCTCATAGATCAATGAGGATAAAAAAGGGTTCATAAAGGGTAGATCCATCCTAGAGGCCATAATTGATGTGTGGGAAGGCCTCGACTTTGCTAAGAAGTCTTCTCAAAATGTTCTCTTCATCAAGATCGACTTTGACAAAGCTTATGAAAGACTCGAGTAGGACTTCATTCTCCAATCCCTGAAAGAACTTAATAGTGGCTCTAAATTCATCAAGAAGATCTCAATGCTTATGGGAAAGGTCTTTGCTTACATTAATATCAATGACCAACTCTCTCAGTTGATTAGTTTGAAACACTCTATTAGATGGGGCTCCCCCTTGACTCCTCTTCTCTTTGCTATTACTACTGATGGCCTTAGTTGATTCGTTAATCATAATGCCCAACTTGTTCATATCCATGGGGTGTTGCTTCCCCAAAACTAGTACATGAGGATCATGAGACTCTTCCACGATGACATGAATACATTTTTGCATAATGATTTTAATACTATCACTTTTTTGGAAATGTTTGAACCCTTTTTGTGTTGCTTCTAAATCTAGAGTAAACCACTCATGAAACAATTCTAAAGGAGATTTCTAGGCCCTCTATGCAATTTCTTGTCGAACAAGGATGTCAGGACCTCCCTAGTGGACAAATCGTATGTCTACTTGGGATTCCAATGGGTTTTGATGTCTCTATGGGTGAGTGGTGAGATTGGGTTCTTGCCAAGCTCAATAATAAATATGATTAATGAAAGAGCATGCAACTCAACTTGGTAGGGCATGCTATGGTGATCAATGACTTCCTTCTTGCATTAATTATTTATTTTTTGGCATGTTGGAGGCCAAAAGAAAAAGATTTAGTGAAGTTGAAAAGAATCTTTCTAAATTTCCTCTGGACAAGAGATTCAAATAGGAGAGGTGTGACCAAAATCAAACGGGACATTTGTGAAAACCAAAAAGATTCTGGAGAGTTGGGCATTTTGGACATTAAGGGAATGGCAGATAAATTGGTAGCGAAATGGATGATTAATGCTTGTTGCAATGTGAAAGCTTCTTGACAAAATTGATTCTCAAAAGAAGATTTTCTCTTATGCTCGTTGGACTTCCTAGGTGGAATGGACTTGATTTACTCACTTTGATGTCTTCTCCTTTTTCAGTGACTCTCAAAGGTTTTTACTTAGTTTTCTCTTTGTGGAAGAGTTGGAACAAAGTGAAACCCTACTTCATGTTCACGAAAGATTGGAAGTGGGCTCCTAATATTAGAGAAATCATTCTACCTAGTTTCCAATTGAGAGAATCAAAGAAATTAACTCATAGAACCTCCAAAGGGAAAAGTAACTATGGAACAAAGGATTTTGTATGTGGAACAATCTCGCAAATAAAAAGAGAAGATATTGAACTAGATTTGAGGGCATTGACCTAGATAGAAGAGTTGATTATGAAGATTGGTCCCTATTAAGTCACATAATCAATACTTTGGGAAACCTAAAGACTGATCTCCTTCTCGGTCATGATGGCCGATGGATTGAAGGGATAAGATGGATCAATGGGAACAACTTGGATAAGATGTTGAGTATCAAGAAGATCCTACATCTTTTTATTTCCCTTAACAAGAGGTGGTGTCTAAACTAACCCCATATTAGACAGGATTTTTAAGTTCTTGGATGTTTTATCCTCTCATAGAGACAAAAAGACCCATTCTTATGTGGCGAATTCTTCACCAGGGAATTCAAACTAATGTTTGTTGATATATTTTGATGGTGATATGTGTGAATAGCCTTAGGACAATTGGGGAACTTTTTTCCCTCTTTAGAAGTTCCCCTCCTTTTTTATATACACCTATAACCCTAATGGGTCACCTATCTTTGTAAATTCATTTGGTAATACATTCGATATTGTGTGCTCTGATCCAAGCTTCTTCTTCTTCCTTGTGATGTTCATGTGCTTCTAGGAACCTTAAAATCCAACTATTGGTATTAGAGAAGGTCCCTACTTTATCTAGGGTAGCTCAAAGCTTGCTATAGGTATAACAAAGCTCAATAGGGTAGTTTTTTCAAATTTTTGAGATACAATCATTTTCTTGCATCAAGGTGTTTTAGTTAGTGGCCACGGTGAAAGCAATGATGTATTCCATATGTTGGTTGTTGATGAAAAGTTGGATGGTATCAATTACCCATTGTGGGCATATATAATGCATGATGTATTGATAGCAAAAGGATAGTGGAATATTGTGCACAGTGTTGAAAAACGACCTAGTACACCTGCAAATACAGTTATTGAAGGTGATGTAAATGGTGTTGAAGAGGACAATCTTCAAATTCCTATTTGTGCTATGGTTCCTATTGCACCTACTTTAGAGCAACTTCGTTGGGATGGCAGAGATGTTCATGCACATGCATTGATAGATTTTTTTTCAAACATGCCATTATCCCTCATATTTGCTCTTGCAAAACAACAAAGGATGATTGGGAAACAATTACCATTTTGTACTAGGCAAGAAATGAGGCTCGTCTTGCTTACCTTAGAAAATAATAGGAGATTCTATGGAAATTTTTTTGACAAAGATAAAAGATTTGAAAGAGCAATTGATTTCTGCAGATGAATTCTTGCTAGATAGTTCATTGGTACAAACCATTCTTAATGGTCTTTCTGATTCATATCAAAGTTTTGCTTCTACTCCAATTGATGATGATAGTCAATCCAACTACCTTAACTTTTGAGGAGTTAGTATCTATTTTATTACAAGAAGATCAATCTAAGTAGAACAGGTCCATTTAGCATATTATAGATTAAGCTTTCTTAGCTAGTCAGAAGGGCAAAGGTAAATGGAGCTCATCTACTAGTAAGAAAAAATCAACTAATTTTGCATAGTAAAAAATGGAAGACAAAGATGAGAAGAAAACTAAAAAGTAGAAATAGTTTTGCAAATACTATAAAGGAAATGATGATGTCATAAAGAGTTGTCCAAAATTGTCTATAAAAGAGGCAAAGAAGAAAGAGGCTACAGTGGTTATTGTAGAGGTTGCTACACCTAAAATAGAGTCTACTAATCTTGTATAGAATGAAGAGTGGGCATTTACTATTGTTTGTAGCTATGAGCCATCTTCTCATGAATAGTGCATGTCTACAATAGAATCAGATGTTTGGTACTTTGATAGCAAGGCAAACTAAACATATGACCTCATAGCACAGTTTCTTTAGTTCACTTGAGTCTTCCCCTACAGGGAATATTGTCACATGCTCTAAAAACGCCTCTTATCCTGTAGTGGGAGTTGGTAAGATCATTCTAACTATTATTGATGGTAGTTCTTTCACATTGTCGGATGCTTTGTTTATGCACGTGATCAAGAAAAATATGTTGTCATTTCAGCATTAGCAAGATCGGTCTAGTTATCAAATTTGTTGATGACAGGTGTACAATACATGATCTCTCAAATGGAGATGTCATTATTGCTTTTGGCCTTTTCTGTCATGGGTTTTATGAGCTCATACACTATGAAACATTTATCCATGACTTTGCATGTGTAGTTCAAGATTCTCAGGCTAACTCAAATGCAAAGCTTTGGCATAAATGCTTTGCGCATTTGAATTTTTCTAGTTTGCTACCCCTACAAAAATAAAAAATGGTGTCTTCTCTACCCAAACTTGAGGCACTTGGTAAACATGTTTGTGAAGGATATATTTTGGTTAAAATGTAGCGTTCACCCTTCCCAAAAGATGGTTCAATTTGAACTAGTTGGAAATTGTAGCTTGTTCATAGTGATGTCTGTGGTCTTATGCAAACACATTGTTTTGGGAACTACCTTTACTTCGTGACTTTTATTGATGATTTTTGCAAGCATGCATGGGTGTATCCATTAAAATAAAAGTTCAAAGTGTTTATGTGCTTCAAATAGTTTTTGGTTTTGATTGAAGATTTGTTAGCATGTAAAATGGGCACCTCCATTTTGAGCGAGGGGGGAATACATGTCTTCTAATTTTAATGCATTTTTGGCTAATTGGATAAAACATTAGTTTATAGTGGCCCTATACACCTCAATGGAATGGAGTTGCTAAAAGAAAGAATAGCTCTCTCATGGACATGGCTAGGTGTATGGTCAAAAGTCAAACTTTACCACATAGCTTTTGGCTTGAGGATGTTATATGTGCAACATATGTACTTAATATGTATCCCACCAAAGCATTGCTTTCTATCACTCCATATGAGGCTTGGCATGGTTGTAGGGCATCTATTGCTCATTTGCATGTCTTTGGTTATTTGGAAAATGTATTAGTGCCTGAACAAAAATGCAAAAAAAAGGACGATAAAGCAGTGACATGTATTTTAGGGTACAATACTGAAAGCAAAGGCTATCATTTGTATCATCAATAGAATAAGCTCATTTTGGGTAGGTGTGATGTTATTTTGTGGATGATGCAGTTCAACCATTACTTTCATGTACTAAGGAGACATCAATTAGCTCCAACGATGTGTATGGCACTTTGCTGCCTCTTTTTATAGGTGGAAAGTCAAGTGCTGGTCCAAATGAGGGGATTTCTCAACCTTTATAGGTTTCACATGATGATGCATATCATTCCATTTTTTATGCAGATTTACATGATGCACTTGTTGATAAGATGTATGATATAGAGGAGGCAATGAATATGCCCAAATGGCTAGTGTAGACTTTGCAAGATAGCAAATTAGATGCACCTCTATCATATCATACTATTTCAAGTTCTCATAATGCTTCTTTTACATTACATTGCTATGCAATGGCTAGCTCTACTTTTTGTGATGAGAATGAGCCAATTTATTGATGAAGAACAAAAATTAGAAAATTAGATGTCTGCTATGCAATAAGAATATCATGCTATTATGAAAAATGGTACTTGGTCTTTATGTGATTCGCCTCTAGGCAAAAAGACCATCGGCACTAAATGGGTATACAAGCTGAAGCATAAGCCTGATGGAATAGGTGACATGTATAAGGCTAGGCTTGTTGCAAAAGGTTATTCTCAAGAGAGAGGCATTGATTTTGATGAGAACTTTGCTTCCACATGCCAAATGACCACCATTTGTAGCATTTGTGCACTTGCAGCTCATCATGGTTGGAGTGTACATCAGTTGGATATTAAAAGTGTAGTTTTGAATGTGGAATTACATGAAGAAGTATATATATTTTAGCCCCCTGGTTTTGTGCAGAAAAGGGCATGAAAACAAAGTGTGCATGTTGAAAAAGGCATTATAGGGTTTGAAGCAAGCATCACGTGCTTGTTATGAAAAGATACATGCCTACTTGATTGCACATGGTTTTGAGAACAATCCAACTGAGAGAACCTTATATGTTAAGCATGCGGATGATGTGCTTCTGATCATTGTTGTCTATGTTGATGACATGTTGCTCACTAGTCCTAATGAGAAGCATATTGCTGAACTTAAGGTTGATTTGCATGCCACTTTTGAGATGTCAGATTCAAGGAATTTGCATCATTATTCGGGCATTCAATTTATGCAAGTTGATGGAAAAATAACTTTGTGTGAAACAAAATATATTGACACATTATTACAAAATTTTGGCTTTGAAGATTGAAAACCTATTGCCACTCCTATTGAAACAGGTTTATGGTTGAGTCTTCATGATGCTTGAGATGCATTTGATGTTGTTCTCTATTAGCAAGTTATTGGATGCTTGATTTAATTATGCATAACTCAGTGTAATATTTAGTTTTTTGTCTCTCAGATGAGTAGGCTTATGCATTGCCCAAGTGTCAAGCATTGGTAAGTGGTTAAGCGCATCTTTCACTACTTGAGTGGTACCCGACTACTTTGATTGTTTTATCCCAAGGGGGGATCACTACCACCAAGTTTACATACTTTTTTTGACTCTGATTGGATGGTTGCTATGGAAATCCTATCTCCACTAGTGGTTTTTGCTTCATGCTTGGTAGCTCATGCATATCTTGGTTGCTCAAGAAGAATCCCACTATGGCCACTTCTATTTGTGAGGTTGAGTATAGGGAAACATTCATAGCGATTGTTGATTGTGTGTGGCTTAGATGCCTTTTGGATGATTTGGGTGTTGGTCAATCTTCTCACCACCATCTTCATTGACAATCAGAGTGCACTAGTAGTTGCAAGGGACCCTTTGGCATATGTGCCCACATAGGATAAAATTGTAGATCTTTCCACAAAGGCTTTGCCTTGGTAGAAGTTTGAAGCTTTCTATAGAACTTTAAGCTTTTCCTTTTGTGAATTGATCTTTTTCCACATAGCTTGGTACTTCTTGATACATGAGTGCAAGCTCCTTGTTCATTGCATCACTCCCAGGTTGGAGTTTTTTATATATTTTGATAGTGATGTGTGTGAACACACTTAGGACCACCGAGGCACTATTTTCCCTCTTTAGGAAGTTTTTTCCCCCAACTTCAATATATGCCTATAGCCCTAACAGGTCACTTATCTTTCTACATTCACTTGGTAATACATTCAGTATTGTGTGTTGTGCTCAGCACATCTTCTTCTTCCTTATGATGTTCATGTGCTTTCGCATAACCCAAACTCCAACAATGTCAAAGGTTATAAATTTTTTAGGGTCCCTTACTAGTGTAAGTATTGCCTCTATGGTGGAAAAGACCTTGGTCACCTTTTCCTTTCATGCCACAAGAGTCACTCGATCTGGTAGATTCTTGCTAGGATGTTGAGACTCAAGACTCAAATTGACTAGAAGCTAGCTTTACTTGGAGAAGTGATTGATTAATCTTGTGCCTTGTGGATTTCCATTAAGAGGAAAGCGCTCTAGAAGATATGGAAAGAAAGATCTGCTTCCAACTTTGGAAACCCTCTAAAAGAATGGTCGATTAAAAAATCTCTTGTCCATTTAGACAAAAGAATCTGTAATTATAAGATTCCCGTCCCTTCAGACACCATAGGATGTTCTTTTTTCAAAACAAAAAGAAGATCAAACATAAGTGGGCTACCCATGAGGGGGAAAAATAGATTATTAACCTTCTTTGTAGCTCTCTCTCTAACACCCTTGCCTCTATCTTAATTAAAAGTGAGTTATAAAGAAAAGATTCATATAATAGTCTTGTAACCTAGCTTTCCTATTGATTTCTGGCCATCACAATTGTTTTGCCTTAGGAAGTCCTTCCCATGCTGTGTGCAATAGGGGGATCCCATGGGCACCATGTTGCTTCACCTGTACACTTTTTGTTTTTATTAATTCATGTAAATGAGACTATGCTGCGACCTAGCTTCCTCTTACAAAAAGAAAAGATGAGTGGCTAGTTAGGCTTATAGGGGTATTCATAAGCCTAGGAAAAAGTAACCTTCTAGAGAGGGGAAAAAATTCCATATTGGTCCTAAGTGTGTTCATACACATGAGTGCCAAAATATACCAACAATGACTGGATTTGTTCCTCATCGTGTTCTAAATCATGGAAATTTGGATGTTCATTGGAAGGGTAAGCCCTTAGGATTTAAGGAGAAAACACATGGTGGCATAGTTGCTATTGTACAACATGGCTTCACAGTGTCAACCATGAAGTTGGAAAAGTCTAATAGAATTAGATGTTGGAGTTTGAGGTCTGTGAAAGCACATGAATAGCAGAAGGAAGAAGAATCTTGGAGTACAACACACAATACTGAATGTATTACCAAGAGAATGTACAAAGATAAGTGACCCATTATGGTTATAGGCATATATACAAGTCAAGGGGGAAAAACATCCTAAAGAGGGAAAAAAGTGCCCTGATGATCCTAGTGTGTTCACACACATCACGACCTAAATATATCAACAAATCCCCTTCGAGAGTGATGCGGTGAACAAGGATCTAGAACTCATGTATAAGGAAGTGCCAAGGTATGTGTAATAAATCCACAAAAGGAAGTAAGCCCAGAGATTTGTGAAAAGCTTCAAACTTCTCCCTAGTAAAGCCTTTGTGAAAAGGTCTGCAATGTTCTCCTACCTTGTTGTGAAGATCGTGGGAAGGATGTTGCAAGCAAGCAAAGAGCTCGACTTAGATTGTAAATTTATGCATGATCTATTTGCATCTCTTTAGCATATAAGCTTTGTCAAGTTAATCATGGCACCTTTTCATTTGGGTTGCACATCTAAAAGTGAACATTGAGTGACAGGAATAGATGGCCTAGGTAACTTGCTTTTCATATTCTTACTTGTAAGTGATGCTTCACAATCAATGTCAACGAGAGCTTAAATCACCTCAACACTTTTAAACTTTTATGAACTCAATCAACATTGGCTTCTTTATGGAAGAAAACAATTGCTTCTTGTGTGAGGTTCATTGGTGTTTTTTTGTTCCTTTCCACTTATATGAAATCGAACAAAATCAAGACTACCTATTGCTAAAAGAACTTTATGTACAATTGACATGAGAATGTTAATAGATCATTCAACCATACAAAATTTCCTCCAAGGTCATATACACATTGGACAGACGTTCAATAGAGCATATGGAAATCAAGCTTAATCAGGTGGAACCATCTTCTATCATCATGAACTTGATGATATAAAAGAAGAAAATGTCCTAAATCAACACTTTGTATATACTTGTGATTAGATAATCGATACAAAATATCATGAGAAGTATGTGCTCAAGGTTAATATCTCAATAGTGCAAGAAAGCCTTTGTCTCATAGCAAAACTAACAGAACATTAAGACAACAAAAGCTTTTAGCAGGCACATTTTAGTTTAGACATGTATTGCGCATAAGCAAAAGCTCAAGCATTGGTACATGCATAGAAATAACTGCTCTCAATGGCAACACACATACTTTTAAATTCATTCAATTCATTTCAACCCAAGTAGGTTTTTATTTCAAAGCTATATATTATGAGCATCATTATTGCAACTCTGTGCATATACATGTGCATAAAGACATAAAAAAAGGAACCTCCATTTAAAGCAATGACAACTGTGTGAATCAAATGATCAAGCAATGTTTTTGCAATCTTAGATCATAAGTGTATATGGTTAAGTGAAAAACACAACTTAAGTTATTATCAACCAATATGGTCATAACTCAGACAAATTGTGAAGTTGCAAACAAAGACCATTTATGCTAAACATGTAAGAATGAGCAAGTCACATGTTGCTAGTCTTTGAAAATGAAGATATGGTGTTTCGAGCCCTAAGTGTCGGAACCTGGAAACTCGGCCTAGTGACCCTGTGCCTATTCAGATGGTCCCCTGATTTTACTCTCGAAAAATTGAAATCGCTCCGGTACCCTCTCTGGGTTGAGCTCCCTAACCTACCATACTTCTTGTACAACTTCATGTGGGACATTGTTTCTCCTATCAGCAAGCCGTTGGCCTCACGCAAGGGCATTGGTGGTCTCATTTATGAAGGTTCAAGACACTCGTTCAGTGCTCGGTGGCACCCTCAAATCTATGTCGAGGCTGACCTCAGCATGCTGCTTCCATCGAAGATCAAAGTGGACTTGGGCGAAGGGGAGGTATGGGAGCAAGAAATCAATTACAGAAACCTTCCCAACGCGTGCTTTCGTTGTGGCCAACGAGGTCATAGGATTAAAGATTTCCCTTTGAGACAAAAAAGCAAGCAAAATCAAGAAGCCCCCAGAAACGCTCAAGACAACAAAGGGGCATTAATTCACTAGATGAAGGAAGAGGAAGTCAAGGGCCCCCTTAACCCAGAAGCTGATGCAGACGGGTTCATCGAAGTCAGAAGAAGAAGGAAAAGAAGTCCTAAGGTGACTTCTGAGCGAAACAACATGCCAGTTACCCCCTCCAACAACTTGTTTTGCAATCTGGAAAAGGAGATCAATGAGTTTGACTACCCAGGTAGGAACCAACTTGAGGTGGACTCCAATGACAAAGCCTTAGAGATCCATGATAATAAAGAAACCTTCCAGGAGGGTAACACTAGAAGCGAAGAAGACGGCTTTACTACTAGCAACAAAGATAACATGGATAGTGAAAGTTCCATCATCAGATCAACTATTCTGGAAGTAATGTTGATAACGGTGCCCAGTTCTTCCCAGCTGGAGGCATGCCGCAAAGGAAAACAACCTATGGAGCTACCCTAGAAAAGAAATTTAGTCCCTGTTGCAAGTGGCACTTCTTTTTTTCCATTTTAGTGGAAGTCTTTTTACATCATTTTTTCGATTTTCTCTAAAACAAGCTATGATCATGTTGGTAGCATTTCACCCAATTTGAATGTTACTTGAAAATTGCAGTGGTTATCACATTCAAGTGGTTTGTAGGGTTGGACTTCAATTCTTGACCACATCCACCCCTCTGGACCTGTGCATCCTTCATATGTGCCAACCTGCATACATATCAACAAACAAATGAGCATCAAATAATCATAGGTGGATATAAATCAAGTTGAAAAAAATAGGAACAAACACACACTTATTTGGTGCAAATATATTGAACTTTTACCATCTTAGAGAATAAAATAGATACAATTATCATATTCAACCCATTAGGTTATAACCAACACAATCAGACTTGCAATCATATGTGTGAATTGTAAACTTCATAGCTCTTCCATTCACTCAATGTATTGAGATCCGATAGTTTATCCCAAGCACACACATATACTAATCCCTACTAATTTGATTTATGGAACTTCAATTTGGCTTCCCTATTGATCTCTCACCATCCAAACCCCCATAAGATCTTTTTCTTATTTTACTTTTATTTTTAATTTATTTTTCTTTTTCTTTGCACTTCATCCCAACTCAGCCTTTTCATTTTTAATTTTTATTTGCTTATTTATTCTTTTATTTACACAAGTTGACCTATGCCAAAATCGGGTGCGACTCATGGACTTTTCAGCTTGGCTAGGTTTATTCCACTTTTCGGCCGACCTAACATAGCTCATGACATAGTACCAACCCCATACAAAATTGATGTTAGATCATGGCTCTAACCATTTGGCCAGAGTGACTCCACTTGCCTATCAATCCATGTAGGCATATTGTTGGAACTCAAGGTCAAGCATAAAACATGGAAGCACATAAAAAAAGTGGACATAGAAGAAGAGAGAGCAAGTAGGGAGCTCCAAGAAGTGTATGTCAAATTTTCAGAAGAATCCCCTACAAAAATAGTGATTTTCATAACTAAAAACCATTATAAATACCATTATCTATTTTTATAACTTCCATTTTGTTCAAGCCGAGGAGTCCTCGAGCTTGAGGAGTATTAGAATTACCATCGTACCAATTTTCATAATTTTTAGACTTCGTTTGAGCCCTCAAATAAGCCCTGGAACCTAATTTTTAACTAGGCCGGACACTAGGTCTGGACAGTGCCAAAACTACTCAAAAAACTATAAAAAGAGCTAGAGAGCTCATTTTTGAGGTTAGCTTGTTAGAGAATAGAGCTTTTGTAAGAGAACTCTTTTGCAATCGAAGCTTTCCATTGTTCCTCTCTTTGATCTTACTTTGTGCGCGTGTGTGTGTATGTGTGTGCATGTTTGTGTGCTTTCACTCACGCACTTGTGCCTTCACTTGCTCGTGGTCTTCATACAGTTCCTCACGTCTCCGCGGATTGACAAGTAAAGGAGGTGGTGCTTACGCTTGAGCTACACCAAATTTGGCGCCGTTGCCGGGGAGAGAGCTTCGAGGACGAGCGTTGTGATGGTAAGATCGTAGATTTGCGACATTGGAAGGTAAAAAAACTTTCATTTTTGTTCATTTTCTGATTTTTCTTCTTCATCTTCTTCATCATCATCATCTCCACCTTCTTCCATCTTCTTCTTCATAGAAATTTCTTGTTTTTAGTGCATTTTCACCATTTTCATACCATTTTTCATGCATTATTGTGTGGGAAGGAGTTAGGAAGTGCAAGGGAGAACAAGCGCCTGTGTTTTTCATGATTTTCTGCTCATACGGAGCTCGCCATTGCTCAGCGCTCAAAAATTCAAAGTTCCTGCCAAAAAACGCGATTCTGTGATGAAAATTGCGATTCTGTGAAAATTCAAATTTTTTTGAAAATCACGATTTTTTGTTTCCCGCCTAAAAGCTTGCTGAAAGAATCACGATTCTGTGGTCATTCTCAGAATGGCGATTCTGTGGCTGTGCTCAAAATCGCGATTCTCACAAATCACGATTTTCAGCCAAAAACACGATTCTTTGAGAACACGATTCTCTAAAACACGATTTTGTGAAAACACAATTCTCTAAGACAAAATCGCGATTCTCTAAAACACGATTCTGTGCTCAAAATTGCGATTTTCAAAAAACACGATTCCGTGCTTGTACTCAAAATTGCGATTCTCTAAATTTTGAAAACCAAGTTCTCTAAGACAAAATCGCGATTCTCTAGAACACGATTCTCTAAAACACGATTTTGTGAAGACACGATTTTGTGAATCACAATCCTGTGAACCACGATTTTCAAAAACACGATTCTGTGCTCAAAATCGTGATTCTTTGACTTCACAATCGCGATTCCCTGATTTCACAAAATCGCAATTTTCTCCAAAAGGTCCTCTTTGCCTGTTTTGACCCCCAGGAGCCTGATTTGACATAACTTTTTCATCCAAAGTCCATTTTTTGAGCTCTATAGCTCGTTGGAAAGCTCGTTTCAAATCCTACATGGCCAATGGGAATTTTGAATAATGCGTTGATTTTCAGATAGGATATTTTGAAGTTGACCCTCCAGTGGGACTAGGAAACCAAGGGGGCCCCAAGGGATTTTGAGCAATACAAAGGGGAATTTTGGGACTAGAAGACAAAGCTTATGAACCTGAGGTCTGGTAGACACCTAGGCAAGGATAAAAAAAGCATTAGATCTTCTCAGGCTAGTGTCAACCATACAGCTAAGTCTTGGGCACAACAACTAAGTGGTCATCCTTACAGACTAAGTTCAGACACAAGTGATTCAGAAATGTCTTTTAGCATGGGGAAACCTGTAGGTGGCTCAAGAACTGATTATTTACAAACACTAGAAGGTCCCTATAAGACAAAGTTGGAATATATTCGGACCAACCGATTAGCTGCTCGCATCTATGAGGATGGCCTGAGGCGATCAGTGGTCCAGCTCAAAAATCTAGATCAACCCTTTGGACCTGAACACCCGATGGTCAAGTTCGAAGAGGGTTCATACATTGATAAGGAAGGAACCATGTATGTGGTCACCAACCTACCAGATAGGACTGATGAGTTTGGAAATGTCATTCTTGAGAATGAAATAGGAGACCTAGAACAAGGAAATGTAGGACAAGGACCCCAGACTCCTAGAGGTAAGTCAGTTTTGACCCGAGTGATCACTCCGGATTGGATCCCTCAAGACAACAAAAGCATAGAACTATTCTTGAATAGAGAAACAGAGGAAGCCTTTTGGAGATTCAAGCCAGATCAACCTAGCCAATTGGGCATAGTCATCATCTACGAGTTCAAGGATCCAGAGACACCAGCCAAAGTGGTCTACCTGGATAACACATCAGAGAAAATTTTCTTGGTAACAGAACATGATATACATGCATATACTTGGAAGAGTGAATTGATTTTCCCTCCACCAAGATCCAATGTTTCCCATGGCCTCCAAGGAGTAGGATCATCCCACGCTCATGAAGCCCAGAGAGAAAGAACTAGAGAGAGACATGAGGTAAGTTTTGCACACACCGTGGGCAGGAATAGGTCAGGATTTGAAAATGAAAGACCTGAAAGAGAGAGATATATCGCACATAGGCAACAAAGAGATGAACAGGATTTTCCATTGCCTAGACCCCGAGAGCACCCAAGAACCCTTAGACCCACTCAAGTGATCAAGGCAATGAAGAATTATTTTGACGGGTCAGGAGATCCTTATGATCATGTGGCCGAGTTCAAACAAATGTTAAGATCTGAGCAGGTTGAGGAATTGTTCACCCAGTACGAGGCATTTGGTTTGACTCTTAAGGGCACTGCCTTGGCTTGGTTTCAACCACTGAGTAGTCGCAACTATCGCGATATAGGTGAACTCCTAGACGAATTCATTGTAGAATTTTCCAAGAGTGGTATCAAGCATAAAACATCATCTTTGATCCACAGCTTCAAGCAGACACCCCAAGAAACAGTGCGGCTAGCAGGTAGAAGGTTCATACAGTATCTAGAGAGATGCCCTGCTCTAGAGTTACCCACACCAGCCAAACAAGTGGCTTTGTTTTTAGATGGCTTACTAAGCACTAAGTTAAGATCATATGTGTACTTGAAAGAGCCTAGATCCATAGAAGAGTGTGTGCGGACGTGCATTGACATAGAAGATAACTTGGGAGAGGAATTAGGATTGTCCAAACTCTATAAGGATTCTGATAGTTCTACTAGTCATACTTCAAAAATCTCCACGGATAGAGGAGATAGCTGAGCAAGTTGCCAAGAAGCTGGGAGTCCGAAATAGATAAACACCGAGAGTCACCCCATTGAATCGGTGTTATACTTGCGGAGGCGACCACATGCCTAATGTATGTCCAATGCACAACCAGAACATGAGAGAAAGGAATACCCCATACTGCACTATTGAAAGGAAGTACACAAACCATACAGCTCAAGATTTTCCCTACAATAGGCAGGCTAATAGATAGAATTATCAGCAACCTTACACACAAGGTAGGTATCAGAACCAATACCAACAGCCATATTATAGACCACAACAACAATATCAGGCACCATATAGGCCACAACCAGTCTTGGGAAACCAACCACCAGCTCCTGCCAACGTGATTCCAGTCAAGTATGCTGTGGGAGAGGAAAATCCAAATAGAGCATTAGTGCCACTAACCCCACTGATCTCAGAGAATGACTCTCATGCTCATAGTTTAGACTACTCCCATGAAGGTAGTCCACATGCTTATTACACCGAGTCGCCTGAGCATAGTGAGATTTACTCGTATCAATATGAGGCACCACCTATGAAGCAAAATTGGGAGCCTGAATACTCCAATGTCATGTACACAAATGCTAACCCTAGGCCCCAATTGAGACACGTAAGACCACAAGCCCCTAGAGGACCATGTTTCAGATGTCAGGGCGACCATTTCCTTTGTGATTGTCCCCACCCACCATCTACGAGTCAAGGACAGGTTATCACAATACAGGCTTTTTGTCCTGATTGTGGCAAAGACCATCTTCCTAGAGATTGTCCAAGAAACCCCTCTAGTGCACCCAAGATTACACCCATTAATGTGGTAGGCTTAGTGGCAGATTCAAATTCAAGTAGCAGTAATGTGGCTCCTGTACAGGCAATTACTAGGGCACAAGCATTAAAACAAGATAAACCAATAGAACGATTGGAGTCGAGTGAATCAGGAGAGCCTAGTAGGAGGAAAACAAGAACATGGAAGGATACTAGAGAGAAGGCCAATTGCAAGTGGAATAAAAATTTATCGGAACTAGAAGAAAGCTTGAAAGATGCAAAAACAAAGATAGAAGACATTGCATCTCAAAACCCCTCGCATGCCGAAACTCCATCCACTCCACCTCATCCCACCCCACCACCCATTGTAAATAAGCTGCAACCAGGGTCTGTTCTTGCAGATCCAACCCCAGAAGGCTTGGACATGATGTTCAAGGCCTACCATGCTCGACTTCAAGAAGGGCCAATAATTGCAAACCTAGACAAGAGTTACCCTAGAGCAGATTTAGAGATTGAACGGATGAAAATGTGCATGAAAATGGTAGAACAAGCTCAAGCTATACTGGAGACTAGTCAAAAGTTCAATCAGACAAACTCTGTCAAACTGGATTTGCATTTCCAGGGCTTACTAGAAAGATTAGAGCAATTGGTAAACAAACCACAAGTTTCTTTACCGCCACAGGCTCAACCAGTTATTGAGAGAAGAATCTCACCACTAATGGGAGCTTATGTTCCTAATTCCACGGATGCCGGAATACCTCCTTCAATTCAACAGTACTCTCAAGAGTTCTTGTGGGAAATACAAGAAGATAAATGGGCCAAGGAGAAGGGTAATTCCCCTCCTATTCCTGAGATTGATGATCTTCATGATCAATTTCTCCAAGACATTCCATCTATTTACGGAGATGAAGTAGAACAACAAGAAGACGAAAGATTAGATTTTGAATCGAATACCTTAGAAGAATTGCCTCAATTTCCAGGCCCATGGGAATCCGAATCTATCCAGATTAGAGCTCCCACAATACTGGTAAGAAATGAAGACTCAGTGGTTCCAAGGAACACTGATGTCGTGAAGAACACTAAGGTTTAGTGTCACCTCACTGTAGAAGAGCTGCTCAAAGCAAAACCTGAGCTATGGAATCATGTGAAGGATTAGGTCCCAGAACTTGAGTCCAATATGCCGAAAACAGGATCTAAGCAGAAAGTACCAGAGATACCTCTAGACAAAATAGGGGACATGTGTGAGGGTGAAGAAGGTAATACTTACCTTCCAATCACCTACCTAGGTTACACAACCAAAGCAATCATAGATTCAAGTGCTAGTGTTGCTATTGCGACCACCTCCTTGTGGAAGCAATGGGGCAAGCCCACATTAAGACCAACTAGAACGAAGCTTCAAATGGCTGATGGTCATTTTGAAAGACCTCTAGGATTGCTAGAAGGGATAACTCTAACCACTTGTGGTGTAGAGTTTGAGCACACATTTGCTATATGTGACTTTGAGAAAAATGATGTCTATGAGATGATCCTAGGAAGACCCTTCCTATGATAATTGCAAATAGTACAGGATTGGGAACCAACTCCTTGTACTTGCAGCACTTAGGGGTCACCACCAAGGTCAATTTGAAGGATTACTCCTTCAGAGATGTACCACCCCTACAGTGGAATCCTATCCACAAAGCAAAAGAAGATTCAATCTCTGTGCATTCTGAAAGTTCACCTGATCCATCATGGCTACATGAAAATACTCATTTGTGGATGTGCAAGGTCACAAAGGAAGAGGAAAAAATGCTTGAAGGCGCGAGAAGAAGGAACTTCACCAAGAGATAGACCAATTAAAGACCCAGCTTATACATCGATGATCTTTCCAGATGAGGAATTTGAGCCTCATGGCTGGCTAGAAATCTTAGCCACCATGGACATTGCTTTCAATGAAGAACAATGGATACCTCATTGTGATGAGGAGGGTTATGATATTTCAGTGTTCATGTGTCAGCCCTTGATAGAAGAATGTGACCCTAGTGATGTCATAGAAGAAGAAGAGAATGACGATGATACAGAGTCCATTGTGATGGGTAGTTGCTTTAACTCATAGCAGCACTATCTAGAAGATATAGGAGTGTTCACCCACAAAGAAGAAGAACCTCTCACAAGTATTAAAACGGTAAATTCAAAGGATGGAAGTGAGAGCAGTCAAAAGAAAAAGAAAAGAAAAGTAGTGAAACAAGAAGAGGAGGAATTATTGTTTGAAGTACCAGAAAACTTCAAGAAATATGAAGTTGACGACCGCAAAATTTTGGTATGAATGCCTAAGAGAGAGGCCATCATAGGAGAATCATATGATAATAAAGAAAAGACCAAGAAGATTGTAGTGACCATCGAAGAGAACGAAGAGAGATGCACATATATAGGAGATGACCTAAGTGCAAGAGAAGAAATGGAGCTTGTAGCTCTATTAAGGGAATATAGGGATGTGTTTGCATGGCACCATAGAGACTTGAAAGGGGTAGATCCAAGAATTTGCTCTCATACTATCCCCATGACTGCTGATGCCAAGCCCACCAAACAGAAGCCCTACACATATAATGACACTTATGCAGCCAAGATAAAAGAAGAAATTGATAGGCTGATTGAAGCTGGATTCATATATGAGATTGAGCATACTGAATGGGTGTCCCCCATTGTAGTGGTGCCCAAGCAGAACGGGAAGTTGTGAGTGTGTATTAACCTTAAAAAATTTAATGCCGCTATGATCAGAGATAGTTATCCACTTCCAATCACGGAACACCTATTGGAGCGTGTTGCAGGCAAGGAAGTTTATAGCTTCCTTGATGGATTTTCAGGTTACAATCAAGTAGCCATTGCCCCAGAAGATCAACACAAAATGGCTTTTGCCACAGAGTGGGGAATCTTTGCATTTTGTGTGATGCCAGTTGGGCTCACCAATGCATCTGCAACGTTCCAGAGGCTCATGTGTCATGTCTTCAAAGAGTTCTTGCGAAAGAGCTTAGCAGTGTATGTGGATGATTTATGTGCTCATTCCCAAGAAAGAAGATTCCACATCCCTGAGATCAGACAAATCTTCAATAAGTGTAGAGAATATCGAGTGTGTCTAAACCCAGAAAAGTGTGTGTTCATGGTGCGGCAAGGTAAAATCTTAGGTCATATTGTTTCTAAGAATGGAATCTCAACAGATGAAGATAAGGTACGAGCCATAGCGGAGCTACCAAGGCCAAGGAATGTTAAAGAGGTACAAGCCTTTATGGGCCATTGTGGATATTACTGCAGGTTTATCCACATGTACACAATCATAGCTAGACCCCTTTATGCCTTGTTGTCTAATTTTGAGTGGAACGACGAATGCGAGAATTCTTTCAATGAACTGAAGAAACGTTTGTGCACAACACCAATACTGACCATTCTTGATTGGAATAAACCATTCCATGTCCATGTGGATGCATCCAATCACGCCATAGGATGTGTGCTAGCACAATCCAGAGGTGACGGAAACTTAGATTTGCCCAGAGCATATGCTAGTAGACAGCTCACTGCAGCTGAACAAAACTATACCACAACTGAGCGAGAGGGCTTAGGCATGGTATATGTTGTGAAGAAGTTTAGACACTATTTATTGGCCAACAAATTTAAGTTTTTCACTAATCATCAAGCTTTGTTATATTTGGTCAATAAGCCTTGCAATACAGGACAGTTAGTAAGATGGTTTCTCTTACTAATGGAATATGACTTTGAAGTTGTTGTCAAGAAAGGGTAGAACCCACCTTAGGGCAGATCACCTTTCTCGCATCACTTCAGGAGAGTCACCGCAAGGAGTGTCTGATGAACTACCTGATGCTTATCTGTTCAATTTAGAAGTTGTTCCTAAATGGGCAAATAAGTTGGTACCAGTCCTAACCTTCGGACCCACAAATAAAAATGTTAAAACATCGCAAGAAGAAATTGTAAAATCACAAAAATATCACATATTGGCAGGAAGCATGTACAAACAAGATACTGAGGGTGTATTAGCTTGTTGTGTTGAGGATGATGAACATAGTAGTTGGTTGCAGCAAGCTCATGAAGGATTGATAGGAAATCACTATTCTAAACAACGAACATTGCAGAATCTAAAGCGTTTAGGAGTGTATTGGCCTAGCATGGACAAAGAAATACATGAGTGGATTAAGAATTGTCCAATGTGCAGAGAGAGACCCTCAGTGGAGCATGCGACCCTTTATCAAGTGTCATTAATTCCAGATTGGACTGCTCCATTGGTAGAGTTTATGAGATCGGGAAGATTACCCAAAGAGGCTAGTCTAGCAAGAAGACGAAGCATGGAGCAAGAGGCTCAAGGCTATGCCTTGGTAGGAGATAATCTATATCGAAGAGGCAAAGATGGTTACTTAAGACTATGCGTTCATGAATCAGACTATCTGAAAGTCTTAGAGACTGCACAGAGTAGTGTTGCAGGTGGACATTTTGGTCCTGACTGAGTAATCAAGACCATTCTTTTCTCAAGACTTTGGTGGCCAACTCTTCATATGGATGCACATACTTATGTGAAGAAATGCGACACATGCCAACGGGCACAATATCCAGTTAGAAGAGATGAGATGCCTTTGAGACCAATGATGGGAGGACGTGCATTTTCAAAGTGGGGTATAGACTTCATAGGTCCTATTAACCCCCCAGCTCGAAACTCCCATGCAGAGTACATTATTGTAGCCACTGATTACCTTACAAAGTGGGTAGAAGTCAAAGCCACAACAAAGAATGATGCTCAGACTATGGCTAAGTTCTTATTTGAATGTCATGAGATATGGGCTACCAATAGAGCTAGTTAGCGATAGAGGCACACACTTCTTGAATGAGGTCATTGAAAATCTTCTCCAAGAATTCTTGGTGATACATAAGAAGTCTGCCCCTTATCACCCACAAGCTAGCGGAAAAGCCGAGAGCACCAATAAGATCCTCTGTAACGTATTGACAAAACTTGTAAATAATAAACGCTCTGATTGGGATAAACAGCTTCATCATGTTGTTTGGGCTTATCGAGTTGCTTATAAAACGATAGTGAATGCCACCCCATTTTAGATGGTCTTCGGGCAGAATGCTATTCTACCATTGGACTTCCTCATCCCAGCCTTAAAGGTAGCACAAGAGCATGAATGGAATGGACATGAGTTGTCCTCCAGGATCTTTGATCTAGAACGCTTAGGTGAGACGAGGCTACGAGCGGCAGCAGGCATCTATGCTGCAAAGAAAAGGCAAAAGGCATACTTTGATGCACACATTAAGGATAAGGGACTGAAAGAGGGAGATCTAATGTTGGTTTACACACTAAAACAACATGCCCGTAAGTTGGAAAAACGAGGATATGGACCCATGATCATTAACAGAATTTCCACTAGCGGCGCGGTTCAATTGGCTACTTTAGAAGGTGATATCTTGCCAAACTATATTAGTGGTTGTAGAGTCAAGCTATATCAAGAACCTCTTACTGAGGATATGCTTACGAGACTCAATACTGCTAAGAAGCGAAAAGAAGAGGAGTTAAGGGTGAGGGAAGAAGCACAAGCAGAGGCTAGAGAGCGCATAAGGCGAAATAAGTTAAGGCGACTAGGCCTAGATGTCAACTCAAAAGCTCCAAAATATCACATGGATATGTGCCAAAAATCAAGCATTGCGACTTCTCAAGTCATTGACCGACATCCATTCGTGACCATAGAGATAGGACAAGGAAAGGGCGCAAGGACTATGAAAGCATTGATTGACTCAGGGGTAGCAAGTAGTGCAATTAGACTTTCCTACTGCCAAGAGTTGCAGTTGAACGTCAATCCCATAGAAGCTTATCTCATAGGATTGGGAGGTGTGGAAACCCCTTGTTTGGGCGAGGTGGAACTTCCCATCTACCTTCAAGATGTTCCAATGAAAGTCAAAGTGCTAGTGTGTCAAGATGAGAACCTTACAGAACCTCTTGTCTTAGGACAAGATTGGATTTATGACAATGCAGTCAACTTGAACCTAAGAAGTCAACTTCTTCAAGTTTGGGTCCAGGGACAATGCTTTACATTAGAACTAGAAAATGGCATGCTCACAAATCCAGATGTCATATCTTGTAATTCTCCTAGGACTAATCTTAGCAAAAGAGATGTTGTATGTGTCAAAAGCTCTATGTCGCAGGAGAACTCAATCATGGAAGAACAGGCTCAAAGACAAGCGGACTCCTCCTCTGGGGCAAGGACTAATGCCGCCACTACAACTCAACCAACAAAGCAAGCACAACCGAATAGAACAATTGCTATATCAAATAGACAACGAGATTTCCAAAAGAAATTAGTACCGAGCATGAAGCAGATCTGGGTACGCAAAGGAGAGCAACCACCAGCCTTGCCCCCACAAATCCCATCCAAGCAAGCCAACCAGGCCAAAAGACGAAGGAAGCAGCTCGGACAAGCTCAATCACAAGGTATCCAACAAGTTTGGGTGCCTAAGAAATTAGCTGCAGCTCAACAAGGGCGATTACATATGTGGGTACCTAAGAAGCTCTTGCATCCACAACAACCTATGTTCTCCCACATGCGAAAGGTCTCAACAAAGAAGCCAAAAAGAGAAAAGGGTAAGAACCGCATACAGAGACCGAAAGAAGATCAAATCACCTCTTCAACAGTAGTAGGAAGATGTGCAAAAAGGGTATGGGTTTGGAAGCCAAAATTAGAAGTAGCCTCCACCAAATCAAAGCACCAACCACACTGGATACCACAGTTCAGGAAGTATCCAAAGATGAAGACGCCTGAAGTGATCTCTGTAGTGCCAAATGTTGTTCTAAAATGGACCCCAATAAGGAGGATTACATCATTTTGAGATCCAATGGATACCTCCACCAAAGCCGGCATCAACAACTACAAGTAACATCAAAAGCCTCGATGAGCGACAACCATGTGCTTCTTGCACAACCCTGTCTTTTGCACCATTCAAGTCATGCACTTCCAAAGTATGCATTGATATAGGGCCCTATTACATGGCCGTGCATAGACACATTTGAGAATCCCAGGCACAAGAGCACATTGACACATGTCATCTAGTCTTACTGATACTAACGTCTATCTTCTTGTTTTGTGACATTTCTCTCAAAAAAAAAAAAAGAGAAGAAAAGCGAGAGAGAGCTAGTTCCCAGGTTTGGCTTATGAAACATGAATGAGTCATGCTTAGTTGAAGGTGGAACCATTGATTACTGGGCATTTATCAGTCTTGATAGAAGTGTGTCTCGGCTAGCAGGTGTGAAGAAAAAGGTCCGCAACTTGAGTGATGCTTAACTACTCCATGTACTATAATCTATAGGGAGATATCTACAAGAGGTAGTTTGGTATCTTGAGAATTCTTGTCCGTATACCAGGTGAGAAGACTTCTGCTTATGGTGAGCTAAAGAAAATGTGTGAAACTAAGCTTGGTGTAGTTACCCAATATTGTTTGCCAAGGAATATAAAGAAATTCAATTCTCAGTATTTGGAAAATGTTGCTTGAAAAAAGGAGACAGGACCAGGCGCTCAAAAAAAATTCATCGGTGGACCATCAACACAGACATTCATCGACAAGGTTCCATCACAAATACTGGGTGTACAACACGAAGAGATGAACATCGGTCGAACCTTCACAATGGTAAGTATCTTTACTTTGGCAACACCAT
Organism: Ceratopteris richardii; assembly: GCA_020310875.1. Classification (NCBI taxonomy): domain Eukaryota; kingdom Viridiplantae; phylum Streptophyta; class Polypodiopsida; order Polypodiales; family Pteridaceae; genus Ceratopteris; species Ceratopteris richardii. The sequence continues at coordinate 118,659,737 of CM035420.1, forward strand.
CACCATGATAGATTAGGAAACATCTTCATCGGCATACCCCTGAGCACTTAGCTCAAGACCCCAATTTTTGCACCATATTTCTTCCAACGCACTTTCCAAGTAAGCATGCATAGGGCTACATTACAAGGCCATGGATAAGGCACATATTTTCCTCAACCCATGCATGAACACACTTACTCATCATCCATTAGGGGTTATGAGTACTTGGCATGACTACTATGAACATCATCCTTGGACGATCTGAGGTCATCAATGGAGACTCACAACGACACAGTCATGTGGGAATCCAAAGCTGAAGCACATACCAAGGGACTACAACTTGCAAAGGCTCGCAGTGACAAATGAAGAACCGGAGAACCAACCTTGCCACTCTGGTTCATCCGAATGGACACTCCCTCTCAAAGCAACCTAGAATAACCATTACAACAAGGGTCTATTAGGGACGACAGACTCGAGAGGGGGGGTGTAGAGGGACAATCAAGCAAAAAGAAAAGAAGAAGGAAATCAAAGTCCAAAATGACTCAAGAGAAATAAACACAACAAGAACAGTTCCCTGCAAGAAGCCCTGCAGGGGCGCATTACCCATCTCTGCACAGAGCCCCGTAGGGGCACGCATCAGGCAACAAGGCGAAAGACCCCAGGTCCGGCACGGTGGAAGAAGGCAAACAGGCTCAAAGCAATACAACAGGGTCAGATGTTTGCAACCAGGACAAATCAGAGGTCCAAAAGTCAGAAAGGGGTAGAGGCTGAAAAGTTGAAGAGGGTGACTAAGAACAGCACATTCCTAGTCACTGGTAGCGTGCGTGGCAACCCCAATCAACAGGCAAGACAAATGCAGCAGGCTCTCGAGTAGTAGAGCTTGAATCAAGAAGGCCATCAAATCTGCATGTCTGTTGAACTACAGACAAAACTGACCAAGGGTACCGTGCAGGAATAACGAAGCAATCAGCTGACGAAAAGCTAAAGCCTATCAAGGGACGACAGAGACGAAGAGGGGGAGAGTGTTGCAGAGCTAAAAAGAGCATAAAGCAGAGAAAAAGACGGGCCCCAAAATTTTTCCGATTTGGACATTATATTTTTGTATCATAATCATCCTTGTAACATAATTTCTGTTGTAAATGCACTAGAGGAGTCCTCTAGATGCATCCCCATAGAAGATTAGAAGCTTACTCATGTAAAATAGTAGGAAATTAGTCTTTTAGTGAATAAAGTGCCGGTCGCTTGTGTGAAAGGACCAAACTTAGGCCACTAGTATATAAGTCACTTTGTGACTCTTTTGTAAAGACTTTTTGTCATTGTGAAGAAGGAGCACTTCTGAATTTTCGAGTTTGCCTCTTTCCTGCTGATTTTGATCTTCCTTTTGCTCTTGTATGTGTGTGTGATGCTTGAAATGCATGTGTAGGACTGTTGTCTACCCCTTCCCCTTTGTTTTGAGCTGCTGTAGTGCGTGCGTAAGCTAGGAGAAGCTGTGGCGCGGGTATTTGTGATTCCCGTCATTCACTGTTTCTGCCATAACTTGAAGCACAGTGGTCAGAATTGAGTGGAACTACTTTCAATAGATGCGTCTCATCGAGAGCTTCGAAAGGAGTACCATGTTGCCTATGTTCAGAGTTCTGGGCTGGGAGAAAACCTCAAAATACCAAAACTGTTGAAAAGAGACTTGCGACAACACTTTCAGTATTTCAGTAGGTGTGAGAGGTAGTGGTCTTTTCTCATGCATGATTAGCTAAACCACTTCATTTCCCATCACGTGTGCACACGTCTTCATACACTTGGTAAGTCGTTCCTTAGGATTGACATTTAAATGTGTGTTAAAGATCCCACTATATGCACTTGTGTGGCAATTGAGGTATAGTCTCATTGGCACAAGTCCTTGAGTCTTCGTGACTTAAGTACACACGTTTTTGGCGTCGTTGCCGGGGAACACTCAACCAAGGTGCCTTCGTGATGGTTATAGACCGAGCGTAATCGAATCGTACTTGTAGACGCAAATTCATCCTTTGGCAAGTAGTCCATCCGTTCAGCACTTGTCACTTCTCATCTTCGAGGTGTGTGTGATAAGTTTTAGGTTTAGGTTTAGGAGGAGGGAAGAGAAGGAGGAGTTAGGGTTAGGCTAGAAGGAGAGGAGAAGTGAGGAGAAGAGGAGTAGGAGTAGACCAAAATCCCCAAAAAAATTCACCAAAATTTAGCAAAATTTCAAGTTTAGTCCACAAACTATAAAAACCAAAAATTTTTTTAGTTCAAACGACACTTCTCTGTGTTTCAGTATCGTGGCGAGCAGCGACTGGTATCGTCGGGTTGGTATCATGCAAAATAGAGCCTCAAAGCTTGTGCAAAAGATCAAGAAGCAAACTAGATAGACCCGAGGTGAGTCCCCATTAAGATTTAATAGCGAAACTCATTGAACATGCACAAACAAATGATTAAAAGGTATGCGCAGTATCACAAGGGGGAAAATTTCTGAAGATTTGCATTTTTTGTGAGAGACAGAGGCCTAGGAGTGAGGAGAAGGGTGAGAGGTGCAAGGGGTTATAAAAATTTTTAAGTTTGGAGACCTTTTGGCTTGAGTATCGCGATCGGTTGAGTTTTGGTATCGCGATACCAAAATTCCCTTGTATCGCGACACTCGCCAGAGGTGTCGTATCATTGGATACCAGCCTTGGTATCGCGACACTATTTCGGTATCGTGACACTGAGTTGGTATCGCGATCGTATCCGATCCCTGGTATCGTATCGTCTGGTAGTAAAACTTAGTATCGCGACACCATTGAGGTATCGTATCGCCTAAGTTTTTAGTATCGCGACCTCACTTTACCGGAGTGGTATCATATCGCTTGATACATTGGTATCGCGACACTACTTTGGTATCGTGATCGTACCCCCCAAGTATCGTATCGTCGGTTACTTATCTTGGTATCGCGACACCGTAGTGGTATCGTGTCGCCAAGGTTGGTATCGAGATCGCGCTTGCCACGGTGATATCGTATCGCCTTGAGTCTCTAGTATCGTATCGTCGATCTTTGTCAGTATCGTATCGCCATATTTCCCGGTGAAGTATCGCGACACTATATCTGGTATCGTATCATCGGTCTTTTTGAGGTTGTATCGTGTCCCTTGTGAGATCGTATTGTGTCTTGAGAATTCTGATATCGCGACACCACAGTGGTATCGTATCGTCTGTTCATCAGGACAGTATCGCGACACTGTCATTAGTCTCGTATCGCCGAGATTTTCAGGTATCGTATCGTGTATAGCTGAGGTGTCGTATCGTTTGTTTTCCGGGATAGTATCGCGACACCAGATTGATATCGTATCGTCTAGGTGTCTGGTATCGTATCGCATAGACGTCTGGTATCGTATCGCGGTCAGTGCAGTATCGCCGAGAGCAGTATCGTCAGGAAGTGGTATCACCCAGATTAACCCCTTCTTTTGGCAGACAAATTGAGTCATTGGGAGAGCTACCCAAGGGGAATCTAAGAAGCATAAAGAGAGGCCTAGGAGAGTGAATGAACTTGAGGTCAGGAAGAGTTCTAAGTAGTCGAAGGAGTGTCATATCTTCAGTAGGAAGTGCAGCCCAAGCTAGCCATCACTCTACCTACGTTGAGACCTCTAGTGAGTCGGAGGAAGAAGTACCCATGGCTTCGGAAGACATGCAAGGTCCCACACCAACGAGAAGCTTCATGACTACTGTGGAGGGGGACTACCGTACTTCCTTGCAGTATGTGTCCACCAATGCCCAGGAGATTCCAATCTACCTGGATGGCTTAAATAGGTCTGTGGCCAGGATGGTAACTTCCCAGAATGCCACAATTGTACCCCGACCAGTTGTCAAATACGAAGGAGGTGCATATGTTGACAAAGTTGGCCAAATCTACATTGTAACCGAATACCCGGAAAGGATCAATGAAAGAGGGGAACTCTTAGACCCTGAAAACCTAGGAAGGACACAACCAGAAGAGTTTGTGACCACCCCTAGAGGCAGATCCCGAGTGTCACGTGTCTTGAGAGGTGACTTGATACCTCAAGACGACTATTTGTTAGAAGTCTATATGATTCACGGATCAAACTTATTGTTGCAAACCGATTCACCTGTTCCAGGGAGAGAAGAAAACCCCATGACATTCTATGAGCTGAAAGACCCGGATGACGAGACTAGACTCACATACCTGGATAAAGATCAAAGGAGGTATTGGCCTATGAGTGTCTTAGACCGGTCTCGATTAAGATATATGGGTACACCTGTGTTTCCTCAGAGAGAGCAGGCAACAACCTCACAAAATCCATTTGGAAATCAAGAAGAAACAGAAAATACTACATCAGGACATACCAGCCATAGGAGCGTACCTAATCATGCTCACGTACAATTTACCACACCAGGAATACAAGCACATTATCAGACCCAACCAGGGATAGGAAATCAGTACAGACCACCGGTAAGACCACGACCACACGTAGGGGGGCAGCCTAGAATGCCACCAATACGACCAGCTGTCCCTATTCTTCCTGTGATGCCCAAACCACCTGAACCGATTAGAAGGTTGAGGCCTATTCAAGTGGCAAAGTGTGTACGAAACCCTTATGATGGATCAGGAGAACCCTATGATCACATTGCAGAATTCAAACAAGTCTTAAGAGCGGAACAAGTGGATGACTTCTTTGTACAGTATGAGGCGTTTGGACTCACCCTCATAGGAACAGCTCTGACCTGGTTCCAACCCTTAGATCCCAATCAATTTGGAAACATGGAACAATTTTTTCAAGAATTTATAGGAGAATTCACGAAGAGAGGAATCAAACACAATTCAGCTTCGTTAATTCACAGCTTCAAACAAAATCCTAATGAAACGGTGAAGACTGCTGCCCGAAGATTCAATCAGTATGTGGATAGATGCCCAGTAGCAGAGAGACCCACTCAACAAAAGATGATTTCTCTATTTCTAGATGGCCTTACCAACGGAACCCTAAGAACACTAGTGTATGTGAAGAGATTACAAACATTGAGTGAGTGTCTTCAAGAGTGCATTGATTTGGAAGACAACCTTGCTGAGGACCTCAAGGGTACCACCGACCCCACTAAAACAGAAGATTCAAGGAGTACTATCACGTCCAACTCTAGTCACATGGAAGAATTAGCAGAGTTATTAGTCAAGAAACTAGGAGTTCAGGGACAGAGAGCCTACCAAAATCCAGCACAAAGATTGCCTGTGCTACGAAGATGTAATTTATGTGGAGGAGATCACCCCACACACTTATGCCCCAGAGGAGGGACTGATGCACAACATACGTATCCATACTACAGACAGCAACAACAAGGGACTTCCTCATACTGCCACATTGAGCAAAAATACACCAATCACACCACTGAGAACTGTCTCTTCAATAGGCAAACACGGCCTATCCAGCCACCTCAATACCGACCATATGGATACCAACCGAGAGAGCCGGGTAGGGAGATGCCTAGATACAATCCTTATCCAACACAAGCAGGGGCACCAAGACAATATGAGCAAGCACCATACCCACCACCACAGCCAGTACTGGGACTCCAGCTATCGCAACCTCAACAAGTAGTACCAGTGAAGTATGCTCAACCAGAAGAAAACTTAGAGAGAGCGATAGTACCAACATCAATAATGACCAATGTGGAATCAACCAATCCAGGGTATGAAACTTCACTAGGAGAGTACTATCCATATGAAGCCAACATGATGGAATATGAGCCAACATATGAAGCAGCTTATTATGGTTATGAGGGCTATGATCAGACATATGGAGCAGAAACCGCCACCTTAATGTACACAGCTCCTAAGGCACAACAACCTATGAGACCACCCATCAGACCACCAGTACCAAGAGGACCATGCTATAGATGCGGAGGAGATCACTTCATTAGGGAATGCCCTCGACCTTATAATCCACCACCACCCAGAGTTTGGGAAGGGTACTGCAGTGATTGTGGAAAAGAACATCTTTTTAGAGATTGCCCTAAGAACCCAGCCAAATCCCAAGACATTGCGCCTATCAATGTGATAGAGGTCATTGAAGGATCCGGAAGTGATAAGGAGTACACGGTGCCACTAAAGGCCATTACCAGAGCCCAAACGAAACTACAAAAAGAACAGCACTCGGAAGAGAAACAAAAGAGCAACAAAAAAATAAGCTCTTCAATTCAGATAGTGGAAGATTCTGAGGACCCATGTGAAAATTCCCGAAACACGAAGGCTCAGAAATGGAAGGAAAGACGAGAGAAACTCAAGGACAAATGGGCAAAAAACAAAACTATAAACAATAAAAAGCAAACCAAAAACCCGAATAAACACACGGAACAAGGGACTCCTAAGGAGACCCCTGAGCTAACCGAACCTAGCTCAGATAGGGAGAAGCCCGGATCGATTTTAGCAGACCCAAAGCCAGACGACTTAGACATGTGGTTGAAAGCCTACCAAGCTAGAATCAAGATGGGCCCAAGTGTTGAACAACATGAAAAAATCTATCCTCAAGGGGAATTGGAAAAAGAAAGATTGACCATATGCAGAAAACTCATAGAAGTAGCACAAGCAACCCTAGAAAAGACTACCCCAACCCTACCAGAGACAAGGATTGCACAGGAACCTTATGGAGAATGCATCAAACCAAAGAATAAAGAACTTAGAAAAGAAGATTCCCAAGGTGAACAAGAGACAGCACAAGATGACCCTGTATCAGCCATACCAGACTTAGAAGCAGATTGGCCCAAGGACTTGTGGGATAGAATAAGAGAAGAACAATGGAAGAAGAATGGTGTCGATCCACCACCATTTGATGAAATAGATGTGGAAGACTGTCAACCCCATCCTAACCTCGAGGAGGTCTACGAGGAGGTCTCAAGACTCGATAGAGGTAGAGAGGAGACCATAAGCATTTCAACATTGCCTAATTATATGGGAGAGTACGAAAGAGAGTCAGTAATAATACGAGCACCCACGGTGCATGGAAAAGAAAAAGGAAAGGGAAAAGAGAGTTCGCATAACCTAACGGAACTAAAGAAAACCAAAGTGTAATGCCAATTGACGGTGGAAGAATTGCTTCGACTTAAACCCCAGTTATGGAAGCAAATGGCAGACCAATTAAAAACACGACCAAAGAATGGAATATCAAAAGAAAAGGAAATGGAAAATAAGTCCACAATACAAGTTCCAGTCGATAAAGTAGGAGAGTTCAGTGAAGGGGATGAAGGGAATACCTGTTTACCTGTCACCTACAATGGGTACATGACCAAAGCTATCTTAGACACAGGAGCAGGGGTAGGAATTGCAACAAAGGAGATTTGGGAAAAGTGGGGAAAACCAGCCTTACGACTCACTCGCATGAAACTTCAATTAGCAGATGGTCATGTGGAGAGACCCCTAGGAATACTGGAAGGAATTAAGTTAACAACATGTGGAGTGGAATTTGAACACACACTAGCCATATGTAAATTCGAGAAAGCAAACAACTACGAGATGATATTAGGACGACCCTTCATGAGACAAACGTGTAGTACAGGATTGGGGCAGAGATTCATTATATCTACAACATCAAGGAAACACCACCAAGATAAATTTGCACACATTCGCTTATCGGGATGTCCCTCCATTACAATGGAATCCAGTCCACAAAGAAGAAGATGACCTATCCATTCACAGTGCTGGATCAAGTGATCAATCTTGGATGCACGAGGATGCCCAGTTGTGGATGTGCAAAGAAGCAAAGAAGGAGGAGTGTAAAAAACAAATGTGGCCAATAGGACACCCTAACTATCGAACGATAGAAGACCCCGATTACATGCCTCAAATTTTTTCAGGTGAACTCTTCAAACCACATGGTTGGATGGAAATTCTAGCCACATTAGATGTGTGTGTGAATGAGGAAGTATTGACGATGAACGATTGTATCGACGAGGAAGGATATGACTTGAACCTCTACATGGTTGTCCTCCAAGAAGTAGAAGAAGGGGAAATTGTAGAGAAAGTGTGGAAAGAAGAGTACGAAAGCATAGAAATGGAACCAGACTTTGATTCTAAGGAACAATATTTAAAAACTATGCAAAAAGAATCAAAAGAAAGACCAACAAAGGTCTTAGCAATCGAAACCATCCCAATAATACATGAGCATAGAGAGGACACGAGTAAAGTGGAACCGGAACCAGACCGTTTCGAAGTTCCAGAACATTTTAAAAGATACGAAGTGGAAGAAAGAAAAATAGCCACTCAAATGCCTAAACGAGAGGCCCGGGATGGAGAAGCCTATGACAACAAGGAACAAACCAAGAAAATTGTTGTAACGATAGAAGACGGAGAAGAGAGGTGCACATATATTGGGAAAGATGTATCGGAAGAGGAAGAAGAGGATCTCATACGACTCATCCGAGAATATCGAGACGTGTTTGCCTGGACGTACAAAGACCTCAAGGGTGTAGAACCCAGCATATGCGCTCATCGGATCCCTATGACAGCAGATGAAAAATCTTCTAAACAACGTCCTTATACATATAACGAAGTCTATGCAGCAAAGATTAAGGAAGAAATAGACAAACTACTAGCGGCAGGATTCATATATGAGATAGAACATACCGAGTGGGTATCGCCATTAGTAGTAGTGCCTAAGAAAAACGGAAAACTAAGGGTGTGTATCAACTTGAAAAAGGTCAATGCAGCAACTATACGTGATAGTTTCCCATTACCCATCACAGACCATCTTTTGGAAAGAGTTTCCGGCAAGGAGGTCTATAGCTTCTTGGATGGATTCCCTGGTTACAACCAGGTAGCTATTGCAACTGAGGACCAGCATAAAACCGCATTCGCGACGGAATGGGGAGTCTATGCATTTAGAGTAATGCCTTTCGGGCTCACTAATGCGCCAGCCACCTTCCAACGACTGATGTGTCATGTATTCAAATAATTTCTGAAAAAAAGTATGGAAGTATACGTAGATGACCTTTGTACATACTCAAATCAACGACCAGATCATATACTAGAATTGAGAAAAATATTCAATAAATGTAGACAGTATAGAGTTTGCCTGAACCCTGAGAAATGTGTCTTCATGGTGCGACAAGGAAAAATCCTAGGACACATCGTTTCAAGGAATGGAATATCCACGGACGAAGAAAAGATTAAAGTTATCTTAGAGTTACCAAGACCCAAGAACGCTAAGGAAGTATAGGCCTTTATGGGACACTGTGGATATTACCGTAGGTTTATTCACATGTATGCCATAATAGCTAAGCCTTTATATGGTCTATTGACTCAGTTCACTTGGACAGACGAGTGTGAGAAGGCCTTCAACGAGCTTAAGAAGCGGTTGAGTACAGCCCCAATTCTGAAATCACCCAACTGGAGCAAGCCTTTTCACATTCATGTTGATGCTTCGAACTATGCCATTGGATGTATCCTAGCTCAACCGGCTGACGAAGGGAAGCTTGACCATCCAATCGCTTATGCAAGTAGACAATTAAACCAAGCAGAAAGAAATTACACGACTACTGAAAGAGAAGGCTTAGGAATGGTTTATGCAGTGAAGAAGTTTAGACACTACCTTTTAGCCAACAAATTCAAGTTCTTCATAGACCATCAGGCTTTGTTGTATTTAGTCAATAAGCCTTGCAACACGAGAAGGTTGGTACCATGGTTCTTACTATTGATGGAGTTCGACTTTGAGGTAATAGTCAAAAAAGGAAACACACATGTAAGAGCAGATCACCTTTCAAGGCTAACGCATGGAGAACCACCTAGCGGAGTACCGGATGATTTACCAGATACGTATTTGTTCAATCTCGAAGTGTGCCCAAAGTGGACGGCACGACTAATTTCTATACTCACCCATGGCCCTCAACACTCAATAAATAAGGATAACAAAAAAGAGATTCTTCAAACAAGAAATTTACACATTGTTGCTGGAAGCATGTATTATAAGGAACCCAACGGTGTCTTATTAAGATGTGTGGAGGAGGACGAACAGAAGCAACTAATTCAGCAAGCACACGTAAACAAGTGGAGAACCAATCAAGGGATGCATGGAACAGTTCGAGAATTGAAAAGGTTAGGTGTATATTGGCCTGACATGCCAAAAGATGTTCACGATTATGTAATTAATTGTGCAGAATGCAAAGAGACTATCCCGGAGGACCACAGGTCCTTACCTTTTTCGACCATAGCGCCTAATTGGAGTAAAACATTAGTACAATTCCTCAAAACGAGAGAGCACACAATAGGAGCTAATTTAGCAAGAAAGCGATCCCTAGAAGAAATGAGCAAGGATTATGTGATAATGGGAAAACAATTGTTTAGAAGAGGAAAAGACAATCAACTCAGATTGTGTGTGCATGAAGGAGAATATCTTCCCATATTAGAGATGGCACACGCAGGAGCTGTTGGAGGACATTTTTCAGCAGACAGAACTGTCAAGATGATTCTCTTTGCAGGCTTGTGGTGGCCAACTCTACATATGGATGCGGAGACATATGTGAGAAGCTGCGAAACATGCCAGAGAGCGAAATATCCCATTCGAAGAGACGACATGCCTTTAAGACCCATGGTTTGCGCAAGAGCATTTACCAAGTGGGGTATTGATTTCATAGGACCTATCAATCCACCGGCCAAAGGGTCACATGCGGAGTACATCATAGTAGCCACCGACTACTTAACCAAGTGGGTAGAAGCAAAAGCCACTAGAAAGAATGATGCTCAAACTACAGCAAAATTTCTCTTTGAGCATATTTTCACACGCTTTGGACTACCGATCGAGATTGTGAGTGATCGAGGAACGCATTTCCTAAACGAAGTCATTGAGTCGCTAATGAATGACTTTTTAGTGATTCATAAAAAATCAGCCCCATACCATCCTCAACCTAATGGACAAGCTGAAAGTTCCAACAAAGTACTATGTACTGTATTGACAAAGATTGTCAATAATGGAAGTTCAGATTGGGACAAACAATTGCATCATGCAATTTGGGCATTCCGAGTTGCATATAAAACGGCCATTGGAACCACACCTTTCAATTTAGTGTACGGGCAAAATGCAATTTTGCCAATTGACTTCTTAGTGCCTACATTGAAAGTGGCCCAGCAATATGAGTGGAACGGACACGAATTATCCCAACAACTAGATCAAATTGAGAAGTTACATGAGACTCGATTGCAAGCAGTAGCAGGCATTTATGCTGCTAAACGGAGACAAAAGGCATATTATGATGCACATATAAAAGACAAGGGACTTAAAGAAGGAGACTTAGTCTTAGTATACACCCTAAAACAACATGCCAAGAAGTTACAAAAACGCGGATACGGACCTTTGATCATAAATCGAATCTCTACTAGTGGAGCAGTCAATCTAACCACCCTAGATGGCGACATTCTCCCCAACTACATCAGTGGATGTAGAGTAAGACGATTCATGGAGCCTTTGACTGATCAAATGCTAGCACGATTGTTAGGTGCCCAAAATAGGAAAAAAGAGGAAGAGCGAATTAGAGAGGAAGCTCGACAAGAAGCACTAGAGCATATTAGGAAATGGAAGGAATGGATGAGACAAAGAGACGAGCGTTATCTCCAAGGAGATGAGCCTATCCCTACGGCAAACTACCAAGTCAATAATCATGATACCACGGGAAGGTGTAAAACGCAACCTTACCTAAATCTAGGAATTGGAAAGACAGAGTACAAATTGATCGATGCATTGATAGACTCAGGAGCAGGCCTTAGCTGCATGCGAAAGGGAATAGCAGACAAGCTGCAATTAGAATTGAATCCCACAGAAGCCCAATTAATAGGAATTGGAGGTCACACCATAGAATGTATTGGAACCACGAATGTATCCCTCCACCTAGGAAATTCCTCCATGGAACAAAGAATCCTAGTGTGTGAGGATGACGATTTGATAGAAGACTTCATTCTAGGACATGACTGGATCATTGAGACAGAGGCGTGTATCCATCTAGCTCAAGGTTATATTTCGGCTAAGATAGGGCATAAAGAGATTTTCAGCTTACTTGAAGAGAAACCATGTAACCAAACAATATTAAAGCCAAGATCAGAGGAGGTTCTAAAAACGACAAAAGAAAGTATCAACTATGCTCACCATTCAGAAACCGAATGCATAGAAGCTGAAACTCCAATCCTAGCGACGTCCACAATAGAGTCGAAGTTATCCAATGCAATTGTGGAAAAGCCAATCATTGAGGAGACGTGCTCTCCCACGTAGGCTCAAAACATCCAAAGATTGCACTATTGGAAACCAACAAGCAGATACTCGAATCAAGACTCACCCAAATATAAGTGGGTACGCAAGGATCAGATACAGAGTCAAGAAACGTCCACACCCACTCTGAGGAAGGAAAAAGGCATCACCAAGCCAGCTTCACAGAAGTACATACCACAAGGATCATTGCAAGTATGGATTCCCAAGCCCTTGCTCGAAGTTCAAAGATTGCGACATCAGATATGGATTCCCAAAAAGGTCATACAAGCAGCTAAACAGGCTGTAAGGACAAAGGAGGAAATACCACATCAGACAAGGCAAAAGTCAACAACACATAAGAGTCATCAGAAAAAATCGAAGAGTAATGCCAAATTCACTCGGGCAATGGATAAAGCAAATGGAACTCGAGCAGCTGTACGAATCGAAAAAACCAAGCGACCTCTCTCAGTGTTCTCAAAATGGATCTGGAAACCAAAGCTACCACGAGGAGCGGATGAGCGAGGAGATAAAGCATCCGATTGCACTCATGTAGTATCTGATGCACCTCAAGTAAGCATGATAGGGCCGCAATACAGGGCGAAGCATTCGGCACAGGATGTACATTATCGAACTAGTGGTGCACGATCTCCAAGGGAGACTAGATCTTAGCTTAAAACTGATAGGAATGGACATACTATGTACATAAACTGTGCTTCGGCTATACTAATGATTGTCTTCTTTCAGGAAAAAATAAAAAAAAAAAGAGGTGGTAAGAGATCTCACTCATGCAATAATGGGGAACGGAGTGACGAGCGACCCTAATCACAACAATACACTGCATGGTCTCATAAAGGCCTTTCAAGCTAATGCACTTTTCCTTGTAAGTGCAGATGGCTTCTGAAGACTCTGAAGCTACCATCCAAGAAGAGGTCCAGGAATTTCCCCCCCAATGTCTTACGAAAGCAAAAGGGCATTGGTTTAGAGATGAGCAACCAGTTGAGGAATATCTCTTCTTGGCCAACATAAAGATCATGGACACAGAGCATCACTTTCTGATCATGTCCCAGGACTTCAAAGTTTTACATGGACTGCCATCCACAATCGACATCATGAAGAAAGCAGGAATTCAGAAGTATTTTGAACTACCTATCTATAAACCGGATTTCCAACGTTGTACACAAGTCATGAACACCCTACGACCAGCACTACATGATCCATTGGTACCAGAAGCCAATGTGATGGATAAGAATGGAGAATGGGTGGTCATTCAATTTTCACACGACCTAATCAAAGAAGCATTTGGATGGGAAAAGGATGGTGTCAACACGATCAAGGAAGAGAGTCATGGAGCAAAAACAAGAACTTTCGTTGACATCAATAGGGTGGACATCGAAGAAGAAGTCAGATTAATTCACCAACACTTTTGCTTCCCGCGCATGAATAGATACATGGCCCCTCAAAAAATCATTGTGCAATTATTGTCTCATGCCATAAAACAGGTAGGCAATCAGGTTAACCTCACACCCTATGTGCAAGAAAGATTATTTGAGGCAAAGAAGAGATGGGATAATAAGAAGTTCCTCAACGGAACTACTGCCCTAACGATTATGATTTACCACGCATTGGGCATGCGCGAGTACTTACAGGAGATGCCATCTTCAATGGAGTTGGCTCAATTTGTCAAAGCAGCTACTGTACCGAAACAGAGGAAAGGAAGCAAACAAGTAGAAGAAGCAGAAACAAGCTCTCAACCACGAATGAGAGGCACAATGAAAGGCACAAAACGACCTCGAGAAGTCCAACAAGTAGAAGAGGAAGTATCAAAAGCAAAGAGAGTACATGTACTTCCTACAACCACCACTCAAGGGACTAAAATGATCACGGAAGAAGAATTAACTCAAGCACTGGAGGAGACTCACAAATATACAGAAGGACAAATTAATCTGCCAGTGCAGGGTCATCACTATCAACAGTCACGACAAGCTACAGACCCGAGAAGCACGCTCACAAAAGTCCACAGATATCGGGAAATCGGTTTGGATAATACTAGTTCATCCTCAGACGCCAAAGAAGAACCAGACACTTTGTTATTAAATATAGATATTCGTAGTGAATCGAAGGATGATGGCCAGTGGGCCGAATTAAATGAAGTAGACTATGGCGAAGACCAAGAAGGCCACAAGGAAAAAGCTCAATCACCACTGATAGACCAAAATACAACCAACTAGAAGGCAAGAGAAGAATCACAGCACCCCATTCAACCAAAAGATGCCTCCACTACCCACACCAAGGAGGGCAAATCTGATGATGAGGAACATTTAATGATATCAGAGGATAAGCCTCAGGAAGAAGGACAACAAAACGAAGAACCCTTCACTCCACTAAGGGTTGTGGCAGAACCATCCCCCATGGATGTAACTTTTCAGGGAAGTGCCACTAAAACTACCGTCTTAAATGAAAAAGCAGAGGAACCACAAGTACAACTACAGGTCCGACAACCACATAATGAAACGATCCACGTCGAAAAGGGACAAGATGTACATACAAGAGAAACCCCCAATGTACCAAAGACATGGCTGAATGTTGATATAGCGCAGCTCAAGCCTGTGGTGCAGGATATGATTCGAACTGCACTAGACACTCAACAATTGATGCTTGATGCTGATGAAGATTACGACCAAGCCATGCTCGAAAAGCAGGAGCTTCAAAAAGAAGGTATGAATCTGGCTAAAAAATTATCAGAAACAGAAGCTCAAGTTTTAAAGAAACACGAGGAAATAGAAACGACCAAAACACAATACAGAATATTAGAAACGGAAAATGCCAAACTAAAAGAGCAAGTTTTGGAGCTCACGAAGAAACTAGACATGACCGAAAAAGAGAAAACAAGGATCCATGCTTGTAGTAAGGTACTTGAATCATAGCTCAAGGTGAGTATGGAGGAAGCAGACCACTTAAGGGATAGGAACAAGGAGCTCATGACAGCTCTCCTCAGTGATCAACCACCGGTAGATACTGATAAATCAAATGCGGATATAAAAGAAATGGAAGAAAAGATAAACAAGATGGCAGATCAGCTCAAACAGGAGCAAGAAATCATTGCTGATTGGGAACAAAGGTATATGAATGACACTGCAGCTCTACGCAAGAAATGGAAAAAAGCAGAGAATGATTATTTCCAACAGTGCAAAGAAGACACAGATCACATGAACATAGTTGCACAGGAATTAATCAAACATCAGGAAAAGATTACAAAGGCTGAAGACGAACTTAAGAATAAGGATGAAATCATCAAACGGCTTCAGGAGCAGATAGAGCTAAAAGGAAACCAGGGGACACCAGTAGTTCCACATGCTGTGGAGACTGAGGTACGCCCTCTCTCTTCCCCCTCATACCATTCACCGATAAGGCAGGCTCAGGAAGTCCACATTGATTATAATAATCGGGACATTGCAGAATTAAGCCGACCAGAAAGGGCACTACTGGTGTCCCAGCTCACCGCTAATTTTGAAGATCAAATTATCCAGATAATGAAAGAAGCTCAGATAGAAAACAAACAATTAGATCAAATTTTGAAGCCATTCAATGTACCATACGGTCTACTTAAAGAACAAACGCGGATGTATATAAAGTCTGCAACGAACAAAGATCCGGACCACAACCTTCAATTCCAGCATGACACTTTCAATTATACTCAAGAGGAATTTGAGAAGGCGGATCCAATATGGAGGCGAAAAATTTTGGAGAAGAATCCGACATTGCGGGTACAGTGGGAAGCATCACCATATGCACTTCAAGTAAATCCATCTTTTTGTCCTGTACCCCGCAGACGCTCTTGGACGCAATTTTGGGAAGGACAGCGTCAAGGCAATATCAATAATCAGTGGCTTAACTATCCGTTACTACCTAGTCCACCACATAATTATCTACCAACCGAAGAATACATGGTCAAGACAATGGAATTTTGGATTGCCAGATATGCTACGGTGCCTGATTTAGCAGTAAAAATGACCAACAAAATTTTCAGCATGCTACTAACAGTGCTAAAGGTGTTTCAACATGCCAAATATACATTTTTGAACTTCATTGGCATTACGCAAGGTTCCGAGGTCTTAATTTTTGATTTATCGACCATTCCAAGCCGCCTGACACTAATGGCATATTATTCTCGCCTCATGTTTTTGCCATCCCCATATATGCAGACTTTTGAAGAAGCATTTTTTACAGGCTTCTTCGAACTTGATTCAGAAATTTTTGTTAAAATGACGTCCAACTTAAATGCAAGATTGGTGGCTTATGAAACAAGTTTCTTTGTGGATCATCGACAAGCACCAGAGGACGGAGTCAAATCACAGCAATGGAAAGAATTCATGCTTTGTCACGCTAATCTGCTAAATCAAAGAGAGCAACAGGCAATACAAACATACACACGTCGCCACAAAAAGCCTGTCGAGGACGACAGAGTTCAGGAGGAGGGACGTGTAGAGGGACAATCAAGCAAAAAGAAAAGAAGAAGGAAATCAAAGTCCAAAATGACTCAAGAGAAATAAACACAACAAGAACAGTTCCCTGCAAGAAGCCCCGCAGGGGCGCATTACCCATCTCTGCACAGAGCCCCGCAGGGGCACGCATCAGGCAACAAGGCGAAAGACCCCAGGTCCGGTACGGTGGAAGAAGGCAAACAGGCTCAAAGCAATACAACAGGGTCAGATGTTTGCAACCAGGACAAATCAGAGGTCCAAAAGTCAGAAAGGGGTAGAGGCTGAAAAGTTGAAGAGGGTGACTAAGAACAGCACATTCCTAGTCACTAGTAGCGTGCGTGGCAACCCCAATCAACAGGCAAGACAAATGCAGCAGGCTCTCGAGTAGTAGAGCTTGAATCAAGAAGGCCATCAAATCTGCATGTCTGTTGAACTACAGACAAAACTAACCAAGGGTTCCGTGCAGGAATAACGAAGCAATCAGCTGACGAAAAGCTAAAGCCTATCAAGGGACGACAGAGACGAAGAGGGGGAGAGTGTTGCAGAGCTAAAAAGAGCACAAAGCAGAGAAAAAGACGGGCCCCAAAATTTTTCCGATTTGGACATTATATTTTTGTATCATAATCATCCTTGTAACATAATTTCTGTTGTAAATGCACTAGAGGAGTCCTCTAGATGCATCCCCATAGAAGATTAGAAGCTTACTCATGTAAAATAGTAGGAAATTAGTCTTTTAGTGAATAAAGTGCCGGTCGCTTGTGTGAAAGGACCAAACTTAGGCCACTAGTATATAAGTCACTTTGTGACTCTTTTGTAAAGACTTTTTGTCATTGTGAAGAAGGAGCACTTCTGAATTTTCGAGTTTGCCTCTTTCCTGCTGATTTTGATCTTCCTTTTGCTCTTGTATGTGTGTGTGATGCTTGAAATGCATGTGTAGGACTGTTGTCTACCCCTTCCCCTTTGTTTTGAGCTGCTGTAGTGCGTGCGTAAGCTAGGAGAAGCTGTGGCGCGGGTATTTGTGATTCCCATCATTCACTGTTTCTGCCATAACTTGAAGCAGAGTGGTCAGAATTGAGTGAAACTACTTTCAGTAGATGCGTCTCGTCAAGAGCTTCAAAATGAGTACCCTGTTGCCTATGTTCGGAGTTCCGGGATGGGAGAAAACCTCAAAATACCAAAACTGCTGAAAAGAGGCTTGCGGCAACACTTTCAGTATTTCAGTAGGTGTGAGAGGTAGTGGTCTTTTCTCATGCATGATTAGCTAAACCACTTCATTTCCCATCACGTGTGCACACGTCTTCATACACTTGGTAAGTCGTTCCTTAGGATTGACATTTAAATGTGTGTTAAAGATCCCACTATATACACTTGTGTGGCAATTGAGGTATAGTCTCATTGGCACAAGTCCTTGAGTCTTCGTGACTTAAGTACACAGGGGGGAGTGTTGGAACTCAAGGTCAAGCATAAAACATGGAAGCACATCAAAGAAGTGGACATAGAAGAAGAGAGAGCAAGTAGGGAGCTCCAAGAAGTGTATGTCAAATTTTCAGAAGAATCCCCTACAAAAATAGTGATTTTCATCACTAAAAACCATTGTAAATACCATTATCTATTTTTATAACTCCATTTTGTTCAAGCCGAGGAGTCCTCGAGCTTGAGGAGTGTTAGAATTACCATCGTACCAATTTTCATAATTTTTAGACTTCATTTGAGCCCTCAAATAAGCCCCGGAACTTAATTTTTAACTAGGCCGGACACTAGGTCTGGACAGGGCCAAAACTACTCAAAAAACTATAAAAAGAGCTAGAGAGCTCATTTTTGAGGTTAGCTTGTTAGATAATAGAGCTTTTGTAAGAGAATTCTTTTGCAATCGAAGCTTTCCATTGTTCCTCTCTTTGATCTTACTTTGTGCGTGTGTGTGTGTGTATGTGTGTGCATGTTTGTGTGCTTTCACTTACGCACTTGTGCCTTCACTTGCTCATGGTCTTCATACCGGTCCTCATGTCTCCGCGGATTGACAAGTAAAGGAGGTGGTGCTTACGCTTGAGCTACACATATGGCAACATAATGTCAGTCCATATGATGAAACTAGCATCGGTTCATGGTCCTAATGGCCCGACGAGGGTACTGTTACCATATGTGTCCATGTGAAAGGCCAAATGGCTATCAGATACTTTTGTATATGTTCTTTTATAAAACATATAGTGGCTTGGTCAACCACAGAGTGTAAGTTCAACCGCATTCGTAACACCTAAGAAGTCTGTGTTTGTGCTCCCTGTGTACTATGTTTTTTCTTGTGTATTCTATAGCCTCTGTGAAGAGTACTGTGTGTGGAACTTGGAGCTTAATTTTTACTGCGAGGATATCATCATGGAGCTCTCAAGAAGGAGAGCACACTGTGGTGCATTGCCATCAAAATACTTCATTGGCGTCAGAGCATTTCAACAAAGAAATCTTTGTTCCTTTTGTGTGAGCGAAGCGAGCATCTACCCACCACCCAAGGCTTTTTGCTAGGCATAGACCTTGGCATACCTTCGCATTCAAGTCAGTGAAGTCACTGTTGGTGTCGTTTACTACGCATGAGGGAGGACCTCAATGATCAAGGAAGATAGAGGTTCCCAGTACTTTCGAGGAGGTCACCCATCCCAATATTGTTCCCCCAGAGCTCACTTAGCCGTGACAATCTCTTGCCACTAAGCTACACTTTTCTGGTGTCTAAAGAAGGGGAAAGGCTAAGGTTAACATTACCTTGAACATGTTTTGGTCCCTCAAATATTCATTCTTTCATCTCAAAGCCTATTTTTGAAGCATGTTTGGGGTGATTATTAGAGCCATTTTGGAGTACTTTCATGCATATGTCTCTTTACACAGGTTCAAGAACATCAAGAAGAGTGCCTTTGTACTTCTCCAAAAATACAAATTCACCTTTGGGGCCATGTTTTCAGCCACACTCGTAAAACTACAGGTTTCTCAAAAGGTTTGTAATTGTGGTGGGAGTAGCCACTACAAATCTATGCAAGTTTCTTGAACCTAAACAACAGAGTTGACAAACACTTGCAGGTGTTGTTGGCTAGTTTTTGGGCTATGCATTCAGCCTTTCAATGCCATTTTACTGCATATATTGAACACATACACAGTATGTATGCTTTTTCCTATGGTTGGCACTTAGAGTGGAGATGAATATAATGTTTGTGATTCTTACGAAGGAAAGAATCAACAACCTAGTAGAAGCAAGAACAAGGAAAAGAATGGTTTACAAAATAAGTGTAGAAGTAAATCAAAGAAGAGGGATATCAAATGCCATTATTTTCATTAGAAAGGGAACATTAAGAAAGACTATTATGCATTAAAGAATACTAAAGGTAAAGGGCAGAATGTAAATGGGCATGTTAAAAAGTTACCTACAACATTTACTTCAATCGTGAAGATTGAGGAAATCAATGATACTTTTGATGATGTTGATGTGTTGACACTTGAAAATAATGTGCCTACCGAGGCTCTTATGGCTGATTCTTTTCCCCACGCATGGGTGATAGATTTCGGTAATCCTTTCCATGTGACACCACATAGAGAGTGGTTCTCCACTTATGAAGCAAAGTCTCTTGGTACTCTGAGACTTGGTGATTCTTATCCATGTGACGTTATCGGTATTGGAGATGTGGTTGTGCAATTCATTGTTCAAAATTTACTATGCATAATGAAAGAACTTGGAGAAGCTTGTCGGAGGTAGAAAAGTGAGTTGTGAAGTGAAAAAGTTGGGTCTAGCCAACTGGCACAAGACCAGCCCTTGGGATTATGGAGACTCAAATAGACCTTATAGGCATGCAATAAGAGTAATAAAATGCACTATGTACTTTGGATCATCAAGGATAAAGATTTGACACAAAACAGATAGGTTTGCGCATTGACTAGATCAAAAAACTCACTATCTTTGGATGAGACAATGAACTTCAAATGTTCATAGCGACCGTAGTTATTACAATTAGAAAAAATCCTTTTAGGAACATGATACACATAGGGCTGAGTGTATAGAATGCACAAGATTACAAGGAACAAGCAAAATATGCTTTTGGAATGAACCAAATACTCAATAGTGGTACCTCCTATTGTTTAGGAATGTGTAGAGATTGAGCTTGAAACTGAAAAACTATGATTTATCCCAATCTACTGAACCAAATGCTTTGAAAACATATCAGCAAACTAGACATTAGTATCTTTCGAATAATTCCTTAGTCATCCAATTTGGAGCTATGTAAAGAGAGCAGCATCCTTTGCAATCTTAGTATTGTTGAAGAAAATGATGCAAAAATGTAGAGGAGCAAGATAATGATGTTCAGAAGTGTATGTATATTGCTTCCATATAATGTAAAAGTGATGTGAAGTCTTTATAGAGACTTTTCAAGTGCTCCAAGACTTCTAAAAGTGGCGTTTGAATTCAAATGAAGGTGATGAAGTTTGTTGGAGAGAATCAATTCACTTCCCTACAATCTAGGAAAAGTGAAGATCTAGTAATTTGATCTACTCTTAGATGATTGATTGATTACAACTCAACCACCACAAAGTCATGGAATTTGGGCTCTCTTTTCATGCTTTAACATGTACAAAACTCTAGGCTTTTACAATGGTATAAGATCCATAAAAAATCTTTTAAAAAAATACAATAAATGAGCATAAGTAAAAGAACTCTCCAACATATATTCTTTCGACGTAATCCAAGCCATACCTTTTGATGTAGATCAAATACACCTCAAGCATAGTGTAAACTTGATGTTCCAACAACTCCCTCTCAAGCTAAACTATGCTTGACTCTTGATTCTCTAATAGGTTGAATACCTACCATAACTTTGAATCTACAAAGCTTTATTCCATCAAGTGCCTTTTTCATCATATATGCTACTTGCTTTTCAATTGGAACAAAAGAAATGTCATTCTCTTTTGCCATGAGCTTCTCCCTGATGAAGTGGTAATGAAACTTTATGTGTTTGGTTCTTGCATGGAAAATAGGGTTTGGTGCTAGATGCATGGAACTTACATTATCTCCAAATATGTGAGGTTTGGAACTCATAAGTCCCAAATCTGTATACAATGCTTTTAACCATATTGCCTCTTGAGTTGCTAGGGTCAAACCTCTGTACTCTACTTCAGTTGAAGATAAACCAATTGTTGGTTGCTTCTTGGAACTCCATGACGCTAGCTTTGAACCTGCAAATGCTTAGTAAACAAAGGTACTCCTTCTATCATCCTTAGCTCCTACCCAATTTGCATCTGAATAAATTTTGATATCCAAATATGAAGATTAAGGATAGAATATACCTTCATTGATTGTACCTTTTAGATACTTAAGTTCTCTCTGAGCTGCATCCATGTGTGGTCTTCTAGGTGAGTGCATGAATTGACTAAGCACTCCCACACTATATGAGATGTTTGCCCTTGTATGAATAGCATATATCAAGCTACCTACCAAGATTTGATATTCTTTAATGTCTTCAATTTTCTTACCTTCATAGACACTAAGTTCATGATCCATCTCTAAAGGTGTACGTGGAGGTTTAGAAAATTTAGTCTTTTTCCAAGTAGATTGAATGCTTTGTAACAAATATCGAATCATATCCATACCTTTCTGGTTGTTTCTTCTCTCTTGTTGATCTTCTAGGTACTTGCATGGAGCATTCTCCACATTCCTCCATCTTTGCTTTGCCTCTTGACTTCCATAGTCTGTAATCATTTTCCCTTTCATCTTTGTCATCATCTGTATCACTTCTTGGATCTTGGACCTATGAATCATGCTCGCTTCCTAATTGATGAGAATCAGAATCAAGATCGTATGGTAGATTTACCTTTTGTTTGTTTTCATCATATCAAGACGTGTGTTCTTCAAACACAACATCTCTACTTGTAGTGAATTTCTTGGTTGAAGGATTATAGAACCTGTAACCCATCTCAGTTGATTCATACCCAATAAACACTACCCATTAGGGGAAAAAATGAACCTTTCATGGATCTTTTAGATTAAGGAGTGATTATCCATGGACCAATGAGAAGAGCGTGGTGGCCACATTCTAGTTGCTTAATCACATAGACTAGGCATATGCTTCCCTTGTTTTTGTGTGGCCAAAGAGCTAGAAACCATCTAGAACTGGTGGTTTTTCTTAGCGAATGGTTTTGAGAACCTTGAAATTCATTTAGAGCCATTCAATTCATAGAAGATCTAAGGGCCACAATTGAATTCAAAAATTCAAGGCATGGACGAATTTCCACCCTTCAATTAGCTTGAGATTGAATGGATGAGATCCATGCAATCATTACAATAGTTGCCTTTTGGAGAGAACCGTTGGATTTTGGCTTGAATCAAATGGTGCACTTTGAATGCTTTGAAGATTGAGCGCTTAGCTTTGTAGCCATTAGATCTAGGAAGGATCTGATGGCTTGGATTCAGCCCAAACATGAAAAAGGCACCTTTAAATGGTAGCCACTAGATATGTCTCATGTCTGCCGGTCTGAATGCATTCAAAAAACAGGCTCAACCCCGTTCGTGCACGTCCATTAGATCTGGAATGATCCAACAACCAAACTTTTTGTAGAGACATTTTGAAGTCTTGTCCCCACTCCCACGGGTTCTCTTGTATTCTTTCTCTACATTAAAGTGTGCTTTGATATACACCATTGATTTGATCAATCTAAAGGCTCAGAGATGCTCATGTATGAGAGAGAAAAGAGAATATTTCATCTACATTATTTTATTATGCAATACCACTAGTGGTTTCATGTGGCTCCTTAAACTCATGGATTACACATTTTAATCCCTAAAAATTAGGGATCCTTACAAGGCCCATGCAGGGCTCACTTTTTCCCCTAATTCTTTGTTGCCCTCTCATCTAGCTTACCTCTTATTTGTGATGGTACATGAACATAAGCTAAACAACCAAACAACTTGCAATGTCCAAGACTAGGTTTTCTTCCATGCCATGCTTCATAAGGAGTCATACCTTGAAGTGATTCGAGTGGTAGTCTATTGACACGGTACACAATAGTTGAAATGGCCTTTGCCCATAGATAATGTGCAAACTTGTTCTCTTCAAGAATTGTTTTGGCTCATCCAACCAATTTCTTGTTTTTGCTCTCTACAGTTCTCTTTGTGCCTTTCCAATCTCACATGCATCACATATGTTGATCATGTGTTGCTTTGATATGTTTGGCAGTCCAAGCACACTTTTATCCCTGCATATATCCTTCAAGGTTCTTTCATTCACATGATCAAGTCTCTCATGCCACACTTCAATCTCAATTAGGGTTTGAGACCCCAAAGTGAATAGAGCTATGTTCTTGGTTTCTCCTACTTTGAAAGGAAAGAGCATATCGTGCTTCTCACATGTGGCTATCTTGTTGAAGCCTTGACATGGATCTTCCACAAAAGCTCCATGTTGGGTGATTGCAAGCCTTTTTCAACTATTTGGCCTACACTTATTAGGTTTTTAGTGATAGTGGATACATAGAGAACCTTACTTAGAATGTTTGTCCTGCCATTGGAAAGTTTGACATTACCAATCTTCTCCACATTGTGCTTTGTGTCATCCCTTGTTTGAACTTCATGTCTATGCTTTGGACTCTCCAAGTTAGATAGAAGAGAAATTTTGCTTGCAACATGATTTGAACATCCTGAATCTATGCAGGACCAATGATCATCTTCTTTACCTTCTTTGTGGCTTAGATCCATAAGGAGCAATGAGTCTTCCTGTGGTTAATCTACTAAATAATGGTTGAAGTACCTTCTATTAGAGCCTCTATTGTTGTTGTTGAATGTGTGTCCACCTCTACCTCTATTGTTGTCATATCCACCTCTTCCACTTCCTTTCTGGGTCTTCCCATTGAACCAACAATTCTGTCTAGTGTGGTTGGTCTTATTGCAGATGGCACAAGGTTGAATACTCTAAACTTTGGATTTTTCATGCTTCTTTCAAGAATAAGATGTTAGTGGACATACATAACTCTTTAAAATTCACACAAGTGTCTAGATCAGTAGGTTTACATTGGACTCTACAAATCCATTGATTTGTGTTCATATTTCAAGGTCTTCCTTTTGTAGAAACTCCTACAATGTTCCTATGTAAAGATATTACATATGAGGAAGTAGAAGGTTTACTAGGAGAAAAATGGGGTCATGTAGAAGGATTGTCAAAAGGGGATAGATATCATTGTAAAATTAGTGACACAGGTATATATTTTTTTCTATTTGAAACATCATACCTCTTTGTACGTTAGATTTTACTATGATTGTTGGATGTGTAAACTTGGAGAGTGGATACCTTTATAGATCTCTAAAGGATCTTTCGTTTCATGTGAAATTAATGTAAAGTTACCCAACAATGATATAGAGGTGGTTTTATTTAATTAGCATTGGATCTTGGCCAAATTGAGAGAGCACTTACTGAACAAATAGAAAGGTATGGATGTGATTCCGCATTTGTTATGAAGCATTCAATCTACTTGGAAAAAGACTCTATTTTAGAGGAACCCTCAACCTATGAAGAGGCAAAAGGAAACCCTAATTGGGAAAAGGCCATGAAAGAAGAAATAGATGCATTGAAGGAGACTGACACTTGGGATTTGGTTCCAATGTCATCCAATCAAAAGGTAATTGGTTGCAAATGGGTATGTAAAGTTAAAAGAAATTTAGATGGATCAATTTGCAAGTACAAGGCAAGATTATTTGCCAAAAGATGCTCACAAACTCATGGTATAGACTATGAGGAAACATTCTCACCAGTTGCAAAGATGACTATAATCAGGACATTGATAGGTGTAGCTACTGCAAGGAATGGAGACTCCTCCAACTTCATGTGAAAAATGCACTCTTAAATGGTTGGATAAGTGAAGAGGTATACACAACCACCAGGTTTTGAAGACCCTAATCATGCATCTTATGTTTGCAGACTTAAGAAAGCATTGTATGGATTGAAACAAGATCCTAGAGCTTGGAATTACAGGTTGGTTACATATCTTCAAGATCAAGGGTTCAAGCCTAGTAGCTCAGATCCTTCTCTATTCATCACAGGGATCAGGATGAGGTTATCTATCTATGTGTATATCTAGATGATATTATTGTGATAGGTGATGATCTAAATGTCATACAAAGGATCAAGAGACACATGCAAGAGGAGTTCAAAATCAGTGACCTCGGTGAGCTTCACATATTTCCTAGGTAGGTAGGTGATATACACAGATGAAGGAATATATTTGCCTTAGAGAAGATACATTCAGGATCTTCTTCTTAAGTTCAAAATGGAGAACACAAAACCTGCAGGTACACCTTTGGAGATGAATCATAAACTTAGTGTTTACGAAGGTGAGAAAATTGAAGACATAAAAGAATATCAAAGCTTGGTAGGTAGCTTGATATATGCTACTCATACAAGGGCAGACATATCATATAGTGTCAGAGTGCTTAGTCAGTTCATGTACTCGCCAAGAAGACCACACATGGATGCAACTAAGAGAGTACTTAATTATCTTAAAGGTACAATCCACGAAGGTATATTCTATCTTTACTCTTCAGATTTGGATATCAAAATCTATTCAGATGTAGATTGGCAAGAGCTAAGGATGATAGAAAAAGTACATCTGGTTACTTAGCATTTGCAGGTTCAAAGCTAGTGTCATGGAGTTCCAAGAAGCAACCAATAGTTGATTTATCCTTGACTAAAGCAGAGTACAGAGGCTTGACCATAGCAACTCAAGAGGCATATATGGTTAAAGGCATTGTATATAGATTTTGGACTTGTGATTTCCAAACCTCACATATTTGGAGATAATGTAAGTTCCATGCATCTAGTGGCAAACCCTATTTTCCGTGCAAGAACCAAACACATAGAGGTTCATTACCACTTCATCAGAGAGAAGCTCATAGAAAAGGAGATTGACATTTTGTTTGTTCCAACTGAAAATCAAGTAGTAGATATGATGACAAAGGCACTTGATGGAATAAAGCTTTGTAGATTCAAAGCTATGGAAGGTATTCAACCTATCAGAGAATGAAGACTCAAGCATACTTTAGCTTGAGGGGGAGCTATTGGAACATGAAGCTTACACTATGCTTGAGGTGGATTTGATCTACATCAAAGGCTATACATCAAAAGAATATCCATTGGAGAGTTCTGTTTTCGTATGCTCAGTTATTGTATTTTTTCGAAAGATTTTTCATGGATGTTTTACCATTGTAAAAGCCTTGAACTTTACACATGTAAAAAGTAGAAAGAGAGATCCTAAACCCCATGAATTTGTGGCGATTGAGTTGCATTCAATCAAGCAATCAATCACCTAAAAGTAGATCAAACTAGATGTTCATTTTTCCTAGATCATAGGAAAGTGAATTGATTCCGTCCAACAACCATTCCCACCTTCATTTGAATTCAAAATCCACTTTGTAGAAGTTGTGGAGAACTTCTAGAGTCTATATAAAGACTTGAAATCACTTGTACAATACATGGAAGCAATATACATACACTTGTAACCATCATTGTCTTGCTCCTTCAACTCTCTGCATCATCTTCTTTGCCAATAGTAATCTTGTAGAGGCTTCTGCTCTCTTTACGTAGCTTCAAATTGAGTGAAAAATGGCTCATTGGAAAGGTATTAGTGTCTAATTTATTTCTATAATTTTTTACAACATTGCGTTTAGTAGATTGAGCGAAATCATAGTTTCTTTGTCTCGAGGTCAATCTCTACATATTCTTGAAAAATAGAAAGTACCACCATTGAGTGTTTGATTCATTCCTATAGCATATTTTGCTTATTCCTTATACTTTTATGCATTCTATACACTCAACCCTTTTTTTATCACTACATAAAAGGAGTTTTTCTAATTGTAATCACATTGGTCGTTATGAGCATTTGAAGTTCATTGTCTCTTCCATAGATAGTAAGTTTTTTGAGCTACTCGATGTGTGAACCTATCTTTTTGTATTGACTCTTTCTCCTTGATGCTTCAAAGTACATAGTGCATTTCTTTGCACTTATCACACGCCTATAAGGTCTATTTGAGTCTCCATAAGCTCAAGGGTTGGTCTTGTGCCGATTGGTTAGACCAAACTTTGTCGCTTCAAAACAAACTTTTCTAGCTCCTACAAGCTTCTCCAAGTTCTTTCAATACATACATATCTATCTCTCTTTCTCTCTCTCTCTCTCTCTCTCTCTTTCTTTCTCTACACACATCTCTCTCTTTCTCTTGATCTCAAATTTTGGTAAGTATCACACATACTCTAGCACCCTTTCTCTTTCTCTCTGTTTTGCCTTTTCTAATTTCTCTTCTCCTTAGTTTTGCAGGAGCTTTTTGGCATCAACTCTTTGGGATTCGATGAAGGAAAAGATTAACTGGAGTCTGACGACAAAAATCCAAAGAATTACATCAATGTAAGTGATTTTTTTATTCTCTATTGACATAGAGTGAGAAAAGGAAGAAGAGAGAGAGAGAGATGAAAGAAACACAAAGAAAGAGAGAGATCTAAAGAAAGATAAAGTAAGAGAGAGATGAGAGAGAGTAAGAGAGAGAGAGGAAGAGAGAGAGAATGATAGAGAGATGAAAGAGAGAGAGAGATATGAAATAGAAAGAGAGAGAGAGAGATGCATACATACATACATGTACACAGACACATATACATACATACATGTACACACACCTTCCATTCTCCCTTAGTCTTTGCCTCTTCATATGATGATGGCTCTTCAAATGATAAATCTTTAGCAAGATAAATAGAACGCTTGGTAACTAAAGAAGTGTCATACCCATATCTAATTGGCTTCTTGTTCTCCCTTTGTGATCTTCTAATTGCTTGGTTAGATGATTCATGTATGTCCTCCAACCTCTTCATCTTGACCTTGCCCTTTGATTTCCATGCCTTGAATTCTTCTAGGTTGATGATGTCCTCATCATCTGATTTGATCTCTTCAATGTGGTTTGACTCCTCCTTGGTGAGGCTTGGAAACTCCTCTTCCAATTCATATGGCAACTTAACTTTCCTGCATTCACTTTCAAACCAAGAGTCATTCTCATCAAACACAACATCTCTACTTACCATAAATCCCTACTTAAAGATGGATTATAAAACTTGTACCCTTTCTGATTTGAATCATACCCTATGAAGATGCACTTCTCTATGTTAGGGTATATATTACCTCTTATTTGAGAGGGGATATGTACATAAGAAACACATCTAAAGATCCTTCAATGCTCAAGTGATGGGCTTCTACCATGCCATGCTTCATATGGGGTCATCCCATCAAGTGATTTTGATGGAAACCTGTTTACAAGATAAGTGGCAATAGATACACTCTGCCCACAAATAATTAGGTAACTTTTTTTCATTTAGCATTGACCTAGCTATTTCAACAATCAACCTATTTCTCCTCTCTACCACCCCATTTTGCTCAAGGGTATACCTTGTTGTAATTTCCCTTTTGATTCCTCTATCCTGCAAGAATGCATCAAATTCATTTGTGAAGTACTCACCTCCTCCATCTGACTTTAGTCTTTCTAGGCTTCTTCCTATTTGGTTTTCCATAAGTGCAAGATACTTCTTCAAGCAACAGAACACTTCATCTTTGTGCTTCATAAGATATAAGATAGTTCACCTACATAAATAATCAATGAAAGATACATAATACCTTGATCCAGAAATTGAAGGGTCCTTACTTGGTCCCCATACATCTGTATGGACAAGTTCCAAGTAATCCTCGTGCATGTAGCCTTTCTTTGAGAAGGGTAGCCTGTGAGATTTTCCAAACTGACATGCACCACATTTATAGATCATGTGTTGCTTGGACACATTAGGTATCCCAAGCACACATTGATCTCTACAATTTGCTTTAAGGTTCTATCACCAATATGCCATAATCTTTTATGCCAAATCTCAAGATCTAACAATGTTTCATCTTTGTAGTTATAAGTGCAATATTCTTTTTATCTTCAAGTTCAAATGTAAATGACCTACCTGTCTTTTCTCCTTTGGAAATTCTTTGAATCCATGTTGGGGATCCTCCACAACTACTCCATATTTGTTGAGCCTAACCTGCAAACCCTTTTCTACAATCCATCCAACACTCATCAAATTCTTGGTGATTGTAGGTACATATAGAACCCTGCTCAACAGATTTTTATTTCCATAAGAGGTTTTAACATTTCCTACCTTGACACTAAATGCTTGGTGTCATCACCTGTTTGCACTTGGTGCCTTCCTTTAGGTTCCTCAAGGTCAAAGAGAAGAGCTACATTGCCTGCCACATGGTTTGAACATCCTAAGTCAATGTAGAAGATATGCTCATCATTCATACCTTGCTTTGAAGTCATATTCATAATGAAAAGGGAATCCTCTTGTTGCTCTCTATAATTGTTGTAGTCTCTCCTTGATTTGTAGCCTCCTTGGTAGTTGTTATTGTAATTGTTGTTGTAGTTGTTATTGTTGCCTTGATGATGGTTGAATCTTCTTCTTGATTGTGTGTAGCCACCTCTTTGGAAACTTCTACCTCTCTGATTCTTGAAGTTCCTGTAACACTCATATGTGGTGTGATTTGATAAACCACAAATATTACATGGGGAAGAGTTGAAAGGTCTCCCCCTACCTTGCTTACCTCCTCTGCCCCGACCTCTTGAGTTCCTACCTCTCCCTGCATATTTAGCTTGAGAAGTAGTACCTTCATCCTCAATCTTTTTGCTTTTACCTTTCTCTTTAGACTTGCCTTTATCTTTATATAGGGCAAAAGAGTTATTACCTCTTGATGAATCTCCATTTTTTTTAGCTTGGCCTCATGGGTAAAGAGTTGCCCCATGAGTGTGGCAAGGTCTCGAATCTGCATGTCCATGTACAAGTCCATGGCAGTTGTGAAGCTTTCCCATTTGTCATATGCCTTGATGCCATTGATTACTGGCCTCAATATCTGCTCCTCTTCAATCTCCTCTCCTATGTTTGCCAATTGGTCAGCCACATCCTTAACTTTAGTCACATACTCTAAAATGCTTTGCTTGGGTTGTTTTCTTTGAGTGGTAAACTCAATCCACAATTGGTTCTTCCTAGCCCTTGTGCTGGAAGAAAAATATGAAGATAATGTTTCCCAAGTCCCTTGGGATGTCTTAGAGTTCCTAATGTGTGGAATAAGTGTTGAAGATAAATGTACAAGCTCATTTTCATATGAGCCATGCTTAGATAAATTTACCAAATATAAAGATAAAGAAAAAGTGGAGGAAAAAAGGAAAAAATAATAAAAGAAAAAGTCTAGTCAAAATTCATGATGAGTAAGAGATACAATATCTTGCCTTGTAGTTAGTAGCATGTAGTGGAGAAAGTGGTGAGTTAAGAAGAAGGCACAAACTTCTTCACATGCTCATTGGTTATAAAAGTGAAGTGGGAGCACATTCAAAATAAGGAGAGAAAGAGGCAAGAGCTCCCAGTAGTCGGATCTAGCCATTTTGTCATTTTGGCTTTCCCTTAGACTCCTTCCAGCCGCACGTCAGTTTGTACATAGCTCTGTTGCAGAGCTCATATCTCCGTGCATATCTAACCATTTTGTGCGTTTAAGCACTCATTGGAAAGCTTATCTCGTGTACTTTCTGCATATCAAATATCTCTTTGAAAGCTTATGTAGTCTGTGAGATATCAGTGAAATAGTGAAGTCCAGTTTTTCAATATACCTATGTAGATAGGTAGTCTATTTTGGTCGGTTAAATTTCCTGACCAAAACATATCCAAATTGCATGATTTTTGTCTTGTTGGAAAGATATTGGCATCTACTTTCATTGTCTCAAATATCTCATTGAGATCATTTATATTCTGTGAGATATCTGTCAGATAGTAAAGTCCAGTTTTATAGTGTACTTATGTGTGTAGGTGGTCTATCTTGGTGAGTTGAGTTTCCTGATCAAAACTCATCCAAATTACTTGATTTTTAGCTTGTTGGAAAGCTACTTGTGTCTACTTTCTCTGTACTAAATATCTTTCTCAAAGGATATATATTCAGAGAGCTATCAGTCCGAGAGTGAAGCTCAGTTCTTCAGCATACCTGTGTGGACAGGTAGTTCATCTTTGACAGTTGTGTTTCCTAATCAAAACTTGTCCAAATTAAGTCATTTATAGCTTGTTAGAAAGCTCTCTTTGTCTACTTTGATTGACTAAAGTCTCAAGACCATTTGAGTTTTGTATTGAGAGCAGCAAGCTATCTAAGGTGCAGATGTTTGTCCAAGTGCTGGACATACAAGGGCTCACTACACACTTCCGTTGCGCATAGGAGAACTCATTCTCCACAGTTGGTATCAGAGCAAACTTGGTGTTGAAGCTTCATCAACAGAGCTGGAGATAAAGAAAAGCAAAAGAGGAGCTATAAAACAAGGAGGAGCTTCACAAACGCAAGAGCAAAAGGACTATAACTATTCGAGGTAACTCTCAAAGTCTTTGATACTCTTCAATGGCTGACTTGGGTCAACAAGTAGAGAAGTTGGACAAGGATAACTATCCCGTGTGGAGGTTTAGAATGACCAACTACCTAATGGGCAAAGGCTTATGGGGTATTGTGAGCGGCGATGATGCTCAACCTCAAATCAATCAAGCTATGGCCACCGAAGTCCAAAGGAGGCAAGCAAAAGAATGGGAGGAGAGGAATAGGAGAGTCATGTTCCTCATTTCGCAAGTCATTACTAATGCCATGGTAGGTCATATTCAACATTTAGAGAAAGCTAAGGATGCTTGGGAAGCTCTTGAAAGGATGTATTCAACAAATACCAAAGCTAGGAAACTTCAACTCAAGAATGAGTTGAACACAATCAAGAAAAGTTCGAGTCAATCCATAGCTGAATATACTTTGAAGATTAAGGAGCTAAGCGATGCTTTAGCTTCTATTGGGACAACGGTTGAAGACGAAGATCTTGTGTGTTATACTCTCAATGGCTTGAGAGATGATGAAAGATGGAAGCCTTTTATAACTTCCATTAACTTGAAAGATGTATATCCAGGTTTTGAACAACTAATCCCTCATCTTGTCACAGAAGAGCTTAGCTTTGGTGGTCTCAAAGGAAAGGACAGCCACAACCAAATGTTATATGCAGGCCGAGGTAAAGGAAGAAATTCAAGAGGAGGCTCAAGACGAAAAGGAAGAGGTTATAACCACTCCAACTACAACCAAAACAGTTCGGAAGACAACAAGGATGCATCAAATGCCAACGCACAAGGAAGAGGTCGAGGTAGAAGTAGAGGAAGAGGCCGAAGCTCTTACAATTCTCATAAAGGTATAACATGCTATCATTGTGGTAAAGTAGGACACTATGCTAGTGATTGTTGGCTGAAGAATGGAAGATAAAATGGAGGCAATCAAAGGAACCAAAGCAACTATGCAAGCACCTCAAGTGAAGGAAGCAAGGACACACTACTTGCAATGAGACATGAGTATAGAAGCTCTTGTGAAGATGACAAAAAATGGTACATTGATTCAGGTTGTAGTAACCATATGTCATGCCAAGGAAGTTTGTTCACTAATCTACAGGTACCAAGTGGCAAAGGATGTGTTGAAACAGGTGATGATACTCAACACATGATTGAACACATTGGAGATATAAGGCTTGGAGATAAAAGTAGAGCAAAGGTACTATCTAATGTTCTTCATGTTCCTACAATTTCAAAGAACTTGATTTCAGTAGGACAAATGGTAGAGAAGGGTTATCATGTCATATTCAATGAGAATGGGTGCTTCATAAAGAATCCAAAGGAAGGCTTCAAGGTCATTGCTCGAGGTAGAAGAGAAGGAAGGATGTTCACTTTGGATGTCCAACATCCACATGGAAAGGTCATGTACATTCAATGTGGGAACAAGAAGATTTCAGAGTTGGACTTATGGCACAAAAGAATAGGACACATCAACATTCCAAAGCTGAAGGACATGAGCAAACATGAAGTGGTAAGAGGTCTTCCAAAATTTAATAGCATTGGACTACATGAGTTATGTGAAGCTTGTCAACTAGGAAAGCAAACGAGGCAGCCATTCAAGAGGAGCAATTATGTGGCTCCAAATGTCTTGGACTTGATACATACGGATGTATGGGGACCAACTCAAGAGGCATCAATGGCTGGTAATAGGTTTTTTGTCACCTTCATTGATGATCACTCAAGAAAGGTATGGCTGTTTTGTATGAAGCAAAAATCAGAGGTGTTTTCTATATTCAAAAGATTCAAAGTTGAAGTTGAAAAGGAAACAGGAAGGTCTATCAAAACCTTAAGGTCCGATGGTGGAGGAGAATACTTCTCCAAAGAATTTTCAGATTTTCTACAAGAGAATGGAATCAAAAGGCAATTCACTTGTAGGTACACACCACAACAAAATGGAGTAGCTGAGAGGAAAAATAGGCAAATTGCTGAAATTGCAAGATGCATGCTCAACGAGATGAAGGTACCATTGTACTATTGGGCTGAAGCTACCGCAACCGCCATTTACTTGATGAATAGGTGCACAACATCAGGAATACATCACTTGACTCCAGAAGAGGTATATTCCGGTAAGAAACCTGATCTTACACACCTCAAAGTGTTTGGATGTGTTTGCTTTGTTCACATTCCACAAGAAGTTAGAACAAAGATGGAACCAAGGTCAGAAAAATGCATTTTCATCGGCTACTCAACGGAGCAAAAAGGATACAAGTGTTACAACCCTAGAACAAAGGAATTAAGAGTCTCGCGAGATGTGGTCTTTGATGAACTAAGACCATGGTATGAAGATAAAGGAAAGGAAAAGATTCTTGAAGAAGATTGTGATGATTATGCAGGAACAAATCAAAGAGAAGTTCAACAATCAAGCACAAAGGCTTCAGGTCCAGAGGCATCTACATCAAATGAAGAATGTTCAACATGGAGGGGGAGTCATTCTTTGTCTCCAAATTCAGCTCATAGTAGAGCCAAAGAGGCAAGTGCTACTCCAAACAGTGAGGAAGATGCAAGTGAAGAAGAATATGAAGAGGTGATCACTCCGATGGTAAAGTTGAATAGGTTAAAGAAGCAACTTTCTAAAGGCAATGAAAGAAGATCTTCAAGGACAAGGTATCCAACTCAAAGGTTGAGTTATGATAGTTTTATGGCGACACATTTTGCATACATGATGCAGGTTATCAAAGACAAAGAGCCTGAGACATATGAAGAAGCTTGTACACAAAAGGAATGGAAGCAAGCTATGAAAGAGGAGATCAAAGCTCTCAAAGATAATCACACTTGGGAGCTAGTGCCAAAGAAAGAAGGTATGAAGATTGTTCCAAACAAATGGGTGTTTAAAGTAAAGAGGAATGCTGATGGTTCTCTAGCTAGATATAAAGCTAGATTAGTTGCCAAAGGATTTAAACAAACACAAGGTATAGATTATGATGAAGTTTTCAGCCCTGTTGCAAAGATGGGAACTATCCGAACCTTAATAGCAATTGGTGCTTCAAGGAGATGGCCATTATATCAACTCGACATCAAAAATGCCTTTCTCAATGGAGAACTACAAGAAGAGGTATACATGAGTCAACTGGCTGGATTTGAAGATGAAAACCATCCAGATTTTGTTTGCAGGTTGAAGAAGGCACTTTATGGCTTGAAGCAAGCACCAAGAGCATGGAATCAAAGATTGGTAGAGTATCTAACTAAGTGTGGATACAACCCAAGTAGTGCAGATCCTTCATTGTACATGAAGAAGGAAGAAAATAGAGAGGTATATATTTGCATATATGTCGATGACCTCATCATAACAGGAAATGATGTTATAGGGATTAAAGATATCAAAAGGAAGCTTGGTAAAGAGTTTAAAATTTCAGATCTTGGAGAGTTGAAATATTTTTTAGGAATTGAAGTTGTTTATGGAAAGAGTGGCATCTACTTGATGCAAAGGAAGTACTTGTTGGATGTTCTTTTCAGATTTGGAATGAGTGAATGCAAACCACTCACTCAACCCATGGACACAGATACAAAGCTTTGTTCAAATGATGGAGAACCATTGGAAGATGTTACGACATACAGAAGCATTGTAGGATCATTGATCTATGCAAACATTACAAGACCTGATTTATCTTATGTTGTCGGTGTACTTTCTCAGTTTATGCAAGCCCCGACAAGTGAACACTTAAATTCAGCCAAGAGAGTGTTGAGATACATAAAGCATACAGTTAATCATGCTTTGTTTTATAAGTTTGATGAAGAACTGCAGGTCAAAGGCTTTAGTGATGCTGATTGGGCAGGCTCAAAGGAAGATAGAAGATCAACCTCAGGTTATGTGTTCATGATAGGAAGCAAACCTATCACGTGGAGCTCAAAGAAACAACCAACTGTTGCACTTTCATCCATGGAGGCTGAATATAGAGGACTAGCATTTGCCACATGTGAAGCAATGTGGATTAAAAAGCTTTTGGCTGATCTTGGAGTACAAGTTGGAACCATCCCTATATATGGTGATAACATGTCAAGTATCTACTTGGCAAGCAATCCTATGTTTCATGCAAGGAGCAAGCACATAGAGGTCCACTACCACTATGTAAGGGAGAAGGTGCTAAGCAAAGATGTGGAGGTAAAGTTCATCAGAACCAAAGAGCAGGTTGCAGATATGTTTACAAAGTTCTTGGATGCTTCTAAACTCAAAGGTTTCAAGGACGCGATAAATTTGAAGGACATGGACGAAGATAACTCCCAAATGAGCTTGAGGGGGAGTGTTGAAGATAAATGTACAAGCTCATTTTCATATGAGCCATGCTTGGATAAATTTACCAAATATAAAGATAAAGAAAAAGTGGAGGAAAAAAGGAAAAAATAATAAAAGAAAAAGTCTAGTCAAAATTCATGATGAGTAAGAGATACAATATCTTGCCTTGTAGTTAGTAGCATGTAGTGGAGAAAGTGGTGAGTTAAGAAGAAGGCACAAACTTCTTCACATGCTCATTGGTTATAAAAGTGAAGTGGGAGCACATTCAAAATAAGGAGAGAAAGAGGCAAGAGCTCCCAGTAGTCGGATCTAGCCATTTTGTCATTTTGGCTTTCCCTTAGACTCCTTCCAGCCGCACGTCAGTTTGTACATAGCTCTGTTGCAGAGCTCATATCTCCGTGCATATGTAACCATTTTGTGCGTTTAAGCACTCATTGGAAAGCTTATCTCGTGTACTTTCTGCATATCAAATATCTCTTTGAAAGCTTATGTAGTCTGTGAGATATCAGTGAAATAGTGAAGTCCAGTTTTTCAGTATACCTATGTAGATAGGTAGTCTATTTTGGTCGGTTAAATTTCCTGACCAAAACATATCCAAATTGCATGATTTTTGTCTTGTTGGAAAGATCTTGGCATCTACTTTCATTGTCTCAAATATCTCATTGAGATCATTTATATTCTGTGAGATATCTGTCAGATAGTAAAGTCTAGTTTTATAGTGTACTTATGTGTGCAGGTGGTCTATCTTGGTGAGTTGAGCTTCCTGATCAAAACTCATCCAAATTACTTGATTTTTAGCTTGTTGGAAAGCTACTTGTGTCTACTTTCTCTGTACTAAATATCTTTCTCAAAGGATATATATTCAGAGAGCTATCAGTCCGAGAGTGAAGCTCAGTTCTTCAGCATACCTGTGTGGACAGGTAGTTCATCTTTGACAGTTGTGTTTCCTAATCAAAACTTGTCCAAATTAAGTCATTTATAGCTTGTTAGAAAGCTCTCTTTGTCTACTTTGATTGACTAAAGTCTCAAGACCATTTGAGTTTTGTATTGAGAGCAGCAAGCTATCTAAGGTGCAGATGTTTGTCCAAGTGCTGGACATACAAGGGCTCACTACACACTTCCGTTGCGCATAGGAGAACTCATTCTCCACAATAAGGAAGTCAGAGATAGAGTTAAGTAAATATGAACTTGCTAATGCATCTTTGGCACACAATGAATTGAATCTTTCATGCTCCTCTCTTGTAGGTTGTCCTTTACTTCTAAAAATGGGCATCTTCTCATCTCTTGATATGTATCCATAGAGAATCCTTCCTCACTACTATGTCTTCATCCTCAAGGACCATGTTTGGTAGCTTTTCTTGTCCAATTTATCAATAAAAGAAGCAAAACCATCTCCCATTTTACCTCAAGCTTCTCTGATACCACTATTGGGAAAGATGGATGGACACTTCAAGAAATGCTGCTTTGTACCAGCCCTATTTTACTTCTGAGTTGAGTTATAGCCCCCTTTAACTTGCCAATGACACTAAATAAGTTTCTATGTACTTTGGAGATGATGGTTCAAACACTTTGATCAAAACAGATAAGTTTGCAACTAGTTTATGACCAAAAAAGTTGTTTTTTTGTCTTGATACCTGCTGGAAGTTTTGCTCAGTACTCACAATACAGTAGCAATTAGAAAAATTCCTTGTGAGGGTATCTAATTAGCTTAGAGATCTGATGGTTCCTAGTAGAATCACTCAAAATAATATACTATACTCTGAGCAATCACTTTAACAAGTAGAAGCTTACCCCCGATATTTTAGGACCTCTGCAGAGAATGACCAGTGACCGCTTCGAGACAATTTACTCCCAAATGGCTTAATGAAACTTCTTCAAATTTTGGTAGCTTGTATCCGACTTTGAGATTGTTCCAATGAGCTATAGAACATTGAAAATGGTGGAGAGATCATTGAGAGATGAGCAAGACAAGTTCACTGTTATGAGAGACAATGACAGAGATGAATGTAGATGTAATCATAATGTAATGTATTTTGTAACAATGTTGTACATGCTCATTGGCATGAATATGATGCTAATGATGGTGATATGAGTAGGCTATAGTGTGAGCCTCTCAATTACATCAAATGATCAACTCTAAGCTCAGTAATGGGGCACACAGGTTGTGAGATTTCAAGTGACTTTTATAGTGACTCTCTTCACATTTGAATTTTGAAATTCAAATGCACTTCCACCTAAAATTTCTTCCTCTAAACAAGGAGATATTCCCTCAAAGAAACTTATACCATAAAGCTCTCCTAACTCCATGAGTTTAGTGGCATTTACAAAGATTCTTCTAAGCCAAGTGACTTTTACAAGAGTTAATGGTGAAAAACATAAGCAATGGTTCTTATGGGTCTTCAAGTATTTGCACATAATGCTTCTAATGCCTAACCAAGTGTGAAGGCTTGGCACTTGCACCAACATCTACCATCATGGCATCAAAGGTCTTAGGAACATCTGGTGGATCAGGGTCTAGTGCCAGTGTTCCGAGGAGGAGCTATAACTTGCAGGGCAAAGACCATTTTGAGATCCAAAAATTTGATGGCACAAACTTTGCTCTATGGAAGAATCAGATTAAAGATGTGCTGATTCAAAGGAGGCAATGGAGGCCTATAAACAGGATTTCAAAGAAGCCTTCTGACATGGATGAAGATGATTGGGATGAGTTAGATGAAATGGTCAGGTCTACCATTTGCTTGCACCTAGCAGATAATGTTTACTTTACAGTATTAGATTGTCAAAGTGCAGAGGAGCTTTGGAAGAAGTTATGCAATACATACGAAAAAGAGACGACATCAAATAAAGTGTATCTGATGAGAAAATTTTATGACCTTCACATGAAGGACACAAATAGTGTTGCTGTTCATCTAATGGAGTTTGATGCTATATTCTCCTAGTTACAGGCTCAAAGATAATGAAATGAAAGCAGTATTGCTTTTATCCACCCTGCCATCATCATCGGATGTATTTTGCACAACTATTAGCAATAGTGCACCTAGTGGTAAACTCTTCTATGTTGACATATGTGGAGCACTCTTGAGTGAGGAGATTCATAGAAAATCTATGGTTGGCACTTTGAGTGGAGATGCAAATAATGTTCGTGATTCTTAGCAAGGAAAGAATCAACAATGTGGCAGGAGCAAGAACAAGGAAAGGAATGGTCAACAGAATAAGAGTAGAAGTAAATCAAGGAAGAGGGATATCGAATGCCATTATTTCTGCATTAAAGAAGGGTAAAGGTAAAGGATAGAATGTTGATGGGCATGTTAAACAGTTACCTGCACCATCTACCTCGAATGTGAAAATTGAAGAAATTCATGCTATTTCTGATGGTTGATGTGTTGACACTTGATGTACTGTGCCAATTGAGGCTCTTATGGCTGATTCTCTTTTCCACAAGTGGCTGCTAGATTCTGGTGCCTCTTTCCATGTGACACCACACAGAGAATGGTTCTCTAATTAGGCAGCAAAGTCTCTTGGTACTATGAGACTTGGTTACTCTTACTAGTGTGACATTGTGGGGATTGGAGATGTGGTTGTGCAGTTCATTTGATGGTTCAAAATTTAATATGCATAATGTACGCCATGTACCTCAGTTATCATGCAGTTTGATGTCAGTTGGTCAACTTGATGACCTTGGTTACAAGGTGGTCTTCTATGCTCAGTCCCTTTGTATATCAAAGGGAAATATGATTATCTTCTTGCTACAGAGAGGCTATGCAGATAGAGGATCATGTCAAGTGGAAGCATGCCATGAAGAGTGAGCTAGATTATATTCACAAGAATGGTACTTAGGATTTAGTACCTTTTCCAAATGGCATGAAAGCTTTACCATGCAAATGGGTATATAAGCTAAAATTCATATCAGATAGTGCTTCTCTAAAGTATAAAGCATGACTTGTTGCAAAGCATTTTAAGCAACAACATGGTGTTGGTTTCGAGGAAATATTCTCTCCAATGGTCAAGATGACTACCTTGTGCATGTTGCTTGGATTCGTTGCAATGGAGAACTTAGAGCTAGTCCAAATGGATGTGAAAACTACTTTCTTGCATGGAGATCTTATAGATGAGATCTATATGGAACAACTCGAGGGTTATGTAGTTCCTAGCAAGGAAAGTCTAATTTGTAAGCCCAAGAAGAGCTTGTTTGGACTTAAAAACTCCCCTAGACAATGGTACCAAATGTTTGATGCTTTTACGAAGTCTCAAGGCTATTCTCGAAGCAATGAGGATCATTGTCTCTACACAAAGAGATGCTCAAATGGCAGCTTGATATGCTTGATACTATATCTCGATGATATGTTGATTGCTAGGAAGTCCTCTTATGACTTGTCAATTCTAAAAAAGAAGTTGAGTGAAACATTTGATATGAAGGATTTGGGGGATGCCAAACATATTCTTGGCATGCGCATTGCTCATGATAGGAGTAAAAGATGCATATACTTGTCTCAAAGCGAGTATATATCCCCAAATCAGATGAGGAAAAGGAATTCATGACCCAAATTCCCTATTAGTCTGTTGTTGGTGGTCTCATGTATGCTATGGTAGCTACGAGACAAGACATTGCATTTGCAGTGGGAGTTGTGAGCAGATATATGTCTAATCGTGGCAAGAAACATTGGGAAGTGCTAAAGATGATTTTGAGATATCTGAGTGGCACTAAGGACAAGTGTCTATGCTTAGGTACAGGGAAAGCATCCATTATTGGTTACACATATTCTGACTATGCTGGTTGTGTAGACAATCGTAAGTCTACATTAGGGTACATTTTTCATTTTTTTGGAGGTGCTATCTCTTGGAGATCTCATCTTTGAAGAATGTATGACTATTTCCACCATAGAAGCAAAGTATGTTGTAGCAAGTGAGGCATAATAGGAAGCATTGTGGCTTTCTCGTCTTGCTTGTGATGTGGGTTTACCTTAGCGTTTCCCTTGTTTGCTCAGTGACAGTGAGAGTGCCATAACTTTGGCTAAGAATCCGGTCTATCATGCAAAGACCAAGCACATTGAGGTGAGGTATCACTTCATTAGAGACTGCTTAGCCATTGAGCATGTTATTCTTGAGAAGGTTCACACTCAAGCTAATGCTGCAAATGCTTTAACTAAAGCTCTAACACAGGATAGCTCTGGACATTGTTGTCACTTGATGGGGGT
This sequence comes from Ceratopteris richardii, assembly GCA_020310875.1. Classification (NCBI taxonomy): domain Eukaryota; kingdom Viridiplantae; phylum Streptophyta; class Polypodiopsida; order Polypodiales; family Pteridaceae; genus Ceratopteris; species Ceratopteris richardii. Next base: position 118,701,300 of record CM035420.1, read on the forward strand.
TACTTGAGTCATGATTTTCCACAGTCACTTGTATAGTGTGTAACATGCCCATCAGGTGGGAGTTATAGTTTGTATACTTGGACTCAGGTATTCTTTATAATTCTTTATTTTTCTCCCATACTTAAGCTATAAACTTCTTGAACATAGGAAAGACTTCTAACTTCAACTTAAGACCATAGATCCATGAGTATCTCATAAAATTATCAACAAATAGAACAAAATACCTAAAACCTTGAATAGAGTCTGCTCTCATAGGTCCATTCACAAATGAATGAATAATCTACAATTTCTTGGTAGCTGTAATATGACCATGTTTCTTGAAAGGTAGATTATGCATCTTACCTTCAAGATAACCTTTACATATATCTGAATCATCTGGTAGCTTGAATGAGGGTAAATTCTCAACCATACCTCTGTCTTTGATACTTTTGAGAGCTCCAAAACTAATATGTCCAAATCTTTCATGCCATAGCTTCATATCTTCCACCGGTGATGAAGATTTGACCACATATGCCTAACTGATTTTTGACAAAACAAAGATCTCTCCTCTATGTTCACCTTGTAAAATACACGTGTCTTCTTTGTGTGATAAGATCTTACAAAGATCTCTCTGAAATACAACTTTAAAACCATCACTAAGACTTCTTGCTCCAAGAGAGTAGCCTCTCATTCACCAAAACTCCACCTCCTCAAGAGTGTGTGAACACTCTCTCTTTAAGAAGACCTTCAAACTCTAGCTTGAAATATTTGAGTGAGTTATTGAACAATGAGCCAAGGACCTCTTTATATAGTATGTGTGATATCTCCAAAAGCTCTTCAAAAGCAACGATCAATAAAACATAAAGCTACTATCGATATTCAAAAATAGATTTGCAAAACTCAACGTTATCACGTTGTTGCTCTTCATAAAAGAAATTTGTTATTCGCTGCTGCTTTGCATGGGAATCAAGCCCACGTGGGTGTTCTGGAAGGCCTATGAAGTAGCCACACTGTCGTATGCTTTTTGTTGTGGTAAAGAATAAGTACAATATGTATTATTTGATCAGTTTTGGACCAGTATATACATTGACTTCCAACACATGTGTGGGCCTAAGGTCAGTGTAATTAAAGCATATGGGTAGTATCAAACCATATGCTTTTGGGCAATTTCTCTTAGTGTTTGCTTTTCGGCAATCTAACCCTTGTTTTGTGAGATATGAGGGATCTTTGCATTTGGGTAGTATCAAACCATATGCTTTTGGGCAGTTTCTCCTAGTGTTTGCTTTTCAGCAATCTAACCCCTACTTTGTGAGATATGAGGGGTCCCATAAGTATTATGCCCATTCATTTGTACAGTTGTTCTTTGAATCAATTCAAGCAAGGAGAGATTAGACTTTGGCCGAACTTGCTCTTAAAAGAAAAAAACTGATATATTCCAGGTTTCAATGTTGTAAAGCAGATATGTTGCACACATTTACAGGCCTCTAATGTGAGATATTGAATATTTTGTCGATCAAGTAATGCGATACATCTGCTTAATCTGCTTAGATACTGTGAACTTTGAAGAAAGCTAATCCAAAATGAAGGAGATTCATGCGACGGTATGCTGACGGTGCTTTTACTCAATGCTGATCCCTCCAAATTCCAATGCAAGCTTAGATGCATGAAACAAATTGTCTCACGTGTAGATCCGCCTTGGACTATTCTCCTGGACTTTAATTAAAATAAAGAAAAAAAGTTACACGTGAATGGTGCTAGTGCCTATGGGACCCCCAAATCCCACAATGCAAGGGACAAGTTCGGTAAGCTAGAGGGCATTACAAATGAGGCTTACAAATCTATCATCTCCCTTATGCGGGACCCATTTGGGTTTTAGCTTGTTATGAACGAGGAGATAAATATAGTGGTGCCTAAACGGTGGAGACCTCTTATCACGCGAGATTCTTTTACCTAGAAGGAACAAGGATTTTTCAATTGACCATTCCTTTGGGTTTTTTTTTTTTTTAATATAAAGGAAGTTCGGCAATAGCCTACTCTCTCGGACTTGAATTAAATTAAGAAACAAAGGTACAATAGAAGGGGACTAGTGCCCACGGGACCCCCCGAATCCCACAAAGCAGGGGAGGCTTGATTGAATCCTAGGTTGCATTACAGAGAAGGTTAATCACCCTCTCATCGCCCTCATGCGGGGCCCACTTGGGTTTGAGCTTGTTGTTGATCAAAAGGAGGACTTGATGGTGCCTGAAGGGGGGGGATTTCTTACTGTTAACGATCCTTTTGCCAAGGAGGAATAGTGATTTCTCAATCGACCACTCCCTGGGGGGATCGCCGAAGTTGAGAGCACACCTCTCCCGCCAAACTTTCCACAGGACTTCCCCTCTGATGGCGTTCCAGAGTGTCGCAGAGCAGCCGATCGCTTCTCCCAAAAGGACTTGTTTCCAACTAAGCTGTTTTTGAAGTCTGATTTTCATTCCAACCGTCTGCCAGATTCTGTCGGAGTTGGGGCAAGTAAGGAAGATGTGTGGGACATCTTCGATAGCACGGTGGCAGCGTTTGCACCAAGGCGGGATCCCACAAAGTTTGCTAGCCTTGTGGTTGGTCCAAATTCCTCGATGAAGAATTTGCCATAAGAGGACAGACTTCTTAATCTCTATTAGGGGGTGCCAGATACCCATGAATTTCATGTCCCACCGAAGCCGCGTCCAAGACAGGCACCACTTCTTGTTGAGGCTGATTTGGAGGTCAGCCGTTTCTTTGATGTTCGAGATTTTGAGTAGGCTGTTTCCATTTTGCCATTTGAGACCAAGCGAGTTTGGTGTGTCGTGTCCCATGAGAAGGCGAGTCTTGTGACGATCCCAAGCGAGGCATCTGCTTTGCAAAGTGTTCCATTCTTCGTAGGAGGTGTTTATGCGAGGGTCAATATCCTCGAAGTTGATCCAGCTGTTGGTGTCCTGTTTCCAGAGGTGTTTCCATTTTTTGAATCCTTTGTTCCATAACTTCTTGGCATTTTGAATGTTCCACGACTCCACACTCCTGATGCCATGTATCGAAAACCAGATAGAGTCGTTTTGTCTGATTCCGGCCGCCCACTTCCAGTCCTCACTAATTCTTGTGAAGCTTTTGACTTTATTCCAGCCCTTCCAAAGGGAGCACACGAGATTGGAGCCTTTCGGGAAGACGGGGATCGGGGAGAATAGAAGGGTCATGATGTCAAGGTTCTTCCAGTTTGGGAACCCCATGAGGGTCAACTCATTCTTGTTTCTGAAGATCAGCTTGGCCCACGAGGCCTCCCTATTGCACCAAGCCTTAATCATCCATTTGGCTGCCAGTTTGTTAGCCATACACCCGATGTCCAGGATACCAAGCCCCCCACTATCTCTAGGGCTAGTGCAGATGGTCCATTTGATTTTGGGCACCCCCCTTCTGTTATGGTCGCCCGTCCAAAGAAAGTTTCTACAGATACTATTCAGTTTGGACAGGCCTTGCTCATTCGGTCTCCAACAAGAAAGGAAATAGATGGTAGAAGAGAGGAGGAACGTGTTGATAACCATCGCACGTCCAGCGAGATTGATTTGCATACCTCTCCAATAGTTAAGCTTGTTTTCGAGTTTGGCCAGCACCCAGTTCCATCGCTGCTCCAAAGAGATGCCAAACCCCAAAGGGATTCCGAGAAGTCGAAAGATTTGGCCCTGCGGAATGATTTGACAGCCATGATCAATGAGAAGGCCAGGATGATGTCCCACAATAGCCCTAAAGGCGGTCTTAGAGTGGTTGATTTTGGATCCGGAGGCATCACAGAAGGTAGCAAGACACCTCCAGAAAGTCTCCAGGCTGGTATTATCATTGTGAACGAAAGCGTTCATATCATCGGCAAAGAGTCTCATGATGATTTGACTGTGGGCGTGAGGCAGCCGGAGGCCTTTGATATTGCCAGCCTCCACATGATGTGCCACAAGTCTACTCAGACCCTCAGTGGCGATGGCAAAAAGAAGGGGGGCCAGAGGGCACCCTTGTCTAATAGATCTTTTAAGATGGTTCGCCTTTGAAAGTTTGCCATTAACGTTAATTTGGGTCGTTGCGTTTCCGAGAAGGGTCGCGATCATCTTGGTGAATTTCTGACTACATCCGAGATCTTGGAGCGACTGCAGAATATAGTCCCATTCTAGCCTGTCGTAGGCTTTGTCAAAGTCGATCTTGAGGAAAACCACGTCTTGATTAGACTCATTTGCAAATTGAATACCTTCCCAAATATCCATAATGGTTTCCAGGATAGACCTGCCTTTGATGAAACCTTTTTGGTCCTCACTAAGCCAAGATCTCAGGTGGCATGAGAGTCTGTTGGCGATGACTTTGGCGATGATCTTGTATCCTGTTTGTAGCATCGTAATAGGCCGCCAGTTCTCGATTCTGTTCTTTTCCCCCTTCTTGTGTATCAACTTGATAATTCCATTATTTAGACAAGAGGGAAGAGCACCAAACTTTAGCGCTTCTTGCCAAACCATCCGAAGAGGGGTGGCAACCACCAGCTTGTCATTCCTTTGGGTTTTGGCCAAAGTTGACAACACATCGTTCAATTCAAATCTTCCAAAGAGTCTCACCCCTGATGGCATTCCACAACCTTGATGAGCAGCCAACCGCCACACCCAAAAATCTCTGTAGCAGCAGGTCGACTCAAATTCAAGCGGCTGCATAACATTCCTCCTCCCATGTCACTATTTTCGAAATGAAGGTCAATCGATGCTGCTAGTTAATATATATCGGAAGGATTAACGAGGGGAATCCTGCATACCAAGAAAGTCAGCACCAATGAAGCGTGGTGAATTGTCTAAGTGTCATCACGCCCCTTAGCCTTTACGCCATGTCATACGTGTCAAGAGCAGATCCAAAGGCTCCTGTCTTGGTGGTTTAATAACTGTTTGTAATGATCTGGAGCGTCTCGTCTGGCATTTCTGTGCATCGGTTTTCTACATGCTATCTGCCGGCCAGCGAGCCTAGATCTTCGCGCGATTGCACTGCACGCTTGTACTGATGTTCACCCATGGCGCAAGCAACCGCCTCGCGGACAAACTCCACGGTTCGAGCTATCAACCGTGGAATTTTATTAACGCCGATGATCCTCCAGAAGCTGTCGCTGCTGTCTGTTGTTGACGGCATAGAGGTGTGTCCTGCGAGAAGTGACCGTCAATTGGCTGCGCAAGTTAAAGCTTGGGACGATAAAGATCTGAACGCAAAGCTAGAGCTCCTGTTGCATATGTCAGACACGCTAAAGCAATCTGTCTGAACAGTCACGGCCTCTCAGGGTTCGAAGTCCTGGGCGTAGCTCATCAAGTTAACTCCCGCCGGCAGTTCTCCTCGCTGTCGATGAAAGAATCAGACTCTCCCAAAGCTTTACTACTGCAGCAATGGCGTGTACGGAAGGACCATCGCAACTTCAATCGTTTGTTTTACTGTCCACCTTACCCTCTTCTTTTTAATTCTTGGTTTTCGCTTCTTTTCAATCCTTTGTTTCTTCATTAAGCACTAATGCACGTCTGTCTGTCTGTGGCAACATATAATTCTTAACGATTGAATAGGAGAGGCTACGCGAGCTCGGACGGACAGACACGACATGTTGCATCAACGACGCTGAATTCATCTGTAGCTGGGAGAGAACGAGACGTAACGTTGGCAGCTGCGCGCTTTCTAATAGAAAAGCAACTGATGACACAGAGCCGTGGAAGGAGCTCCGTGCATTGATGTGAAAGAAGCGCAATTTTTCCAATCACGGATGCTACTGACGGACGGTGCTTCCACTCAGCAACAACACGCGGCTGAAGAACTGACGCTGTTGCACGACATTCAAAGGACGACTCCTTTTCGCGACGGACGGCTTACTCGACGATTGATGGTTTTCACTGCCGCGATTGACGATTGATGGTTTTCACTTCCGCGATTGACGGTTTTATGCACGTCGATAGACGGTTTTGCTCACGATTGATGGGTTTGATGCACGGACGATTGATGGTTTCTCGTTCTGGCGACTGACGATTGACGGTTTTCTAGCAAAAGGTGGTTTCCGGCGCGGGTGACGGGAGACGATCGACTGGAGGCGTCCTCGAGTTTCGAGCATCTGTCAATCGGGGGACGGTGGGCACCTGGCGCAACTGTCACGTGTGCGGGCGATTCTTTTACTGCCTGCTCTACGCGCGGCCCAAGGTGGCAGGGACCTTTGATTCTTCGTGCGGCGGATGTGACTCCCCATCAATTATTGGGGCGCCCTTCGATTCTCGCGCTTGGAGCAGTTTAAGATGAAAGGCTTAAAGGGAGAAAATGGGTCTTCTGTCTGCCGCCGACGGCGGTCGCCGGGATATCTAGAAGGTTTCTTTTGAAAAAAAGAGAGAAGGAGAAGAAAAAAAAAAGAGAAAAAAAAGAAAGAAAGAAGAAGAAGAAAAAGAAAAAAGAGAGAAAAAGAAAAAAAAAAAAAAAGAAGAAGAAAGAGAAAAAAAAAAAAAGGGGAAAAAAAAAGGGGAAAAAAGAAAAAGAAGAAGAGAAAAAAAAAAGAAAAAGGATTTTAGTAAAGACCCGAGAAGAAGAAGTGTGCGCCCCGCTATGGTAGGACCCTTGGCCTAATGGTCTTTTCTTGAAAAGTGGAGTGTTAGGCTTCGTGGTGTTCGGGGGCTTTCTCGCCATATTGAAGAGATTAGCCGCTGGGCAGTGAAAGCGAAAGTGTTGCATGCTCCCTTGGCCATGGATGTGGCTTCATCCTCCCTTGTGAAGAGTAATCGGGCCCCTCCCCTCGGGGAGACCGGTACACTGGCCGCTCTGCTGGAGGGGGGATCGTGTGCCGCCCACGGGGCTCCCCAAAGCTTTGAATCCCCCATCGTGTCCCTCAGTAGACCCGCAGTTCTATCTGCCAAGGAGGAGCTCAAGAAAGTTTGCCTCGTCGGCCAAGTGTTTGGCCCTAGGCCCCCGCTCGAAATCGTGCGACAATGGCTTCGAAAAGAGTGGTTCCCCCGAGGACTAATTGTCAGCAAGTGTCAGTTCTTACCAGCAAACCACATGCTGCTAGTCTTTGAAAATGAAGAGATGGCGTTCCAAGCCCTAAGCGTTGGCACCTGGCAACTCGGTCGGGCGACCCTGTGCCTATTTAGATGGTCCCCGGACTTTACTCCCGACAAATCGAAACCACTTCGGTACCCTCTTTGGGTTGAGCTCCCTAACCTCCCTTACTACTTGTACAACTTCGTGTGGGACATTGTCTCTCCTATCGGCAAGCCGCTGGCCTCACGCGATGACATTGGTGGGCTCATCTATGAAGGCGCAAGACACTCGTTCAATGCTAGGTGGCACCCCCAAATCTGTGTCGAAGCTGACCTCAGTTCGCCGCTTCCATCTATGATCAAAGTGGACATGGGCGAAGGCGATGTGTGGGAGCAGGACATCATCTACAAGAACCTTCCCAACGCGTGCTTTCGCTGTGGCCAGCAAGGTCACAAGATTAAAGATTGCCCTCTCAGGCAAAAAAACAAGCGCTGTCAAGAAACCTCCAAAACTGCCCAAACCAACAATGGCGACTTGACCCACTCGACCAAGGAAGGGGAAGGCAAGGGCCTCCTGAACCCACAAACTGATGAAGATGGCTTTACTGAAGTTAGAAGAAGAAGGAAAAGAAGCCCTAGGGCCAACGGCGCGAGAAACAACCTGCCACATACCCCCTATAGCAACTTGTACTGCAATCTAGAAAAGGAGATCAATGAGTTGGACTACCCAGGTGGGAAGCAACTGGAGGTAGACACCGACGACAAAGCCCTAGAGATCCCCGACATTAAAGAAACCCCCCAGGAGGGCTACACTACAAGCAAAGAAGATTGTTTCACCACTAGTAACGAAGACAATATGGACAGTGAAAGTTCCATCATTGGATCGACGATCCCGGAAACGGTGCCGAGCCCGGGGCCCAAGTCTTCCCAGCAAGGGGCGGCCCGCAAAGGAAAACAGCCCATGGAGGTACCCTGGAAAAGCCCTCACAAGATCAGATTTTTAAGTCGGGACCAGATCCCAGCGAAAAAGAAAGATGAAGCCAAGAGAAGGAAGGACAAAGCTCCCTCCCGCAAAGAGGGATAAATACAAAATGATTGTCATCTCGCTAAATGCTAGAGGGCTAACCGACCCCTCAAGAGCGACCATCATTGGTCAATGGCTTCGCGACATTAGCCTAAACCCAGACTTTATATGCATTCAAGAGACCAAAATTGACGGAGAAGACCTCCAGAAACGGCTCAGGCAGGTCTCCTCGAAGCACGTGTGGATCCCAACGAAACACCCGCGGGGGTCCGGAGGAACGGCTATCGGTGTTAAACAACGCTGGTTCGAAAAGCTCGAGAACTTCATTGAAGATGTGGGTCACCGTTGGATCGCTGTTTCTTTCGGTGCCCCTCTTTGTGTTACTATGGTCTCTTTGTACGCCCCTAACGGTGATTTGGAGAGACGGAACACCTGGGCCTCCTTAGACGCGCTTCCCCACAACGTGCTCATTTGTGGTGATTTCAACATGGTGGAGGACCCAATGGACAGATGGATGGGCAAGGGCAGGGTCATCGACAGTCGGGAGAAAGAAACGTGGGACATGACCAAACTGCACCTGGATTTGGTTGAATTCAAAGACTCGAACGGCTTTTCTTGGTCGAATCTCCAAGCGGGCGAGGACCTGAGGAAAGCGAGACTCGACAGATGCTACATTTCTCAGAGTCTTACCCAACAGTGGGGCCTCCCTACCATCACGCAACGCACTGACCTCACCATCTCTGACCACTACCCGATCGTTATCTCTTTTCAACCTGCCAACAAGACGCGCAAGGCTCCGTGGTTCCATGCCAACGCTTCCACCTTCTCTCTCCCCTCCGTTCACCAAGAAATTGCCGACGTTTGGAAGGTGGCGTTTGCCTCTGGCTTGGCCCCAGCCAAGTGTTGGAGAAATGCGGTCGACAAGTCTCGTAAGATCATGATCAGAACTAAGAAGATGCTTGAGACTGTGAGGTGGGCTCGGCGGGTGGCTCTCTACCACAGACTCTGGCGGCTCGAGGAGGAGGTGAACAAAGGAAAACATCAAGCTCAGAAAGGTCTCCGAAAAATCAGAGCAGTGTTGAGATACGAGGAAGAAATACAAAGGAAAAACTTGCAAATCTTCTTCAAGGAGTGGTGGGCTGGCAAAGCCGACAAACCCACCAAAGAGATGTGCCGTATCCTTAAAAGGAAACACAACAGAGAAGCGATCCCTCTATTGCTTGACCCGCTTGGCAATGTCTGCAATTCGGAAGAAGATAATTTAGGCATCGTCGAAGGGCACTTCACGAGACTCCTGGGAACCTCGAATCCCCTCTCCCACCATAGAAGGGACTGTATGGCTGCCATCTCTAGGGTTTCCCCCCGGAGGATTCCACCCAACCTCCTCTCTCTGCTTCATGCTCTGATATCTGAATCAGAAATCATTGAGGTCATTGATGCCCTCCCTCTCGGTAAAAGCCCGGGGCCCGACGGACTCACTAACGAGTTCTTCAAATCCTTCAAGCTGGTGGTTGCCACCCCTCTTCGGATGGTCTGGCAAGAAGCGCTAAAGTTTGGTGCTCTTCCGTCTTGCCTAAACAATGGAATTATCAAATTGATTCACAAGAAGGGGGAGAAGAACAGAATCGAGAACTGGCGACCTATCACGATGCTCCAAACTGGATACAAGATCATCGCCAAAGTCATCGCCAACCGACTCTCGTGCCACCTGAGATCTTGGCTTAGTGAGGACCAAAAAGGTTTCATCAAAGGCAGGTCTATCCTGGAAACCATTATGGATATTTGGGAAGGCATTCAATTTGCAAATGAGTCTAACCAAGATGTGGTCTTCCTCAAGATCGATTTTGACAAAGCCTACGACAGGCTAGAATGGGACTATATTCTGCAGTCGCTCCTTGATCTCGGATGTAGTCAGAAATTCACCAAGATGATCGCGACCCTTCTCGGAAACGCAACGACCCAAATTAACGTTAACGGCAAACTTTCGAAAGCAATCCACCTTAAAAGGTCTATTAGACAAGGGTGCCCTCTGGCCCCCCTTCTCTTTGCTATCGCCACCGAGAGGCTGAGCAGACTGGTGACACATCATGCGGAGGCTGGCAATATCAAAGGCCTCCGACTGCCTCGCGACCACGGGCAAATCATCATGAGACTTTTTGCCGATGATATGAACGCATTCGTTCACAACGATAATACGAGCCTGGAGACCTTCTGGAAGTGTCTTGCTATATTCTGTGATGCCTCTGGATCCAAAATCAACCACTCTAAGACCGCCTTCAGGGCTATAGTGGGACAACACCCTAGCCTTCTCACTGATCATGGCTGTCAAATCATTCCGCAGGGCCAAATCTTTCGCCTTCTTGGAATCCCCTTGGGGTTTGGCGTCTCTATGGAACAGCGTTGGAGTTGGGTGATGGCCAAACTGGAAAACAAGCTCAACTATTGGAGAGGTATGCAAATCAATCTCGCTGGACGTGCGATGGTTATCAACACGTTCCTGCTCTCTTCTACCATCTATTTCCTTTCTTGCTGGAGACCGAACGAGCAAGGCCTGTCCAAACTGAATAGCATTTGTAGAAACTTTCTTTGGACGGGAGATCACAACAGAAGGGGGGTACCAAAAATCAAATGGACCATCTGCTCCAGCCCTAGAGATAGCGGGGGGCTGGGTATCCTAGACATTGGGTGTATGGCCAACAAACTGGCAGCCAAATGGATGATCAAGGCTTGGTGCAATAGGGAGGCCTCGTGGGCCAAGCTGATCTTCAGAAACAAGCATGAGTTGGCCCTCATGGGGCACCCAAACTGGAAGAATCTAGACATCATGACCCTGCTATTCTCCCCGATCCCTGTCTTCCCGAAAGGCTCCAATCTCGTGTGCTCCCTTTGGAAGGGCTGGAACAAAGTCAAAAGCTTCACAAGAGTTAGTGAAGACTGGAAGTGGGCGTCCGGAATCAGACAAAACGACTCTATCTGGTTTCCGATACATGGCATCAGGAGGGTGGAATCGTGGAGCACTCAAAATGCCAAGAAGTTATGGAACAAAGGATTCAAAAAATGGAAACACCTCTGGAAACATGACACCAACAGCTGGATCAACTACGAGGATATCGACCCTCGCATAAACATCTCCTACGAAGAATGGAACATCTTACAAAGCAGATGTCTCGCCTGGGATCGTCACAAAACGCGCCTTCTCATGGGACATGATTCTCCGAACGCGCGTGGTCTCAAATGGCACAATGGAAATAGCCTACTCAAAATCCCGAACATCAAAGAAACGGACGACCTCCAAATCCGCCTCAACAAGAAGTGGTGCCTGTCTTGGACGCGGCTTAGGTGGGACATGAAATTCATGGGTATCTGGCACCCACTTATAGAGGTTAAGAAGTCTGTCCTCCTATGGCAAATTCTTCATCGTGGAATTTGGACTAACCATAAAGCAAGCAAAATTTGTGGGATCCTCCCGTGGTGCAAACGCTGCCACCGCGCAATCGAAGATGTCCCACACATCTTCCTCACTTGCCCCAACTCCCACAGAATCTGGCAGACGGTTGAACTGAAAATCAGAATTCAGAAACAGCTTAGCTGGAAACAAGTCCTTTTGGGAGAAGCGATTGGTTGCTCTGCGGCTCTCTGGAACGCTATCAGAGGGGAAGTCCTGTGGAAAATCTGGCGGGAGCGGTGTGCTCTCAACTTCGGCGACCCCCCCAGGGAGTGGTCGATTGAAAAATCACTATTCCTCCTTGGCAAAAGGATTGTTAACAGTAAGAAGTCTCCCCCATTCAGGCACCACCAAGTCCTCCTTTTGATCAACAACAAGCTCAAACGCAAGTGGGCCTCGCATGAGGGCGACGAGAGGGTGATCAACCTTCTTTGTAAAGCAACCTAGGAATCATTCTTGCTTCCCCTGCTTTGTGGGATATGGGGGGTCCCGTGGGCACTAGTCCCCTTCTTTTGTACCTTTGTTTCTTAATTTAATTCAAGTCCGGGAGAGTAGGCTATTGCCGAACTTCCTTTATATAAAAAAAAAAAACATATAATTCTTAATAATAGTGTCAAGCCGCTTCGTTGGGTGGTTGGGTCTTTGATCTCTTGAGGCAGGGGAGAGGATTCAACTCCCACCGGTGGTTGGGTCTTTGATCTCTTGAGGCAGGGGCGAGGATTCAACTCCCACCGGTAACATGTAAGGAACATGTTATCATGGAAACCTTGTATCTTGTGGCTGATGTGCCACTGTTTGCCTTGTTTCACGGTAGATGTGACCACTGTCTAACTCAGCTATGTAAACCCCTTGTTCTTATGGGATAAGGGGGGTCACATGAGTACTATGCCCTTCCTTGTACACTTGCAATTGAAAAGTTAAAGCTTGAAGGAATACGTCTCCGTTGAACCTCCATTAAAAAAAAAAAAACCTGAGTAATGGGGAAATAGTGGTAATAACAGACACCTTCTGTCCCTAATATTACCAGAAACCTTGTTTCAATCTCGAAAATAACTTTTGACTCCATATCCGTATTATTTACAAAAAATGCATGTGCTATTAAACATACCTGACCTTCAGGAGAGTATACTTCTATATTCAATGTCCCATGAAGGTCAATTATACCTCCTCGATCAAACTCACTATGTTGCACATGCTGTTCTACAATTAATGAACATTTTGCCAACTTTACTCTCTTATTGTGACACTATCATTTAGGACATATTTCCTCTTCGCACAATAAAACCAATGGCCAAAGTACATCTGTCTACTCATTTTTCCATCCCACATAATTGCGACATTGCATTATGTGAAGGATGTATCTTCGACAAGATGTTGGTAAATTTTTTTCCCTTTGGTGTACAACACATCACCCTGTAGCGCATATTCACTCTGATTTGTGTGGTCCTCACGCGATCTAACTCTAGTCACAAATACTTCATCACATTTATTGGTGATTATATACGGTTTATGATAGTTGCCTTCTTAACACATAAAGACACTGCCATTGTTTTAACTAAGTTTCAACACTTTTGTTCCATGACTGAAAATATTCATTAATAAAAAGTGCATGCTTTAAAAATTGGATGATAGTAGGGAATATATATCCCACCCTTTCAAGGATTCCTCCACAAAAAAGGAGTTCAACATCATCTTACTATTCCTGATACCCCACAACAAAATGGCATAGCAGAAAAACATAATCGCTTAGTCCTTCACAATGAGAAGATGCATGCTTAAGAGCACATCCTTTGCTGACTCCTTTTGGGAAGGAGCTATGACCGCTTGCTACCTTTTCAATCGCATATATTGTCGATCCATTCTAGGCATCCTTTATCATGATTGGACACAAAATACGCCTAACTATAAGAACCTTGGACTTTTTGGATGGCCTGCTTATGCTTATGTGACCACTGCCCATAGAAATAAACTCTCTGAGCAGTGCACGCAAGCTCTATTTGTTGGCTTTGGAGTAATGCTCTTGTCGAGCACAAAACTCCAAAGGCCTCTCCATAGCCAACAAGTAGAGCTCAGGTACAATGGTCAAAGAATTTATTTATATGGGAAGTGGGCACATAAGCATAAGCAGGGCACCCCAAAATTCAAAGGATCATATATTCAGGGCAGCCCAAAACTCAAAGGATCATATATTCAGGCGCATGTCTTGTCCAAGCATGATAAGGGATGCCTAGAATGGATTGACACTATGTGTGATTGATAAGGTAACAAGCGGCCATAACTTCTTCTTCCCAAAAGGAGTCAGATAAGGATATGGTCTTAAGCGTGCACCTTCTCATGTGAAGGACTAAGCAATTACATCTTTCGGCTATGTCGTTTTGTTGTGGGGTGTCACGGATAGTAAGACAATGTTGAATTCTTTTTTTTGTGGAAGAATTCTTGAAAAATATGGGGCATATATTCCGCACCCTTATCCGTTTGTAGGGCAGGCACTTTTTATGAATGCATACTTTCAGTCGTAGAACAAAATTCTTAAAACTTGGTTGAAACAATGGCACTGTCTTTATGTGCTAAGAAGGAAACTATCATAAATCGTATGTAATCGTCAATAAATGTGATGAAGTATTTGTGACCAAAGATAGATCACATAGGCAGAGGACCACACAAATCAGACTGAATAAGCACTAAAGAGTGTGAGTTGTCGATAAAGTAGAGGGAAAAACATTTACTAGACATTCTGCTGAAGAGACATCTTTCACAGAATGCAATTTCGCAATTATGTGGAATGGGAAAATGAGTATCCAGATGTTCTTTTGCCATAAGTTTCATATTGCGAGGGGAAATATGTCCTAAACAATAGTGCCATAATAAAAGAGCAGAGTGGGTAGAAGGTTGATTAATTGTAGAATAGTAGCTTCATATTGCGAGGGGAGATATGTCTTAAACCATAGTGCCACAATAAGAGAGTAGAGTAGAGTTGGCACAAGGTTCATTAATTGTCGAATAAGCCTCAACAATACAATGAGTTTGAGTGAGGAGGTATAATTGACCTACACGAGGACATTGAATAGAAGTATGATCTCGTGAAGGCTAGGCATGTTTAATAACACATGCATAGTCGCATGTAAATGTCATGAATGCAAGGAGAGGGCCTTCACTACCATCAGATTGATAATTAGGCTCAGAAGTTACATTAGTATAATTAACTTGTTCGGAAGTTCCCCGATGATGCCTATGTGGAGTATCATTTTGGAAAGAATGCTGATGAATAGGAAAACCTTGTTGCCTATTATTATACTCTAATCGATTTGTGTTGTATGAGGGTCGTCATGGAGATGGTGTAAAACGTCCAGATCTTGGTGAGCCATTTGATCAGAGAAAATGCCTACGAACATGTTGATTATTAATAGGCTACTAAGGATATGAAGTTGACACCTTGGAGAGCTTTGCAAGGCATAAAGGATGACGCTTTGATAATTTGAACATTATCAATGGTCATTTCCAAAGACGTAAGCCTTGAGGAGATGGTCATAGAGCTAAATAAGTAAGTAGATTCTTGTCATTGATCATTTTTGCTTGCTCCTTCAATAACTTATCATGTTGCATTGAACCTCACAATGCAATCACTAGGTTTATATGAAGATTCAGGAGGTGATGACGAGGAGGCTTGGGTGCTTCACATGGAGTGAAGTCCAGGCATAGTACCCAACCACCTCCTCATACAAAGCATTGTCAGAATACTTTATATTGTTCCGTGATTGGGTGAATTCTCTTGCCCATTAGAATTTAGTATGATTTAGTTTGTCGACTAGTTGGTGCTACTCGATGTGGGGCATCAAATTATAGGAATAGACATGCTAGAATTTGATGCCTAGCATCGAATGTCGGTAGAATTGTTATGTTCATATTGACATTCAATCAAAAATTCGATGCTAGGCATCGAATTTCAATAGGTTTCTAATGCCAGGCATCAGATTTTAGCACAAAATTGACTCTAAGTATAGCTTCCCATAAGTACTCGATGCCAACCATTAACTTGAAGCAAGTTAGATGGCATTTGGGCTTTAACTATTTATTCATTTAATTTTCCTAGCAAAGACTTTATCCATTTATTCAATGCTAATCATCAAAACCATTGATTTATGTTACACTTTATAAACAATCTTTGAGTTGAGTACACTCATCCTTTGTTTGTAGAACCTCAAAAGAAGAGTGGTGAGACAAATGAAGAGTGTTCTTCTACCTTCCTCACTCATATCCAAAGGACAAGACATAAGAAGTCTAGAATAAAGGCAAAGGAGATGGAGTTTGAAGATGAGTCCTCTGGACTAAACTGGTTTTCAAATTCCATAGAACCGCTAAGGCCATTGTATTACAATATATATTGTGATGATGTAAATAACATATGTGCAGTAGTGTTGATATATTTAGGTAGTGATGTGTGTGAACACTCTAGGACTGCCGGGGCACTTTTTTCCCTCTTTAGGAGGTTTTTTTCCCTCGGCTTGTATATACGCCTATTGCCCTAATGGGCTACTTATCTCTGTACATTCTCTAGTAATACATTCAGTCTTGTGTGTTGTGCTTCAAGCTTCTTCTTCTTCCTTGTGCTGTTCGTGTGCTTCCGCAGACGTCCAACTCCAACAATTGGTATCAGAGCAGGTCGTCGCTTCTTCTAGGGCGCCGTCGACACTCCTCCGTTTGCAGTCTCAGATTCGCACGAAATTTGGTGAGCATACTCAGGGTGTTTCCCAGATCAAAACGGCTTTGCTCTGTCGTGCCGAAATCGTGATCTGAGCTCGTTTCGGCCTCCGAACGCACTATCACAGTGCTTGTGCAGGCTATTTCGTCCTTTTGTGCCAAAGGTATATACCAGTTTCTGTTCGCCAGTTTAAGCGTCTCGAAGTCTGCTACAGGTCTAGCAGAACTCGTTTGGGCAGTTCCGTTCAACTTTTTTAGATACAGTCAATTTTCTGCATCAAGGTATTTTAGTCACCGGCCATGGCTGAAAGCAGTGATGTATTCCGTATGTTGGCTGTTGAGGATAAGTTGGATGGTACCAACTACCCATTATGGGCTTATATGATGCGACATGTACTGGTTGCAAAAGGATTATGGAACATTGTGCAGGGTGTTGAAAGACGTCCTGTTACACCTGTAACGACAGGTACTGCAAATACAGGTGTTGGAGCTGATGAAGATGGTGTCGAAGATGATATTCCACAGATTCCTGTTCGTGCTGCTGTTTCTGTTGCACCTACTGCAGAGCAGATTCGTTGGGATGGCAGAGATGCCCAGGCACATGCATTGATAGCTTTGTCTGTCAAACGTGCCATTATTCCTCACATTCGCTCTTGCAGAACAGCAAAGGATGCTTGGGATACACTTACCACTTTGTACCAGGCTAGGAATGAGGCTCGTGTTGCTTACCTCCGAAAACAGTTGGAGAGTGAGCACATGAATGAAGGTGATTCTATGGATAGTTTTCTTACAAAGATCAAAGACCTGAAGGAACAATTGATTTCTGCTGATGAGGTTATACCAGATAGCTCACTTGTGCAGACCGTTCTGAATGGTCTTCCTGATTCATATCAGAGTTTTGCCTCTACTCTTCGGTTGATGATGAAAGGCAATCCGAATGCCTTGTCATTTGAGGAATTAGTCTCTATTCTGTTGCAGGAAGATCAGTCCAGGCAGAACAGGTCCATTATGCGTGTTGCAGATCAAGCTTTCCTGGCTAGTCAGAAGGGCAAAGGAAAATGGAGCTCTTCTACTAGTAAGCAGAAATCTGCAAATACTGCACAATCGAAGAACCAGGATAAAGATGAAAAGAAATCAGAAAAGCAGAAATTGTTCTGCAAGTACTGTAAAGGAAATGATCATATTATAAAGAACTGTCCAAAATTGGCTGCTAAAGAGGCAAAGAAGAAAGAGGCTGGAATGGTTGTTGCAGAGGCCTCTACACCAAAAACAGAGTCTGCAAATCTTGTGCAGGAAGAAGAATGGGCGTTTACCACTGTCTGCAGTTTTGACCCATCTTCTCATGATCAGTGCATGTCTGTAGTAGACTCAGATGTTTGGTATTTTGACAGTGGGGCGACCAAACATATTACCTCGCAACGCAGTTTCTTCTCTTCACTTGAGCCTGCTCCTACAGGGAATACTGTCACATGCGCCAATAACTCCTCTTATCCTGTTATGGGAGTTGGTAAGATCATTCTGACTACTGCTGATGGTAGTTCTTTCACTTTGTCAGATGCTTTATTTGTGCCAGGGATCAAAAAGAATCTGTTATCAGTTTCTGCATTAGCCAAGATTGGCTTGGTTGTGAAATTTGTTGATGACAGGTGTACAGTCCATGATCTCTCAAATGGCGATGTGATTATTGCTTCTGGCATTTTATGCCGTGGGCTGTATAAGCTCATAGACTATGAAAGATCTGTGAATGATTCGGCATGTGCAGTTCATGATTCTCAGGCTATGTCAGATGCAAAGCTTTGGCATGCACGCTGTCGGGAAGTTGCGGACATAAGGCTGGTGGATCACGCAGCCAGTAAATCCCTCGGCACACGCAGGGTGTATGAGACAATCGTAGGTACAAGGGGATATATGTTTGTGAGTCTAAGATAAAAGAAATTCTAAGAATTAAACGTGCGAAAGATGCGAAAAAAAACAAGTGATCGACATACGAATGATCAATTCCAAATCTTTTCTGAGATAAACAAGAGAAATTATAATTAACAAGAATGCAAATACAATTTTGAGTTCGCTTGAATCCTAATGACAATACGGGATGATATAATTGCTTTAAACGATAGCTAATAATGTGAGAGTCCTATACAAGGTTTAATCAGGAAAATTTCTAAGGATTTATATCCGATTGTTGGGTGATTTGTTGAAATCTTCTCTTTGTCACGATGCTCTTTGATACTTTTGCTTTCAATCTTCAATGTTTCTGAAAAAAAAACATTAGGTGGTAAGTAACATTACAAGAAAATTATTAAGAAACATAAACTTACATTATCATGCACATGCATATGTTCATGCATACATTAAGACCTTCACATACTCATCATAATCACATACTTACTCTTATCACATATTTATATATATACCTACTAATAAGTTATCATGCATAATAATGCATCCATTCTCACATTTCCTAATGCATCTATTATTAACATGCCTTCACATTCTTAACTATGCTATATATATTCCAATAAACTCTTTTAAGCATATTAACATTCATGTTCGTGCATACTAATGTATTTACATATTTTCACGTATTTATACATATGCTTTTTCATTTATATGAATACATACCCTACTCATGCTTTTCATTATGTGCACATACATATGTATACTTATGCATATATATCTATGTATGCGGGGTTGAATGACGGTGTCATCACTTATTAGTAACAATAACTTATTGAGAGTCCTCTTCACAATAAATACAGACGAATAAACCAACAAATTTCTTGTATTCACAGGCGATGATGCTTCGGTGACCTTCTAAAAGATAGCGCCTTGTCTAAGTCATGAATCAGAGCTATCTCTTTCTCTCTCTATGAACATGTCCAATATCTTTTGCAGCGCTTGGCTGAACACACAACTCATTCATCCCAATAACCAAAGACTCCGAATTTGTCTAAGATCGCAAACGTAGCGCAGAGACCGCGTACTTTGCTCTGTATCATTCTCATACTCTCACTGCTGCACTCCAGAATAGCCGTTAGAAGACCCCCTAACTTTCTCTCTCTCTAATAATGCTTACAGCATCGGACAATTTCTGCCAATAAGACCAGTCGGGGAGGACTTGTGAAGAGAATCAAAACAAAACCACTATTTTATGAGTAGTCAAGTCTCTCTCTCACCACATTAGGTGTGCAGCCAATTGACATAATCTCTCTTCCGTCCATACTTTCTCTCTACCTCACTCTCTCTCTCGTGTCAGATTGTGTGTGTATGCGTATTTCTGGCTGTTTATGCAAGATGAAACCAGAGAGAATCTGTGAGCTTGTACCCACAGTGTGCATGTAATAGTCGTTAGATAGAAATACTCGAGGAATGTCAAAAGGGCATCATGCGATTATGGTGAGCCTCGATCTCGAGAGTGCCGAATGCATGAGTAGACGGAGAAGAAAGATGCCGAGGCTATTTTTTTCTGGTAAGAATAAGCAGAGACCGCTGAACATAGCCTTTTACGAAGACTATGTTCACAGATAGGTTCTACTGACGTAAAAATTCAAAAGACAGCTACCGACGGCAAACATCACAGACATTTCTCTTGCTGCTATTCCTACTCCTCCTTGATGTGCTTTTGATTGCTTTCGATGATTGGTGCTCGAAAGCTCTCCTCTCCGCTCGAAATGATACATGTACCTCCATTCCATGTGGAGAATGCACGCCGTAATCAAATGTGACATTTTCTGCTCATAATCGCGCATCATACTCCTTACCGGAATCCTTGCAAAATCAAAGTCTTAATACACTAAATCAATTCTGCAAGTCAGCTTCAATGAATCAACGTTACACATTTTTGCATCACCTTCTCTTTCTCTCTCTCTCTCTCTGCGCGCTGCTGCGCGCAGCCCGTGGAGGGAGCTAGAGAGATGATGAGTAAATAAAACTCAAATATAATATTAAACTCATTTTTACTGTCGCACGACCAGGTCTTCATCGCCGCCATGAATCCACTACCACTCTCTCTGCGCTCGTTCTCTCTGAAGCTCTACAATCGTTCTCTCTCTAAAGCGCAGATGCACGTATCTTTGCCAGAACAGATCTCTCTACACACTATGCCCAGACGCCCTTTCTCTCTCAATAACATGTTCTGAGCATTGGCCAAGTCATCGTCAGCAGTCGTGAACACATCTCCCTCTCTCTTTCGCCATCTAAGCTCAGTTCGGACGGATGCTGCCATCGCCTGACTAGAGAGAAGAAGGAAAAAAAATCCTACGATTTCTACAGAGAATGGAAAATTAACATAAGCATAAAATAGAGGAAAGAATACCTGCAATAAAACATTAGATAATAACAGAGCTTAACACACATATAAATACTTACACAAGTCATTTCTAAGCCACTCTTTTTCCCACTCATTTCAACCACACTTTTAATTAGCTTTTCTCACACAACCTCTCTTTTAATTACCCTCACACTCACCACTCTTTGTGCACTCCTTTTTTTACACTTTAAATGCATATTTGTTTTCTATCACTCTTTTAACTTGCACTCACAACTACCACACTTTGAAACTATTCACTTTAACTACTTTAATTACACATTTAACTCACACCACTCTTTACACACTTTTCATATAAATCACTCATTAATTATCCATTACATTTTCATTTTAATTGAATTATCTTAATTTTCTTAATTTAATAATGCATTTAAATTAGACTTAGGTTAAGCATTTAATACATTCAAACCTTAGTTTTTAAATGCACACAAATAATTAAAGTAATTATTAATGACATAATTTAATGTTTAATACATAAATATGTAATTTAGATATTAATGTTTTTGAGTAACATCTATGTTAACCCTTTAAATATATTAAATCCTAGAAACCCTATTGGAAACCCATAAACCCCTTGGGTTAGATCATTAAAATCCTTCTGAACCCTAGCTTTAACCCATTATAACTCATCTAAACCCTTAACAGTAACCAACTCTTATAAACAACACATGAATTAAAGAAACCCTAGGCTGAATACCCATAATTCTTGAATGCAAAATAGGAAATTCTCATTAAATAAGTAATTAGGGTAAACCCTAACATGAACATATGTCCTGCTTCATCCTTCATACCTAATAACATTTTCAAAATAGTTAATCAAATTAGCACAACTGATCAACAGTGATCTAAAAGAGGTTTAGAATTCACCAATAAATATTTTAATTTTTCAGATCATCAATTGGAAGATGTAAATCTTCCCGACATCCACCGCCACCAAACCTGCACATCGTCCCGATGGGCCAACTTGCAAATTAAGGGAAGCAGTATTTTCAATGATTATCCTGAAATTAAATCATAGAAAAGCATCAATTCTTTTTATAAACATATTTTAAATTATCAAATTTTTATTTTTTTCAACATGCACATGAAGTTTATTTCAATTACATCTGGCCATGAAAACATATTAAAGTATAAAGGTAAACTAGTAACCTGTTCAGTCAACAAACATTAATTTACATTTCATCCATTTATAAACTATGTAAAGATTAGTATAAAACAGAATTCATTTTCATTCATTCAAATGCAGGTTTCATCATATATATGCATTCACATATGAACAATCAAGCATGCCAAAGAAATCTACTAAATCTACTTGGACAGACAGCCGCCTTGTATGCCCAATTTTAATTACTAGATGTGTTTTTTCACAACTAGTTTCTTCATATACATATGATGTAAACTTCATGTCAATAATAAATGTAAATACCTTTTTGGGGTGAAAGAAGGTATAACTTCCATGTCAATATTCTCTTTTTTTTTTTTTTTTTTTTTTTTTTTTTTTTCCGCTACTTTTTTGTTTTAAAGGGGAAAGGCTTAACCCCTTAATCCGAGCTAAGGATCTAGCTGCATGGACAAGAAAGATCTAGGTTTTCACAGACATGTATCATGCAACAATATGCTCCTACATAGATACAACTACTTTCGTTATCTAAATGAACTACAAATCCTTCTATTTTTAACAAATCTCACTTAATCTATAAATGTAGAAATATAAATTATGTCTATTTTCCTAATATGATTAAATAGAGTCCTTTATAAATTAATATTTTTCATTCCAGATTTTAACAATTAGTTTTATATGAATGCAAATAAAATATGTAAAACAAAATTTTAAGACAAAGAAAAATACGACCTAAAATCAATTTTATCTTCAATCTGCTTCTTCTTCAATTTGATCATCTTTATGCATCTTGATTTGTTCTTCAAAGACCTGTTGAAACTCAACCAGCAACAGCTAGACACGCAAAATTAATAAATTTCATATTCAAATCTTCTCTTGGTTTTCCTACAAAAGAAACCCACACTAAAGAAATATGCATACTTGAAATGCAAGCTTAAATAAAATGGTGCAAAACTGGAAGTAAAAGGTTTTCATATTCTACTCTTGAAGAAAATCTTTGTTGTCAACAAACTCCCATTCTTCATCTTGAACCTGAAAATATCTTGAAAAACAAACTCGTGAAAAACATAAGTATTAGCATATTTAAACCAAATTTTTCAATTCAAAACTTTTAGATGATTCATCTGTAAAACTCCCAAAGTAACATTAAGTCAAATTTTGTAGCTTCCATCAATTTGTCTTTTCTTGCTTGACCTGCATTAATCACTCAAAACATTGATTAGAAAAGCAATATTTAAAACATTAATGAAATTCATAATTTTAAATTTTATAAACAATTTTGATATAAATACCTTTTTGATAAGGAAGTAGGTTAGAACTCCCATACATAATTATCTTTTGATGAGGGAGAGATACAACTCCCATATAAATACCTTTTTGTTGAGGAAGTAGGTTGAAACTCCCATGCTTGTATCTTTTGATGAGGGAGAGATACAACTCCCGTATAAATACCTTTTTGTTGAGGAAGTAGGTTGAAACTCCCATGCTTGTATCTTTTGATGAGGGAGAGATACAACTCCCGGCTCATGTGTGTTTTTAATTTTTAGGGAGAACACTTACAAAACTCCCGGATTTATAAGGTATTGGTGACCTTTGCATATTTTGTTCAATTTGTTTAATAATTTCATCAATCATCTTCTTTTGTTCTTTGTTTATACTCTTCTCTTTATCAAGTTCTTTAGGTTTACTCTGACTAGTTTCTTGATTCTTAATCTCGTACCCCAATTTACTTTTCCATTTATTCACTTTATCTTGATCGAATAATGTATCATTCTCTAAAAGCTGTAGATCACATGTGATATAATAGTTATCATCTTTCTTCGTCATTAATATTACTTGCTCATCTTTTTGCTCATTCGTATCTATGTTTTTATGTTCATTTTGCTCAAGTTTTTGGGTTTCCCAAGATTTTGATTCATCAACTGTTTTCTCTTGATTATTCATTGATTTTTTAATTTCTTGGTTACCAATTTTATCATCTGTATGTTTCTTTGGTCGCCATTGATATGTTTGTGTCATTCTTAGTTTTCTTGGTTTTGATTTTGTTTGTTCAAAACGTTTTTTTATTCCCCCTCGTCCTAAGTTTAAGCGTAAAGGGGCATGAGTATGGACATCACATATTTTCTTCCCAAGTTGACAAACTATTTGATGTTTGCATGCATGTTCAAAGGCAATACAATTATCATAGGTATGACCGATTTGGTCACACCAAAAACATCGAATAATGCGTTTTCGCATCTTATTTGATTTTTTTGGTATTATCCTAGGAATAGGTTTCCTAAGATCACATGAAGGTGTTTGATCAGGCATATATGTAGACAAATTATGGACTCTTACTTCATGTTCTTGATTAAGTTTCAATCCTTGCATTTGTTTAAATAATATTTCATACTTTTGGTTCATTTCTTGAATCTCAGCATTCATTTCCTCTTTCCAAATTCTAAGACTATTTGATAATACTGGTAGACTCTCTACCATAGCATTGATCGAATCATTTAGAGTCAAAATCACTCTAAATTTCTTTTGTAGAGTTTCATTGGCCTTGTTTTCCCTTTCTATGAATTTCTCTTCCCATTTTCTCAAATGTTCATCTATCAATGCGTTCACATATGCTTCATCAATAACAATACTCGTTGAATTATGCTCTTGTAAATTAATTTCAACAGCTGCTTTACATTGATTTATATTTTTCATGTTTGTACGTTGCTTTTTGCCCATAACTCACACTTGAATATCAAAGAAGCACCACATAAATGAAAAACAAGCTATGAGGGTATACATATATCAAACATACATTACTTGGCATTAATTTGAGAAAAAAGTCCGTACCTGAGCTGCAATAAAGAACCGTTTCCTACTATGTAATGAAGAAAACATTTTCCTACTGCTTTAGAAAAGAAAAATAAAGAAAACTTTCCTACTATTGTGCAATAAAGAAAATTTTCTTACTTCTTTGCAACTAGAAAGCAAACTTTCCTTACTATTATGCAACAGAATAAGAAAAAATATACCTGATCAGCCAATTTGATGAAGAGGTTCGTTGTGAATGTGATTAATGCAAAATCTTTTCATGCATGTGCAATCGTCATTTTTATGAAAGTTGATGGATAAAGGTGACGTGACGAGGATCAATCAGCTGCAGCTACAACGGATGTCGATACGCCTCCTTCAATCGTCAAATTATCTATTTATGCATATGCAAAACAGAAAGTAAATATACCTTTATACCTACGGTGTCATGCCGAACCTTCACGTCAGGTTCACCAAAATTGTCGGGAAGTTGCGGACATAAGGCTGGTGGATCAGGCAGCCAGTAAATCCCTCGGCACACGCAGGGTGTATGAGACAATCGTAGGTACAAGGGGATATATGTTTGTGAGTCTAAGATAAAAGAAATTCTAAGAATTAAACGTGCGAAAGATGCGAAAAAAAACAAGTGATCGACATACGAATGATCAATTCCAAATCTTTTCTGAGATAAACAAGAGAAATTATAATTAACAAGAATGCAAATACAATTTTGAGTTCGCTTGAATCCTAATGACAATACGGGATGATATAATTGCTTTAAACGATAGCTAATAATGTGAGAGTCCTATACAAGGTTTAATCAGGAAAATTTCTAAGGATTTATATCCGATTGTTGGGTGATTTGTTGAAATCTTCTCTTTGTCACGATGCTCTTTGATACTTTTGCTTTCAATCTTCAATGTTTCTGAAAAAAAAACATTAGGTGGTAAGTAACATTACAAGAAAATTATTAAGAAACATAAACTTACATTATCATGCACATGCATATGTTCATGCATACATTAAGACCTTCACATACTCATCATAATCACATACTTACTCTTATCACATATTTATATATATACCTACTAATAAGTTATCATGCATAATAATGCATCCATTCTCACATTTCCTAATGCATCTATTATTAACATGCCTTCACATTCTTAACTATGCTATATATATTCCAATAAACTCTTTTAAGCATATTAACATTCATGTTCGTGCATACTAATGCATTTACATATTTTCACGTATTTATACATATGCTTTTTCATTTATATGAATACATACCCTACTCATGCTTTTCATTATGTGCACATACATATGTATACTTATGCATATATATCTATGTATGCGGGGTTGAATGACGGTGTCATCACTTATTAGTAACAATAACTTATTGAGAGTCCTGTTCACAATAAATACAGACGAATAAACCAACAAATTTCTTGTATTCACAGGCGATGATGCTTCGGTGACCTTCTAAAAGATAGCGCCTTGTCTAAGTCATGAATCAGAGCTATCTCTTTCTCTCTCTATGAACATGTCCAATATCTTTTGCAGCGCTTGGCTGAACACACAACTCATTCATCCCAATAACCAAAGACTCCGAATTTGTCTAAGATCGCAAACGTAGCGCAGAGACCGCGTACTTTGCTCTGTATCATTCTCATACTCTCACTGCTGCACTCCAGAATAGCCGTTAGAAGACCCCCTAACTTTCTCTCTCTCTAATAATGCTTACAGCATCGGACAATTTCTGCCAATAAGACCAGTCGGGGAGGACTTGTGAAGAGAATCAAAACAAAACCACTATTTTATGAGTAGTCAAGTCTCTCTCTCACCACATTAGGTGTGCAGCCAATTGACATAATCTCTCTTCCGTCCATACTTTCTCTCTACCTCACTCTCTCTCTCGTGTCAGATTGTGTGTGTATGCGTATTTCTGGCTGTTTATGCAAGATGAAACCAGAGAGAATCTGTGAGCTTGTACCCACAGTGTGCATGTAATAGTCGTTAGATAGAAATACTCGAGGAATGTCAAAAGGGCATCATGCGATTATGGTGAGCCTCGATCTCGAGAGTGCCGAATGCATGAGTAGACGGAGAAGAAAGATGCCGAGGCTATTTTTTTCTGGTAAGAATAAGCAGAGACCGCTGAACATAGCCTTTTACGAAGACTATGTTCACAGATAGGTTCTACTGACGTAAAAATTCAAAAGACAGCTACCGACGGCAAACATCACAGACATTTCTCTTGCTGCTATTCCTACTCCTCCTTGATGTGCTTTTGATTGCTTTCGATGATTGGTGCTCGAAAGCTCTCCTCTCCGCTCGAAATGATACATGTACCTCCATTCCATGTGGAGAATGCACGCCGTAATCAAATGTGACATTTTCTGCTCATAATCGCGCATCATACTCCTTACCGGAATCCTTGCAAAATCAAAGTCTTAATACACTAAATCAATTCTGCAAGTCAGCTTCAATGAATCAACGTTACACATTTTTGCATCACCTTCTCTTTCTCTCTCTCTCTCTCTGCGCGCTGCTGCGCGCAGCCCGTGGAGGGAGCTAGAGAGATGATGAGTAAATAAAACTCAAATATAATATTAAACTCATTTTTACTGTCGCACGACCAGGTCTTCATCGCCGCCATGAATCCACTACCACTCTCTCTGCGCTCGTTCTCTCTGAAGCTCTACAATCGTTCTCTCTCTAAAGCGCAGATGCACGTATCTTTGCCAGAACAGATCTCTCTACACACTATGCCCAGACGCCCTTTCTCTCTCAATAACATGTTCTGAGCATTGGCCAAGTCATCGTCAGCAGTCGTGAACACATCTCCCTCTCTCTTTCGCCATCTAAGCTCAGTTCGGACGGATGCTGCCATCGCCTGACTAGAGAGAAGAAGGAAAAAAAATCCTACGATTTCTACAGAGAATGGAAAATTAACATAAGCATAAAATAGAGGAAAGAATACCTGCAATAAAACATTAGATAATAACAGAGCTTAACACACATATAAATACTTACACAAGTCATTTCTAAGCCACTCTTTTTCCCACTCATTTCAACCACACTTTTAATTAGCTTTTCTCACACAACCTCTCTTTTAATTACCCTCACACTCACCACTCTTTGTGCACTCCTTTTTTTACACTTTAAATGCATATTTGTTTTCTATCACTCTTTTAACTTGCACTCACAACTACCACACTTTGAAACTATTCACTTTAACTACTTTAATTACACATTTAACTCACACCACTCTTTACACACTTTTCATATAAATCACTCATTAATTATCCATTACATTTTCATTTTAATTGAATTATCTTAATTTTCTTAATTTAATAATGCATTTAAATTAGACTTAGGTTAAGCATTTAATATATTCAAACCTTAGTTTTTAAATGCACACAAATAATTAAAGTAATTATTAATGACATAATTTAATGTTTAATACATAAATATGTAATTTAGATATTAATGTTTTTGAGTAACATCTATGTTAACCCTTTAAATATATTAAATCCTAGAAACCCTATTGGAAACCCATAAACCCCCTGGGTTAGATCATTAAATCCCTTCTGAACCCTAGCTTTAACCCATTATAACTCATCTAAACCCTTAACAGTAACCAACTCTTATAAACAACACATGAATTAAAGAAACCCTAGGCTGAATACCCATAATTCTTGAATGCAAAATAGGAAATTCTCATTAAATAAGTAATTAGGGTAAACCCTAACATGAACATATGTCCTGCTTCATCCTTCATACCTAATAACATTTTCAAAATAGTTAATCAAATTAGCACAACTGATCAACAGTGATCTAAAAGAGGTTTAGAATTCACCAATAAATATTTTAATTTTTCAGATCATCAATTGGAAGATGTAAATCTTCCCGACATCGCTTTGGTCATCTGAATTTTGCTAGTTTGTTACGCCTGCAGAAATCTGAAATGGTGTCCTCTTTGCCCAAACTTGAGGCACCTGGAAAACATGTTTGTGAAGGCTGTATTTTGGGCAAAATGCAGCGTTCTTCCTTTCCAAAAGATGGTTCAGTTCGGGCTACGCAGAAATTGCAGCTTGTACATAGTGATGTCTGTGGTCCTATGCAGACACCCTCTTTTGGAAATTACCTTTACTTTGTGACTTTCATTGATGATTTTTCCAGGCATGCATGGGTATATCCACTCAAAGCAAAGTCCGAAGTGTTCATGTGCTTCAAACAGTTTTTGGTTTTGGCTGAAAATCTGTCAGCATGTAAAATGGGCACCCTCCGTTCTGATCGAGGGGGGGAGTATATGTCTTCAGATTTTAATGCATTTCTGGCTGAACGTGGGATAAAACACCAGTGTACAGTGCCGTATACACCTCAACAGAATGGAGTTGCTGAACGAAAGAACAGGTCACTCATGGAGATGGCGAGGTGCATGGTCAAAAGTCAGGCTTTACCACATAGTTTCTGGCTTGAGGCTATCATGTGTGCAGCATATGTACTGAACAGGTGTCCCACTAAAGCGTTGCAGTCTATCACTCCATATGAGGCTTGGCATGACCGCAAGCCATCTGTTGCTCATCTGCGTGTTTTTGGTTGTTTGGCATATGCATTAGTGCCTGAACAACATCGCAGAAAATTGGATGATAAGGGAGTAAAATGTATTTTTGTTGGGTACAGTTCTGAAAGTAAAGGCTATCGTCTGTATCATCCACAGACTAAACGCATTCTGGTTAGCCGTGATGTTGTCTTTGTGGAAGATGCTATTCAGCCATTGCTTTCATGTACTAAGGAGACATCTGTTAGCTCCAAAGACATGTATGATACTTTGATGCCTCTGTTTACAGGTGGACAGGCTAGTGCTGGTCCTAATGAGGCAACTTCTCAGCCTTTGCAGGTTTCATATGATGATGCAGATCATTCCATTTCTGATGCAGATTTACATGATGCACTTGTTGATGAGAGAGCTGATATTGAGCAGGCAAAAACTATGCCAAAATGGCTGGTGCAGACTTTGCGTGACAGCAAATTAGATGCACCTTTGTCATATCGTACTCGTTCAGGCTCTCATAGTGCCTCCTTTGCATCAGATTGCTATGCTATGGCTGCATCTAGTCTCTGTGATGAGAATGAGCCTGTTTCTTTTGATGAAGCACAAAATTCAGAAAATTGGATGGCTGCTATGCAATCTGAATATGATGCTATAATGAAGAATGGTACATGGTCTTTATGTGACTTGCCTCCTGGCAAGAAGGCCATTGGCACTAAGTGGGTATACAAGCTGAAGCGTAAACCTGATGGTACAGTTGACAGGTATAAGGCTAGGCTTGTTGCAAAGGGTTATGCGCAGGAAAGAGGCATTGATTTTGATGAGACCTTTGCACCTACATGCCGTATGACTACTGTTCGGAGCATTTGTGCACTTGCAGCCCATCATGGTTGGAATGTACATCAGTTGGACATTAAAACAGCATTTCTGAATGGTGACTTGCATGAAGAAGTGTATGTTTTTCAGCCCCGTGGCTTTGTGCAAAAAGGGCATGAAAACCAGGTGTGCAGGTTAAAGAAGGCGTTATATGGTTTAAAGCAAGCACCACGTGCTTGGTATGAGAAGATACATGCCTATCTGATTGCACATGGTTTTGAGAACAGTCCAACTGAAAGCACCTTATATGTTAAACGTGCTAATGATGTGCTTCTGATCATTGTTGTCTATGTTGATGACATGCTGCTCACTGGTCCTATTGAGACACATATTGCTGATTTTAAGGCTGATTTGCATGCCTCATTTGAGATGTCTGATTTGGGGCATTTGCATCACTATTTGGGCATTCAGTTTATGCACGTTGATGGTGGAATGGCTTTGTGTCAAACAAAATATATTGACACATTATTGCAGCGTTTTGGCCTTGAAGACTGTAAGCCTATTGCCACTCCTATGGAGACAGGTTTACGATTGAGTCTTCATGATGTTGGAGATGCATTTGATGCTGTTCTCTATCAGCAGGCTGTTGGATGCTTGATTTACTTATGCATTACTCGGCCAGATATTCAGTTTGCTGTCTCACAGATGAGCAGGTTTATGCATTGCCCAGGAGTCACGCATTGGAAAGCGGTTAAGCGCATCTTTCGCTACTTGAGTGGTACTCGGCTACTTGGGTTGTTTTATCCCAAGGGGGGATCACTACCACCAGATTTGCATGCTTTTTCTGACTCAGATTGGGCTGGTTGCTATGACACTCGTGTGTCCACCAGTGGTTTTTGCTTCATGCTTGGTAGCTCATGTATATCTTGGTTGAGCAAGAAGCAGCCTACTGTGGCCACTTCCAGTTGTGAGGCTGAGTTTAGGGCAGCTTTCACAGCGACTGTTGAGTGTGTGTGGCTCAGACGCCTTATGGCTGATTTGGGTGTTGGCCAGTCTTCTGCCACCACCATCTTCACTGACAGTCAGAGCGCATTGGCAGTTGCGAGGAACCCTGTGTTCCATGCTCGCACTAAGCACATTGAGGTGCATTATCACTATGTCAGGGAGAGGTTCTCTGCTGGGGAGATCAGCTTGGCATATGTGCCCACGCAAGAGAACATTGCAGACCTTTTCACGAAGGCTCTGCCTAGGGAGAAGTTTGAAGCTTTCCGCAAAGCTTTGGGCTTATTTCCTTTTGTGGAGTGATTTCCACATAGCTTGGAACTTCCTTATACATGAGTGCCAGCTCCTTGTTCACCGCATCACTCCCAGGGGGGATTTGTTGATATATTTAGGTAGTGATGTGTGTGAACACTCTAGGACTGCCGGGGCACTTTTTTCCCTCTTTAGGAGGTTTTTTTCCCTCGGCTTGTATATACGCCTATTGCCCTAATGGGCTACTTATCTCTGTACATTCTCTAGTAATACATTCAGTCTTGTGTGTTGTGCTTCAAGCTTCTTCTTCTTCCTTGTGCTGTTCGTGTGCTTCCGCAGACGTCCAACTCCAACAAGTAGTACCTACGAAACAATATTCCCTTTTAAAGACATCCTATATGGCTTTAGAATGAGTGGTTTTATTAATGATGATGTGCCATTCAAGCACCCACAAATACAAACGATGTTGACATATTTTGTTGAATTGATCATGTCACCACTCTGGAGGATTATCATTTTTCATAGTAGGAACCAATCCTTCTCTGTCTCAACAACATTAAAGTCAAGGTGTCATGCTGTCGAGTGTCTTACATGATATGTCCTTGCTTTTTGTCTCTATCTTGAAATTGCATGTGAAATTTTTCTTATAATTTTAAATTCACAAGGGAAAGACAAATATAAATCACACCCAAAGACATAGGTTCCTTAGTGCTACCGAGTGCCTTACAATTGGATACTATGATGAAGTTAGTAAAAGAAGGGTCAGGGAACATTGTAGTGAGAACAGAATTTTGAAGGTACTAATGTTCCTTGCAATTACAAAGAAGCTTCACCATTTGGTAGGGGACAAGACATTGATTAATCCTTATCAAAAGCCCCAAAAGCTTATAATGAGGTTAATCCAATTGTTCTCTAATGATGATGCTTAGATTTTGGAATTATTTTTTGGCACAGGTACTTCTAATTGTAATGTTGCTCGTTGACACTCTTTTGGTATCACCTCTAATTGATTTCTTTGTTTTTAGGTATGACACTCATCTGAGCCCTGAAAAATGTTCAAGCACTACATTGTTGTAGAGAACGATGAAGCCCAAGTTATGTTGGAGTTAGACATTTGCGGAAGCACGCGAACAACACAAGGAAGAAGAAGAAGCTTGGAGCACAACACACAATACCGAATGTATTACTAGAGAATGTACAAAAGATAAGTAGCCCATTAGGGCAATATGCGTATATACAAGCCGGGGGGAAAAACCTCCTAAAGAGGGAAAAAAGTATCCCCGCAGTCCTAGAGTGTTCACACACATCACTACCTAAAAATATCAACAAATCCTCCCTAGGAGTGATGCAGTGAACAAGTAGCTGGCACTCATGTATAAGGAAGTGCCAAGCTATGTGGAAATCACTCCACAAAAGGAAGTAAGCCCAAAGCTTTGCAAAAAGCTTCAAACTTATCCCTAACTAGAGCCTTCGTAAAAAGGTCTGCAATGTTCTCCTACGTGGGCACATATACCAAGCTGATCTCCCCAGCAGAGAACCTCTCCCTGACATAATGATAATGCACCTCAATGTGCGTAGTGCGAGCATGGAACACAGGGTTCCTCACAACTTCCAATGAGCTTTGACTATTAGTGAAGATGGTGGTGGTAGAAGACTAACCAACAGCCAAATCAGCCACAAGGCGTCTGAGCCACACACACTCAACAGTCACTGTGAAAGCTGCCCTATACTCGGCCTCACAACTGGAAGTGGCCACAGTAGGCTGCTTCTTGCTCAACCAAGATATACATGAGCTACCAAGCATGAAGCAAAAGCCACTAGTGGACACACGAGTGTCATAGCAACTAGCCCAATTAGAGTTAGAAAAAGCATGCAAATCTGGCGGTAGTGATCTCCCCTTTGGATAAAACAATCCAAGTAGGTGAGCACCACTCAAGTAGCGAAAGATACGCTTAACGACCTGCCAATGCTTGACTCCTAGGCAATGCATAAACCTGCTCATCTACGAGACAACGAACTGAATATCTGGCCGAGTAATGCATAAGTAAATCTAGCATCCAACAGCCTGCTGATAGAGAACAACATCAAATGCATCTCTAGCATCATGAAGACTCAATCGTAAACTTGTCTCCATAGGAGTGGCAATAGGCTTACAGTCTTCAAGGCCAAAACGCTGCAATAATGTGTTATATTTCGTTTGACACAAAGCCATTCCACCATCAACGTGCATAAACTGAATGCCCAAATAATGATGCAAATGCCCCAAATCAGACATCTCAAATGAGGCATGCAAATCAGCCTTAAAATCAGCAATATGCTTCTCAATAGGATCAGTGAGCAGCATGTCATCAACATAGACAACAATGATAAGAAGTACATCATTAGCACGCTTAACACATAAGGTGCTTTCAATTGGACTATTCTCTAAACTATGTGCAATGAGATACGCATTTATCTTCTCATACCAAGCATGTGGTGCTTGCTTTAAACCATATAATGCCTTCTTTAACCTGCACACCTGGTTTTCATGCCCTTTCTATACAAAACCACGGGGCTGAAAGACATACACTTCTTCATGCAAGTCACCATTCAGAAATGTTGTGTTAATGTCCAACTGATGTACATTCCAACCATGATGGGCTGCAAGTACACAGATGCTCCGAACAGTAGTCATACGGAATGTAGGTGCAAAGTTCTCATCAAAATCAATGCCTCTTTCCTGTGCATTACCCTTTGCAACAAGCCTAGCCTTATACCTCTCAATTGTACCATCAGGTTTACGCTTCAGCTTGTATACCCACTTAGTGCCTATGGCCTTCTTGCTAGGAGGCAAGTCACATAAAGACCAAGTACCACTCTTCATTAATGCATCATATTCAAATTGCATAGCAGGCATCCAATTTTTTGAATTTTATGCTTCATCAAACGAAACAGGCTCAGTCTCATCACATAGACTAGATGCAGCCATAGCATAGCAATCTAATGCAAAAGAGGCACTATGAGAGCCTGATCGAGTACGATATGATAGAGGTGCATCTAATTTGCTATCACGCAAGGTCTACACCAGCCATTTTGGCATAGTTCTTGCCTGCTCAATATCAGCTCTCTCATCAATAAGTTCATCATGTAAATCTGCATAAGAAATGGAATGATCTACATCATCACATGAAACGTGCAAAGGCTGAGAAGTTGCCTCATTAGGACCAGCACTAGATTGTCCACCTGTAAAAAGAGGCAGCAAAGTATCATACATGTCTTTGGAGCTAATAGATGTTTCCTTAGTACATGAAAGCAATGGCTGAATAGCATCCTCCACAAAAACAACATCACAGCTAACCAGAATGTGTTTAGTCTGTGGATGATATAGACGATAGCCTTTACTTTCAGAACTGTACCCAACAAAAATACATTTTACTGCTTTATCATCCAATTTTCTGCGATGTTGTTCATGCACTAATGCATATGCCAAACAATAAAAAACACGCAGATGAGCAACAGATGGCTTGGGGTCATGCCAAGCCTCATATGGAGTGATAGACTGCAGCGCTTTAGTGGGATACCTGTTCAGTACATATGCTGCACACATGACAGCCTCAAGCCAGAAACTATGTGGTAAAGCCTGACTCTTGACCATACACCTTGCCATCTCCATGAGTGACCTGTTCTTTCGTTCAACAACTCCATTCTATTGAGGTATATACGACACTGTACATTGGTGTTTTATCCTACATTAAGCTAGAAATGCATTAAAATTAGAAGACATATATTCCCTCCCTTGATAAGAACGGAGGGTACCCATTTTACATGCTGACAGATTTTTTGCCAAAACCAAAAACTTTTTTGAAGCACATAAACACTTCGGACTTTGCCTTCAATGGATATACCCATGCATGCCTCGAAAAATTATCGATGAAAGTCACGAAGTAAAGATAATTCCCAAAAGAGGGTGTCTGCATAGGACCACAGACATCACTATGTACAAGCTGCAATTTTTGAGTAGCCTGAACTAAACCATCTTTTGGAAAGGATGAACGCTGCATTTTGCCCACAATATAGCCTTCATAAACATGTTTTCCAGGTGCCTCAAGTTTGGGCAAAGAGGACACCAGTTCAGACTTTTGCAGGTGTAGCAAACTAGTAAAATTCAGATGACCAAAGCGTGCATGCCAAAGCTTTGCATCTGACATAGCCTGAGAATCATTTACTGCACATGCCAAACTGAAGAGTGGAAGCAAAAATCTGATATGAATCAGGAAGACCATTCAAAACGGTCTGCACAAGTGAGCTATCTGGTATAACCTCATCAACAGAAATCAACTATTCCTTCAAGTCTTTGATCTTCGTTAGGAAACTGTCCATAGAATCACCTTCATTCATGTGCTCACTCTCCAACTGTTTTCGGAGGTAAGCAACATGAGCCTCATTCCTAGCTTGGTACAATGTGGTAAGTGTATCCCAAGCATCCTTAGCTGTTCTGCAAGAGCGAATATGAGGAATAATGGCACGTTTGACAGACAAAGCTATCAATGCATGTGCCTAGGCATCTCTACCATCCTAACAAATCTACTCTGCAGTAGGTGCAGTAGAAACTACAACACGAACAAGAATATGCAGAATATCATCATCTTCGACACCTTCTGCATCAGCTTCAGTACCTACAATTGTAACAGTTGCAGGTGTGATAGGGTGTTTTTCGACACCCTGCACAATGTTCCATAGTCCTTTTGCAACCAACACATGTCGCATCATATAAGCCCATAACGGGTAGTTGGTACCATCCAACTTATCCTCAACATCCAACATATGGAATACATCACTGCTTTCAGCCATGGCTGGTGTCTAAAATACCATGATGCAAAAAATTGACTGTATCTCAAAAAGTTGAATAGAACTGCCCACACGAATTCCGCTAGACCTGTAGTAGACTTCGAGATGCTTATACTGGCGAACAGAAATTGGTATATACATTTGGCACAAAAAGATAAAATAGCCTGCACAAGTGCTGTGATAGTGCGTTCGAAGTCCGAATCAAGCTCAGATCGCGATTTTGGCACCACACAGCAAAGCTGTTTTGATCTCGAAAACACGCTGAGTATGCTCACCAAAATTTGTGCGATTCTGAGGCTAGAACCGAAGGAGTGTCGACGGCGCCCTAGATGAAGTGACAACCTTCTCTGATACCAATTGTTGGAGTTAGACATCTGCGGAAGCACACGAACATCACAAGGAAGAAGAAGAAGCTTGGAGCACAACACACAATACTGAATGTATTACTAGAGAATGTACAAAGATAAGTAGCCCATTAGGGCAATAGGCATATATACAAGTCGGGGGAAAAAAACCTCCTAAAGAGGGAAAAAAGTGCCTCGATGGTCCTAGAGTGTTCACACACATCACTACCTAAATATATCAACAAGTTAGTCTCATTAGGATGCAGATTAATGGATTGAATGAATGCCCAGATGAGGAGCAAGAGGTTGGGAAGAAACATATAGCTGACATAGAGAGATTCTAGCCTACATCAAGGGAGCCTGTGCCACCATTGGCAGATGAGCCAAGAGACATGGCTGACCTTGAGGAGCCAGGTCTAGAGCAAGAAAAGCCTTTGTAGACTTCTCAAGTCCTTGAAGATGATGCTATGCTTGAGGCCGACCATTTATATGATCAACTTCTATTATAAAAGGGTTGTTGAACTTTGTAAACATATACTTTTGTAACGATTTGATTACTGGAATATAAGGATCAAAGTTTTTGTTATTTTTGCTTAGCCCATTTCACATTCTACACTTTTGTTGGAACATCAAGCTTACACTATGCTTGAGGTGGATTTGATCTACATCAAAGGCTATCGCGTCGAAAGAATATCCGTTGGAGAGTTCTTTTTCATATGCTCATTTATTGTATTTTTTGAGAATATTTTGATGGCTCATTTACCGTTGTAAAAGCCTTGAGTTGTACACATGTAAAGGTACAAATATAGGGCCAAAATCCCACGAAATTTTGGTGGTTGAAGTTGCATTCAATCAAGCAAATCAAGTCACCTAAAAGTAGATCAATCAAGATCTTCACTTTTCCTAGATTGTAGGGAAGTGAATTGATTCCCTCCAACAACCATTCCCACCTTCATTTGAATTCAAATTCAAGTTGTAAAAGTCGTGGAACACTCCTAGAGGCTATATAAGGAGTTTAAATCACTTGTACATTACATGGAAGCAATATACATACACTTGTGACCATCATTGTCTTGCTCCTTCAATTTTCTGCATCATCTTCTTCGCCAGCAGTAATCTTGCAGAGGCTGCTGCTCTCTCCTCAGAGCTCCAAATTGAGTGCAAGAGGACTCATTGGAAAGGTATCAGTGTCTAGTTTATGCCTGTAAATTTTCAAAGCATTTGGTTCAGCAGATTTGGAGAAATCTCAGTTTTTTGGTCTCGGGGTCAATCTCTGCGTATTCCTGAAAAATAGGAGGTACCACCGGTGAATGTCGCATTCATTCCTATAGCATATTTTGCTTATTCCTCATAATTTTGTGCATTCCATACACTCAACCCTATGTGTATCACTCCCATAAAAGGATTTTTTCTAATTGTAATCACGCTGGTCGCTATGGGCATTTGAAGTTCATTGTCTCTTCCATAGATAGTAAGTTTTTTTGAGCTAGTCGACCCGCGAACCTATCTGTTTTGTATCGACTCATTCTCCTTGATGCTCCAAGGTACATAGTGTGTTTCTTTGCACTTATAGCATGCCTATAAGGTCTATTTGAGTCTCCAAAAGCTCAAGGGCTGGTCTTGTGCCGGTTGGCTTGACCAAACTTCATCGCTTCGAAACGCACTTTTCTACCTTCGACAAGCTTCTCCAAGTTCTTTCAGTGGTATCAGAGCTAGTTCAAGATGGGTGACGGCTTTCCCTCAATGATCGAGAAGCTTGATCGACACAACTACGCGGCTTGGCAAATCAGAATGGAGGCCTATTTGCAAGGTAGAAATCTTTATGGAATTGTAGCAGGTGATGAAGCTATGCCTATTCCAAGATCCAAAGGAGGACCTACACAGGAGGAAACAGATAAGCTCACACTTTGGTGCGCAAGGGATGCTCAAGCAAGGTCGTACATACTAAACTCTATCTCTGACTTTCTATTACCACATATTAGAGGATGCAAGACATCTCAAGAGACTTGGGATGCCCTGGAGACTTTCTTTTCTGCTAGTACCAAAGCAAGAAAGAATCATCTTTGGAACGAGTTCAACCAAATGAAGAAGACACCTAAACAAACCATCACAGAGTTTGTTACCAAGGTCAAAGAGGTTGCGGATCAGTTAGCATCCATTGGAGAGCTGATTGAAGAAGAGGTCATCATGAGGCAAATTCTCAACGGCATTCGAAGTGATAAGCAATGGCAATCCTTCACGACGGCCTATGATCTCATCATGGATGTGCAGACTCCAGACTTCAACATCTTTCTTGGACAACTCTTCAATCAAGAAGCCAACAATAGCATAAAGGAAGGTAACTCTTATCATGGTAATTCAACTAGTGCTCTATATGCAGATAAGAAGGATAAGAAGCAGAAAGGCAAGAAGAAGGAAGAAGACGAAGAAGAGACTTCCCAAGCCAACTTCGCAAGCAAGAGCAAGTGGAAAGGGAAGAAGAAAGGATCAAAGCAAGACAAAGCCAAAGGTCAGAATGTTCAACCTTGTGCCATATGCGATAAGACCAACCACACCACTCAGAATTGCTGGTTCAATGGGAAGACCCAGAAAGGAAGTGGAAGAGGTGGATATGGCGGCAATAGAGGCAGAGGTGGACACAACTTTAACAACAACAATAGAAGCTATAATAGAAGGGACTACAACAATTATTCAGAAGATCAACCACATGAAGACTCATTACTTCTTATGAACCTAAGCCACAAAGAAGGTAAAGAAGATGATCATTTGTTCTACATAGATTCAGGATGCTCGAATCATGTTGCAGGCAACGTTGCTCTTCTATCTGACTTGGAAAGTCCAAAGCATAGACATGAAGTGCAAACAGGGGATGACACGAAGCACAATGTGGAGAAGATTGGTAATGTCAAAGCTTCCAATGGCAGGACAAACATTCTGAGTAAGGTTCTCTATGTACCCACTATCACTAAAAACCTAATCAGTGTAGGCCAAATAGTTGAAAAAGGCTTGCAAGTTAGGTTCACCCAACATGGAGCTTTTGTGGAAGATCCATGTCAAGGCTTCAAGAAGATAGCCCGAGGTGAGAAGCATGGTAGGCTCTTTACTTTTGAAGTAGGAGATACCAGGAACATAGCTCTATTCAACTTTGGGTCTCAAACCCTAAGTGAGCTTGAAGTGTGGCATAAGAGACTTGCTCATGTGAATGAAAGAACCTTGAAGGATATATGCAGGGATCAAAGTGTTCTAGGACTGCCAAACATATCAAAGCAACACATGATCAACAGGTGTGATGCATGTCAGATTGGGAAGGCACAAAGACAACCATTCAACCACAAAGGCTACATCCACAACAACTTATTGGACTTAGTACACACAGATGTATGGGGACCAAGTCAAGAACCTTCATTGGCAGGATCAAGGTATTATGTCTCATTTATTGACGACCATAGTAGGTGGACTGTTCTATACTTTATCAAGAGTAAGAATGAAGTATTTGATTGCTTCAAGAAGTATCTTGCACATGTGGACAATCATACAGGTAGATCACTAAAGAAGCTCATATCTGATGGAGGGGGAGAATACTTCTCCAAAGAGTTTGATGAGTTCTTGCAGGACAAAGGTATCAAAAGGGAAGTGATTACCAGGTACTCTCCTCAACTAAATGGAATTGCAGAGAGGAGAAACAAGACATTGGTTGGATCAGCCCGAACAATGCTTGAAGAGAAGAAGTTGCCACATTATCTATGGGCAGAAGCTATTTCAACTGCAGTGTACCTTGTCAATCGACTACCATCCAAATCACTTCAAGGTATGACTCCTTATGAAGCATGGCATGGAAGAAAACCTAGTCTTGGACATTGCAAGGTTTTTGGTTGTTTAGCTTATGTTCATGTACCATCACAAATAAGAGGTAAGCTAGATGAAAGGGCAACAAAGGCACTGTTTATTGGATATGATTCAACTGAGATGGGTTACAGGTTCTTCAATCCTTCAACCAAGCAATTCACTACAAGTAGAGATGTTGTGTTTGAAGAACACAGGTCTTGGTATGATGAAGACAAACAAAAGGTAACACTACCATATGATCTTGATTATGACTCTCATCAATTAGGAAGCAAGCATGATACACAGGTCCAGGATCCAAGAAGTGATACAGACGATGACCAAGATGAAAGAGAAAGGGATTACAAGCTATGGAAGTCAAGAGGCAAAGCAAAGATGCAAGAGGTTGGAGAATGCTCCAAACAAGCACCTAGAAGATCAGCAAGAGAGAAGAAACAACCAGAAAGGTATGGATATGATTCCACATTTGTTACAAAGCATTCAATCTACTTGGCAAAAGACTCTATTTCAGAGGAACCCTCAACCTATGAAGAGGCAAAGGGAAACCCTAATTGGGAAAAGGCCATGAACGAAGAGATAGATGCATTGAAGGAAATGGACACTTGGGATTTGGTTCCGATGTCACTGAATCAAAAGGTAATTGGTTGCAGATGGGTATATAAAGTTAAAAGAAATTCAGATGGATCAGTTTGCAGGTACAAGGCAAGATTAGTTGCCAAAGGATGCTCACAAACTCATGGTATAGACTATGAGGAAACATTCTCACCAGTTGCAAAGATGACTACAATCAGGACATTGATAAGTGTAGCTGCTGCAAGGAATTGGAGACTCCTCCAACTTGATGTGAAAAATGCATTCTTAAATGGTTGGATAAGTGAAGAGGTATACATGTCACAACCACCAGGTTTTGAAAAACCTAATCATCCATCTTATGTTTGCAGACTTAAGAAAGCATTGTATGGATTGAAACAAGCTCCAAGAGCTTGGAATTACAGGTTGGTTACATATCTTCAAGATCAAGGGTTCAAAGCTAGCAGCTCAGATCCTTCTCTATTCATCAAAAGGGATCACAATGAGGTTATCTATCTATGTGTATATGTAGATGATATTATTGTGACAGGTGATGATCTAAATGGCATTCAAAGGATCAAGAGACACATGCAAGAGGAGTTCAAAATCAGTGACCTAGGTGAGCTCACATATTTCCTAGGTATGCAGGTGATATACACAGATGAAGGAATGTATTTGACTCAAAGGAGATACATTCAGGATCTTCTTCTCAAGTTCAAAATGGAGAACACTAAACCTGCAGGTACACCTTTGGAGATGAATCATAAACTTAGTGTTTATGAAGGTGAGAAAATTGAAGACATTAAAGAGTATCAAAGCTTGGTAGGTAGCTTGATATATGCTACTCACACAAGGGCGGACATCTCATATAGTGTGGGAGTGCTTAGTCAGTTCATGCACTCACCAAGAAGACCACACATGGATGCGGCTAAGAGAGTACTTAAGTATCTCAAAGGTACAATCAACGAAGGTATATTCTATCCTGACTCTTCAGATTTGGATATCAAAATCTACTCAGATGCAGATTGGGCAGGAGCTAAGGATGATAGAAAAAGTACATCTGGTTACTTAGCATTTGCAGGTTCAAAGCTAGTGTCATGGAGTTCCAAGAAGCAACCAACAGTTGCCTTATCCTCAACTGAAGCAGAGTACAGAGGCTTGACCATAGCAACTCAAGAGGCAATATGGTTAAAAGCATTGTATACAGATTTGGGACTTGTGAGTTCCAAACCTCACATATTTGGAGATAATGTAAGTTCCATGCATCTAGCGGCAAATCCTATTTTTCATGCGAGAACCAAGCACATAGAAGTCCATTACCACTTCATCAGGGAGAAGCTCATGGCAAAGGAGATCGACATTTCTTTTGTTCCGACTGAAAAGCAAGTAGCAGATATGATGACGAAGGCACTTGATGGAATAAAGCTTTGTAGATTCAAAGCTATGGCAGGTATTCAACCTATCAGAGAATGAAGACTCAAGCATACTTTAGCTTGAGGGGGAGTTGTTGGAACATCAAGCTTACACTATGCTTGAGGTGGATTTGATCTACATCAAAGGCTATCGCGTCGAAAGAATATCCGTTGGAGAGTTCTTTTTCATATGCTCATTTATTGTATTTTTTGAGAATATTTTGATGGCTCATTTACCGTTGTAAAAGCCTTGAGTTGTACACATGTAAAGGTACAAATATAGGGCCAAAATCCCACGAAATTTTGGTGGTTGAAGTTGCATTCAATCAAGCAAATCAAGTCACCTAAAAGTAGATCAATCAAGATCTTCACTTTTCCTAGATTGTAGGGAAGTGAATTGATTCCCTCCAACAACCATTCCCACCTTCATTTGAATTCAAATTCAAGTTGTAAAAGTCGTGGAACACTCCTAGAGGCTATATAAGGAGTTTAAATCACTTGTACATTACATGGAAGCAATATACATACACTTGTGACCATCATTGTCTTGCTCCTTCAATTTTCTGCATCATCTTCTTCGCCAGCAGTAATCTTGCAGAGGCTGCTGCTCTCTCCTCAGAGCTCCAAATTGAGTGCAAGAGGACGCATTGGAAAGGTATCAGTGTCTAGTTTATGCCTGTAAATTTTCAAAGCATTTGGTTCAGCAGAT
Source organism: Ceratopteris richardii (assembly GCA_020310875.1). Lineage (NCBI taxonomy): Eukaryota > Viridiplantae > Streptophyta > Polypodiopsida > Polypodiales > Pteridaceae > Ceratopteris > Ceratopteris richardii. The sequence goes on from CM035420.1 coordinate 118,744,038, forward strand.
TTGGAGAAAGCTCAGTTTTTTAGTCTCGGGGTCAATCTCTGCGTATTCCTGAAAAATAGGAGGTACCACCGGTGAATGTCGCATTCATTCCTATAGCATATTTTGCTTATTCCTCATACTTTTGTGCATTCCATACACTCAACCCTATGTGTATCACTCCCATAAAAGGATTTTTTCTAATTGTAATCACGCTGGTCGCTATGGGCATTTGAAGTTCATTGTCTCTTCCATAGATAGTAAGTTTTTTTGAGCTAGTCGACCCGCGAACCTATCTGTTTTGTATCGACTCATTCTCCTTGATGCTCCAAGGTACATAGTGTGTTTCTTTGCACTTATAGCATGCCTATAAGGTCTATTTGAGTCTCCAAAAGCTCAAGGGCTGGTCTTGTGCCGGTTGGCTTGACCAAACTTCATCGCTTCGAAACGCACTTTTCTACCTTCGACAAGCTTCTCCAAGTTCTTTCAACTTTGTGTTGGATTGGTGTGTGGTTTGCTTTACATTTATGGCTGATTAAGGTCATATTGTTGAAGTGGTAATTGTAATAGCTTGGTGAGTTAGAATAGAAGTATGTTGAAAAGCTCCTCAAATGTTTGTACTAGTGTCAAATGATGTGATATTATATATATTGAGCCTTGAAAAGTGTATTTTAATTTTCCATGTCGAGTAACTAAAATGTTTAATAAGAATGAGAACATAAATCTCTCATCAAGAGTGCCAAGAACTATATCAAGAGATTATATTTCTTTGTTTTTGGCATTATTTCCACTACTTTTTGAAATTGGGAACTCTGACAGGAGGTACTGGATCGTTTGATGGCCTTTTATGGCATTGAATATAATTTTATTAGCTTCTTCATGAATGTGGTGATTTAATGGATGTTTTTCATGGTACTCATTGAAAAAGAAATAATGTTTTCCACTGTCGAATACAAAAATGACTCTTTTTTTCAATATTTTATGCATTTCTTCTCAAATAAAAAAGAGAACATGTATTTGTTCTCGTTTGTTATTACTTAGTGTTTGAACACATGTGCTACAAATTCATCATCATCTACATGGCTCCAAATTTAATCTAATGCATGTGTAATCTCTTCAATCTTCAAGATGTAATCATTTATGTCACTACTCCCTATTTTCCTCAAATTGCTCAACTCATTCTTTAGTTGAATTTTCCTTGTTTTAGTTGAGATTAATGGACTCCTCCTGTGAGCCGACGCTCCTTGTGGGTATGGCGTTCCTTTGTCGGGAACACGTCAAGTAGGCAGTTTAGCTTGGTGAGGAATTCGTTCCAAGTCCGCATACTCCAGTGTCGTGAGCGGGGCATTGGGTATCTCACCGCACTGATCCCTTGGGGTCAGTCGACCACAATCTTCGGGTTGCAAGGTCACGTATAAGTCTTCTTCGGAAGATGAAGCGGCGGATAGATTCTGCCTTCTGAGTGGGTTAGCCTCCTTTGGCCCCCATCCCCGACTCAGAAAAAAAAAATTAGTTGAGATTAAGTATAGCCTTTTCAAGCATCCCCACACCTTCTAAAGGTCTCTATGTCCTCTACATGACCAATCATGGCATTTCTTATATGTTGAGATGTTAGTATATTTTGGTAGTGATGTGTACGGCTACATGTAGGGCCACGGAGATACTTTTTTCCCTCTTTAAGAGGTGTCTTTTTCCCAACTTGTATATACACCTATACTAATGGGCTACTTATCTTTTGTAAATGTCAACAACTAATACACTTAGTGATGTGCTCCATGATTATTCTTCTTCCTTTTTCTTTTTGTGTGCTTCTCTCACCCTATAACTCAAATAATTGATATAAGAGAAAATCACGATTTTCTATAGCGCATTCTTGAAACCTCTCTAGGCATTGTCTCAAAATTGCATGAAATCTAGTGAGCATACTCTAGTTTATTAATACTTAAAAAAAACTTCCTTATATGGCATCAAAAAAATGATTTAAGCTTGTTCTAGCCACTAAATACACTATTTTAGTGACTATGAAAACAATCTTATCCTTTTGTTCCAAACTTGTACACATTTTTTTATTTTCACGTACAAGCCATGATGGTCTGCTCCAAGTCTAGTGCAACACAATTCGGTGCTTTTGATCCATTGAAAGCAATGGCATATTTTGTATGTTGGTTTTTGTGGATAATTTGGATGATTGCATCATGTATTGGTAGCAAAAGGCTTACGGAATATCATGGAGGGTGTTGAAATATGTCCTGTTACACCTACAAATATTGTGATAGAAAGTGATGCGGGTGGTTTCATAGATAATGATCTTCATATTTTTCATCCTACTGTGGTTCTTATTGCCCCTACAACTGACCAAATTGATTGGGATGATGGAGAAGCATAGGCACATGCATTGATAGATTTGTCTATAAAACATGCCTTTATCCCTCACATTCATATTTGAAAAACAACCAAGGATGCTTGGGATGCTCTTGCCATATTATACCTGGTAATAAATCAAACCCATGTTGCTTATCTTCAAAAATAGTTGGAGAGCAAGCATATGAATGAAGGCGATTCAATGGATAGTTTTTTGACAAAGATCAAAAGTCTGAAAGATTTTTTGATTTTTACAGATGAAATCTCACTAGCTAGTTCACTTCTATTCTTAATGTGCTTTCACTCTTGAATTGGTCTTCGAAGGCAATCAAAATGCCTTGAATTTTGAAGCATTAGTATGTATGTTGTTGCAAGAAGATGATCCTACATAGAAAAGGTATATAATGTGTATTATAGATCGAGCTTTTATTGCTAGTCAGAAGAATAAGGATAAACGAAGCTCTTCTTCTAGTAATTAAAAACTATGGTTACTTCATGATCAAATAAGGAAGATAAAGATGATAAGAGAGAAGATAAAATATTTTGTAAGTACGTTAAGAAAAATGATCATATAATTAAGAGTTTTCCTAAATTTTCAATCTTGTGCAAATTGAATAATGGGCATTATTGCTCATTGTAGTTACGGTCCATTTGTTGAGAGTTCCATGCTCCACCCTTTTGTCTAAACTCACTTTCATTCTCATTCAAGTAGATTTATCCCACATGCAAGGGAGTTTCCCAAACTCCATATAAGCAAGGTCTGCCTTCACTCCACATAAGCTCATTCACTCAAGCTCTTGGCAAGAGTTTCCATACTCTCCTTATGGAGTCTCCATGCTCATAGAGCATTCTTTGTGAGTTCATTTCTATTTATTTAACTCATCATGTTCTATTATCTTTTGTTCCTTCCTCTTTAGTTTGATTAATGGATTATTAATAGTAGATTAGGGGTTTCTTCTTTCATTGCAACATGGTATCATAGCATAGGTCCTTTTGTTCCTCTTTTTGGTAGTTTATGGATCTTATTCTTGTCTGATTTTTCCTTCATACCATATCTCATGTTTCCACTAAGAGTGGTTTTAAACACTATCTCTATTTTTCCCTCCCCCCCTCCCATTACCAAGCATTATTACCATTAAGCAAGATTTATGTCCTTCATTAAGATTGATTAGTATCCTTCATTTTTGCGTGTATTTTTTTCCTCTTCATAATGAGTTGTGTTCTTGAATATAAAAACAAATATTCATGAAAGAGCATGTATGCACTTCTATGGCAAGGTGGAGACTGTTTGGAAGTTCTCATAAGCATAGTGGAAAGTTTGCAGGGCTATCTATTTCTACTATGCATGTCTTAATTCTATTTTGGCTTTTTTAATGAAATTGCATTAATCAACAAAAAGGCTAGAACTTAGAACTATCCTAGTGGCATTGCTTTGCTTATTGCTTGCAAAGATGCCTGTAGCTACATAGGTGTATTGCATCTATACGCATACAAATGTAGTGGGAAATTACCCCCATCCATTGTCAATGATGGTGAAGTCATTGTCATCTTCTACTTGCTACCGTCACCAAAGATATTCACTTGTGGGCACGTGACATTGAAAGGGTTCCTACGTTCGAGAACATTTCATCACTAATGTGAGTTGCACCTAGCAACCACTTACTCTTCCAATTGAACAACTCCAATGTTCTGCACCCAAAGTAACTACCACATGTATAACAAAGGAACTTGCTACGCCACTATGCAATGGGGAGGAGGAGGATAACTTTAGTAGTTTCACATATGCCAAGAGAGAAAAGACACCACCAGAGACATAGGGGCATTCATCACTTGAGATGAATATTCCCAACCTACACATTGCTGGTGGCTTTGCTTCTCATGGATCCAAATGCTCAAAAGCGGTCATGTGGTGAACATGTTGGAGATAGATGACTACCCATATAGAGGTGATTGACATGCAAGAAGTGTTCTACAACTTTTGCTTTTCTAATATCTTCTCTTTAGTTTTGCAAGTGATTTTTGGGATCAAATCTTTGGAAATTCGACAAAGGAGAACTTCAAGTGGATTTTGACAACCTTGATTCAAAAATTACATCAATGTAAGTGAGACATATATCACTCTTTTTTCTTTCTTTATGTTTTTGCTTTTCTAATGTCTTCTCTCTTTAGTTTTGTTTTTGACTGAGAGAGAGAGGGAGAGATATATACATATACATACACATACACATACACAATGCATATGCTTACACACATGCATATGCATACACACATACACAATGCATATGCATACACACATACATAATACATATGCAAACACATACATGCATGCATACACACATGTGTTGATATATTTAGGTAGTGATGTGTGTGAACACTCTAGGACCGCCGGGGCACTTTTTTCCCTCTTTAGGAGGTTTTTTTCCCTCGGCTTGTATATACGCCTATTGCCCTAATGGGCTACTTATCTTTGTACATTCTCTAGTAATACATTCAGTCTTGTGTGTTGTGCTCCAAGCTTCTTCTTCTTCCTTGTGTTGTTCGCGTGCTTCCGCAGACGTCTATCTCCAACAATTGGTATCAGAGCAGGTCGTCGCTTCTTCAAGGGCACCGTCGACACTCCTCTGTTTGCAGTCTCAGATTCGCACGAAATTTGGTGAGCATACTCAGGGTGTTTCCCTGATCAAAACTGCTTCGCTTTGTGGTGCCGAAATTGCGATCTGAGCTCGTTTCGGCCTTCGAACGCACTATCGCAGTGCTTGTGCAGGCTATTTCGTCCTTTTGTGCCAAAGGTATATACCAGTTTCTGTTTGCCAGTTTAAGCGTCTCGAAGTCTGCTACAGGTCTAGCAGAACTCGTCTGGGCAGTTCTGTTCAACTTTTTGAGATACAGTCAATTTTTTGCATCAAGGTATTTTAGTCACCGGCCATGGCTGAAAGCAGTGATGTATTCCGTATGTTGGCTGTTGAGGATAAGTTGGATGGTACCAACTACCCATTATGGGCTTATATGATGCGACATGTACTGGTTGCAAAAGGATTGTGGAACATTGTGCAGGGTGTTGAAAGACGTCCTGTTACACCTGTAACGACAGGTACTGCAAATACAGGTGTTGGAGCTGATGAAGATGGTGTCGAAGATGATATTCCACAGATTCCTGTTCGTGTTGTTGTTTCTGTTGCACCTACTACAGAGTAGATTCGTTGGGATGGCAGAGATGCCCAGGCACATGCATTGATAGCCTTGTCTGTCAAACGTGCCATTATTCCTCACATTCGCTCTTGCAGAACAGCAAAGGATGCTTGGGATACACTTACCACTTTGTACCAGGCTAGGAATGAGGCTCGTGTTGCTTACCTCCGAAAACAGTTGGAGAGTGAGCACATGAATGAAGGTGATTCTATGGACAGTTTTCTTACAAAGATCAAAGACCTGAAGGAACAATTGATTTCTGCTGATGAGGTTATACCAGATAGCTCACTTGTGCAGACCGTTCTGAATGGTCTTCCTGATTCATATCAGAGTTTTGCCTCTACTCTTCGGTTGATGATGAAAGGAAATCCGAATGCCTTGTCATTTGAGGAATTAGTCTCTGTTCTGTTGCAGGAAGATCAGTCCAGGCAGAACAGGTCCATTATGCGTGTTGCAGATCAAGCTTTCCTGGCTAGTCAGAAGGGCAAAGGAAAATGGAGCTCTTCTACTAGTAAGCAGAAATCTGCAAATGCTGCACAATCGAAGAACCAGGATAAAGATGAAAAGAAATCAGAAAAGTAGAAATTGTTTTGCAAGTACTGTAAAGGAAATGATCATATTATAAAGAACTATCCAAAACTGGCTGCTAAAGAGGCAAAGAAGAAAGAGGCTTGAATGGTTGTTGCAGAGGCCTCTACACCAAAAACAGAGTCTGCAAATCTTGTGCAGGAAGAAGAATGGGCGTTTACTACTGTCTGCAGCTTTGACCCATCTTCTCATGATCAGTGCATGTCTGCAGTAGACTCAGATGTTTGGTACTTTGACAGTGGGGCGACCAAACATATTACCTCACAGCGCAGTTTCTTCTCTTCACTCGAGCCCGCCCCTACAGGGAATACTGTCACATGTGCCAATAACTCCTCTTATCCTGTTATGGGAGTTGGTAAGATCATGCTGACTACTGCTGATGGTAGTTCTTTCACTTTGTCAGATGCTTTATTTGTGCCAGGGATAAAAAAGAACCTGTTATCAGTTTTTGCATTAGCCAAGATTGGCTTGGTTGTGAAATTCGTTGATGACAGGTGTACACTCCATGATCTCTCAAATGGCGATGTGATTATTGCTTCTGGCATTTTATGTCGTGGGTTGTATAAGCTCATAGACTATGAAAGATCTATGAATGATTCGGCATGTGCAGTTCATGATTCTCAGGCTATGTCAGATGCAAAGCTTTGGCATGCACGATTTGGTCATCTGAATTTTTCTAGTTTGTTACGCCTGCAGAAATCTGAAATGGTGTCCTCTTTGCCCAAACTTGAGGCACCTGGAAAACATGTTTGTGAAGGTTGTATTTTGGGAAAAATGCAGCGTTCTTCCTTTCCAAAAGATGGTTCAGTTCGGGCTATGCAGAAATTGCAGCTTGTACATAGTGATGTCTGTGGTCCCATGCAGACACCCTCTTTTGGAAATTACCTTTACTTTGTGACTTTCATTGATGATTTTTCCAAGCATGCATGGGTATATCCACTCAAAGCAAAGTCCGAAGTGTTCATGTGCTTCAAACAGTTTTTGGTTTTGGCTGAAAATCTGTCAGCATGTAAAATGGGCACCCTCCGTTCTGATCGAGGGGGGGAATATATGTCTTTAGATTTTAATGCATTTCTGGCTGAACGTGGGATAAAACACCAGTGTACAGTGCCGTATACACCTCAACAGAATGGAGTTGCTGAACGAAAGAACAGGTCACTCATGGAGATGGCGAGGTGCATGGTCAAAAGTCAGGCTTTACCACATAGTTTCTAGCTTGAGGTTGTCATGTGTGCAACATATGTACTGAACAGGTGTCCCACTAAAGCATTGCAGTCTATCACTCCATATGAGGCTTGGCATGACCGCAATCCATCTGTTGCTCATCTGCATATTTTTGGTTGTTTGGCATATGCATTAGTGCCTGAACAACATCGCAGAAAATTGGATGATAAGGCAGTAAAATGTATTTTTGTTGGGTACAGTTCTGAAAGTAAAGGCTATCGTCTGTATCATCCACAGACTAAACACATTCTGGTTAGCCGTGATGTTGTCTTTGTGGAAGATGCTATTCAACCATTGCTTTCATGTACTAAGGAGACATCTGTTAGCTCCAAAGACATGTATGATACTTTGATGCCTCTTTTTATAGGTGGACTGGCTAGTGCTGGTCCTAATGAGGCAACTTCTCAACCTTTGCAGGTTTCATATGATGATGCAGATCATTCCATTTCTAATGCAGATTTACATGATGCACTTGTTGATGAGAGAGCTGATATTGAGCAGGCAAAAACTATGCCAAAATGGCTGGTGCAGACTTTGCGTGACAGCAAATTAGATGCACCTTTGTCATATCGTACTCGTTCAGGCTCTCATAGTGCCTCCTTTGCATCAGATTGCTATGCTATGGCTGCATCTAGTCTCTGTGATGAGAATGAGCCTGTTTCTTTTGATGAAGCACAAAATTCAGAAAATTGGATGGCTGTTATGCAATCTGAATATGATGCTATAATGAAGAATGGTACATGGTCTTTATGTGACTTGCCTCCTGGCAAGAAGGCCATTGGCACTAAGTGGGTATACAAGCTGAAGCATAAACGTGATGGTACAGTTGACAGGTATAAGGCTAGGCTTGTTGCAAAGGGTTATGCACAGGAAAGAGGCATTGATTTTGATGAGACCTTTGCACCTACATGCCGTATGACTACTGTTCGCAGCATTTGTGCACTTGCAGCCCATCATGGTTGGAATGTACATCAGTTGGACATTAAAACAACATTTTTGAATGGTGACTTGCATGAAGAAGTGTATGTTTTTCAGCCCCGTGGCTTTGTGCAAAAAGGGCATGAAAACCAGGTTTGCAGGTTAAAGAAGGCATTATATGGTTTAAAGCAAGCACCACGTGCTTGGTATGAGAAGATACATGCCTATCTGATTGCACATGGTTTTGAGAATAGTCCAACTGAAAGCACCTTATATGTTAAGTGTGCTAATGATGTGCTTCTGATCATTGTTGTCTATGTTGATGACATGCTACTCACTGATCCTATTGAGACACATATTGCTGATTTTAAGGATGATTTGCATGCCTCATTTGAGATGTCTGATTTGGGGCATTTGCATCACTATTTGGGCATTCATTTTATGCATGTTGATGGTGGAATGGCTTTGTGTCAAACGAAATATATTGACACATTATTGCAACGTTTTGGCCTTGAAGACTGTAAGCCTATTGCCACTCCTATGGTGACGGGTTTACGATTGAGTCTTCATGATGCTGGAGATGTATTTGATGCTGTTCTCTATCAGTAGGCTGTTAAATGCTTGATTTACTTATGCATTACTTGGCCAAATATTCAGTTTACTGTCTCACAGATGAGCAAGTTTATGCATTGCCCAGGAGTCACGCATTGGAAAGCGGTTAAGCGCATCTTTCGCTACTTGAGTGGTACTCGGCTACTTGGGTTGTTTTATCCCAAGGGGGGATCACTACCGCCAAATTTTCATGCTTTTTCTGACTCAGATTGGGCTGGTTGCTATGACACTCGTGTGTCCACCAGTGGTTTTTGCTTCATGCTTGGTAGCTCATGTATATCTTGGTTGAGCAAGAAGCAGCCTACTGTGGCCACTTCCAGTTGTGAGGCTGAGTATAGGGCAGCTTTCACAGCGACTGTTGAGTGTGTGTGGCTCAGACGCCTTATGGCTGATTTGGGTGTTGGCCAGTCTTCTGCCACCACCATCTTCACTGACAGTCAGAGCGCATTGGCAGTTGCGAGGAACCCTGTGTTCCATGCTCGCACTAAGCACATTGAGGTGCATTATCACTATGTCAGGGAGAGGTTCTCTACTGGGGAGATCAGCTTGGCATATGTGCCCACGCAGGAGAACATTGCAGACCTTTTCACGAAGGCTCTACCTAGGGAGAAGTTTGAAGCTTTCCGCAAAGCTTTGGGCTTACTTCCTTTTGTGGAGTGATTTCCACATAGCTTGGCACTTCCTTATACATGAGTGCCAGCTCCTTGTTCACCGCATCACTCCCAGGGGGGATTTGTTGATATATTTAGGTAGTGATGTCTGTGAACACTCTAGGACCGCCGGGGCACTTTTTCCCTCTTTAGGAGGTTTTTTTCCCCCAGCTTGTATATATGCCTATTGCCCTAATGGGCTACTTATCTTCGTACATTCTCTAGTAATACATTCAGTCTTGTGTGTTGTGCTCCAAGCTTCTTCTTCTTCCTTGTGCTGTTCGCGTGCTTCTGCAGACATCTATCTCCAACAACATGCACATGCATACACACATACATGCATGCATACACACATGCATGCATACACACATGCATGCATACACACATACACAATACATATGCATACACATACACGCATGCATATATATGTATACACATACATGCATATGCATACATGCATGCATATGCATACATGCATGCATATGCATACATGAATATGCATATACACATACACATACACATACATGAATATGCATACACATACACATACACATACATGAATATGCATACACATACACATGCATGCATATGCATACATGAATGCATATGCATACATGAATGCATATGCATACATGAATGCATATGCATACATGCATGCATATATATGTATACACATACATGCATATGCATATATATAAGCATGAATATGCATACATGCATGCATATGCATACATGAATGCATATGCATACATGAATGCATATGCATACATGAATGCATATATATGTATACACATACATGCATATGCTTACATGCATGCATATATATGTATACACATACATGCATATGCATATATACAAGCATGCATATGCATACATGCATGCATATGCATACATGCATGCATATGCATACATGAATGCATATGCATACATGAATGCATATGCATACATGAATGCATATGCATACATGAATGCATATATATGTATACATGAATGCATGCATACACATGAATGCATGCATACACATGAATGCATGCATACACATGAATGCATGCATACACATGAATGCATGCATACACATGAATGCATGCATACACATGAATGCATGCATACACATGAATGCATGCATATGCATACATGCATGCATATGCATACATGAATGCATATAAATGCATACATGAATGCATGTTTACATATGCATACATGCATGCATATGCATACAATCATGCATATGCATACAAGCATGCATATGCATCAAGCATATGCATACATGAATGCATGTATACTTATTATTTATTATTTATTATTTATTATTTATTATTTATTATTTATTATTGATTATTGATTATTTATTATTGATTATTTATTATTGATTATTTATTATTGATTATTTTTATTTATTTTCTTTTAATTTAATTTCTATTTTTATATATTTTTATTATTATTATTACTTTGTTACTTTTTTAATTTATTATTATATTTTTTATTATTTAGTATTTATTAATTATTATTTATTAATTATTAATTATTAATTATTAATTATTAATTATTAATTATTAATTATTAATTATTAATTATTAATTATTAATTATTATTTATTAATTATTAATTATTATTTATTACTTATTTCCTTTTAATTTAATTTCTATTTTATATATTTATATTTCTTATTATTAATTTGTTTCTTTTTTAATTTATTATTATTTTTTGTTATTTAATTTTTTTTATTTTTTATTTTTTATTTTATTTTTATTATTTATTTATTTTATGTTTTTTGTGTGTGTGTTTGTGTTCATGTGAATGCATGTATACATATGCATACATGAATGCATGTATACATATGCATACATGAATGCATGTATACATATGCATACATGAATGCATGTATACATATGCATACATGCATGCATATGCGTACAAGCATGCATATGCATACAAGCATGCATATGCATACATGAATGCATATACATGAATGCATATACATGTATACACATACATGCATGCATATGCATACAAGCATATGCATACATGAATGCATGTATACATATGCATACATGCATGCATATGCATACAAGCATATGCATACATGAATGCATGTATACATATGCATACAAGCATGCATATGCATACATGAATGCATATGCATACAAGCATGCATATGCATCCACGAATGCATATGCATACATGAATGTATATACATACAAGCATACATATGCATACATGCATGCATACAAGCATACATATGCATACATGAATGCATATGCATACATACATATGCATACAAGCATGCATATGCATACATGAATGCATATGCATACATGCATATGCATACATGAATGCATATGCATACATGACTGTATATACATACAAGCATACATATGCATACATGCATGCATATGCATACGTGCATGCATATGCATACGTGCATGCATATGCATACGTGCATGCATATGCATACGTGCATGCATATGCATACGTGCATGCATATGCATACGTGCATGCATATGCATACGTGCATGCATATGCATACAAGCATGCATATGCATACATAAATGCATATGCATACATAAATGCATATGCATACAAGCATGCATATGCATACATGCATGAATGCACATGCATATGCATACATGCATGAATGCACATGCATATGCATACATGCATGCATATGCATACATGCATGCATATCCATACATGCATGCATATGCATACATGCATGCATATGCATACATGCATGCATATGCATACATGCATGCATATGCATACATGCATGCATATGCATACATAAATGCATATGCATACAAGCATGCATATGCATACATGCATGAATGCACATGCATATGCATACATGCATGCATATGCATACATGCATGCATATGCATACATAAATGCATATGCATACATGCATGAATGCATACATGAATGGAGATATGCATACATGAATGCATGTATACATATGCATACATGCATGTATACATACATATGCATACATGCATGTATACATACATATGCATACATGCATGTATACATACATATGCATACATGCATGTATACATATGCATACAAGCATGCATATGCATACGTGAATGTATATGCATACAAGAATGCATATGCATACAAGCATGCATATGCATACATGAATGTATATGCATACATGCATGCATATGCATACATGAATGCATATACAAGCATGCATATGCATACATGCATGCATATGCATATGCATACATGCATGCATATGCATATGCATACATGCATGCATATGCATATGCATACATGCATGCATATGCATACATGCATGCATATGCATACATGCATGCATATGCATACATGCATGCATATGCATACATGCATGCATATGCATACATGCATGCATATGCATACATGCATGCATATGCATACATGCATGCATATGCATACATGCATGCATATGCATATGCATACATGCATGCATATGCATACATGAATGCATATGCATACAAGCATGCATATGCATACACGAGTGCATATGCATACATGAATGTATATACTTGAATGCATATGCATACAAGCATGCATATGCATACAAGCATGCATATGCATACAAGCATGCATATGCATATATGAATGCATATGCATACATGAATGCATATGCATACAAGCATGTATATGCATACATGCATGAATGCATACATGAATGCATATGCATATGCATACATGAATGCATATGCATATGCATACATGAATGCATATGCATATGCATACATGAATGCATATGCATATGCATACATGAATGCATATGCATATGCATACATGAATGCATATGCATATGCATACATGAATGCATATGCATACATGAATGCATATGCATACATGAATGCATATGCATACATGAATGCATATGCATACAAGCATGCATATGCATACAAGCATGCATATGCATACAAGCATGCATATGCATACATGAATGTATATGTATACAAGCATGCATATATATACATTGGATGAGATGAGATCTTCACATTGCATCAGATGGGATCTCCACGTACACGTTGGGGTGCACATGATCATAACGAATCAAAGATATATCATATCGATAATGGAGCTCCAGTTATGGATACGGCGGGAAAGTCATGCATCAGTGCATTCGACAACTTTGCTCAATTGAATTCGGTCATTCAGTAATGTTAAAATGGACCGAACAGGATAGGGACTCTAAAAATCATATCACACAATGCATATATGAAGAGTACCGACCTGCACCTGGGAATCCTATTGTAAGTTCCGAATGGATTCAACATACGGCATGCGAGGTAATGTCTCATCGACGATCGGAAGCTCGCGATGCTTTTAGAGCAGGCTTATCGAAGCCTGTATGGCTAGATGCCAAAGAATGGGATTCCGTCATTCAGTAATGTTAAAATGGACCGTACAGGATAGGGACTCTAAAAATCATATCACACAATGCATATATGAAGAGTACCGGCCAGCACCTGGGAATCCTATTGTAAGTTCGGAATGGACTCAACATACGGCACGCGAGGTAATGTCTCATCGACGATCGGAAGCTCGCGATGCTTTTAGAGCAGGCTTACTGAAGCCTGTATGGCTAGATGCCGAAGAATGGGAATCGATTCAGGATGAGCAACAACATACTCCTGATCGATATCGTCAATAGAGAGATGCGGCGGCCACATGTTTAGATATGATTGGAACGTCGCATTTAGGTAGTGGCGGATACGATAGTATGCACTACCAATTTGTAAGTATCATGTTAATTATTGAAGTTGTTTGTGTTAAGCACATTATGTATGTTCATCTAATATTTTGCATATTTATTATAGGAGTTGGCAATGGGTCGTCCTCCGACGCGAAGTGAAGAATCATATGGATATCGACATGGACTGACTGCACTGTTACAAGACTTAGAGGCACACGGTGCAATCGTCTCGTGGGAGAATATTCTTGATTAGGTAAATTTATATCTTGGTTTCATGTTTTTAGTTGTTGCTTATAAATTTCATGTTAATTGGTCTTATTTTATACATATGTTTTGTTGCAGGATTGTAGGTGTAAACATTTTGATCAATGCCAGAATTTTGTATCACACTCACATACGACAATGATGTAACATTGCCACAATTTTGTACATTTTGTTACATTGCCACAATTTTGTATTACACTCCTATGTGGCAATGATGTACCATAATTTTGTATTTGATTCCTATATGGAAGTGCTTTGTCACATTTTGTATTCGATTCATACATAGAAGTGGTTTGCCATACTTTTGTACATTTTTCATTTATAGAATATACAACTTTCTGTATATGATTCATTGATCATTTTTGCTCATATATGTTTATGTTTTGGTTGCCATTAGAGTACATAACACGTGTACTCAGTTGGGCAGAGTGTATTGTCTTTTGCTAGACAACATCATGCTGTAGCAAAAGACAACACATTCTACCCAAAAAAATTTGTGTAGATAAGGTCGTCGGTATATGCGCCGATAGCTCCAGTATGGACACCGATATAGGCATTGGTACGCCCAGTGGGGGCGTCGGTGTGCTGGTATAAGCGCGGGTAATACCGAGGCATATACCTACGCGTATACCGACGCTTATACCGGCGCTTATATGGGCGCTTATACGGGCGCTTTCTTTCCGACGTGTATACCGACCGTAACACCGATGTTGTCGTAGAGATATTCATCTCTACTTTCATGACTTGATCAAATGATTTTTCTTGAGGTATCAATCGACAGCTGATAGTTTCTTTATCCAAGGCGAAGGCCTATCCAGAAGTCGGTGATTCTGAAATGCTATGAATGTCAGAGAGATTCGATTGAAGTCCGAAACATCAATAATAGGGTTGCCTCACGTTTATACAGCAAAGCTAGCAAATTGTATTGCAAAATTGATAATTAGCTAAAGCAGATCGTGGATTAAATTCCTTTGGTGGAGTTCTTCTTTTTTCTGGAAAGTAATGGTAAAGTGAAAGTTTGGGCACGTATGATTGTTTTCATGCAAAAAAAAAGGGTGATGCATGGAAGACAAAAACGGAAGTTAGAGTTGATGTGATGGAGGCAAAAAAGGAAGGGATAAACATGCAGAGAGGACGACGGGAGCACTATTTATGAAGAGCGCTACTGAAAAACAAGGGAGGCCAACATTCGTGAAATCTGGCAGAATCTCTTTTTTTCGAAGGGAGAACTTATCTGAAGAGAACTGGGAGGGGGCTTTCCGTTGCCAAAGATGGAGAGATTTGTTTCTTCATGAGGGATTTTGGAACCGGGGCGTCTATGTTATACCATGCCCGCGTCACAGGAGAGATATCTGTGGGCATGCTCATAGCTAAAGGGGGGAAGACCAACAGCGTTGTGGACGAGGACCATCTCTGGTGGAGGTGGTAGTTTAGAGGAAGCAGGGTTCAGCGTTGACAGTGCAGCAATCCGATAAGAAGAGGGCCCTCACGATAGTAAAAGGCCCTGGATGACAACAAAGAGGAGAGAAACGGTTCGGTCATGCACTTATTTTGCGTGAGGAAGATGCGGAGGAGGTCAATCAATTACTATACTAATTATGAAAAATACGAAATTTTTTGTAACTTTTTGGTTGTGAGAAAACAAATAGGACTATTTCTGAAAGCAACTTAACTTTGGTATTCGCATGATTCTGACAACCTTGGAGGAAATTCACCATTCGGGCGCAGCAGGTTAAGTGCATCTTAGTTCCCTGTTTGACTCAAAATTCAGGTCCATCGTTTTTCCGTTATGCCTCGCAGATCGAGGTGGATAAATCTGGACCTTCGTTCTACTTTCAGATCCTCGTTTCCTCAAAATAGTGTCAGAAAAACTCGATTGACCTCCTCCGCATCTTCCTCATGCAAAATAAGTGCATGACCGAACCGTTTCTCTCCTCTTTGCTGTCATCCAGGGCCTTTTACTATTGTGAGGGTCCTCTTCTTATCGGATTGCTGCACTGTCAAGGCTGAACCCTGCTTCCTCTGAAATACCACCTCCACCAGAGATGGTCCTCGTCCACAACGCTGCTGGTCTTCCCCCCTTTAGCTATGAGCATGCGCACAGATATCTCTCCTCTGACGCGGGCATGGTATAGCATAGACGCCCCGGTTCCAAAATCCCTCATGAAGAAACAAATCTCTTCATCTTTGGCAACGGAAAGCCCCCTCCCAGTTCTCTTCAGATAAGTTCTCCCTTCGAAAAAAAGAGATTCTGCCAAATTTCACGAACATTGGCCTCCCTTGTTTTTCAGCAGCGCTCTTCATAAATAGCGCTCCCGTCGTCCTCTCTGCATGTTTATCCCTTCCTTTTTTGCCTCCATCACATCAACTCTAACTTCCGTTTTTGTCTTCCATGCATCACCCTTTCTTTTTGCATGAAAACAATCATGCGTGCCCAAAGTTTCACTTTACCATTACTTTCCAAAAAAAAGAAGAACTCCACCAAAGGAATTTAATCCACGATCTGCTTTAGCTAATTATCAATTTTGCAATACAATTTGCTAGCTTTGCTGTATAAATGTGAGGCAACCCTATTATTGATGTTTCGGACTTCAACCGAATCTCTCTGACATTCATAGCATTTCCGAATCCCCGACCTCTGGATAGGCCTTCGCCTTGGATAAAGAAACTATCAGCTGTCGATTTATACCTCAAGAAAAATCATTTGATCAAGTCATGAAAGTAGAGATGAATATCTCTACGACATTCTTCCCCACCAAACCTGTGCATCCGTTGGATGCACCAACCTGGGAACCTGCTTTCTTCATATCATAAACTGTATTTATATAACATTTTTGTTACAGAATCTTCAAGTGCATGGGTAAAAAATTAAAATGCCTTATGCAGGGCTGTGTAATTAGCCCTATCAATGCATACTTTAAAATGCATAGAGAATAAATATGGTGCAATAAATAACAAAAAAGGCTTTTGATGGTGAGGCTAGTGCACTCACTCACATACATAGCAATGTGATTATACATTCATCCTTACAATCACTCGTATGTGCATGGGTATAGATCAGATCGTGTCTAGATGCATGGTCATGTAGTGTGACCCTAACACATGCATACTTTATGTGCATTTTCAAAATTATGGTGCATAAGGGATAAGAGATTTCGATGAAGAGGTTTCTATCTCCTATATTGAAAATTTGCTGACAGATTTCATAATGCATTTTACATTTGATATTGGTGCAAATGAACGTGCACCTAAAGGAAAACTCAACATGTGTTTGTACATAATTTGATGCATACTTTAAATGCAAAGTGAAACAAAATGGTGCAAAACTAGAAGTAAAAGTTTTTTCATATTCTATTCTTGAAGAAAATCTTGGTTGTCCATAAACTCTCAGTCTTCATCCTAAACCTGAAAAATAATTCATCTTGAAAAAATTTATGAAAAACATAACTATTAGCCAATTTAATGCAAATATATCAACTCAAGATAATACTTCTGGATAACCTATCTGTAAAAACCAAAGTAATATTAAGTCAAATTTTGTAGCTTTCATCAATAATTTTGCATGATCACTTCAAGATTTTAAGGCTATCTCATATGCAAAACTCTAACATACATGTTTTGGTCATCTAAATTTTTCTAGTTTTCTTTGTCTCTAAAAAATTGAAATGGTGTTCTAATTGAGGAAGATTCTATGCATGATTGTGAGGGTTTTATTTTGGATAACATGCAATATTACTCATTCCCAATGATGGGATAGTAAATTCTGATAAAAAAAATTAACTTGTTCATACTGATGTTTCTAGTCCCACACAAACACCTTACCATCGAAAATAGCTATAATTCATCAATTTCATAGATGATTTCTCCATTAGTGCATGGATGTATCCATTGAAAGCAAGACACAAAGTGTTTATGTGCTCCAAATAGCTCATAAATATGCCTAAAAATATGTCAACATGTAAAATGGGCATCCTTTGTTCAACTCGAGGAGGGGTATGTGTCTTTTGAGTTTAATGCATTTGTGATTGAGCATGGGATAAAGCATTAGTGTACAATCCCATATACACCTTAATGAAATGGATTTTTTGAGAGGAAAAATATGCACCTAATGAAAATGGTGAGGTGAATGATCAAAGGTCAAGCTTTACCACATAGATTCTCACTTGAGGCTCTTATGTGTGAATCATATGTACTTAATAGGTGTCCCCACTCAAGCATTGCAATATTTCACTTCTTATGAGGCTTTGCATGGTTGCAAACCATCTTTTTCTCATCTACATGTTTTTGATTGTTTGGCATACGAGTTAGTGCTTGTGCAACAATGCAAAAAGATGGATTGTAAGGTTATGAATTGTATTTTTGCGAGGTACAACTATGAAATTAAGGCTTAGCATTTGTATGGTCCACTCAATAAAATGATTTTGGTTAGTGGAGAAATAACATATTTGTAAGATGCATCAATTAGCTCAATAGATGTGTATGACACTTTGTTGCCTTTGTTTATTGATGGTCAATCAAGCGTACCTTCCTATGAGGGAGTGTCTTAGCCTATGCAAATTTCAAATGATCATAATGATCATTTTATTAACGACACATATACATGATGCGTTTGTTGATGAGAGAGTTGACATTGAAGATGTTAACAATATTCCTAATCTTATCGTAATTGCACCGAAATCTTATCGGAATCAACTGCAATTCTGTTTGTAGTTACTTCAAATGATTGTTGATGAAGTAAGGAATTAATACCTGAGCTTCCTTTAGTGAATCAACACTATCTGAAGTTTAAGAAAAAACTTCACGAGTTCTGGATGTCTTTACTTTCAGACACAGTACTGTGCGTACTTGTCCCGTTTCACAAAAGTCTTTTGATCAACTTATAGTTGAGACTACTGGCTTCAAGATGAGCTATCTCTCATGAAAAACTTTACACTATGTTGCGAGATCTAACTTGTAGATGTAATGGAAAAATTTACTGAGAAAAACTGTAAATGTTAACTAACTTTCATAGTAACATGAAATCACTCAGATTTCTTCACATATGACGAATGCACTCAAACTTCAACATGAACATGTGTTTTCTATTAGAGAAGACGTGTACAAAAATAGCTTGGCCTCACTTTGCTCATAACTATGGAAAACTCTCCTACTCTGAGTAGTTATTCCTTACCATCTCTCTCAGATGAATACTCGACAGTTCAGGTTCAATAGAGAGTAGATTTCAATCTACTTGTGCTCGGAGGTTGTAAGCAGATGAGATGAATAGGATCCTTGACAAGATTCCCAAAATATCACTATCCACACATACAACCTATCCGTAAGTAAGAGATCAACCCACATGATAAAAAAAATTGCACAAGTGATCAGCCCATGCGATCAATCCCACAAGATCAACCTACATGATCTTTTAGAAAAAGATCAAGGTTGAACCAAGTGATCAATCCTCAAAAGATTTAACCAAGTGATCAGTCCTTCATTTTCATGATCATGTCATGCAATCAGACCCTTCATAAATGATCAACCAACATGATCGTTCATCTCCTTCTCCAAAATCCAAGTTGGACTCATAGCCGATCATGTGAAGACAACCAATCATAGGAATGGTTATATGTTCCTCTTTGCTTGTTCGAACTGAGCACATCATGGCTTTGTTCAAATCTAGCAAGGATTTATACAAGTTTGTACATGCAAGAAGCCAAAATGATATCATCTACACCTCTTTAGAGGGACAAAAGTAGTTGATAGCCAAAATGATATCGTGAAGTAAGATGAGAACCATGTAGTCAAAAGGTAGAGAGCACTTATGGATGCAATGAATTCTCACAAGCCACCATACATGAAGGGATCACTCAAGAAGAGGCCATGGAAGCTTGAATGTGATATTTCCAAGAGGAAGAGCTTGTTTTCCACACTGACAAGAAGTCTCTAGGATTGCGAGGCTTGGGCTTTCCATAGTGGCAACCTCATTGAACACTTCTTTTTACATATGAAAAAACTATAAATACCAACCTGCTAAAAAATAGCTCTTTTTTTGGACTTTTATAAGAAGAATCTTCTCTTGTCTACCAAAGCTATTATTGCATATACTTACAACTCTTGCTAACTACAAAAATCATGATTTTCTTTTAAAATTTTTATGAGATTTCCACTTGCATGTAACATACCTTCCAGTTCTTTTTGTCCTGGGCAAGATACTTCTTATTCGCTTTGTCTTTCGTTTGGTAGTTTTAATTCAATTATTGTGATGGAAATTAGCATTTCTTTTGTGTAAAGAGATTTTCCTCACATCTAATTAAATTTGATGGTAATGATAAGAAAATTTATAGCATACATAGACTTGCGCTAAGTACTAGGAAATAATATTTTGATTTTTTCTTTCAACAAATAGCAAGAAAAAGTCTTAGCATAATACATATGTAAAAATGTTCCTCATGTGCAATGGATTTACAAATGTATCTATTCATAGCCATGTACCATGGTCCTAGAATTTATGCCTATTTTGGAAATGCATGACCTAAATTGTCCAAAAAATAGTGTTGTGTGATCAACACATGGTGCATGCATAATGAGGCTCCTAGTCCTATCTATGTTACTTGAAGAAATAGAAGCAAGCTCTCTATTATGTGTCTGTTGGGTTCATATAGGACTTGATCATTGGTGGGTTGAGTGATTACATGTGTGTTTTTTTTTATCATGATTCATCTTTTGATATGGTTATGCTTCTTGTGGATAGATATATGGCTTGTATTTTGGTGACACTTCTATTTGGGTATCTATTGTGGCTTTTACTTTGTTTTGGCCTTTGAGAAAAACAATGTTTTTTGTACTGACACACACTTCGTTTTCATCATTGGTTGTTATGATTTGTTTTAGTGTTGTAGGTCAAGTGTGGTGAAAAACATCTTGATTTTTTCATCTTACCTTTACCCTTGCTTTTCTTTCCTTTATCAATGAGATTTTCTTTTCATAAGATATCATTGGTGTTGATGCTTATAAAATTTCCTTTAGAACCCATAGCTGTGATCTTCATGATCTAGTTGTGGCAAAGTAATTGGGGATCCACACTTGTCAAAAACCTGAATTTGGTTCTCTAATAGGCAGGCCCTTCAATTTCTCCACTCTCACTTTCTATTAATGAGATGGAGTAACCTCTACATCATCTTGAGGTGTTGAAGTTTCCTTAATGTCGAAAGACGTTGTTTGCTCTATTTCAAACCTCATCGCCCTCAATGGTTGAGATTCTTCATCACCATGACTCTCATTAGTTGAATCGTCATGCATCCATGCCATGTTTTCCAAAGAAGAGTGCAATGCACAAGGTGTAATCAAACAATGAGATGGACATGCAAAATGATGAGGATCAAAGAATGGTTATACACCACACATGTTTTCTCTTTCCATAATCACATATCGTAGATCAAAATTCATAGATCCTAAATGTTTTCACAAAAAAGCTCTTTCCATCATTACTTGCTTTACCATTTTCTCTTTGCCAATGAATTAAAAAATGTTAGGTGAGACTAGATCTTTGACATTTAAAAGTATAATTGTTTCATCTATAAAGGTTAGCCCTTTTCCATCAACTTCCATCACATTTACGAAGATTTGGTAAATGAATTTCTCTATAGGCCTTGCTAACTCAAGACTTATAGTGCTATTTGATGCACATGTATCTATAAGTTCCAATATTTTAATTGAGAATCTATATCCGATTTTGAAGCTTTTATACATGATGTTTTGGTGTCTACATTAAAACAAAGTCACCTTCTTGTAAACCCTCGCTTTTATATGAACGTGATTATAGGGTTTCTCTCATCATTTTGTCCCATAAATGCATGATATTGCCCTAAGTCTAGTTTCATGCAATTATTCTAGGATTTCAATGTGATTTCATAGGTCATGTCCCTTCCAATCAGAATATTTTTCCACTCCAAGTGTAGAAATCAAGAACTCTATTGACGAAATGGCATGTTTATCATACATCAACTTAGATGGTCTTGTATGCAGCTTGATATGCCCAAATTAATAACTTGGTGCAATTGTTTGTCCCAATTAGAGCACTTGCTATTCACGAGCTTGGCCAAAACTATGGAAATAATTTTTTGGTATTTTCAACTTCAAGATTTTACTATGGGTGATAGGATGCTAAAGTTTTGTGCATTATTAGAAACTCTTCTAAAAGGCACTCAATAACTTGATTGATGAAATATATAAGCCTATTAGAAAAAATTTCAATGGAAAGTCTATATCTAGTGAATATTTCTTCAAATAAGAATTCGGATGCAGTGTGAGAATCACACCTTCTTGTAGTTGGGGGCTACTTGGTCCATCAAAGTCTCTCCCATTTTTGAAAAAAGATTTTCCAATCATCATAGATGATAGAGGTATTTGATCTTTACAAAAAAGATAGTTGGCTCTTTTGTATATGTCACAACATCTGTTAAATATTTCAAACGTTAAATGTGTTAAACGAATCGCTTAGATTGTAACGTCTATGACTACCCGAAAGTCGTTACCAGACCAACGTGGGTTCTTGGGAGTGGTAGGGGTCTGTTAGACAGAGGCCCTGTACTTATTTCCCAAATCTTTGTCCAACAATAAAAGCACTAATACGCGTCTTAGCTCAGTTACTAGCATCAACTGGGCAATACTCGATTTCTATGTCCTGGGTGCCGAACTTCTTCAGACTGACCTGCTATTGGAACAGAGCAGTAGTCCGATCTCTATCACGACAATACTCACAATTAATAATAGAGTTATAGAGAATACTGATTAATAATAGAGTTATAGAGAATACTGTACTAGTGCAAGTCAACACTAGCACAACTTCTACACGACGTTCTTAGGTGCAGAATATCATACTCACACAAACTCAACAGTATGTAGTAAATCAACCATAGAGAACACTATAGCCTACAGATTCATTCGTCACAACACTTTGCAGTGATCTTCAGATAAAGGTTCACGTTTACTGACGATACTAGTTCTTCCTCGTATTCGGGGTCAACGGATAGTAACACCGAATGCAATGAATCAGGTAGAACAAACAGAACACACTACAACAATCGCTTCAAGTTGCCTATTCAAACTCACACAGTAATATAGTTACTCCAAAACGACTTAGAGTACTTAAACAACTGAAGAACACACAACAACGCAACACGACGACAGTAATCAGACACACAATCCGTTACTTCAACACTCGTTACGGTGAACTACAGTATGAGTAGATGATACAGAACGTACTCCACACCAACAATACTCAAGAATTCACAACAGTGTTAGACAATGTTCTCACACACATTCAGACGACCAATCTGGCAAATTCCAGAAAAATGTCTCTCTTCGACCACTCTCTTTACATTGCTTTATAAAGATTTTACAAGATGCGCGTACCAACTTTTCGTGCGCGTTTCAAAAATCTCCGTTACATCTGGCATCCGTTACATCTGTCCCACTCCGGCGGCCGACTAACACTGGCACGCACGGTGGACTCGAACCCGCAAGTTTTCTACTGTTCGGCTACTAATCCTTATAAGTACATGTTAGGGGCTAGCCTAAAAGTTCGGGTAATTTTCTTCTTAAGCATTTCTAGCATCTGTACTAAGATACTAGGCTCTACTAATTGGGCATCGGTTCTAGCCGAGCTTAGCGCTATTGTTTCGGTTAATAAAATCTCGGCCTGTGTTTGCAAAAAGGCCTCCTGTAAATAAAAATCATTGGACAGGGCAGCATCCCGTGAAATCTTTAGATCTTCTAACTGTTTCTGCATGTTGAGCAATCGGTCTTTTTTATTTGAGCACTGGTTCTCTCTTCGTTCGATTTCTTGATTCTGATACTGGATTGTCCTTGAGTAGGCATCGCGTTCTCTTTTGATATCTTTGATTAATTTCTGTGTTTGAGCCTCTTGTGCTAGCTTTCTTCATAATATTTCATTGACTTGGTCAAAATCTATCTTGAATCTCTGTAATTCTTCAATACTCTTCATTGCTAAATTGTGTTGCTCTTGTCCTTGTTTGACCACTTCATCCAGCTGTTGTCTTGCTTCTTCTAACAAGTTGCCGAGTGCAATCCTTGCATCCTCCTTGTCTTGTATCTCTGTCTTCATTTGCTGGATTGCGATCTGTGCTTCCGTTATTAATCTGTCCTTTGCGGCCAGTTGTTCTAGCGCTATGTCTTTTTGTTGGATTAACAGTTGCTGTTCTGCCAACTGAGCCTGGAGCTGGGAGACCTGCGCCTGGAGCTGGTGGTTTTCGGCCCTGACGGCGTCAACTTCCTCCTGGAGTGGTGTGATATCTGCTTCCAGTAAATCTACTTTATGCTGCAGGTCATGTCGAATAGTGTCTGTGACTTCGCGAATCTGGACAGGGAGCTGCTTGGAGAGGTTAATGAGCAATTGCCCCATTGACGCAAGCTCCGAGAATACCGGTATTGATGGGAGGAGGAGAAGAGGGTGCCGTGGTTGTGAAGAGGATGTGGTGTGAATTTGTTGGGAGGTCGGTGGAGAATAATCGGGTGATGAGGTGGAAGATGCGGTGGGCTCAACAGGTGCTATGGGAGGTTCCGGCGGTGGAGTGAGAGTAGTAGCGTTGCTTCGGCGTTGTCTACGACGGATTCTACGGCTTTGAGGAGTCTGTCGAAAGCTTCATGTTCCTCAATTTGCTGTTCTTGCTCGGTATGTTGCTGAGAGGCTTCTTCGATCGAGATGGGTTCTGTTTCCGTTTGTCGTTCTTGTTCCTGGTGCTCAGATGATGTGGAATGCGCTGTCGAGTCGTGTTGTATGGACGTGGCAGTGTCGTGGAAAGTTTCATCTTCGGCTTCCTTGTCTTGTCCGGCGGATTTCTGTACTTCACTTTTGGAGGAGCTGATTCTAATGCGTTTTCGTCGGAAAAGTTGTTGGATCTCCTCTTCATCTTCTTCTTCGTCATCTGCTAATGGTTGGACAGATTCTTCGTGTCGTAGGACGGGGCCTCTGGATGGTGGTTGAGCTGCTAGAATGGTTGGAAAGAGAAAGGAAAGGATGTGGGGTAATCGAGACCGAGGGGTAGTTCCTTTATTAACCTGTTTCACTATGGCTACACATTCTTTATGGATCCGTGAAAGAAATAGGAGGCGAAGTTAACGGGTTCTCGGGCAGCTAGGTCGATGGCGGAGTAGAACGGGCGCGATATGTCGTAGGTGCATTTCTAGAGGTTTAGGATGGCGACTAAGAACTGGAGTGCAGTTCTTTCGGGTTCAGGGCGGCAAAGGATGGCGTACTCGTTCGATGAATAGCGGGGGAAGAGTTCTATCATGCTGGCTACGGGGATGCTTGGGCCATTCTTGCGGCCTTGTGGAGTGAGGCGGAAGGATTCGGCAAAGGCTTGGAAGGTTACTACAGTTCGAGATGGCAGGGAGGGGAAGATCCATTTTTGCTCAGTGATGGGGGATTGGGCGATGGCAGGTATGATCTGTGCGAAAAAGGGATGGGCTTCCACTGAGTGCCAAGGCAGCTCAGCGAAGTTGGCCAACCCATGGGTGCGCAGGTATTCTCCTACCTCGGTAGGGATACCACCATGGAAGGCTGCGTAATTTGCCAATGCTTCCATGGCGCACACGAAAACAGAGCACAGAACACAGATACACAGAACACAGTGGGCGCACAGATTACAAACACAAAAACATAATAGCGATTTTTGGCGCAACAGAAGAGATTAAGTAGAGACATTACGGTGGGTCATAAGCCACCCTCCTTACCAGTTATTCGACCTGGAACGACTGTGTAAGAGCCTTCATTAAATTGTTTACAAAATGAGTGCCTTGATCTGAGACAAGTTCCAGTGGTAAACCAAAACGTGGAAAGACATCGGTTAGCAGACATTTTGCTACCGCAACTGCTGTAGCAGACTGTAAAGCCCAGGCTTCTGCCCATCTGGTTGCATAGTCTGTACAGTATGTAACGGTTGTTACTGAAGACTGCTGGAGGTGTAATCGGACCGATAAAATCTAGACCCCACTTCTGGAAAGGTTCTAATGGTAAGATGGGTTGCAGAGGAAAAAGATGACGTTGCAAGGGCTATCCAGATCTTTGACAAGTATCACACTGTTTGACAAACTGTGATATATCTCTATACATAGTTGGCCACTAGAGACCACTCTGCAGAATTTTCTGGTGAGTTAAGTCTGCTGCAAAATGGCCACCGGAAGGAATCGAGTGAGCCAAAGTAATAACTGAGTTAACTTCATGTGGTGGAATACATCGAAGTAGAATTTCGGTATGATCCACATAGTATAATTCTCCAGTAATTAACCGAAATCGGTGGCTAAAGACTGCAATTTTCCTGCGTACTGCCGTAGAAGTCTGAGATGGAAGAAAGCCTTCGGTGAGAAAAGTCAGGATCTGATCATAATATGTAGATGGTGTATGTGGGTCTATAATCTCATCATTCATTGGTTCAGAGCTATAGATTGCTGGAGTTGTGTCATCTATACCTACCGGAGCTTCACCGGAATCTAACCGGGATAAGAAATCTGCTAAGGCATGTGAACTGCCTGGTCGGTGAATGACTTCGTAGTCGAATTCCTGCAAGAGTAGTACCC
Source organism: Ceratopteris richardii (assembly GCA_020310875.1). Classification (NCBI taxonomy): domain Eukaryota; kingdom Viridiplantae; phylum Streptophyta; class Polypodiopsida; order Polypodiales; family Pteridaceae; genus Ceratopteris; species Ceratopteris richardii. Next base: position 118,771,095 of record CM035420.1, read on the forward strand.
ATCGCGCTAATTCACCACCTAGATGTTGTTGCCGAACTAGATAGACAAGTGCAACATGATCTACATGAAATGTGAATTTACGGCCCAGCAAGTAATGTCTGAATTTCTTGACAGAATATACTAGCCCTAGATATTCTCTTTCTGTTACAGAGTAATTCTTCTCAGCAGGGGCTAATCTTCGACTTGCATAATATACTGGTCTGAACCACTTATCAATTTGTTGCATCAACACACTTCCTATTGCTATATTTGAAGCATCAACAAATACATGAAATGGGTGATCCCAGTCCGGCGGCTGTAAGATAGGAACTTGTGTTAATAAATTCTTTAAACGATCAAATGCTATCTGGCATTCCTGGGTCCACTCAAATTGTCGAGGAGTCTTGGTGATTAGCTTGTTCAGTGGTATTTCCGAATGAGCAAGCCACCGTAAGTGTCGTCCATGCCATCTTACTTGGCCCATGAAGCGCATAACTTCCTTCGGTGTAGTGGGCACCGTAGCTTCTAATACTGCCGAAATTTTATCTGGATCAACCTGTATACCTTGTGCAGATACGATGTGGCCAAGTAACTTGCCACATGAAACCGCAAACACAGATTTGTTTGGGTTCAAATAGAGTCTATACTCTCTGCATTTCTGAAAGCAGCACCGTAAATGGAACAAATGTGCCATCATTTTACCAAAAATTGAGAAATCGTCAAGATATACTTGCATAAAGGAAGTGAGATAAGGAGAAAATATCTCTTGCATACATCTTTGAAATGTGCTTGGTGCGTTTCTCAATCCAAACCACATTACCGTACAAGCAAAGAGAGCCCAGTTGGTAATAAATGCAGTTTTTGGTATATCTTCTTCAGCCATTCTGACTTGGTTGTAGCCACTGTATCCATCTAGGAATGAATACATCTCGTGGCCTGCTACTCTATCAAGCATAGTATCCAGAAAGGGGATTGGAAAGGGATCCGGTACGGTTGCCGCGTTTAATTTCTGGTAATCTACACAGATTCGCAATTGCTTGTTTTTCTTTGGCACAATCACAATTGGAGAGATCCATTCAGCATGCTCTACTCGCACGATGAATCCGACTTTTAATAGCCTATCAAGTTTTGCCTTTACCTAAGATGCATAATGGGGATTCATCCGGTAGCTGGGTTGCTTTATCGGTCTTGCTTCTGGCTTCAGCATGACCCTGTGCTGGTAGATGCGGGGGTCCAATCCTTTCATGTCCTTGTAGTCCCATGCAAACACATCGGAAAATTTGCGGAGTAGTTGGATTAGATCAGCTTCAAATAATTCCGGTAAATTTTGCTTTATCTTTACAGGTCGCGGATGATCTTCATCTCCTAAATTGTAAGTGACCAGCTGATCTTCGGGGACATAGAACTATTGAGGTTTCTCTGTGTCGTCTGTTGGTTTAAGAAGTTGCTGCAGTTCATTGTCATGTGTCGAAACAGTGTCTTCCTTCTTAGCCTCTTCTGTGATGGGTATTACTGTATAGACTGAAGCGTTCCAATTATCTACAACGGACTGTAGATCAACAGTCCCTAAGGAAATTAAGTCAGCGTTACTCTTCAAAAACTCTTCTTCTTCATCATCTGACAATCCATCTAGCATATGGACTGGTTCAACAAAATACGGTCTAGCGTATAGCTTGCAAGGTTGTATAGCATCTAATTTTACCACATATCTACGATTGGCATCTTTAAACGTAAGCTCTTGTGCAGACCAGTCCTGTATTACCTTCGCATGCTTCAGCCAAGGTCAGCCGAAAAGGAGGTTGTAATCCAAAGTGGATTCCGGCAGATCTAGCATAACAAAGGTCATTTTAAAGGTCGCACCTTGCAAAGTGATGGGTACATTCCGCACAATTCCTACGGGATGGACTCTTGATTGATCTGCCATTCTGACAAAAAATTGAACTGGTTCGACTTCGGTCCATCCTAACCTTTTGCATAATGCCGCAGTCGCAATGTTAACACTAGAGCCTCCATCAATTAATACCTGCGTAATCTTATGATTCTTATACCATATTGTAATCAAGGGAACTGAATGACCAACCGTAGAATCAGGTTCCGGTTGAACTGTTGCTGTCGCTGGAATACAGGAAGGCACCAGACTGAACTGTTGTTGGAACTGTTGTCGAATTCCAGGTACTAATGCCAGTAGTTGGCCCAGAGGCAGGGTGATAGATGCCTTCGATAAGATTTCCCAGGCCTATTGAGATTGGTTGACAGGCTCCACTGATGTTGAAGTTGATGCCTCTGCTGATGCGGAGGTGTCTACTGCTGGTAATGTGTCTGTTGCTGACTCCCGTTGTTGTGTTTCTTCCTTTGTTAACGAGGGCTGGGTTACCGGACTAGGTTCTGGGAAGACTGGTGGCTCTGCTGTGGTCCATTGACTAGCCTTGTTGTACATTCTGTGTTGTTCACGTATCCCTGGTTCAAATATTTCTGCTGCCGGCTGCCGTTGTTTACCGGATCGGGTCTGGACTGCAGCAGCCTATGTTTCCACCGGTGTGATTTGTACCATGTTGGCCATTGGATTTTGACATTCCTTCTTCCTTTGATCATAATCAGCTGCATCCTTGCAAAATCTCCTAATATGTCCAAATTCACCACAAAAATGGTAGCGTGGTGGTGGTAAATTGGGATTTGCCGGTGGTGGTCCGTTCTGCCAACGGTTTGTATTATAGTTGTTATTCCTCTGTCCTCTGTAATTTCGATATCCTTGCTGTTGGTTGTTTCTCATTTGAGGAGGCACATAGTGGTTGGCTGGCTGCCCTTGTTCCTGGATAATTGCATTGACAGTCGCTGTTCCCTGTACTCTAGCGTTGTATGCACAGTTTTCGGTGGTGTTCTGGTAGTGTTGCAGATAGCGCAGAATGTCTGATTAAGTGCACAATTGGCACTAGTATGTCCTGAATTTTTGCATGTGATGCAGTACACTTGTCTGGTCATATCTTCGGCAACATTTTTGTTTGTTTTTAACCACTCTAGATCTTCTGTAAATCCGTCGACTTTGTTTTCCAATTGCAGAGTCATTGCGATGACTGCATCGAGTGTCATAGCTCCGACACATCTTATGATCATGATCTGCTTAAGTTGTGGAGTCAAGCCATTGATGAACCACTGAGTCATAACGTCATCTGGTAAGTTAGCATGGGCCGGTGGTAGCTGCCTTAAGTGCGTTCTGAAGAGAGTAGCATACTCCTGTACGGTTTGATTTGCCTTCTCTTTGTTGTTCTGTAGATAGTCAAAAATTTCGGCTGGATTCTTTTTTAGCCTGAATCGCTGCAAAAAAGCATCTCGTACTGCTTCATAGGTGCCGAAGTGATTAATATCATATTCTGTAAGCCATCTAGCTGCTTCATTGACCAGTGTAGCTTGAAAGACAATAGCCTTATAGGCCTGATCCGGTGGATGGTTGAGAACTGCGTAGCTTATCTCGAAAGTGCGTACGTGAGCATCCGGATCATCTTCTGGGAATCCACCGAGTTTCGTGTACGTCACTCCTGTTGGAGGCGGCCTGGGTGAACATAACTGTTGTTGCTGCTGTTGTTGCCCGTTCATGGTGAGTGTATTGTGACTATCTTCTGTACCTCGGGGCTGAATATCTGAACTATCGGAATCTGTATCGTCGGATGGTGCACTTTTCGGTGTAATGATCTTGCTTAGTATGCTTAGAATTTTGGTTTCGAACAATTTTCCTTCCTTTTGGATGTCCAGTGTAGGGGAACTTACTTCGAAAAGTGGTGGCTGGACTGAAGATTCACCAAAAAATGGTAAACCGTCGCCGAAAAACTGTGATTCTGTTACTGAAATATCACCAGAATGTACTGAAATTTCGCCAGAATACGGTGTTTTTTTGCTTTCGCCGATTTCTTTGACTAATGTGTTTCTAATCGTAAACAAATTTGAATCCTTATCCAAGATTGTTAAACTAACTTCAGACTGCATTGTGGTAGATTCTGGAGTTACTATATCTCCGACAGACTGTGCCAAAATAGTACCGGAACATACCAGAGGCGTAACAAGTTCCACTGGAATATGACCGGAATCAGTTCTAACGTTCTTAACTTTCTTGACAATTGGGTCAGAGCGAGTTGTACCTTTTTCTCCAAGAGTTGTCTTTAGTACATTAAGTACTCCAGACTGATGGTTCTTGGGATACGTTTCACCGGATCGAGTAACCGGCATGTATCATCTTTTGTACTAATCGCATAGTATTACTATCGCTATCGAACAGTAATCTTGATGTTCGATCTTGACAGACGAATGACGATCTTGCTGCCACTTTCCCACAGCTAGCACTTTCGTCAGGTAACTGGCACTCTTGATGCCACCTTCCCACAGACGACGCCAAATGTTAAATGTGCTTAAATGTTAAATGTTTCAAACATTAAATGTGTTAAACGAATCGCTTAGATTGTAACGTCTCTGACTACCCGAAAGTTGTTACCAGACCAACATGGGTTCTTGGGAGTGGTAGGGGTCTGTTAGACAAAGGCCCTGTATTTATTTCCCAAATCTTCTTCACAACAATAAAAGCACTAATACGCGTCTTAGCTCAGTTACTAGCATCAACTGGGCAATACTCGATTTCTATGTCCTGGGTGCCGAACTTCTTCAGACTGACCTGCTATTGGAACAGAGCAGTAGTCCGATCTCTATCACGACAATACTCACAATTAATAATAGAGTTATAGAGAATACTGTACTAGTGCAAGTCAACACTAGCACAACTTCTACACGACGTTCTTAGGTGCAGAATATCATACTCACACAAACTCAACAGTATGTAGTAAATCAACCATAGAGAACACTATAGCCTACAGATTCATTCGTCACAACACTTTGCAGTGATCTTCAGATAAAGGTTCACGTTTACTGATGGTACTAGTTCTTCCTCGTATTCGGGGTCAACGGATAGTAACACCGAATGCGATGAATCAGGTAGAACAAACAGAACACACTACAGCAATCGCTTCAAGTTGCCTATTCAAACTCACACAGTAATATAGTTACTCCAAAACGACTTAGAGTACTTAAACAACTGAAGAACACACAACAACGCAACACGACGACAGTAATCAGACACACAATCCGTTACTTCAACACTCGTTACGGTGAACTACAGTATGAGTAGATGATACGGAACGTACTCCACACCAAAAATACTCAAGAATTCACAACAGTGTTAGACAATGTTCTCACACACATTCAGACGACCAATCTGGCAAATTCCAGAAAAACGTCTCTCTTCGACCACTCTCTTTACATTGCTTTATAAAGATTTTACAAGATGCGCGTACCAACTTTTCGCGCGCATTTCAAAAATCTCCGTTACATCTGTCCCACTCCGGCGGCCGACTAACACATCCTAGAGAACATCTTGCATCCATCTAGACAGTTGGTGACCATAAACCAGCAAATAGGAGTTTCTTGGTGGTTTCTTTTAAGGAAGAAATGTATTCTTGAAGCTTCTGAGTTAGTCATTTCCAACAAATATACGCACTCACTTGCATGGATACAAAACTACAATAATTTATCCTTTCCTCATTTACAAAGTTGATTTCCAATTAAAGCATAATCCCTATTTTCTTATTGAGGATAATTCCTTCATGCTACGTTAATATCATTTGAAAATAATATTTCATGAAGGTAATCAACTATACACTTAGTCCAATCTGGCACTACTATTGCTTAATACAAAGTTGATAGCTGGTCTTTCAATGAAAAACTAGTATAAAATTATTGATCTTCTAACATCAACTCACATTCACACAACACGATTTTTACTCACCCCCTAACCAAGACAAATATCATGGTGGTATTGTAAAGGGCACAAGGTATCGTCTCATTTCCAATGCAATGCTAATATGATCTTCTTCTTCTTCTTCTAGCACATTCAAGAGCAACAACAGTTGTTAGCACTATGGCAAAAGCAGTAGGCATGAGTTTACACACACGAACTATGAGTTTACACACACGAACTAGTCAGCTCTCTCTTCTTCTTTATGGTGATTTCCATAATACAATCGCAACTAAAAAGTTGACAATGATCCCTAACTACTTGCCGCTTGATGTTGTTTAGCTAGACAATGACCCCTTGGGAATTATAGTTATACGATTGAAAACGTATGATCCCTAAGTGGGAATTATAGTTATACGATTGAAAACGTGTTTGATAATACTAAATGGAGGGACTAGCTTTGCCAAGGTTAAGTGGTGATCCTTGCATGTTTTTTGATGTGCCCATGTCTTCTTGGTTGATATTTTCTCATCCATTGAATTCCTTTATCCATTGACTAGCCTTGTTGTACATTCTGTGTTGTTCACGTATCCCTGGTTCAAATATTTCTGCTGCCGGCTGCCGTTGTTTACCGGATCGGGTCTGGACTGCAGCAGCCTATGTTTCCACCGGTGTGATTTGTACCATGTTGGCCATTGGATTTTGACATTCCTTCTTCCTTTGATCATAATCAGCTGCATCCTTGCAAAATCTCCTAATATGTCCAAATTCACCACAAAAATGGTAGCGTGGTGGTGGTAAATTGGGATTTGCCGGTGGTGGTCCGTTCTGCCAACGGTTTGTATTATAGTTGTTATTCCTCTGTCCTCTGTAATTTCGATATCCTTGCTGTTGGTTGTTTCTCATTTGAGGAGGCACATAGTGGTTGGCTGGCTGCCCTTGTTCCTGGATAATTGCATTGACAGTCGCTGTTCCCTGTACTCTAGCGTTGTATGCACAGTTTTCGGTGGTGTTCTGGTAGTGTTGCAGATAGCGCAGAATGTCTGATTAAGTGCACAATTGGCACTAGTATGTCCTGAATTTTTGCATGTGATGCAGTACACTTGTCTGGTCATATCTTCGGCAACATTTTTGTTTGTTTTTAACCACTCTAGATCTTCTGTAAATCCGTCGACTTTGTTTTCCAATTGCAGAGTCATTGCGATGACTGCATCGAGTGTCATAGCTCCGACACATCTTATGATCATGATCTGCTTAAGTTGTGGAGTCAAGCCATTGATGAACCACTGAGTCATAACGTCATCTGGTAAGTTAGCATGGGCCAGTGGTAGCTGCCTTAAGTGCGTTCTGAAGAGAGTAGCATACTCCTGTACGGTTTGATTTGCCTTCTGTTTGTTGTTCTGTAGATAGTCAAAAATTTCGGCTGGATTCTTTTTTAGCCTGAATCGCTGCAAAAAAGCATCTCGTACTGCTTCATAGGTGCCGAAGTGATTAATATCATATTCTGTAAGCCATCTAGCTGCTTCATTGACCAGTGTAGCTTGAAAGACAATAGCCTTATAGGCCTGATCCGGTGGATGGTTGAGAACTGCGTAGCTTATCTCGAAAGTGCGTACGTGAGCATCCGGATCATCTTCTGGGAATCCACCGAGTTTCGTGTACGTCACTCCTGTTGGAGGCGGCCTGGGTGAACATAACTGTTGTTGCTGTTGTTGTTGCCCGTTCATGGTGAGTGTATTGTGACTATCTTCTGTACCTCGGGGCTGAATATCTGAACTATCGGAATCTGTATCGTCGGATGGTGCACTTTTCGGTGTAATGATCTTGCTTAGTATGCTTAGAATTTTGGTTTCGAACAATTTTCCTTCCTTTTGGATGTCCAGTGTAGGGGAACTTACTTCGAAAAGTGGTGGCTGGGCTGAAGATTCACCAAAAAATGGTAAACCGTCGCCGAAAAACTGTGATTCTGTTACTGAAATATCACCAGAATGTACTGAAATTTCGCCAGAATACGGTGTTTTTTTGCTTTCGCCGATTTCTTTGACTAATGTGTTTCTAATCGTAAACAAATTTGAATCCTTATCCAAGATTGTTAAACTAACTTCAGACTGCATTGTGGTAGATTCTGGAGTTACTATATCTCCGACAGACTGTGCCAAAATAGTACCGGAACGTACCAGAGGCGTAACAAGTTCCACTGGAATATGACCGGAATCAGTTCTAACGTTCTTAACTTTCTTGACAATTGGGTCAGAGCGAGTTGTACCTTTTTCTCCAAGAGTTGTCTTTAGTACATTAAGTACTCCAGACTGATGGTTCTTGGGATACGTTTCACCGGATCGAGTAACCGGCATGTATCATCTTTTGTACTAATCGCATAGTATTACTATCGCTATCGAACAGTAATCTTGATGTTCGATCTTGACAGACGAATGACGATCTTGCTGCCACTTTCCCACAGCTAGCACTTTCGTCAGGTAACTGGCACTCTTGATGCCACCTTCCCACAGACGACGCCAAATGTTAAATGTGCTTAAATGTTAAATGTTTCAAACGTTAAATGTGTTAAACGAATCGCTTAGATTGTAACGTCTCTGACTACCCGAAAGTTGTTACCAGACCAACATGGGTTCTTGGGAGTGGTAGGGGTCTGTTAGACAAAGGCCCTGTATTTATTTCCCAAATCTTCTTCACAACAATAAAAGCACTAATACGCGTCTTAGCTCAGTTACTAGCATCAACTGGGCAATACTCGATTTCTATGTCCTGGGTGCCGAACTTCTTCAGACTGACCTGCTATTGGAACAGAGCAGTAGTCCGATCTCTATCACGACAATACTCACAATTAATAATAGAGTTATAGAGAATACTGTACTAGTGCAAGTCAACACTAGCACAACTTCTACACGACGTTCTTAGGTGCAGAATATCATACTCACACAAACTCAACAGTATGTAGTAAATCAACCATAGAGAACACTATAGCCTACAGATTCATTCGTCACAACACTTTGCAGTGATCTTCAGATAAAGGTTCACGTTTATTGATGGTACTAGTTCTTCCTCGTATTCGGGGTCAACGGATAGTAACACCGAATGCGATGAATCAGGTAGAACAAACAGAACACACTACAGCAATCGCTTCAAGTTGCCTATTCAAACTCACACAGTAATATAGTTACTCCAAAACGACTTAGAGTACTTAAACAACTGAAGAACACACAACAACGCAACACGACGACAGTAATCAGACACACAATCCGTTACTTCAACACTCGTTACGGTGAACTACAGTATGAGTAGATGATACGGAACGTACTCCACACCAAAAATACTCAAGAATTCACAACAGTGTTAGACAATGTTCTCACACACATTCAGACGACCAATCTGGCAAATTCCAGAAAAACGTCTCTCTTCGACCACTCTCTTTACATTGCTTTATAAAGATTTTACAAGATGCGCGTACCAACTTTTCGCGCGCGTTTCAAAAATCTCCGTTACATCTGTCCCACTCCGGCGGCCGACTAACACATCCTAGAGAACATCTTGCATCCATCTAGACAGTTGGTGACCATAAACCAGCAAATAGGAGTTTCTTGGTGGTTTCTTTTAAGGAAGAAATGTATTCTTGAAGCTTCTGAGTTAGTCATTTCCAACAAAGATACGCACTCACTTGCATGGATACAAAACTACAATAATTTATCCTTTCCTCATTTACAAAGTTGATTTCCAATTAAAGCATAATCCCTATTTTCTTATTGAGGATAATTCCTTCATGCTACATTAATATCATTTGAAAATAATATTTCATGAAGGTAATCAACTATACACTTAGTCCAATCTGGCACTACTATTGCTTAATACAAAGTTGATAGCTGGTCTTTCAATGAAAAACTAGTATAAAATTATTGATCTTCTAACATCAACTCACATTCACACAACACGATTTTTACTCACCCCCTAACCAAGACAAATATCATGGTGGTATTGTAAAGGGCACAAGGTATCGTCTCATTTCCAATGCAATGCTAATATGATCTTCTTCTTCTTCTTCTAGCACATTCAAGAGCAACAACAGTTGTTAGCACTATGGCAAAAGCAGTAGGCATGAGTTTACACACACGAACTATGAGTTTACACACAGGAACTAGTCAGCTCTCTCTTCTTCTTTATGGTGATTTCCATAATACAATCGCAACTAAAAAGTTGACAATGATCCCTAACTACTTGCCGCTTGATGTTGTTTAGCTAGACAATGACCCCTTGGGAATTATAGTTATACGATTGAAAACGTATGATCCCTAAGTGGGAATTATAGTTATACGATTGAAAACGTGTTTGATAATACTAAATGGAGGGACTAGCTTTGCCAAGGTTAAGTGGTGATCCTTGCATGTTTTTTGATGTGCCCATGTCTTCTTGGTTGATATTTTCTCATCCATTGAATTCCTTTATCCATTGACTAGCCTTGTTGTACATTCTGTGTTGTTCACGTATCCCTGGTTCAAATATTTCTGCTGCCGGCTGCCGTTGTTTACCGGATCGGGTCTGGACTGCAGCAGCCTATGTTTCCACCGGTGTGATTTGTACCATGTTGGCCATTGGATTTTGACATTCCTTCTTCCTTTGATCATAATCAGCTGCATCCTTGCAAAATCTCCTAATATGTCCAAATTCACCACAAAAATGGTAGCGTGGTGGTGGTAAATTGGGATTTGCCGGTGGTGGTCCGTTCTGCCAACGGTTTGTATTATAGTTGTTATTCCTCTGTCCTCTGTAATTTCGATATCCTTGCTGTTGGTTGTTTCTCATTTGAGGAGGCACATAGTGGTTGGCTGGCTGCCCTTGTTCCTGGATAATTGCATTGACAGTCGCTGTTCCCTGTACTCTAGCGTTGTATGCACAGTTTTCGGTGGTGTTCTGGTAGTGTTGCAGATAGCGCAGAATGTCTGATTAAGTGCACAATTGGCACTAGTATGTCCTGAATTTTTGCATGTGATGCAGTACACTTGTCTGGTCATATCTTCGGCAACATTTTTGTTTGTTTTTAACCACTCTAGATCTTCTGTAAATCCGTCGACTTTGTTTTCCAATTGCAGAGTCATTGCGATGACTGCATCGAGTGTCATAGCTCCGACACATCTTATGATCATGATCTGCTTAAGTTGTGGAGTCAAGCCATTGATGAACCACTGAGTCATAACGTCATCTGGTAAGTTAGCATGGGCCGGTGGTAGCTGCCTTAAGTGCGTTCTGAAGAGAGTAGCATACTCCTGTACGGTTATACGATTGAAAACGTATGATCCCTAAGTGGGAATTATAGTTATACGATTGAAAACGTGTTTGATAATACTAAATGGAGGGACTAGCTTTGCCAAGGTTAAGTGGTGATCCTTGCATGTTTTTTGATGTGCCCATGTCTTCTTGGTTGATATTTTCTCATCCATTGAATTCCTTTATCCTAGTGTTTTACTCAACCTTAAGTGCATGTACCAAAAAAATTCGTAGGGTATCATCAATCGATCAGGGTACACATTTTCGAGTGTTCTTGTGGAGAATGATGAGAGGTGCCTACTAGGTAATGAGAGGTTTGATAGTGTGTTGTTGAGAAATTCAACAATGATAGTGGGATATGTGGGTGACTATGCTAAGTGAGGAGGGAGTGACGAGAAATGGATGATAGGACTAAGCATGTGATGATACTAGTGATAGAAGCATGTGTGTTTTCAAAATTTGGCATTCTAAATCTCCAAATCAGCTTTTATGCCCTTTTAAAAAGTTGTAAAGATTCTAATAAGATGTGCAAAAAACTTTGAATCACCTCCATTTGATCTTTCTAGCTCAAGTTATGATTAAAACAATTAGCTACTACCACAACATGGATTGATGATGTGGTAGATTATAGATTTTTTTTTTTTGCAATTTAAACCTCAAATTAGTTTTTGACTCTAGAAACTTTTAGATCCTTTTTTTAACATACTAAAAGCTGTTTCAGTTTCTTCAATCTAAACTTTATAGCTCAAGTTATGAGCAAAACGCTTAGTTGCTATCAAGTCATACAAGAGTCACTTCTCCAAAATTTTCCAAAAATAATTTTCAACATTTGTACAAAAATTCATGATTTCCAAGTTTCAGATAAAGAAACGTTTCCATTCTTTGTACATACCGAAATTCTCACACGTTTGTTGGAAGGTATGTTCTCCATGTTTCATACAAAAAAAAAAAAAAACGCTTTCCACATTTCATACAAAGACAAGATTTCCAACTTTCATATGATTGGCCAAATGACACCATTTTATAAGAACAACAAATAATACAAAAATAAAAGAATTGACGCAAATCACTTTAATCTAATCGTACAAATATTGCAAAAACTTGCACCTCAAATACATGATCCTACCTTGAAACGTACGAGCAATGGTTGTGGATGCGACTTCCAAATATGGAGTATAAGATTCCTCTTAAAAGAAAAATTGACTAGAGTTGACTAGAAAAATTGACTATAGAAAAATTGACTAGAGTTGATGTATCTCTCTCTCTCTCTCTCTCTCTCTCTCTCTCTTAAATGGAGAAAATCGACGATCATCTTGCAGGCTCTTTTGACTTCATATATGCACCTAAGATCTTTTGACTTCATATATGCACCTAAGATCTTTTGAATACACTCGTGCTGATCCCCCAAGAGTTTCTGGGCACCCATTGATTTACTTAGCTTCATGTTTAAGTCAGTTTCTATCTAAGCTACCCCCATGTAGCTTAATGTCTACATAGGTAGAGAGTTTTCCGTAGCTATATATCATTTTACGTTGTTTGCTTTTATAGCCTAGTTCATATTTCTTCTACTATTGTAAGGATGATATACATTATAATCTTATCCTTGTTTATTTGCTAATATTATGTGTATAGATATGGATAGCTCATTTGTCTCGTCTCTACATACTCTGAGTTTTTTGAGTGAATTGATTACACATATGTGCATAGACCATGTCTAGACAATTAGTAGCTTGCCTTGTGTGGAAGACTTACACAACTCCCAAAATCAATTCGGAGTGATATATGGCTTGTTGAAAATCTTTGAAAGCTCTATAATTTTAGTTTGTGTACAAAATCTCAAAGGTCCAGTCCTCTTGAACAAAGTTCAACTATGCTTTTGGATTACTATAGTAGCCATATATGATTTCTATTGTCCATCAATGGTACCATAACTGATATTGGAGAATTGCATACATCAAGAGAAGACCTTGAAATTGGAGGAAGGTCAAATTTTTAAGCAAAGCCTAAGAAATCCTAGAGAAAATTTAAGCAAGGGAGAGATTCTAGCATCGTCAAAGGATCAAGACAACAAAAGACTCTTATGAAGAGGAAATGCATGTTTATTTTTACTTCTATCATATCAAAGGAGACAATAGGATCCATACGGTATTCTGAACACTATGGGGGACTTCAATGCACATATTGAGAAGCCTGAGAAGAGCAACTACCAACCATGAAAGTTTAGAATCTTAAATCTATGGCAAAAGGTTTATGGGGGTTGGTTAGTGGTAGAGAGTTTAATTCATACCTAGATCCACACATGCCTACTGTGAATCAGATGAGAACTATTAAACAATGGAAATAAAGGGATCGAATATTAATTTCTATTTTATTTCAACACAAAAGCAAGTCTTTGATAGGGCATATCCAAGACCTAGACACATCAAAGAAGGTATGAGTGTGTCGAGAGAGATTGTACTCTATCTCTACAAAGCATAGGAAGTTCTAGCTCAAGATTGAGCTTAATAAAATGAGGAAGTCATCCAAACTAAGCATTGCTGACTTCATTCTTAAGGTCACACAAACTTTTGATGCACTTGGGTCAATAGGGTGTGCAGCAAATGATGATGATTTATTTCCACACACTAAAGGGGCTTAAGATGAAAAATGGAATACATTCACCATTGCTATCTATGTAAGGGATTCATTAAAAAATGTTTAGCAAGTCGCCCCTCTTATGGTGATTGAAGAACTCAACCATGGAGGCAAGAAGTTGAAGGGTAGTTCAAATCAACTCTTATATGTAGGCAAAGAAGGAAGAAGCAAAGGATATAGAGGTCAAATCAAGAGGAAGAGGTAGAAGCAACTATTGAAAATGAATCTAAAGAAATCAAGGGATCCAATTGATATGAAGTTCAATCCTCAAGAGGAAGAGGAAGAGGTATAGGTAGAGAAGGTAGATTTGGAGGTAGAAGCAACTAAAACTCTAATGGATTCTACAATTTTGGGAAGCAAGGCCATTATGCCAAGGATTGCTATCAAAAGAGATGACTCAACAATAGAGAGTTCAAGGTAATTATGCTAGTTACTCATCAAACACATAAAATAATGATCACTTGTTAGCTATGAGGGATTAATACTGAAGCTAAAGCACATGATGAAGTATGGTACATAGTGGATGTAATAACCACATTTCACAAATGTAAGAGTTCCTAAGCAACTTCAAGCACTCAAGAAAAGAGTCTTTGTGGAGAAAAGGGAGAATGGAGTGCATGAAATACAAAAAACGGGAGATTTCAGGATTGAAAGCAACCAAAAAGCATGGAGCTCACCTAAGGTTTTGCATGTTTCCACCATTACCAAGAATCTAATCTTTGTTGGGTAGATGGTAGAAAGAGGATATCATGTGAAGTTGAGCCACAAGGGATGCTTCATAGATGATCCAAGGAATGGATATGAGCTATACTTAATTGTAAGAAGGAAGGAAGAAGTTTTACAATTGATATAGGCAAAGTTCAAAGCATAAAACCAATGTTCTCATCACTTGCGGAGATAAGAAGATTCAAGATTTTGATCTCTAGCACAAGGGTTGTGGTCATATCAACATTCAAAGGCTCAACATCATGGAGAAGAGGTTATTGGCACTTTTCATTATAGATATTACATGAGATGTATGACGCATTCCAACTTGGCAAGTCAATGAGGAAATCATTCAAGAGGAGTGGCTATGTAGTAGAATGTGCTAGAACTTGTACATACAGATGTATGGGGGCCACCAAAAGAGCCATACCTTGTGGGTAATAGATATTTTGTGACATTTATATATGGCTACTCAAGGAAGAATTTTTTTTTATTGCGTCAAACAAAACTCATATGTGTTTGACATGTTTATAAGGTCCATGGCTCAAGTCGAGAAGAAATCTAGATGTTACATAAAAACCCTTAGTTCATATGGAGGGTGTTAGACGATAATACTTTAATCCAACTTTCGGACGAGTATTATCGGGTCCTCGGGTTCTTGGGAGTGGTAGGGGTCTGTTAGACAGAGGCCCTGTACTATTTTCCCAATCCCTTACACAATCACAAGTATTCTCTCACTTCTTAACACAGGGAGTGAGTTTGAATACTGACTACTCTTCGGCACAGTGATTGTTAGACTATTCGAACTGAATATGCTATAATAATAGCGTAGTGATCCAACCGTAACTTACAACTACTAGAATTCGTTCACTACTTGAATTTTTCTCAGTAAGACGATTTCATGTGACCGGTAAACATACCGAACAAAATATACAGACAAACCGGATCGAGATTACGTCAAACTTTCGTATACTGGCGTAAGTTATTGATTTCTACCGCAATTAATAACTTACTACAACTTCTGTCCACACACAGATCTTTACCGAATACTCAGTGATCACAGTTTATTGTATAGAACCTGGTCACTTAACCGAAAAGGTACTAAACTTTGTTCTTACACAGTCTCACGCCAGACAACAAACACACAATCTCACAGCCGAGAAATACAGAATCATATATAACTGATCAACAAATAGACTCTCCACACGAGACTACTGAATGGAAATCGATTCAACCAAAGAATAGCAGAATAATTAAATATGAATAGAATGGAACAGTACTCAATGTCCTCAGCAATATCTCATACACAGTTTTTTTAAATTATGATACTCGCGGTCTCCGAATACTTCAGTTTCGATGTGATCAACCCTATTCACTACAGTGTGCAACAGAACAGAGACATATCTATCCTTCTGTCTCTCTCAAATACATTCCTGTTAACTATCACTCCAAGAGTCTGTTTAACACAGTAAATTCTGCTCCACCAGTCTAACGAAGCGACGACGCGACGACAGAACTCTTTTCTCTTCCTGTCTTCTGCTTTTTATTGCTTTCGCATTCTTCATCTACCGACTCTTGCGAAATTTCCTACATCTCCGTCATTTCAGCCACAAGTCTTGTTTATCCTTCTTCTGCGGTTGCGGTTGTCTCGCTCCATCAGCCTTGTAACACTGGCACGCACGGTGGACTCGAACCCGCAAGTGCAATACTGTAGGTGATATCCTTTTGCCTGGGGCTATCCTCCTGTTTTCCTTCTTTACACGCATCAGAAAGACTCTGCATAATGTCCATATCCTGCTGGTGATTCAGCAAATATCTTTCAATCCCGAACGTGTCACTGTACGTGATAGATCGTATTTTCCTTCAGAACTTCCTCAAACTCGTATAGCTGGTCTAGTTGCCTCTTCATGAAGTCCTGCTTTCTTCTATGCTGTTGCCTCAAAAACTCAAACTTTATATACTCGTATTCTTCAGCTGTAGCTCTTCCTTTAAATAGCTTTTTGAACATCTAAGCCATTTTGAAAAACACAATAAGGATTTACTCTTGATTTCGTTGTTACCTGGACCCACCTTCTTGATCATGTGCTTTAAGCGCTTCGTCTATGGAATCAAAGTACCCTCTGTGCTGTTGAATCCATGTCTTCTGCAGAAGCCATGTAACCATACAGTATCCTATCACCACCTGGCTGAAATATCCGTTTACGGTGTCTGTTGGTCCATGCCAGGTTTTGACTCCCCAATCCTTTCTGATTGCACTTGTTCTAGTGGCGGAACAAGTATAGCTAGCCATCTCCTGCGAAAAAGTGTCCAGCGATTTTGAATATGGCTATCCAACTGTTCTTTTAATAAATCTATGTCCATATTTGTCATCATTGTGGCATTTAATTCTACACCCTCATCTTTTAATATCTGCTTTTCGAACTCCTGCAATACTTGTATTCTTGACTGCAGAAGTTGATTTTCGGCTTGCAGGTGAGCATTCAGGGTAGAAAAACTGGACATCTTAGTTTGAATTTGTGTTTGGATAGCTTGCTGCCACTGATTAAGGTCTTGGACATACTTTTTTACGGTGATCAATTCGGCCGTAATATGCTGGTTGTCTTGTTGTAACACCTGTATTAACGCATCTTTGTCGTCCAATTCTTTTTGCATCTGTGCCATTACTGAGTTGGACTTAGTCGTCGTTGCTAATAGCAACTCGTTTCGGTGCTGAATCACTTGTTCTTGTTGCCGTAAATATTGGGAAACCTCTTGGAGTTGGTTCTGCATTCTTGTAACAAAATCGGGTTGGGGGTCATTCGGTGTTTGCTTTGGACTGGTAGTGGGCACGTTGTCTGCCTTTTGTCTTCTAAGGGACAGCCGAAATGGAGTCCCTACTGTTTGGTTCTGTGTGCTGTTACCTGTGTGGAATAAAGATGCAGCCGAGGTGGAGGGTTGGGCTTCTTCTTGAGGCGCTGTGTGGTGTTCGTGGTAAAGAGAGGGGGACCAGTGTAACTGTTTATCCTTTACAGACTTGGCAAAACAAAATATAGCAGCTAAATACACTGGTAAACGAGTGTATTTTTGGGACCTGCGTCTGTCCCCAACAAAAAACTGTTTGTGTAAATGATTGTACAACCAGTGAGCCCAACTCACTTTTCTTCCTTTTTCTGCTTGTACTAGAGGCGAAAAATTTTCTCTAGACATAAGATCAAATCTGACTATAAAGCAGAGCCTTTCTAAGTACCATCTAACTTGTCCACGGCGAGTATATGTGGCATTCTTGATCATGAAATAGCGTCTACGACCTTCGCCCTCACCAAATTCTTTTTTCAGGTCGTTATAAGAACATTTGGGAAAATTTGCTTCTTCATATAACGGTAATTGAAATACTGACGAAACTAGTTGAGGGGAAAATTGTACCTGATTTTCAAGAAAACCTTTTGTTTGTCGCATAATGTGTAACTGATTCTCCGCATCGTCGTTACCTGTCCACTGTTCCCAGGGTAACTTAGCAAACTGTAGGAGTCCGATCCTTCGTAACCAGTTCTCATTTTCCCTTGAATAGATGTCAAGCTCTATTTTGAATTCTGTGGAAAATAATATGTGGTTATGCAGACCTGGTGATGTTGTCGAAGTTCTTGAGTCATCTTCATCACCCTGTGATGTAGTATCGGTTGTTGTCACAACACGGTTCTGTGTAAGTGTGCGCTTTCTGAGTCGCCATCTCAGTATATCCGATTCAGACATGGTTGTAAGACTTGCCGAAAGTAATGTGCTAGAAGTTTTGGTTAATGAGCACAAGAGCTTGCAGAATATTATACAGAAAAATACTTTGCCGGGCATACGCATTTTATAAGTACTAGAACTTGAGCTGCCATTTGTTAGAATGATGATACTTCGGACATGACACTTCATGCTGCTTACCAAAATTCTAGAATCAAAATCATCATTCTGGAAATCGATGCTGGACTTGGAACGTCTTTTACATGTGCGAAAAGTATTATGCACAAAAATCATGACTTTTATTAAAATATATCAGTACAACACCGGATTTGTAGGCCCGAAATCTATAGTTCTGCTTCGAGACCTTCTAAATACATATTTCTAGCTGATCGAAAGATACGGGCAATCTTTTTCTTAAGCGTTTCTAATACACTTTTCAGGGTGTCGGGTTCTAATAATTGGGCATCTGTCCGCACCGAACTGAGCGCAATAGCTCCCGAAAGTAAATTTTCAGCCTCTGTTTGTAAAAATGCTTCCTGTAAATAAAATTCATTGGCTAATGCTGCATCTCTGGCCATCTTCATATCTGTTACTTGTTGCTGCATTCGATGGATGTTATCATTTTTGGCGCGTACTTGATTGTCGAGTCTTTCTAACTGTTGGTTCAGGAATTTGATTGTTTTATAAAATGCATCTCTTTCCCTTCTCGTATCTGCTAATCTTTTCTGTTTCTGAGGCTCTTCAATGAGATACTTATGCAGTATGTTGTTGACTGTTGATAAACTATTTTTTGTTGTATCCAACTCGAATTCTGTTTGAGTTACCCGCAATCTAGTTTCTTCCAGTAAGTTGCCTAATGCTATTCTGACATCTTCTGCATCTTTGAAGTTCTGTGTTAACTTATTGATTTCTGCAGTGGCTTCTGTCAACATTTCTTTATGTTTGTTTATTGTTTCCAGAGCTTCATCCCGCTGTTTGGTTATATCTGCCTGATCACTGAGTCGTTCTTGCAGCTGTTTCACCTGCTCTTGTAGGGCCTGATTTTCTGCTTTTACTGTGTATACTTCTTCTTGAAGCGGAGTGATATCGGCTTCCAGTATTTCTATTTTATGCTGCAACTCCTTATAAATGTTGTCTGTATCAGCTCTCATCTGAGTAGGTAATTGCTTGGAGAGGTTAATAAGAAACTATCCAATTGATGCTAATTCGGAAAATACCTGAACAGATTGTGTTTGTGGAAGTTGTCGCGGTTGGGCAGACGTATTGGTGCGTAATTGGTAGGAATTCGGTGGTGAGTAGTTAGGGGAAGATGATGATGTATGGTCGGGGTGGTCTTGGATGGGATGTGCTTCCTGTTGCGATGGTAAAATAGGACGAGCTGTGTTAGAGCTAATTACCTTATTTGCATCCTGTTGTTCATTTGCTGAGAAACCGACATCTGTTGTTTCTGCTGCCTTCAGGAGCTTATCCAGTGCATCATTAGTAGGTTGACGTTCATGGATTTGTTGATTCTCTTGCTGCTGTTGTTGACAGACTTTATCAGTTGACATTGCTTCCGTTTCAGTCTGCTTCTGCGTTTGTAGATGCTCAGATGCTAATGAATGCGTTGATGATTCCTGGTGCATCGATGTATTTGTATCATGGAACCTCTCTTCCTCTTGATGCTTGGCCTCTGTTTCTGCTTCCTTGTCTTGCTGATCAGCTTCATTCTCTACTTGTACTTCCTGCTGTTGTTCGTCTTCCTTTTGTGTTACTCCACCTGAATGCTGGTCGACCTCCTGTTGTACTTCTTCGTCTTGTTCGACTGAACCTGCATTCTTACTTTCAGAAGAACTGATTCTGATCCGTTTTCTTCTAAATAACTGATTAATTTCTTCTTCATCTTCTTCGTCTTCATCTAAAGGTTGCGCTGCTTCTTCAATATGTAACACTGGTCCTCTTGGTGGTGGTTGCGCTTGCATTATGGTTGGGAACAGAAATGACAGAATGTGTGGTAATCGAGACCTCGGTGTTTTACCTTTGTTAACTTGCTTCATAATTGAGACGCACTCCTTATGAATACGTTGAAAGAAGAACGACGCAAAGTTAACAGGTTCTCGGGCAGCTATATCTATGGCAGAATAAAATGGTCGAGAAATACCATAGGTACGTTTCTGAAAATTGAGTATGGCAACTAGGAATTGTAGTGCAGTTCTTTCGGGTTCTGGTCGGCAGAGAATGGCGTATTCATTAGATGAATAACGCGGAAACAATTCTGCCATTTGGGTTACCGAGATCATGGGAACATTCTCACGGCCTTGTGGAGTCAAATGGTATACTTCTGCAAACACTTGAAATGTGATCACAGTTCTAGACGGTAAGGAAAGGAAAACCTATCGTTTCTCAGTGGGAGATACTCGAGCGATTGCGGAAATAATCTGTGCGAAGAAGGGGTGAGCTTCTACTGAGTGCCAGGGCAGCTCGGCGAAACTACCCAATCCTCGTACATGCAAATAATTTCCTACTTCAGCAGGGATACCATCGGCAAAAGCTGTATAGTTTGCTAGGGATTCCATTACACAGAGATGCAAGACGCAGAACACAAGTATTCAGAAATTATGACCGTGGTCGCAAAAAACTAAATTACCTATCCGGCGGGTTTATGTGAGTTATATAAGAAATTTGTACAGAGAATATTTTAAACGGTACTAATTACACAAAACGGACAGTAATGTCTATATCTGACGTGCATGCATGCAAAGAGAAAAAAAAGGAGCGGGCGGCTGGACATAATTAGATATTAAAGTACGGCGGTTACACTTACTTTATTGATTACACCGAATTAAGACAAAAGGAATTAAAAGCAAAAAAGAAAATTAAGAAATTTGTGGTACGCTGTGTACCCTTGTTATAGCCGAGGTGACGTTACTTGATACGGCCGTAGCTTTGAACCATTTATCGCTTTTGGAAGTGGTTGTCCAGTCAATGTAGTCAATCGAAAAGTAGCCGGACCAACTTGTTCTGAAATCTTGAATGGACCGAACCAACGTAACTTGAATTTTCCGGCTGATCTATTGGACTTCGCATTGTAAAAAAGAACAAGCTGTCCTACCGAAAATACTGGAGTATTTAAATTTCGGTCGTGTGTCCTGGCCTGTCTTAATTGAATTTCTTTCATAGTTAAGAAACTGAGCCATCGGTGCTCATCTAATTCTCTAAGTGTTTCCAACCGAAATGCCAATGACTCTTCGGGTAAAAGCTTCTGAGACGTTGCTACTCTTAAACTTGGTATTACAATTTCCATCGGAGCTATTGCTTCTATTCCATAGGCTAACTTAAATGGTGTCAAGCCGGTGGTTACCTTATATGTAGTGCGATAGGCCCATAAGACTGCAGGTAGCAACTGATCCCATCTTTCCGGTGTTTCTCTAGTCAATTTCTGAAGCATATTTAGCAAAGATTTGTTGGTACTTTTTGCCAATCCATTTGCACGAGGATAATATGGTGAGCTGAATTTATGACTGATCTGGAATGACTGTGTTAATGCTTTCATCAGCTTGTTCATAAAATGGGTACCCTGATCTGAAACAAGCTCTAATGGCAATCCAAATCTCGGAAAGACATCTGATAATAGACATTTCGCTACTTCAACTGCTGTAGCCGAGCGTAAAGGCCATGCTTCTGCCCACCTGGTTGCGTAATCTGTGCAAGTCAATATATACCTGTTATTGCTAAATACCGCGGGAGGTGTGATTGGACCAATGAAATCAAGACCCCATTTCTGAAATGGTTCTAAAGGAAGTACTGGATGAAGTGGAAAGTAATGGCGTTGTAGTGGTTGTCCAGTTCTTTGACAGCTATCACAAGTTTTGATAAATTCCAATATATCTCTATACATAGTTGGCCACCAAAGTCCACTTTGCAGAATTTTTCGGTGAGTAAGATCTGCTGCAAAATGTCCACCGGAAGGAATTGAGTGAGCCAAAGTGATAACTGAGTTAACTTCATGTGGTGGAATACAGCGAAGTAGGATTCCAGTATGATCTGTATAATATAGTTCTCCAGCAACTAACCGGAATCGTCGACTAAAACCTGCAATTTTTCGGCGTGTAGCTGTGGGGACTTCAGAAGGTAGATATCCACTTGAAAGGAAGGTCAATAACTGATCATAATACGTAGTTGGCACTGGTTGGTTTGACAATTCTTCAGTAGTTAGTTCTGAAGTATAAATGGCTGGCGTTGTATCATTTACACCAACCGGAGGTTCACCTGAATCTAAGCGTGACAAAAAGTTTGCTAAGGCATGTGAACTACCTGGCCGATGAACGACATCATAGTCGAATTCTTGCAATAGTAGAACCCATCGTACTAGGCGGCCACCGATATGTTGCTGTCGAACCAAGTAAACCAGTGCAGCGTGATCGACATGAAATGTAAATTTTCGGCCCAATAAATAATGTCTGAATTTTTTTACCGAATATACTAATCCTAAGCATTCCCTCTCAGTTACCGAGTAGTTCTTCTCTGCAGGTGCTAATCTTCTGCTAGCATAGTATACTGGTCTAAACCATTTATCTGTTTGTTGCATCAGTACACTTCCTATTGCTATATCAGATGCATCAACAAATACGTGAAATGGGTTATCCCAATCTGGTGGCTGTAAAATGGGAACCTGTGTTAATAACTGTTTCAGTCGATCAAATGCTATCTGATATTACTGAGTCCATTCGAATTGCCTTGCAGTTTTGGAAATTAATTTGTTCAGTGGTATTGCCACATGAGCAAGCCACCGTAAATGCCTTCCATGCCATCTCACTTGTCCCATAAATCACATTACTTCCTTAGGTGTATTAGGCACCGGAGCTTCTAATACTGCTGAAATTTTTTCAGGATCAACTTGAATACCCTGTGCTGATATGATGTGACCAAGTAATTTGCCACATGAAACCGCAAATACAGATTTGTTTGGGTTTAAACACAATCTATATTCTCTACATCTCTGAAAGCAACATCGTAAATGTACTAGATGTGCGATCATTTTACCGAAAATGGAAAAATCGTCAAGGTATACTTGCATGAATGAGGTTAGATAAGGAGAAAATATCTCCTGCATACATCTTTGAAATGTGCTTGGCGCATTCCTCAATCCGAACCACATTACGGTACAAGCAAAGACACCCCAATTTGTAATAAATGCAGTTTTTGGTATATCTTCTTCAGCCATTCTTACTTGGTTATATCCACTGTATCCATCTAGAAATGAATACATCTCATGACCTGCTACTTTGTCAAGCATCGTATCCAAAAAAGGAATCGGAAAGGGATCCGGTATTGTTGCAGCATTTAATTTCCAATAATCTACGCAAATTCTCAATTGCTTGTTTTTCTTTGGTACAATTACAATTGGTGAAATCCATTCCGCATGTTCTATTGGTACTATGAATCCCACTTTTAATAACCTGTCAAGTTCAGCCTTTACCTGAGATGCATAATGTGGGTTCATCCGGTAACTGGTTTGCCTTATCGGTTTCGCTTCTGGTTTTAGCATAACTCTGTGTTGATAGATACGAGGATCCAGGCCCTTCATGTCTTTGTAATCCCATGCAAAGACGTCAGTAAATTCTTGGAGTAGTTTGATTAAATCTGCTTGAAAAGCTTCAGGTAAGTTTTGCTTTATCTTTACAGGACGAGGGTGGTCTTCATCTCCAAGATTATAAGTAATTAACTGATCTTCTGGAACATAAAATTGTTGATATTTCTCTGTATCAGCTGATGGTTCGAGAAGTTGCTGTAATTCATTACCTTGAATCGAAATGATCTTTTCCTTCTTAATTTCTTCGACAATGGGTATTACTGTACATACTGAAGCATTCCAGGTATCTACCACAGACTGTAGATCAATAATTCCTACTGTCATCAAA
Source organism: Ceratopteris richardii (assembly GCA_020310875.1). Lineage (NCBI taxonomy): Eukaryota > Viridiplantae > Streptophyta > Polypodiopsida > Polypodiales > Pteridaceae > Ceratopteris > Ceratopteris richardii. Next base: position 118,795,068 of record CM035420.1, read on the forward strand.
TCAACATTATTCTTCAGAAATTCTTCTTCTTCGTCATCCGACAATCCATCTAACATATGGACTGGTTCGGCGAAATATGGTCGAGCATGTAACTCACAGGGTTGTATAGCATCTAATTTTACAACACATTTGCGATTTTTATCTTTGAACGTAAGTTCCTGGGCTGACCAGTCTTGAATTACCTTGGCTTGTTTCAACCAAGGACGACCGAAAAGTAAATTGTAGTCTAGGGTGGATTCCGGCAATTCTAAAACAACAAAAGTCATCTTGAATGTTGTGTCTTGGACAGTTATGGGTATATCTCGGACCAGTCCTACTGGATGAACTCTAGATTGATCAGCCATCCTAACAAAGAATTGAACTGGTTCTATCTTAGTCCATCCTAACTTCTTACAAAGTGACGCAGTGGCAATATTCACGCCGGACCCCCCATCAATTAAAACTTGTGGAATTTGATGTTTATGAAACCATACCGTAATCAGAGGAACTGAGTGATCTACCGTAGAGTCTGGCTCCGGTTGTACTGTTGCGGTAGCCGGAATGAAAGCAGATTTTGTAGTAGACTGTTGTTGAAATTGTTGGCGTATTCCTGGTACTAATGCCAGTAATTGCCCGAAAGGCAGTGTGATGGATGCTTTTGACAATATATCCCAAGTTGGTTGCACTTGATTTTCATCTTCCTTAACTGTTGAAGACGAAGCTTGGTCTGAAGGTGGTAATTCTACTGCAGATGATGTACCTGCTTTTGTTTTGTCAGCATGAACTTGTGTGGTATCCGGGGACTGGATCACTGGAGTAGGTTCTGGAAAAACAGGTGGTTCTACGGTAGTCCACTGGCTAGCCTTATGGTACATTCTGTGTTGTTCTCGTATCCCTGGCTCAAATAACTCAGCTGCTGGTTGCAATTGTTTACCAGAACCAGTTTGAACTGCTGCTGCCTGCGTCTCTACAGGTGTGATTGTTACCACATTGGCCATTGGGTTTTGACGTTCCTTTTTCCTTTGATCATATTCCGCTGCATCTCTACAGAATCTTCTAATATGGCCCAATTGTCCACAGAAATGACATCGAGGTGGTGGTAAATTTTGATTTTCCGGTGGTGGTCCATTCTGCCAGCGCGGTGTGTTATAGTTGTTGTTCCTCTGTCCTCGATAATGTCGATACCCTTGTTGTTGATTGTGTCTCAAATGTGGGGGTACATATTGATTGGATGACTGCCCTTGCTCCTGAATAATTGCATTAACTGTTGCTGCTCCTTGTCTTCTAGCATTGTATGCACAATTCTCAGTGGTATGTCCCACAATGTTACAGATGGCGCAATAAGTCAGATTTAACGCACACTGGGCACTTGTATGTCCTGAGTTCTTGCAGGTGGTGCAATATACTTGCCTGGTTATATCTTCAGCCACATGTTTGTTTGTTTTAATCCATTCCAAATCCTCTGAAAATCCACCGACTTTGTTTTCTAGCTGAAGGGTCATTGCTATCACTGCATCGAGGGTCATGGCTCCTACACATCTTATAATCATGATTTGCCTAAGTTGAGGAAGCAAGCCATTGATAAACCACTGTGTAATAACATCGTCTGGTAAATTAGCATGGGCCTGGGGTAGCTGTCTTAAATGAGTTCTGAAAAGGGTAGCATACTCCTGTACAGTTTGATTTGGTTTCTGTCTATTGTTCTGTAAATACTCAAAGATCTCTGCAGGATTCTTTTTCAGCCTGAATCGCTGCAGAAAAGCGTCTCGTACCGCTTCATAAGTACCGAAATGATTAATATCATATTCAGTAAGCCATCTTGCTGCTTCATTCACAAGTGTAGATTGAAAAACAATTGCTTTGTACGCCGGATCCGGTGGATGGTTGAGGACAGCATAACTGATTTCGAAGGTGCGTACGTGAGCATCTGGGTCATCTCCTGGAAACCCACTAAACTTTGTGTATGTTACTCCCGTTGGAGCCATTCTGGGTTGACCTAACTGTCGTTGCGGTTGTTCATTCATCGTAAATGTATTATACACTCCTTCTGTAATTCTGGTTGGAGTTTCTGAACTACCGGAATTTGTTTCGCCTAATGGCACACTTTCCGGTGTAATTAGCTTACTTACTATATTGCGAATTTCTGTTTCGAATAGTCTTCCTTCCTCCTTGATATCCAAAGTAGGAGGACTTGCTCCCAAACGTTGTAGTTGAGCTGAAGATTCAGCCGAAAGTGCTGAATCGTCACCGAAAAACTGTGTTTTTCTTACCGAAATTCCACCGGAAGGATTCAAAATCGTGACTGGATACAGCGTAGATTCGCTTGTATTAATTTCCTTCCCTAAAGTGTTTCTAATCGTATCTGAATCTATTCCGAAGACTTTTATGCTAGATTCCAACTGCGTCTTGGTCGGTTCCAAAATTGCTGTATTTTCGACAGTCTGTACCGTAGTAACACCAGGCAATTCTAGAGATGTACTACGTTCTACCGTAATTTCACCGGAATCAGTGTTATCGTTTGTCACTTTTTCGACAACTGGGTCAGGTCTAATTGCACTAGTACCTCCCAAAGTTGTTCTTAATATCCCTAACTGATGATTCTTGGGATACTTTTCTCCTGATCGAGTAATCGGCATGTAGCATTTCCGTACTCATCATATAGTATTACGAACACACAGTATCGCAACAATCTGATTCTGTTGCTACTGTCCTTCCAACAACATTTTAATTTGAACAAAATACCAGGCAATCTCAATGCCACTTCCCCAGCAGGATCGCCAAATGTTAGACGATAATACTTTAATCCAACTTTCGGACGAGTATTATCGGGTCCTCGGGTTCTTGGGAGTGGTAGGGGTCTGTTAGACAGAGGCCCTGTACTATTTTCCCAATCCCTTACACAATCACAAGTATTCTCTCACTTCTTAACACAGGGAGTGAGTTTGAATACTGACTACTCTTCGGCACAGTGATTGTTATACTATTCGAACCGAATATGCTATAATAATAGCGTAGTGATCCAACCGTAACTTACAACTACTAGAATTCGTTCACTACTTGAATTTTTCTCAGTAAGACGATTTCATGTGACCGGTAAACATACCGAACAAAATATACAGACAAACCGGATCGAGATTACGTCAAACTTTCGTATACTGGCGTAAGTTATTGATTTCTACCGCAATTAATAACTTACTACAACTTCTGTCCACACACAGATCTTTACCGAATACTCAGTGATCACAGTTTATTGTATAGAACCTGGTCACTTAACCGAAAAGGTACTAAACTTTGTTCTTACACAGTCTCACGCCAGACAACAAACACACAATCTCACAGCCGAGAAATACAGAATCATATATAACTGATCAACAAATAGACTCTCCACACGAGACTACTGAATGGAAATCGATTCAACCAAAGAATAGCAGAATAATTAAATATGAATAGAATGGAACAGTACTCAATGTCCTCAGCAATATCTCATACACAGTTTTTTTAAATTATGATACTCGCGGTCTCCGAATACTTCAGTTTTGATGTGATCAACCCTATTCACTACAGTGTGCAACAGAACAGAGACGTATCTATCCTTCTGTCTCTCTCAAATACATTCCTGTTAACTATCACTCCAAGAGTCTGTTTAACACAGTAAATTCTGCTCCACCAGTCTAACGAAGCGACGACGCGACGACAGAACTCTTTTCTCTTCCTGTCTTCTGCTTTTTATTGCTTTCACATTCTTCATCTACCGACTCTTGCGAAATTTCCTACATCTCCGTCATTTCAGCCACAAGTCTTGTTTATCCTTCTTCTGCGGTTGCGGTTGTCTCGCTCCATCAGCCTTGTAACAGAGGGTAAGATTATTTCGCCAATATTTTTTGTTATTTCTTGCATGAACAAGGAATCAAGAGGCAAGTGGGATGCAGGTATACTCCCCAAAAAAAACGGGATGGCAAAGAGGAAGAATAGGTGTAGAGAAAAAATTGTTGGGAGCATGCTTAATCAAATGAATGTTCCATTACTCTTTTGGGGAGACCATGTGATTTCTATGTATTTGATGAACATGTGTTCTACCTTAGGAGTACATGATATGACACCAACGAAATCATGGATTGGAAGGAAACCAAACCTCTCACACATCAAAATTTTTGGATGTGTGTACTATACACATGTACCACAAGAGTCTAGAGGTAAGCTTCATGATAGGGTAGAAAGATGCATGTACATTGGTTACTAATTGGAAAAAATGGTACATGTTCTAGAATCCAACCACAAATGAGCTTAAGGTATCCATAGATGTACTTTTTGTGATCTTAAGCTATGGTATGTTCCAAGATTTTATTGTAGGATCAAGACATTGAAGAGGTAGATAGAAGACATGTAGCTAGGGTTCAAGAGATTTTGGAAATTGATGCTCCAAGCATTCAAATGAGATCAAGTATGGAGAAAAGGAAGTTAGGTTTTTTATATTGATGATTCAATGTTAAAATTTGGAGCTACATCAAAGGCAAAAATAAAAATACCAAGGCAGAGAAGATATATTCCAACTAAATGAGAAGAAAGACGATCAAATAGGGTAAATAATCCTATCTCAAGGTTAATCTATGATAATTTCATTATTAGGCATTATGCATACATGTCTAGGGTTATCAAGGATCAAGAGCCCCCCATCCATGAAAAGGCAAAGGACATAAAGGAATGGCAAGAATATATACAAGAGTATAAAGGACTTGAAGAAAACAACACTTGGAGACTAGTACTAAAGCAAGAAGGAATGAAGGTTATTGGCAACAAAAGGGTGTACAAAGTTAAAAGAAAATTGAATAGTCGCATTGCTAGGTACAAGGAAAGGCTTTTAGAAAAGGGCTTTGCCCAATCATATGGGACATAGTACAAAGATACCTTCAAAACTACTGCAAAGATCACCACAATGAGGACTATCATTAGAATAACCACTTCCAAAAGGTGGCTCATCTATCAATTGGATGTAGATAATGCTTTTCTTTATAGAGATTTACAGGATGTTGTCTACATGTCTCAACCTCAAGGGTTTGAAAACCCTAAACATAAAAATTATGTGTGTAAATTAGAAAAGCATTGTATGAACTCAAGCAAACCCTTATGCCTTGGAATCAAAGACTTATGGAGTATTTATGCAGGTGTGGATATAAAATAAGTTATACAGACTCTTCCCTACACCCCAAGATAGAAGGAAACTTGGTTTTCTACATATGTATGTATGTAGATGACCTAATCATTAGGAAATTGATGATGCATGTATCAAATTGATAAATTCCAAGCTTGGGAAGGAATTCAAGATATTTAATCTTGGAATACTAAGTTTTTTTCTAGGTATTTAATTACTCTATATAGAAAATGGTGTCTACTTAGCACAAGGGAAATACTTTCTCAATGTGCTATATAAGTTGGAGTGACTGAATGTAAGATAATCAAACATCTTGTGAATCCAAATAAAACATTATGTGCAAGTGAGGAAAAACTACTTGAGGACATTAAAACATATAGAAGCATAGTTGGGATTCTAAACTCTGCAACAATCAAAAGATCTAATTCGTCTTATGTTGTAGGAGTGTTATCTCAATTTTGGAATGAACTAGCTCATGTCCATTCGAATGGACCCTGATCAATGCTTTCATATATCAAGCACAGAATCAAGTAAGGTCTATTTCACCCTTATGGAGATAGGCTACAACCCAATGGATTTAGTGATGTTGATTGGGCTAGTTCAAGGGAGGATAAAATGAGTACATCTATCTATGTCTTCATGTTGGGGTCAAGATTCATCTCATGGATGTCCAAGAAGCAATATAGAGTTACAATATCATCTATTGAAGTTGAATATAGATCCTTAGGCCTTGCCACATCTGAGATCATGTGACTCAAGCTACTATTCAAGGAATTGTATTTTGGGGTCAAACAATTCACAATATTCGAAGATAACATTTCAAGAATTCATCTAGCAAGCAACCCAATGTTCCATGCAAGAAGCAAGCACATAGATATTCATTATCACTTAATAAAAAAGAAGGCTATTAGCCAATGAAATGGGCATCAAATACATCAATGCCAAGGAGCATATGGTATACATCATGACAAAGTTTATGGATGCAAACAAATTTGAGAAGTTCAAGGAGAACCTCAACTTGAATGAGATGAATGGAGAATAAATCACTTAAACTTGAGGGGGAGTGTTATCATTCTAGCTATTTGGCAAGCAAAAGTGTGTGAATCGTAGCTTAAATTAATGAGATCATTGTGAATTGGAGCAAGCTCAAGTGTGTGAATCACGGATCACCTTAGAGGTTCTTTTGAAAAACAATATGCACCTTACATCTATCACTATTTTAGGAATCATTCAAAGAAACTTGTGAGCATCCAACACAAGTTATTGATAACTCATTTATGTACTTATATTCAGGTATGAGCTAGCCCCTAGTTAAGTTACTCCCTAGTTTCTTAAAATCTGCATAGGTAGAGAGCTTTCCATAGCTATATCTCAATATATGTTACTTGGTTTTCTAGCCAAGAAAGTTCATTTTATTGCTGCCCTTATAAGGATCATTTACCTTATTATGTTATCCTTGTTTAATTATTAATCTTGTGTTTGTCAATCTAAAGAGCTCAATGGTCTAATATCTTTATACTTTGAGTTTCTTTTAGTGAGCTAAGTACACATACGTGCATGTACCTTGTCTAGATAATTAGTGGTTTTTCTTGTGTGGGAGTCTCAAAGGTTCAATCCTTAGGAACGTAGAGGAATTGAGTTTTTGGACTATGAGTCCTAAGAAGGATCCGACACACTTTCATTGCAATTTGGAAGAGTCACCTTGTGGAAGTAGGCCTCATTCTATTGACATCAAAGTTCCTAAACAGACAAGATGGATAGGATCTTTGACAAATATCACCATCCACTAACACTCCAATTTATAAGGGTCAGCATGGACAAGTACGAATATTGAATTTGTAATTCAAACTTGAATCCAATAAAGAATTTTTAAACATCAAAAAATGATATTCTTCAGGGTTCTATCATATTAAGTCACACATTTCTTAAAAGCTGAAAACTTTATGCTCATAATTTCCATATTAACCACTCCAAGACCTTATATACTAGTAAAGCAAATAATACTAAACTTAAAATAGCCAAAAGTGACTGTTTCTACAACACTATTAAAAATTCAAAAGTTGATATGCATATAATGATCAAAATATTATTAGAGTAAAACTACCATGGAAACAAAGTATAAGAGTTGTTATTATATGTTATCAAATAAACCTAAATAGCTCTAATCATGACTAAGTGTTGTAAAGTATCTTGGACAAGGCTCTAAGTTAATGATAACATTAATACACTTAGCATATTGGTTAATGCTTGAGGATGGGAAGGAGGAGGACTTGGATTCAACTCCCATGGGGAGAGGGATAAAAATTCTGCCCAAAGAGCTCTAGATCCTTCTAGAAGCATGCACTTAAGTTACATTTATTAGTTAACTTGAGTTTCGAGAGACTTAAGTGTCAAGTACACCTACCACTAATATACTCTAGAGGAAGGTGTAAAGGAATGGTGGATATTGTACATGCATATGTGGACTCCAGCTAATCTAGAGGTCATGGTTTGTTCCCAAATCTATATAATGGAATGTTGGGTGGAGATTGATAATTCATTCTCTCTAGCATGGAGAGTGGGTAATCATCCAGTTTAGCAAAAAGCATTTAAATTGCTTAGAACCCCTTACGGATTAAGATATATTTAAGAACTAGAATTTAAACTTATTTGCAAGCAAATAGTGTCTAAATTTTTTAACCACATATACCATGCCTAATCCTTCTCGTTCGGTGGTGGTATAGTTCCATTCAGCTGCAGTCAACTGTCTACTAGCATAGGCAATTGGAAGATCCATATTACCTTCGCTCGTAGGTTGTGCAAGTACACACCCGATAGCATAATTGGATGCGTCCACATGGACATGGAATGGCTTGTTCCAATCTGGTGTAGTTAAGATTGGTGTTGAATATAATCATCGTTTAAGCTCATTGAAGGAGTTCTCACATTCATCGGTCCACTCAAAGTTAGTCAAAAGGGAGTACAATGTCTTTGCAATGATTGCATACATATGAATGAATCGACGATAATAGCCACAATGCCCCATGAAAGCTTGCACTTCCTTGATGTTCTTTGGCCTAGGTAGTTCTATGATAGCTCTCACTTTTTCTTCGTTAGTGGATATGCCATTCTTCGACACTATGTGTCCTAGAATCTTGCCTTGCTTGACCATGAAAACACACTTTTTTGGGTTCAAGCAGACTTGATATTCTCCACATTGGTCAAAGATTTGCTTGAGTTCAGGTATATGTGTTTGGCTAATGTTGGAATGAGCACAAAGATCGTCAACATAGACTTCTAAATTCTTCCTCAAGAACTCTTTAAACACATGACACATCAATCTCTAGAAGGTTGCAGGCGCATTGGTTAGCTCGAATGGCATTACTCAAAAAGCAAATATGCCCCACTCTGTGGCAAAAGCCGTCTTGTGGAGCAATGGCTACCTGATTGTAGCCAGAGAATCCATCAAGGAAGTTATGCACTTCCTTGCCTGCTACCCTTTCTAATAGATGCTCAGTGATAGGAAGCGGATAGTTATCTCGAATTGTGGCTACATTAACCTTCTACAAATTAATGCATACACGTAGATTTCCATTCTTCTTGGGCACCACTACAATGGGGGATACCCACTCAGTGTGCTCAATTTCATAGATAAATCCAGCTTCAACCAAGCGATCTATCTCTTCTTTGATCTTGGCAGCATAATTATCATTATATGTGTATGGCTTTTGTTTAGAGGGTTTGGCATCTGAAGTCATGGGGATAGTGTGTGAGCATATGTCAGGGTCTACACCTTTCAAATCCTTATAGCTCCAAGCGAATACCTCTCTATACTCTCTTAGCAAAGCTATCAACTCTTCCTCTTCTTCTTCCGTCAAGTCATGTCCTATGTATGTGCATCTTTCTTCTCCTTCTTCTATGTACAAGTATTTTCTTAGTGGTTTCTTTGTTATCATAGGCCTCCCCTAATTGCGCCTCACATTTAGGCATTCTTATCATGACTCTCCTGTCATCTATTTCATACTTCTTAAAGTTTTCAGGGACCTCAAATAGGGATTCTTCCTCTTCTGGTGTGACTTCTTTTTTCTTCCTTTTCTTGCCTTCACTCTTAGGGGTCACTTGTGTGGTTAACCTTACCCCATTTGTGAGCTTTTCATGTCTCTGAGGGTGAGATTCTACTTCATAGAAATATTCTTCTTCTGATGCAAAGGGTGGGTCCATGATAATCGACTCTAGATCGGAGTCACTTGCATCAGTGCTATATTGACATTCTTCAATAACCGAATCTCTCATGAGTGGCTCTATTGTTCATCAGTGCTAGATTCACATTATTTAATAACCGAATCAATTCTACTCTAGATTAGAGTCAAATGCATCAGTGCTAGATTCACATTCTTCAATAACCGAATCTCCCATGAGTGGCTCTATTGTGAAGACTGAAATGTCATAGCCATCCTCATCACAGTGGGGTGTCCATTATTCTTCATTGATGGCTACATCCATAGTTGCTAAAATTTCTGCCCAGCCGTGAGGTTCAAATTCTTCGTTAGGGAATACTACAGATGCATAGGCTGGGTCTTGAATTGATCTATGGGTTTCCTTCACACCTATCTCTCTCGCTTTTTCTCTTATGTCTTCTTCTACTGCTACTTTACATAGCCACAAGTGAGTGTCTTCATGCATACATGAGGCTCTTGATCCTATGGAACGCACTAATGCAGTATCATCTTTGGCTCTATGGAGGGGATTCCATTGGATGGGAGGGATATCTCTATGAGAGTAATCCTTGAGATTAACTTTGGTCGTGACACCTAAGTGTTGCAAGTACAAGGATTTGGTTCCCCAATCATGTACCACTTGCAATTGCCACATAAATGGTCTTCCCAAAATCATCTCATAGGCATGATTCTTTCTAAAGTCACAGATAGCAAAAGTATGCTCAAACTCAACACCACATGTAGTGAGAGTGATTCCTTCTAGTAGTCCTAAGGGTCTTCCAATGTGACCATCGACCATCTGCAATTTCATTCTCGTTGGCCTGAGTGCTGGCTTGCCCCAATGCTTCCATAGGGAAGTGGTAGCAATTGCAACTCCTACACCGAGTCCAAAATTGCCATGGTGGTGTACCCCTAATGGGTAATGGGAAGATACATTGTCAAGAAGATGGTGCACGGTTGGTGGATGAGGTCAACCGCAAAGTCTAATGGCGCATGTAGGGTGCTTCAAGCATGCTCAGATGGTGGAATGGAGACTCAAAGAGATAATTAAAACTCAAGAAAATTTATCAGATCACTTACACAACATATTATCATATGAGAGAAAAGAAATTGATTCATAATAAGTAGCGTTCATACAATTAGCATGAAAATAACGAACAAGATACAAGTTACCAATTCATCATATTTTGTAATATTGCCCCATAAAGTTCATCAATCTTCATGATCATCATCAATCATGTGTGTAGAACCATCATCAATAGTTATCTCCTTCACTTTAGCAAGTGTAGAGAAATTGCTTCACTTCATAATGTATAGCCTCCATCTTCAAGGTCCTCCAATCTTCAACAACCCTCCTTCAAGATATATGTGTTTAAATCTCTACGACATTCGCCCCTACTAAACCTGAACATCCTCCTCGATGGGCCAATCTTCAAATGTTCATTCTGCTTCAAAGACAAACTGACATTTCATGGGAACATTGAATCTTGAAATCATGTGTCAAGTGCATGGGAAGATAAAAAAATGTGGCTATGCAAGGCCATATAACGTTGGACTATCAATTGCATACTTTGAAAATGCAAATATGGTGCAAAAGATAAGGTTATTGGCATTTGATGATGAAGCTTGTGCTCTCACTCACATACATATCAATATGCATATACATCAATCCTTTCAATCACTCTGTGTGCATAGGTAAATCTTAATATGTGCCTCATTGCAAGGTCATGTAGTGAGACCCGATCATGCATACTTTAGGTGCATAGGTAAAAAAACATGGTGCAAATATCAAGGTAAAAGGCATTTGATGATGAAGCTTGTGCGCTCACTCACATACATATCAAAGTGCATATACATCAATCCTTACAATCACTCTGTGTGCATAGGTTAATCTCAATACATGCCTAAATGCAAGGTCATGTAGTGAGACCCTATCATGCATACTCTAAGTGCATTTTTCAAATAATCATGATGCAAAAGGGGTAAGTGGTTTGTTGAAGATGAGGTTTTTTAACGTTTTTTAATGTTATTTTTACAAGTGCAAATAGATCTGTGTGCATTTATGGGAACTCAAAGCAATTTGAATATTCATCTTTCATGCATACTCTAAGTGCAAAATACTCAGCATGGTGCAAAAATTGGAATTTGAAATGGAGAACTATGAATTGATCTCATGCTCATCTCTCATCTCTCTCGTCACTCAATCACTCTCAATAATCTCATCCATCATTATCATCAAAGATAATTTTGAAGAAACATGTTCCTGTTTCATAAAAAACATCAAAGTTAGTATCAAAAAACATTCTTTTACATTCATCCTTACTACAATTTCTCTCATTATATCCTATCTATGGATCTCTTCACGGTTCATCTTTAGACATAAGCACCTATTCATCATGGATCATCTTCAATCTATTCTTTTCTACAAAGATAAAGGTTTAGAAGATTTTGATGAATTTTTTATATTTTGTTCAATTTGTTTAATAGCATCTTCAATCCATTGTTTTTCCTTATCTTTAATATTTTATTTTCTTCATTGTTAATATCATAGCTTGATTGAGCTTTCAAATTTTTAACGTTTTCTTCATCAAACAATTTTTCATTTTCGAGAAACTCTGGATCACATTTTACATAGTATTGATCATGTTTCTTTTTCATTTGTATTGACTTTTCAAATTCTTGCTCATCCTCTTCCAATCTTTCTTGCAAAATTTATTCAACTTTTTGTTTATACAACTTTATTTGTTCACTTTTCTTTTCTTCAAAATGTTTAACTTGATTCTCAATTTCTATCATAGTTTCTTGTTCAGAAGACTTCTTGTCATCATATCTCTTTGGTATCCATTGTTTTCTAAATGATTTTGGCTTAGATTTTGTTTGATCAAAATATTCTTTAATTCCACCTTTTCCTACGTTCAAGCGCAAAGGTACGTGGACATGGTAATCACAAATTTTTCTTTCAAATGTAGAACAATTTAAGTCTAGAAGCATTCTCATATGCATTGCAATTCCAAAACATATGGCCAAATTGATCACACCAAAAGCATCTTATATGTCGATTTAATTTTCTATGTGTAGCTCTAGGGGTGGATCTTCTATGTTCAAATAGATAGTTTTGATCAAGAATTTGCGTAGACATATTTTTGACTTGTACTTGATGTTCATGTTCACACTTGCATGATTGAATTTCTTTTACTTGGTTGAACAAAATTTCGAACTTGATACTTCATCATCAATCATCTCTTTTAACAGTTTACATAATGTTTTATTATCTTCAAAGAATTCATCTAAGTCTTGAGTTAGAGATAATACTTTTTCAACATTTGATTGGATAAGTGTTTTCATCTCGTTAAATTGCTCATCATATTTTGAAAACTTATTTTCAATCAATGCTTTCACACTAGGATCTATGTCTTGTGTGGTGTGTTTTACCCATTTTGCCCATTGTTCACTTATATAATGAATGTAAAAGTAAAATATAAATACCTGGTTGGCTTGAAGAAGATGTTTCAAGTGTGAGCAAAAATATAAAAATATAAATTTGTTGCAACTTCGATCGATAAGAAGGGTGAAGCGAAGAGGATAAGATACTTGCAAGTTTCGGTGGAGGAACTCACAAAAACTTGTTCAAGCTACTGCTCACAAGGATGAAGAAGCAACCACAATTTCATAATGTATATGTATGCAATGCAAAACAATGTAAATTTATGTACTTGAGATGTAGTGCCGTTTTTTCCACGTCGGGTTCAAATGTTGAGAAGATGGTGCAGGATTGGTGGATCAGTTCAACCACCAAGTCCAAAGGCACATGCAGGGTGCTTCAAGCAAGCTTAAGTGATAGAGTGGAGACTCAAAGAGAATATAAAAACTCAATGGAAATTTATCAGATCACTTACACAATTCATCATCATGAGTTAAATGAGATATGGTAATAAATGTAGAGAGAATTGCAAGAGAAGAGGTAGGGGATAGAGTGGAGACTCAAAGAGATAATTAAAACTCAAGAAAATTTTTCACATCACTTACACAACATATTATCATATGAGAGAAAAGAAATTGATTCATAATAAGTAGTGTTCATACAATTTTCATGAAAATAACAAACAAGATACAAGTTACCAATTCATCATATTTCGTAATGTTGCTCCATAAAGTTCATCAATCTTCATGACCATCATCAAACATGTGTGTAGAACCATCATCAATAGTTATCTCTACCACTTTAGCAAGTGTAGAAAAATTGCTTCACTTCATAATTTTTAGCCTCCATCTTCAAGGTCCTCCAATCTTCAAAAACCCTCCTTCAAGATATATGTGTAGCTTCCATCTTCATAAAGTTGAACCTCCATGACCTTCCTTCAAGTCCTTCATCTTCATGGACTCTTCAAACACAAGCCTTCCTTCTCCTTCAATGTTGGGTAAGAGTGATTCTTCAAGTGATGATTAACAATGAGCCGTGCATGTCCTTTTATAGTTGAGAATACCTTTTGAAAAGCACTCACGAAAACTCTATTACGTTGTTTTTTTTAAAGCAAAAAACAACGATCGAAATTGAATCGTAATAGGGTATTTTTTCAAAAGCTAAAGACTTAAAAAAGCATTCTTTGATTTTTGCACTGCACAGATCGGGATTTGAACTCGGGTTCTCTCAAGAATTGTTTATAAGACATTTTGATAACCATGCCGCTTGTGAGCTTGTACTTGTACGATAATTTATACAGAACATAAAATATTATTGCATATATTGAGAAGTGATGGCTTATTGAGCATCATTTTTCAACCAAACAGTACATTGTTATATATCGTTGGAAAGCTCTCGACGATTACTTTCCAATGGTGAAATAATAATTTTTACAATCTTGGATCAATTTTTGACCGACAATGATTTCTATCTTTTGAGTTGGAAGTCTTTCTTAGAATTTTGGAGTTGGATGATTCAAACTCTAGATATGTAGAGATGTAAATCTCTATGACAACGTGCTCCCTTCCTCTCCTTCACTCCTATCTCGTATCTTGTCCAAGGGTATTTCTGGCACTAAATGATGAGATCCTACCTGGGAACGAGGTTTTGCTACTTCTGGCACTTAATTGGCTACATGTTTCCATATATCGGGCCTAACCTTGATTAGATCTTCTAAGGTCACGTTGCACTGCACTTTAGTGTTCTTCACTACGTCCGTGTTCCTAGGTATGACTGAGTCTTCATTTCTTACCATGTCCGTGGGTGCTCTCATACAAGTAGACTTAGTTTCCCATGGGCCTGTGAAATGGGGTAGTTCCTGTAAGGAATTAGACTCAAAGTCTAATCTCTATTGAGATTGGGCACTCTCCTACTCTCCATAAATGGAAGGAATGTCTTGTGGGAATTGATCATGCATGTCATCCACAAGTTCAATGGGAGGAGGGGCTTCACTTTCTTTAGCCCATTTCTCTTCTTGAATCTCTCGCATGAATAGGTCCTCAACTTGTTCAAATTTCAAGAATTGCTTAAATTCGGCCACATGATCGTAAGGATCTCTAGTACCATCGAAGTAATTCTTCATGGACTTAAGTAGTTGTGTAGGTCTCAATGTCCTTGTGTGCTCTCTAGGCCTTGGTAGAGGGAATTCATCTGCATTTCTTAGGTTCCTTGGGGCTCTAGGTCTCTCGGTTTCTTCTCTATCCGTCTCTATTCTCATCCTTTCTCTTCCCAAGGGGTTGGCAAAACTTACCTCTGGCCTGCCTCTACTTCTATCCCTCTGAGCCCCATGAGCTTGGGATGTTCCAGCTCCTTGGTGGCCATAGGAGACATTAGATCTTGGTTGGGAAAAAATAAATCCACCCTTCCAAGTGTAGGCATGCCTACCATGTTCTGTGACCACAAAGATCCTCTTTGAAGTATTGTCTAAATAGGTCACCTTGCCCGGGCTATCAGGATCTTTGAACTCATAGATTTTGATCATTCCTACCTCATTTGGTTGATCAGGCTTATACCTCCAAAAGGCTTCATCGGTCTATTGGTTCAAGAGCACATCTATGCTCTTATTGTCCTAGGGAATCCACTCTGGTGTGATAATTCTAGTAACAACTGATTTGCCTCGAGGTGTTTTAGGATCTCCACCTATGTTTCCTTGCTCTAGGTCACCTATGTCCGTTTTCACGATCACATTACCAAATTCATCTGTCCTATTTGGGTAGGTGGTGACCATATACATGGTTCCTTCTTTGTCCAGGTATGCACCATTTTCAAACTTGACTGCTGGATGTTCGATTCCAATGGGTTGGTCAGGGCTTTTAATTTGGACCACAGATCTTCCTAGGTCGTCCTCATAGATGCAAGCACCTAATCGGTTGGTCCTAAGGTATTCAATTTGCATCTTGTAAGGGCCTTCAACCCTTTGTAAGTATGGCATGTCTGAACTTCCTATGGGTCTTCTATACCATGAGACATCTCAGACTTGCTAGTTTGAGAGTTAGGGTAGTGCAAATAGTGGCTCAACTGTTGGGCCCAAGACCTAGCAGTATGATTGACACTAGCCTCTAAAGACCTAAGACTCTGTCTATCTCTCCCTAGGTGTCGTCCTGATCTAAGGTTCATATGCCTAATTGAATAGCCCCAATTTTCCCAAGTACAACCTCATTGCGGATCCATTTGTATTAATCACTTGTTCTTTTTAATTTTCTTAGGATGTCACTTTTTGTCAAATCAATCTTCGTCACAAGGAACACTTAGGTTTTATCGTACTTGAGTTTGGTCACTTGATTTAAATTATTTTCCCTTAGGTTGTTTCGCAAATGTAATGTCTTTGTACTTGCACTTGAGTGATTAGAGTTCTTGGACTTGGTCGTGCTTAACGTAACCCTAATTGATCAAAACCTCTATCCCTACTTAGCCTATGCTAGAATTGACAGAGGGTGTTGAGAATTTCCAACCTTTAGTTTCTCTCCTTGGTTGTCCTTGTGTGCCCAAGAAGCATGTTCCCAAGCTTCCACTTACTCTTACTTAGAATGCCCTTCGATGCTCTCAATGGACTTGCAACAGTCCCAAAGTTAGCTCAAGATTTAAATTCAATTGACACAACAGACCATGTTCATTTATGCAATTCAAAGATCAAATTATCCTTTGGTCTTTATGGAAAACAATCCTAAAGACCCCTTAGTTTTCTTCCCTTGGGGTATGGTCAACTTCAAAATAATATATCTAATAAAATGGATTTTGTATGAGAAAGTTATGCCAGTTTAGGGTTTTGGGCTAAAATAGGGTTAAAATAGGCTAGCAAGCAAACATGATTTCTCGAATTACTTGCATAGCAGCCTCACAATGCTCTTACAATCCTTAATATTTCCCAAATATTAGCCAAAAAATAGACCAAATATCTCTTGGCCTAAAAAATGCCGAATTTTCCCGTCAATCACAAACGAGTGGTCTCTTAATCGCGATTGATGTGTAAGTCATGATTGACATGTCGGTCATGATTGACAGGTCCGTTGTGGCTGTCGATCACGATTGATGGGTCAATCGTGATTGACATGTGGCTTAGAAATTCAGGCAGTCATGGTCAAAGGGTCGTTGACTTAGTCGATCGTAATTGATGGGTCAATTGCGATTGACAAGTGGCCCAAAATTTCAATCAATCATGGTCAAACAATCCTTGACTGGATCAGTTGCGATTGACAAGTCGGGCGGGCTGTCAGTTGCGATTTATGGGTCAATCGTGATTGACATGTGGCACGCGAAGGCTCTGTCGATCGTGCTCAAACAGTCATTGACCCTGTCGATCGCGATTGACATGTCGATCGTGATTGACAGGTATGTCGGCAAGTGTCCGTCGTCATTTGTCGATCGCGATTGATGGGTCAATCGCGATTGACAAAAAACTGAGGAATTTTAAAATCTTAAACACACTTTTGGAATGGGGGATGCCAATTCTTGCATAAAATCTCAAAGAACACACAACAGCACAAGCACACACTCGCTCTCTCGCTCTCTCTCACAAGTGAAATGAGGGGAAATGGTATGGGAAGGGTGATATGAACAAAAAACTAAAAAAGTCGTGATAATGGAGATGGATGTGGGAGATGGTGATGATGATTATGCTGATGAAGAGGGTGAAGAAAACAAGAGAAAATAGATAAAAGTAGAAGCTAGTAAATGGGATTTCAAAGAAGCCTGTTGACATGGATGAAGATGATTGGGATGAGTTAGATTAAATGGCCAGGTCTACCATTCGCTTGCACCTAGCAGATAATGTTTACTTTATAATATTAGACTGTGAAAGTGTAGAGGAGCTTTGGAAGAAGTTATGCAATACATATGAAAAAGAGACGGCATCAAATAAAGTGTATCTATTGAGAAAATTATGTGTCCTTCGTACGAAGGCTACAGATAGAGTTGCTGCTCATCTAAATGAGTTTGATGCTATATTCTCCCAGCTATAGGCTCAAAAAATGGATATGGATAATGAAATGAAAGCAGTATTGTTGTTATGCACCTTGCCATCATCATGGGATACGTTTTGCACAGCCATTAGCAACAATGCACCTAGTGGTAAACTCGTCTATGATGACATATGTGGAGCACTCTTGAGTGAGGAGATTTGTAGAAAATCTATGGTTGGCACTTAGAGTGAAGATGCATATA
The DNA here is from genome assembly GCA_020310875.1 of Ceratopteris richardii. Lineage (NCBI taxonomy): Eukaryota > Viridiplantae > Streptophyta > Polypodiopsida > Polypodiales > Pteridaceae > Ceratopteris > Ceratopteris richardii. Next base: position 118,813,012 of record CM035420.1, read on the forward strand.
ATGTTCATGACTCTTACCAAGGAAAGAATTAGCAACGTGGCAGGAGCAAGAACAAGGAAAAGAATGGTCAACGGAATAAGAGTAGAAGTAAATCAAGGAAGAGGGATATCGAATGCCATTATTGTTGTAAGAAAGGACACATGAAGAAAGATTGTTATGCATTAAAGAATGCTAAAGGTAAAGGACAGAATGTTGATGGGCATGGTAAACAGTTACGTACACCATCTACTTTGACTGTGAAGATTGAAGAAATTAATGCTATTTTTGATGATGCTGATGTGTTGACACTTGACAATACTATGCCAAGTAAGGCGCTTATGGCTGATTCTCTTTCCCACACCTGGCTGCTAGATTTTGGTGCTTCTTTCCATGTGACACCACATAGAGAATGGTTCTCTAATTATGCAGCAAAGTCTCTTGGTACCGTGATATTTGGTGACTCTTACGAGTGTGATGTTGTGGGGATTGGAGATGTGGTTGTGCAGTTCATTGATGGTTCAAGATTTACTATGCATAATGTATGCCATGTACCTCAATTATCGTGTAGTTTGATGTTAGTTGGTCAACTTGATGGCCTTGGTTACAAGGTGGTCTTCTATGCTCAGTCCTTTTGTATATCAAAGGGAATATGGTTATTGCAAAAGGAAGCAAAGTTTGCTCACTTTATCCTTTATTTGTATCACAGAAAGAACACTTGTTAGCTATTATTAGACAGCCTATGGCTTGTATTTGGCATGGTCATTTGGGCCATATATCTCGTAGTGGAATGGAAAATCTTTCTCGTTCTGGCTACTTACCTGTGTTATCTTTCTCTGATTTTTCATTTTGCGAGCACTGTCAATATGGAAAGCAAACCAGAGAAGTGCATAGAATGCACATTGACTCTTCAATTCAGCCTTTAGATCTCATTCATACATATGTGTGTGGTCCTATGCCCACTAGGTCCTTAGGTGGTTCTCTTTAATTTGTCACTTATACCCAAGAATCTTAGACAAAAGTTGGACCATAAGTTGAATAAATGCATTTTTCTTGGATATGGCCGAGAAGGACAATTTGGATATCGCTTATGGGACCTTGAAACACGCTCAAATGATCAGAAGTAGTGATGTCATTTATAATGATTCTAAAATGCATAAACAGCCCATTAAAGAGGTTGAAGTGCGAAGAGTCGTATTTGAGGATACTAGTCCTCCGGTTAGCATGCATAAAAATGCTGCACATAGGGATGTTCAAGAGAATGTCCATTCAGATCAGTCTGCAACATGTTCATGTTCAGCAAACATTAAAACGTTCTGCACGTGTCTCACATGCACTTGATAAATATGTTCCGGGTGTAGATTTTGTTATGCTAAAAGATGTCGGTGAGCCTTCTTGCTACAAAGAGGCTATGCAAACATAGGATCATGTCAAGTGGGAATGTGCCATGAAGAGCGAGTTGGATTCTATTCACAAGAGTGGTACTTGGGATTTAGCAACTTTTCCAAAGGGCAGGAAAGCCTTACCATGTATATGGGTATATAAGCTGAAACTCACATCAAATAGTGCTTCTCCAAAATATAAAAGCACGGCTCATTGCAAAGGGTTTTAAGCAACAACATGGTGCTGATTTTGAGGAAATATTCTCTCTAGTGGTCAAGATGACTACCCTATGCATGTTGATTGGATTCGTTACAATGGCGGACTTAGAGCTAGTCCAAATGGATGTGAAAACTACTTTCTTGCATGGAGATCTTACAGATAAGATCTATATGGAACAACCAGAGGGTTATGTAGTTCTTGGCAAGGAAAGTCTAGTTTGTAAGCTTAAGAAGAGCTTGTATGGACTTAAACAGTCCCCTAGACAATGGTACCAAAAGTTTGATGCTTTTATGAAATCTCAAGGCTATTCTCGAAGCAATGAGGATCATTGTCTCTACACAAACAGATGCTCAGATGGCAGCTTGATATGCTTGATACTTTATGTCGATGATATGTTGATTGCTGGGAAGTCCTCTTATGATTTGTTAGTTCTCAAAAAGAAATTGTGTCAGACATTTGATATGAAGGATTTGGGGGATTCCAAACATATTCTTGGCATGTGCATTACTCGTGGTAGGAGTAAAAGATGCATATACTTGTCTCAAAGTGAGTACATATCCAAAGCACTTCACTAGTTCAATATGCAGGATGGGAAGGCATTGAGTACACCTTTACCCACATATGTGAAATTGAGCAAGGATGATTGCCCCAAATCAGATGAGGAGAAGGAATTCATGACCAAAATTCCCTATCAGTCTGTTGTTGGTAGTCTCATGTATGCTATGGTAGCTATGAGACCAGACATTGCATTTGTAGTAGGAGTTGTGAGTAGATATATGTCTAATCCTAGAAAGAAACATTGGGAAGCAGTCAAGATGATTTTGAGATATCTGAGTGGCACTAAGGACAAGTGTCTATGCTTAGGTAGAGGGAAAGCATCCATTATTGGTTACACAGATTTTGATTATGTTGGTTGTGTAGACAATCATGAGTCTACATCAGGGTACATTTTTCATTTTGCTAGAGGTGCTATCTCTTCGAGATCTCGTCTTCAAGAATGTACAGTTGTTTCCACCATAAAAGCAGAGTATGGTGCAGCAAGTGAGGCATGTATGGAAGCATTGTGGCTTTCTCTTCTTGCTTGTGATATGGGTTTACCTCAACATGTAACTCGCTTGCTCAGTGATAGTCAGAGTGCCATTCCTTTAGCTAAGAATCCAGTCTATCATGCAAAAATCAAGCACCTTGAGGTGAGGTATCACTTCATTAGAGATTTCTTAGCCACTAAGCGCATTGTTCTTGAGAAGGTTGACACTCGAGATAATGTTGCAGATGCTTTGACTAAAGCTCTACCACAGAATAGCTTTTGACACTGTTGTTACTTGATGGGGGTTACTTGATTCTTGTTGATACACAGTCACTTGTATACTGTGTAACATGCCCATCAGGTGGGAGGTATAGTTTGTATCCTTACACTCAGGTATTCTTTATCATTCTTTATTTTTCTCCCAGAGTTACTTTGGCCATGTTGGCCTTTAGTGGGAGATTGTTATCATTAGTCTCCATGTGAAAGGCCAAATGACCATCGGACACTTCCTTGTATATGTTCTTTAATAAAACATATTTTTCTGTGTGTTTTGCAGTCTTTGTGTGGAGCATCATGTGTGGCCAGGAGCTCAATTTTCTACTCCGAGGATATCGTTCTGGAGCTTGCAAGAAGGAGAGCGCATTGTGGTGCATCCCCTAAGAATCACTTCACTTGTAAGGATCCCTAATGTTTAGGGATTAAGCTTGATTCCATTCTTATTTAAGGGGACAAAGTGCATTTAATAGGGCACTTTTTAGTAGGCTAGAGTAGGCCTTTTTTAAGGCTTTACCATGATCCTCTCTCTCTTCTTCTAGAGAGAGAGAGAAGGGAATCTACTTTCCACATCATCAAACTCGAGCATGTATGTGAATATAAAAAAATATTTTTTTAAAGTCTCATTTTTAGTGTACATTTACTTAAAAGGGTTCATTTTTTTAATATATATATTAGAAAAGCCTTTTTTAACTCATTTTTTAAATTTGGTTTTATAAAAAGTAATATTTTCAAAAACCTTCCAAAATTAGAGTGGGGCATCATCAAATCTGTATCTATGCTCCCCCAAAGAAAATGCCTTTTTTCAAATTTCATAATCTCAACCATACTCAATGATAAAAACACACTTTGACCCATCATCATCCAAAGAAATAAAAAATTCCTATAAAATGCATGCTCTAGAGTCCCTCCTAACTGAATTTCCACTCTATTTTCATATGCTTATAGTTGTTCACAAAGATGGTGTTGATAGCTATTACAAACCTCACATTAAAACTTCCTGATGCTCTTGCATCAACAAGTCTCCATGTCTATGTTCCTATAGAGTTTGCTCCAAATACACTATGAAATAATGATGTTAACTCTCAAAATGAATATCATGTAAATGGAGAAAAGACTATTCACCTTTGGACTCATGGTTCACTATATCCTCCTGATCCAATGTATTCTTACCATCCAACATTCCATAACCCATCAATTTTACTTCAATTATTTGGTGTAGGTGGAGTTGGACTATAAGGTTATTGCAAGCAATTGTCTACACATTCAACTACTACTATCACATATGAGATCCAACATTATCAACTCCATCATAGAAGGGTGGTCACTTTAGAAAACACATGTCAGTCTCCACCAGTTGAAAGAGATTGTGCTTGGCATGCTATATAAAAAACAATCATTAGCATCCTTTAATGCTCTTTCAATTACTAGAGGAGCATGCAAACAGTGTATTTATGTGATTAGATTTTTCTTTGTTTTTTTTTGAGACTTTCATATTGATTTTTATATTTTTTAGGCTATTCATTGAAGATGTTAGTGCTTCACTAACAACAGAGGATTGATGCAAGTTACTAAATTCTTGTTTGACCAACAAGCATGTGGTTAGTATTTTGCAGTTACCAATAGGAAACGTTATCAAGATGCAAGTGATTAAAGATTTTATAGGCAAATTACAAGATACTATCACTCCAAGAGACATGCATATGGTATATGATGAAGTAGACATTATCACATGAGGTTATAAAATAACAAATTGACAACAAAAGAGACTATATGATTTAGATGAATACATAGATGCACCTACTTTATGGGAATGGGATATGACTTTTTTAAGGTGTCCAACGTTAGAAAAATGTATTTGTGACACATTTGATGAAGATTGGGATCCCATTATTCCATTTCCATTAGCTAATGATCACTTTTTTCACATTGCATGCCTTCATGAGAATTTTTTATAGATTATTGAAGCTCCATATAGAACATGCATTTTCCATGAAGGGAGTTGATAAGTTGATACAAGCTATTAAAAAATTGGAGGAGAGTCTTAGTTCAATTGGTTTTCATGGTGGGAATGTAACTCTATTTGTCAAAAAACCTAGTTAGTTTCAAGATAGTTTGTAATAAGTATCAATGAAATGGAAGAAGGAAATAAAAAATTTTAGAAGAGATATTAGTTCTAAAAATAATGGGGTGTGGGAAGCTATGAAAACACTTATGCATGATCACAAATAATAATGATTCTAAAATCGATGTGATTAATAATCAAAAGAAGGTTTGGTCATGTTTAAATAAGTTGTTAGACTTAATGAGTCTTACTAGCTCTAACAAAAATCATTGTCAATTGTTTCAAGATAGATTAATGGATTTCACAAAGTGTTTCATCCTATCTTGGGGAGAGATCAATGTTTCTCATTACATTGTAAGCTTGCGTAACCTTTCAGATTATTTGTTGAAAAGCGTTTGTCAGACATACCTACAAAATTTCATTAGATTTTATTTGCACATGGAAAATTTTTCATGCATTGATATGGATCATTGGAGATTTTTAGTACACAAGGAATGGAAAATTCACAGAACATGGCTAGAGGTTTTTACTTCAAAAGCATGAGATGTTGGAGGCACAATGCAATCAAACTATATGAAAGAAATATTTAATTATTTTTATCATACTACATTCTCAAGAAGCTTTGTTATGGAATGAGTAAAGGATTTGGATATTGCATAATCTTCAAGAATTACTCAACAAGCATGGCTAGTAAAAAATAAAGGTCAATGTAAGGACCTCACATCATCCTCAATGGTGGGCTAGAAGAATGTGAGAGGATTTTGCTTGGAGGTGAAGTCATTTAATCTAGTTATGGTATTTTTATGATACATCATAAGGTTACCAATACACTCTTTTCTATTTTGCTATTTTTTAACGAATACTTTTGTTACGTTTTTATTTTGTTTATTCAAATATGAAGATAAACCTTTTAAGTGAAACTTTATAAGAAGAGAATCATTCTCACATTTCAAAATTCTAACACTATAGAGGATGGCATGAACAAAGCAAACTCCTAGGAATCCCCACAAAAAGATCAAGCAATGGATCATGCTCCACATCCCATCATGACACGTGGTGGAAATTATTCATGAAGTGAACAATCTCATGCACAAGAAGTGGCACATGGACAAAAGGTAGTTCATTTCAACTATTCTAATGAGTCTTCAGAGGATGATTTGCAACAATATAGAACTCCTCCATAAGCTATATATGGTTCTCTACACTTCTCAAAAAATCATCCTTTCAAGAGACCAAGAGACCCTAGAGTACTTTTAATGACCTCAGAGTCCTTTTGGTAGTTTCTACAAACTTTCCTTGTTCAAGGTTTTAAGATCAACCATAAGAAGCTTGCAATAAAATCCCTCTTACCTTCTTTGTATTTTATATTTCACTATGGGTGTAAGGAGATTTCTAGAGGCCAAGAGTTTAGACTTTTAAGTATACCCATGGTTCTCTTCACTTCTAGCAAAATCATCCTTTCAAGAGACCCTAGAGTACTTTTAGTAGCATCTACAAACTTTCCCCAGTGTTCAAGGTTTCAAATCAACCATAAGAAGGTTGCCATAAAGTCCCTTTGACCTTCTTTGTAGTTTATATTCGACTACGGATGTAAGGAGATTTCTAGAGGCCAAGAGTTTAGACTTTTAAGTATAACCATTGTTCTCTACGCTTCTAAAAAAATCATCCTCTCAAGAGATCAAGAGACCCCATACTACTTTTAGTAGTGTCTACAAACTCTCCCCACTATTCAAGGTTTTAAGATCAACCATAAGAAGCTTGCAATAAATTCCCTTTGACCTTCTTTGTAGTTTATATTTTACTATGGATGTAAGGAGATTTCTAGAGGCCAAGAGTTTAGACTTTTAAGTATAAATCAATATCACAGCTCGTTTTTCAAGAATTTCAAATACAAGATCCATTACTAGAAGGAAATGCAATGTAATGTGGAGGTTAAAGCCCATGTCATCAAGTGGTTTATTATCACATTCACCATTTACTTCCTCTCATACTATAGATGCATTGATACAGATGCAAGCATCGTGCAAGCACTTATGGATGCATGATCCTAATAGAAGACATATCACCAAGATTAAATGCGATATGTTTCCTCTACCTAGGGTAAGGGTGCGTTGGGAATTCTCAAAGGTTTTTCTTTATGCCAAGTTTTAGTAAATGACCATGTCTACCCTTGATCCTTCTATGTACTAGTGCACATATTATAAGGCCCCCATTACGAGGATAACAAATCATGCATTACCCAATTGATTGGGACCCCAACTTGCATGTTGGATGAAGGTCAAAATGGACAATCTAAGGTATTTTAAGGAAAGGGATTTACAAGGGTCCCAAATTGTGAAATGAAAAACTTTTATGAAGATGAAGATGGATGAAGATGATGGTGATGAAGATCGAGAAGAGAAAAAAAACATAAAATTACTATTTCTTACCTTCCAATGTCACAAATCTATGATCTTACCCTCACAACACTCACCTTGAAAGCTCTCTCCTTGCCAACGGTGCCAAAATTTGGTGTAGCTCAAGCGTAAGTACCACCTCCTTTACTTGTTGATCCACGGAGATGTGAGGAGGATATGAAGATTGTGAGCAACTGTGGTGAGAAAATGTGAGTGACAAGCACATACATGCATGTGCACACACATGCACACAAGGCAAGATCAAAGAGAGGAACAATGAAAAGCTTCTATTGCACAAGAACTCTCTTACAAAAGCTTCAATCTCTACTAAGCAAAGCTCAAGGAACTACTAAAAAGCTAACCCCCAAAATGAGCTATTTAGCTCTTTTTATAGTTTTTAACTAGTTTTGGCCTTGTCCAGACCTTGTGTCTGGCATAGTTAAAATTCGGTTCTAGAGCTTATTTGAGGGCTCAAATGGAATCTCAAAATTATGAAAATTGGTAGGTAAGTACTTCGAATACTCCTCAAGCTCAAGGACTCCTCAGCTTGTAGAAAAAGGAGCTACAAAAAGGTGAAATGATATTTACAATGATTTTAGTGATCAAAATCACTCTTTTTGTAGGGGTTTCTTTCAAAAATTTGACACACACCTCTTGGAGCTCCCTACTTACTTCTTCTTCTTCTATATCCACTTCTTCGACATGTTCTTGTGCCTCCTTCCTAACCTTGAGTGCTAACACCCTAGGTAATTGATCTTGAATTCCTCCTTCATTTCAAGCTTGATCATTCTTATGCCTTCAACATCATTATGTGTGATTATTATATCATTAGCATATGCAAAAAGGTATATGAATTCATATTGATTCCTCTTAATGAAGAGTGAAGGACCTTCTTTGCTAACCATGCATCCATTGTCCTGCAAATAGGTGAGAAGCCTATGAATCCAAGCCCTTCGGACTTGCTTCAGACCATATAGAGCCTTCCTGAACTTGCATACATGTTCAAGGAATGATGAATCCTCAAAACTAGAAGGTTTCACTACATATACATCTTCAGATATCCAACCATTCAGAAATGCATTCTTTACAATGACACATCCATTTGGTAAATCTTCCAATTCTTGCAAGTTGCATTTCTCACAAGCACATTAATAGTAGGAATCTTTGCCATAGGTGAAAAAGTGTCTTCATAGTCAATCCCTTGTGTTTGTGCATACCCTTTGGCCACAAGTGTTTCTTTGTAACTGTTAATGGTTCCATTAGAGTTATTCTTTACTTTGTAAATGATCTTCATAGATGAGGTCTTGAGTGCAAACTCCCAAGTATGGTTTTCTTGGAGGGCTTCAATCTCTTCTCCATGATGTTCAACCATTCTATTTTCTCTTTGCTTCCTCATAACATGAGGGCTCCTTGGATTTGAAGTCCTATGCTAAATAGATAGAGTGTTTAGTGACCAATGATGTATCATGGACATACCTCTCTAGCTTCTTCTTCTCTCTAGTTGACCTTCTGATAGTTTCTTAAGAGGATTCTTCTACATCCCTCAACTCCTACACTTTAGCTTTACCCTTGGAGTTCCAAGAGTAAAATTCTCTCCTTGGAGTCTTCTTATTATCTTCAAATTCATTTGATGCCTCAAGTGTGTGCATTCTTACTTGATAGGGTTGGAAGGTCTTCCTTTAGGTCATAAGGTAGCTTGATTTTCTTGCAATCATCTTCAAACAATGATTTGTCTTCATCAAACACAACATTTCCATTGACTATAAAGCCTTTATTTTTGTGATTGTATAGTCTATAACCTTTTTGATCCAAGTCATAGCCTATGAACACACACTTCTTTGCCTTAGGATCCCATTTAACTCTTACCTATGAAGGTATATGTGCATATGTAATGCATCCAAAGATCTTGCAATGATCCAAGTGAGGTCATATTCCATTATTTGCCTCATATGGATTCATACCATCCAAAGCCTTGGATCAGAATCTACTTATCAAACATGTGGTAGTAGATACTACCTTTTCCCACAAGTAATTAGGTAGCTTTTTCTCATTGAGCATGGACCTTGCATCCTTCAAAATGATCCTATTTCTTCTCTTTTCCACTCCATTATGTTTAGGAGTGTATTTGTTAGTGATTTCCCTTTTGATTCCTCTCTCTTGGAAATAAGAACCAAATTCATAGGAGAAGTATTCTTCACCTCCATCTCACCTTGGTCTTTTTAGGGTTTCACATGTTTGATTCTCCACAAGAGCTAAGTAATTTTTCAAGCATGAAGAAAATTCATCCTTATGCTTCATGAAATATAAGATTCCATCTACTACAATTATCTATGGATGACACATAGTACCTTGATTGTGAAGAGATGGATAGGTATGTGCTTGAAGATGAAGAGGTGTTGCAAAATCCTTCATCTACACCAGCCAAATGAACTCCAAGAGTATGTGGTGGGACCCTTTAGCTTGCCAATGGATGTATTAGACACCCTATGTACCTTGGAAGATCACTCTCAAAAAGATAGATAAAAACAGATAAGTTGGAGTTAGCTTAGAGGTGAAGAACTTGCTATTTTGGTTCATACACCTGTTCAGTGTTTTGCATAATTCTCTGAGCACAACAACAATTAGTTTAATTCCTTTTGGGGAAATCTATTTAGTTTAAAGAGAAAACTTTCAAGAGTAATCTCATAAAAAATAATGAACGACACACTGAGAATGATGTTTAACAAGTGATGACATCATCCCAATTTTCACGGGCTACTATAATAATGAGACCAATCAGAAGAAAAATAAATATAATTCAAGCTTTAAGAATCCAATGATTATGAAAATTGCTATGCTTATACTAGACAGTATGATGAATCTAATAAGAATTAAATTATTGAATTTGAGTACGTACACACTGAGAAACAGCTCTAACAAGATGAGTAAAATTTGGGTACTTGACAAAGAAGTGAAAATCAACAGACAGGGTTGACTTCAACTGAACATAACTGAAGATTGAAACACTCAAATGAAATGAACATTTGTGAGCATATAGTAGATTTATAGAGCTAACTTTACCAAGTTAAATCACTAAGAATGATGCACCAAGCTCAGAGAAACCATCTCTGCAATCTGACTGAGAAAACTGAGAGATATGGAAGTGAGTAGTACACTTCACAAGAACATGGAAATATGAGGTCCAATGATCATGAAAATGAAAGTATATTGATTGTACAACACAATGGACTTATTGATACATATGTGTGCCTTGAAACCACACCTTGATATGGCATAAAGCTTAGCTCTTTGAGGCCTTCTCTGAGGTTTCTCTAACCACGACTAAAGCTGCCATCTATTTATAGTTGAGCTTGGGAGGCTAACTTCCCTCAATCACTCTCCAATCAATTAGTGATTGATTTGATTCTCTATCTACCAAAAATCATGAATACGTGGCTCCTCTTTCCCTTTTTGATCAAATGGACTCAACCACTTAAGATTCTTTCACTTTTACATTAAGTAAAGTCTTCAAAAGTTACAAGAGGTAGTTCACAAGTGAACTTTAGATTGTCTTCATTTTAAGGCTTCTTCTATGAATTTGTGGGACTCAAGCCAATACTTAGGCTTGTCATAGACTTGCTCCAACATTGATCAAGATATTGAAGATTACCTGCTTGGTCCCCAAACGTTTGTATGGAAAAGCTCTAGAAGATCTCCATGTATATAGACTTTTCTAGTGAATGGTTGCCTGTGTGACTTACCAAAGTGACATGCATTACACTTGTATATCATGTGTTACTTTGTGATATTGCGTAGTCTAAGTACACTTTGATCTCTTTTGATTTGATTGAGGGATTTTTGTCCAATGTGAGCTAGCATTTTATGCCAAAGCTCTAAGTCTAATAAGGTTTGAGCACCATAGTTGAACAAGGCATATTATTGGTGTCTTGGAGTCCAAATGTGAACAACCTATGTTTTTTATCTCCCTATACTATCTTCTTGAACCCTTGATATGGATCCTCAACATATGATCCATGATTGGTGAACCTTATCTAGAAACCTTTCTCAATAATATGACCTACAGTTATAAGGCTCCTTGTAATAGCTGGAACATAAATGAATCTACTTAGTAGGTTCACAGAGTAGAGCTACATTTCCTAGCACATGATTTGAGGATCCTTAATCTATGTAGAATACATGCTCATAATACTTACCTTCCTTCATTGTCACGTTTATGAGTAGAAGTGAATTGCCTTGAGCTTGATCATTTGTGTACCTATTTTAGTCTCTCCCCTCTTTGTATCCGCCTTGATAGTTGTTGTTGTATCCATAAGAGCTATTGAATCTACCTCTTGAATTTTCATAGTCTCCTTTATTGTATCATCTTCCTTTTTGATTTCTTGTCTTCCTAAAATAATTTTCTATGATGTGATTTGATAGTCCACATATATCACAGGGTGATAAGATTTGATGTGACTCCCCACCTTCCCCTTGAACCTCTACCTCTACCTGCAAAATTGAATTAAGAGGTACTTCCTTCATCATCAAAATTCTTTAATTTTCCTTTGTTCTCATTGCCTTTATTCTTATATGTATAGAGGGTAGAAGATTGGTTGCCTTTATAATTCTCACAAGAGAAGAATGCTTCAAAAGCATTCCATGTCTCTAAAGAGATATGTATAAGCTCATAGACTATGAAAAATCTGTGAATGATTCAGCGTGTGCAGTACATGATTCTCAGGCTACGCCAGATGCAAAGCTTTGGCATGCGCACTTTGGTCATCTGAAATTTTGCTAGTTTGCTATGCTTGCAAAAATAAGAAATGGTGTCCTCTTTGCCCAAACTTGAGGCACTCGGAAAACATGTCTATGAAGGCTGTATTTTGGGAAAAATGCAGCATTCCTCCTTTTCAAAAGATGGTTCAGTTTGAGCTACATAGAAATTGTAGCTTGTTCAAAGTGATGTGTGTGGTCCTATGCAGACGCCCTCTTTTGGAAACTATCTTTACTTCATGACTTTTATTGATGATTTTTCCAGGCATGCATGGGTATATCCACTCAAGGAAAAGTTCAAAGAGTTTACGTGCTTCAAACAATTTTTGGTTTCGGTTGAAAATCTACCAGCATGTAAAATGGGCACCCTCTATTCTAATTGAGGGGGGGAATATATTTCTTCTGAATTTAATGCATTTTTGTCTGAATGTGGGATAAAAGATCAATGTAGATTGCCATATACACCTTAACAAAATGGTATTGTTGAATGGAAGAACATGTCACTCATGGAGATGGCGAGGTGTATGGTCAAGAGTCAAGCTTTACCACATAGTTTTTGGCTTAAGGCTGTTATATGTGCAGCATATGTACTTAATAGGTGTCCCACTAAAGCACCGTAGTATATCACTCCATATGAGGCTTGGCATGGTCGCAAGCCATTTGATGTTCATTTGTGTTTTTTTGGTTGTTTGGCATATGCATTAGTGCCTGAACAACATCACAGAAACTTGGATGATAAGGCAGTGAAATGTTATTTTGTTGGGTATAGTTCAGAAGGTAAAGGCTATTGTCTATGTCATCCATAGACTAAACACATTTTGGTTAGTTGTGATATTATTTTTGTGGAAGATGCTATTCAACCTTTACTTTCATGTACGAAGCAGACATCTAATAGCTCCAAAGACATGTATGATACTTTGCTGCCTCTTTTTACAGGTGGATAGTCTAATAGTGTTCCTAATGAGGCAACTTCTCAACCTTTACAAGTTTCATATGATGATGTAGATCATTCCATTTTTTATACAGATTTGCATGTTGCACTTATTGATGAGAGAGCTGATATTGAGGAGGCAAGAACTATGCCAAAATGGCTGGTGCAAACTTTGCATGATAGCAAATTAGAATGGTACTCGGTTAGGTTCACATAGTGCCTCTTTTGCATCAGATTTCTATGCTATGGCTGCCTCTAGTCTCTATGATGAGAACGAGCCTATTTCGTTTGATGAAAGACAAAATTCTAAAATTTGGATGGCTGCTATGTAATCAGAATATGATGCTATTATGAAAAATGGTACCTGTTCTTTATGTCACTTGCCTCTTGGCAAGAAGGCCATTGACACAAAGTGGGTATACAAGTTGAATCATAAGCCTAATGGAACAGTTGATAGGAATAAGGCTAGGCTTGTTGCAAAGGGTTATGCATAGGAAAGAGGCATTGATTTTGAGGAAACCTTTGCACCTACATACCAAATGACAACTGCTTGTAGCATCTGTGCACTTGTAGCTAATCCTGGTTGGAATGTACATCGGTTGGACATTAAAACAACATTTTTGAATGGTGACTTACATGAAGAAGTGTATGTTTTTCAACCCTATCGCTTTGAGTAGAAAGGGCATGAAAACCAAGTGTGCAAGTTAAAGAAGACATTATATGGTTTAAAGCAAGCACCACGTGCTTGGTATGAAAAGATACATGCCTATCTCATTGCACATGGTTTTGAGAACAATCCAACCGAAAGCACCTTATATGTTAAGTGTGCAAACTATGTGCTTCTGATCACTATTGTGTACGTTGATGACATGGTGCTCACTCTTCCTTATGAGAAGTACAATGCTGATTTTAAGGTTGATTTGCATGCCTCATTTGAGATGTCTAATTTGGGGCATTTGCATCATTATTTGGGCATTCAACTTATGCAGGTTGATGGTGGAATAGCTTCGTGTCAAACGAAATATATTGACACATTATTGTAGTGTTTTGGCCTTGAGGACTGTAAACCTATGGCCACTCCTATGGAGACAAGTTTACGATTGATGCTTCATGATGCTTGAGATGCATTTGATGTTGTTCTCTATCAACAGGCTGTTGGATCCTTGATTTACTTATGCATTACTCGATCGGATATTGAGTTTGTTATCTCATAGATGAGCAGGTTTATGCATTGCCCAGGATTCAAGCATTGGTAGGCAGTTAAGCATATCTTTCGCTACTCGAGTGGTACCCAACTACTTGGATTTCTTTATCCCAAGGGGGATCAATGCCACCATATTTACATGCTTTTTTGCACTCTAACTGGGTTGGTTGCTATGACACTCGTGTGTCCACTAGTGGTTTTTGGGTCATGCTTGATAGCCCATGGATATCTTGGCTGCGCAAGATGCAGCCTATTGTGACCACTTCGAGTTGTGAGACTGAGTATAGGGCAACTTTCACAGCAATTGTTGAGTGTGTGTGGATCAAATGCCTTATGGCTGATTTGGGTGTTGGTCATCTTCTGCCACCACCATCTTTAGTGACAATCAGAGTGCATTGGTAGTTGCAAGGAACCCTGTGTTCCATGATCGCACTAATCACATTGAGATGCATTATCATTATATCAAGGAGAGGTTCTCTACTGGAGAGATCAACTTGGCATATGTGCCCACACAGGAGAACATTGCAGACCTTTTCATAAGGGCTCTGCCTAGGGAGAAGTTTGAAGCTTTCTATAAAGCTTTGGGCTTACTTCCTTTTGTGGATTGATTCCACATAGCTTGGCACTTCCTTATAGACGAGTGACAAATCCTTGTTCACAACATCAATCCCAGGGGGGATTTGTTGATATATTCAGGTAGTGACACACTAGGACTATCGGGGCATTTTTTTTCCCTCTTTAGGAGGTTTTTCCCCTAGCTTGTATATATGCCTATAGCCATAATGGGTTACTTATCTTTGTACATTCTAGTCATAATACATTCAATATTGTGTGTTATGCTTCAAGCTTCTTCGTCTGCCTTGGGCTATTCACATTTCCACACACATCTAACTCCAAAAATATTAAATCCCATATGTATACCAAGCAAACAAAAATTGACCCATCCTGAATAATGTCACAATCAAGATGAGATACACAATGAGGAATGATGTCCGATACTCTTCATATATCGACTCTATGATATAATTTTTGGAATCTTTATGCTATTCACTCCATTTCAACATGACAGAATGTCCAAACTGTATGGAGCAAAGCTATCATATGCACTGACGCATGGACTTTCTGGCCGCATCCATCACCGAAGCTCCATCACGTATGCAATACACCTATATATATATATATATATATATATATATATATATATATATATATATATATATATATATATATATCTGAAAGATGTACTTTTTAGATATTTAATTATTTATATTTTATATATTTTGATTTTTCCCCTAATGTTTACATACATTTAAATAGAATATTTACACATTATAAATTTTTCCATATTTTTACATATATTTGATTATATAAATTAATATTAATTCTTAAACTTTATTTAGGATGTGTTTATGTGTAAAAATCCAAAAATCTTATATATATATATATATATATATATATATATATATATATATATATATATATATATATATATATATATATATATATATATATATATATATATATATAAACCCTAAAAAATCTAAAGATATATTTTTTAGATATTTAATTATTTATATTTTACATATTTTATTTTTTTGCTAATGTTAACATACATTTAAACAAAATAGTTGCACATTAAAACTTTTCCCCTATTTTCACATATATATGATTATATAAATTAATATTAATCTTAAAACTTTATGTGTGTATGAAATATGTATGTGAGGGTGTATGTATATGCATGTGTGTATATAATGTGTATGTGAGTGTGTATGTACATGTGAGTGTGTATGTATATGTGTGTATGTAGTATGTATATGTGAGTGTGTTGTTGGAGATAGACGTCTACGGAAGCACGCGAACAGCACAAGGAAGAAGAAGAAGCTTGGAGCACAACACACAAGACTGAATGTATTACTAGAGAATGTACAAAGATAAGTAGCCCATTAGGGCAATAGGCGTATATACAAGCCGGGGGAAAAAAACCTCCTAAAGAGGGAAAAAAGTGCCCCGGCGGTCCTAGAGTGTTCATACACATCACTACCTAATTATATCAACAAATCCCCCCTGGGAGTGATGCGGTGAACAAGGACCTGGCACTCATGTATAAGGAAGTGCCAAGGTATGTGGAAATCACTCCACAAAAGGAAGTAAGCCCAAAGCTTTGCGAAAAGCTTCAAACTTCTCCCTAGGCAGAGCCTTCGTGAAAAGGTCTGCAATGCTCTCCTGCGTGGGCACATATGCCAAGCTGATCTCCCCAGCAGAGAACCTCTCCCTGACATAGTGATAATGCACCTCAATGTGCTTAGTGCGAGCATGGAACACAGGGTTCCTCGCAGCTGCCAATGCGCTCTGATTGTCAGTGAAGATGGTGGTGGCAGAAGACTCGCCAACACCCAAATCAGCCATAAGGCGTCTGAGCCACACACACACTCAACAGTCGCTATGAAAGCTGCCCTATACTCAGCCTCACAACTGGAAGTGGCCATAGTAGGCTGCTTCTTGCTCAACCAAGATATACATGAGCTACCAAGCATGAAGCAAAAACCACTGGTGGACACACGAGTGTCATAGCAACCAGCCCAATCTGAGTCAGAAAAAGCATGCAAATCTGGCGGTAGTGATCCCCCCTTGGGATAAAACAACCCAAGTAGCCGAGTACCACTCAAGTAGCGAAAGATGCGCTTAACCGCTTTCCAATGCGTGACTCCTGGGCAATGCATAAACCTGCTCATCTGTGAGACAACAAACTGAATATCTGGCCGAGTAATGCATAAGTAAATGAAGCATCCAACAGCCTGCTGATAGAGAACAACATCAAATGCATCTCCAGCATCATGAAGACTCAATCGTAAACCTGTCTCCATAGGAGTGGCAATAGGCTTACAGTCTTCAAGGCCAAAACGCTGCAATAATGTGTCAATATATTTCGTTTGACACAAATCCATTCCACCATCAACGTGCATAAACTGAATGCCCAAATAGTGATGCAAATGCCCCAAATCAGACATCTCAAATGAGGCATGCAAATCAGCCTTAAAATCAGCAATATGTGTCTCAATAGGACTAGTGAGCAGCATGTCATCAACATAGACAACAATGATTAGAAGCACATCATTAGCACGCTTAACATATAAGGTGCTTTCAGTTGGACTATTCTCAAAACCATGTGCAATCAGATAGGCATGTATCTTCTCATACCAAGCACGTGGTGCTTGCTTTAAACCATATAATGCCTTCTTTAACCTGCAAACCTGGTTTTCATGCCCTTTCTGCACAAAGCCACGGGGCTGAAAAACATACACTTCTTCATGCAAGTCACCATTCAGAAATGCTGTTTTAATGTCCAACTGATGTACATTCCAACCATGATGGGCTGCAAGTGCACAAATGCTGCGAACAGTAGTCATATGGCATGTAGGTGCAAAGGTCTCATCAAAATCAATGCCTCTTTCCTGTGCATAACCCTTTGCAACAAGCCTAGCCTTATACCTGTCAACTGTACCATCAGGTTTACGCTTCAGCTTGTATACCCACTTAGTGCTAATGGCCTTCTTGCCAGGAGGCAAGTCACATAAAGACCATGTACCATTCTTCATTATAGCATCATATTCAGATTGCATAGCAGCCATCCAATTTTCTGAATTTTGTGCTTCATCAAAAGAAACAGGCTCATTCTCATCACAGAGACTAGATGCAACCATAGCATAGCAATCTGATGCAAAGGAGGCACTATGAGAGCCTGAACGAGTACGATATGACAAAGGTGCATCTAATTTGCTGTCACGCAAAGTCTGCACCAGCCATTTTGGCATAGTTTTTGCCTGCTCAATATCAGCTCTCTCATCAACAAGTGCATCATGTAAATCTGCATCAGAAATGGAATGATCTGCATCATCATATGAAACTTGCAAAGGCTGAGAAGTTGCCTCATTAGGACCAGCACTAGCCTGTCCACCTGTAAAAAGAGGCATCAAAGTATCATACATGTCTTTGGAGCTAACAGATGTCTCCTTAGTACATAAAAGCAATGGCTGAATAGCATCTTCCACAAAGACAACATCACGGCTAACCAGAATGCGTTTAGTCTGTGGATGATACAGACGATAGCCTTTACTTTCAGAACTGTACCCAACAAAAATACATTTTACTGCCTTATCATCCAATTTTCTACGATGTTGTTCAGGCACTAATGCATATGCCAAACAACCAAAAACACGCAGATGAGCAACAGATGGCTTGCGGTCATGCCAAGCCTCATATGGAGTGATAGACTGCAACGCTTTAGTGGGACACCTGTTCAGTACATATGCTGCACACATGACAGCCTCAAGCCAGAAACTATGTGGTAAAGCCTGACTTTTGACCATGCACCTCGCCATCTCCATGAGTGACCTGTTCTTTTGTTCAACAACTCCATTCTGTTGAGGTGTATACGGCACTGTACACTGGTGTTTTATCCCACGTTCAGCCAGAAATGCATTAAAATCTGAAGACATATATTCCCCCCCTCGATCAGAACGGAGGGTGCCCATTTTATATGCTGACAGATTTTCAGCCAAAACCAAAAACTGTTTGAAGCACATGAACACTTCGTACTTTGCTTTGAGTGGATATACCCATGCATGCCTGGAAAAATCATCAATGAAAGTCACGAAGTAAAGGTAATTTCCAAAAGAGGGTGTCTGCATAGGACCATAGACATCACTATGTACAAGCTGCAATTTCTGCGTAGCCCGAACTGTACCATCTTTTGGAAAGGAAGAACGCTGCATTTTGCCCAAAATACAGCCTTCACAAACATGTTTTCCAGGTGCCTCAAGTTTGGGCAAAGAGGACACCATTTCAGATTTCTGCAGGCGTAATAAGCTATTAAAATTCAGATGACCAAAGCGTGCATGCCAAAGCTTTGCATCTGACATAGCCTGAGACGCATGAACTGCACATGCCGAATCATTCACAGATCTTTCATAGTCTATGAGCTTATACAGCCCACGACATAAAATGCCAGAAGAAATAATCACATCGCCATTTGAGAGATCATGAACTGTACACCTGTCATCAACAAATTTCACAACCAAGCCAATCTTGGCTAATGCAGAAACTGATAACAGGTTCTTTTTGATCCCTGGCACAAATAAAGCATCTGACAAAGTGAAAGAACTACCATCAGAAAAAGTCAGAATGATCTTACCAACTCCCATAACAGGATAAGAGGAGTTATTGGCGCATGTGACAGTATTCCCTGTAGGGGCAGGCTCGAGTGAAGAGAAGAAACTGCGCTGCGAGGTAATATGTTTGGTCGCCCCACTGTCAAAGTACCAAACATCTGAGTCTACTGCAGACATGCACTGATCATGTGAAGATGGGTCAAAACTGCAGACAGTAGTAAACGCCCATTCTTCTTCTTGCACAAGATTTGCAGACTCTGTTTTTGGTGTAGAGGCCTCTGCAACAACCATTCCAGCCTCTTTCTTCTTTGCCTCTTTAGCAGCCAGTTTTGGACAGTTCTTTATAATATGATCATTTCCTTTACAGTACTTGCAAAACAATTTCTGCTTTTCTGATTTCTTTTCATCTTTATCCTGGTTCTTTGATTGTGCAGCATTTGCAGATTTCTGCTTACTACTAGAAGAGCTCCATTTTCCTTTGCCCTTCTGACTAGCCAGGAAAGCTTGATCTGCAACACGCATAATGGACCTGTTCTGCCTGGACTGATCTTCCTGCAATAGAACATAGACTAATTCCTCAAATGACAAGGCATTCGGATTGCCTTTCATCATCAACCGAAGAGTAGAGGCAAAACTCTGATATGAATCAGGAAGACCATTCAGAACGGTCTGCACAAGTGAGCTATCTGGTATAACCTCATCAGCAGAAATCAATTGTTCCTTCAGGTCTTTGATCTTTGTAAGAAAACTGTCCATAGAATCACCTTCATTCATGTGCTCACTCTCCAACTGTTTTCGGAGGTAAGCAACACGAGACTCATTCCTAGCCTGGTACAAAGTGGTAAGTGTATCCCAAGCATCCTTTGCTATTCTACAAGAGCGAATGTGAGGAATAATGGCACGTTTGACAGACAAGGCTATCAATGCATGTGCCTGGGCATCTCTGCCATCCCAAAGAATCTGCTCTACAGTAGGTGCAACAGAAACAGCAGCACGAACAGGAATCTGTGGAATATCATCTTCGATACCATCTTCATCAGCTCCAACACCTGTATTTGCAGTACCTGTCGTTACAGGTGTAACAGGACGTCTTTCAACACCCTGCACAATGTTCCACAATCCTTTTGCAACCAGTACATGTCGCATCATATAAGCCCATAATGGGTAGTTGGTACCATCCAACTTATCCTCAACAGCCAACATACGAAATACATCACTGCTTTCAGCCATGGCCAGTGACTAAAATACCTTGATGCAGAAAATTGACTGTATCTCAAAAAGTTGAACAGAAGTGCCCAGACGAGTTCTGCTAGACCTGTAGCAGACTTCGAGACGCTTAAACTGGCGAACAGAAACTGGTATATACCTTTGGCACAAAAGGATGAAATAGCCTACACAAGCGCTGCGATAGTGCGTTCGGAGGCCGAAACGAGCTCAGATCGCGATTTCGGCACGACAGAGCAAAGCCGTTTTGATCTCGAAAACACCCTGAGTATGCTCACCAAATTTCGTGCGAATCTGAGACTACAAACGGAGGAGTGTCGACAGCGCCCTAGAAGAAGCGACGACCTGCTCTGATACTAGTTGTTGGAGATAGACGTCTGCGGAAGCACGCAAACAACACAAGGAAGAAGAAGAAGCTTGGAGCACAACACACAAGACTGAATGTATTACTAGAGAATGTACAAAGATAAGTAGCCCATTAGGGCAATAGGCGTATATACAAGCCGGGGGAAAAAAACCTCCTAAAGAGGGAAAAAAGTGCCCCGGCGGTCCTAGAGTGTTTGCACACATCACTACCTAAATATATCAACATGTGTATGTATATGAATGTATGCATGCATGCATATGCATGAATATGCATGTGTGTATGTAATATGTATGTGATATGCATGTGTGTGTGTACATGTATGCGTTTTTATGTGTGTGTACATGTATGTATGTGAGTATGAGTATGCATATATGTGTGTATGTATATGCATGTGTGTATGTAATATGTATGTGAGTATGTGTATGCATGCATATGCATGTGTGTATGTATATGTGTGGGTATACATGTATGTATGTATGTGTATGCATATGTGTGTGTTACCATTGGTAACTTCGTGTGACTCCCCTCACTTTTGGGGGAGCTCTTGCACAGTCCACGAGGACCTCTTCTCTGAGTTCGTGCGCGTAGACCTTCACACGGAGTTCGATGACTTGCCTATTCCGCCCAGCCGCGTACTACTCAATTAAAATCTCTCTCTCTCTCATTAATTGAGTCCAATGTTCTACACATGAGTGCCACATGGCACTCATGTGTGAATCCTCTAAATGGGGTTAAGAGGTGGTTCACACCTCCTCCATTTATAGACTCCATATAACATTTCCTTCCCCTTAACTCCATTTTTGTCCTAAAAAATGGTACTGGAAGGTCTAAAAGAAAGAGATAATCAAGGGAATAGTACTCCCACTATATCCCCATGTATAGAAATACATGGTCCTGTCTCCGTGTTGTTTCCCCATATCCTTCCCCTTAAGGAAACTCTTGGGAAGGTAGTCTAAAACTCGGAAACCAACTCTGAAGGGTGCTAACCCGCTCCGATGTGGCACTATCTTCTGAACTATCTTTCCACTTTACTAGGCACTCTTTATACAAGTGACTCCTCGTCCGTTTCTCTCGAGTGCGTAGTATGCTCTCAGGCTCATGTGGAATAGATTGAACAGAAATAGGCTCTACTACCTCACTATCTGGAATGAGGTTGTCAGATTCACCTAGCCTTTTCTTAAGTCGGCTAACATGAAAAACTGGATGGATTTGACTACTCTCTGGAAATTGGAGCTGGTAAGCCATCTTTCCTATTCTCTTAAGTATTTGGAATGGTCCACAGTACCTAGGAGATAGTTTTCGACAAGGTCCCGTCTTCATGGTTTCAGACCTAGATGGAACTCTAAGATAGACTTGCTCTCCTACCTCAAATTCGATATCTCTCCTTTGAGGGTCAGCATAGGCTCTAGCTCTATTTTGAGCTCTCCTAACGATGTCCTTAGCAAACCTAAGCATATCATTCATCTCTTCCAAGAAGTCCTTTGCAGCTTGAACTTTTTCATTCTGCAAGCCTACTGCGTAAGGAGCTCTTGGCTGAAACCCATACATAAGCATAAATGGACTATGCCCAGTGGAAGAGTGCTTGGCACTATTATATGCAAACTCTACTATAGGTAAGTACTCTTCCCAATTAGTTTTCCTTTCATTTACATAAGCTCGAAGCATATCCTCAAGGATTTGGTTAACCCTCTCTGTTTGCCCATCCGACTGTGGATGCTCGACCATGCTCATGCTAAGTTTTGTATCCAACCTTTTGAAGACTACTCTCCAAAAGTGGCTAGTAAACTTCCTATCCCGATTCGAAACTATGTCTAAAGGGAGACCATATAATAGGTTCTCTACAAAAATTATAGCCAACTCTAGTGTCTTCACTGTAGTACGTATTGGAATAAACCTAGCCATTGTGGTTAACCTATCCACAATTACCTAGATTGAGTCATGCCCTCTCTGTGTCTTAGGTAATCCAACTATAAATTCCATGGAGATGCTCTCCCACTTCCCATTAGGAATATCCAATGGGTGGAGTAGTCCTCCAATCCTTAACCTCTCAGCTTTGTTGACCTGGCATTCATTGCACTTAAGCACGTACTCTAGGACGTCCTTATGAAGTCCAGGCCAATAAAACTGCCTCTTAACAAGATCATAAGTCTTGTTAACTCCTGGGTGTCCCACACTAGGTGTGTCATGACACTCATACAAAATATGCCGTCTCCTCTCAGTATCTCTAGGGACACACACCTTTCCTTTATATAACATATATCCATCATGGAAGCTGTAATTCTTCCACTTGAATCCTTCTTGAGTACCCGTCGATACTCCATCCTCATTGGAAACCCATATATCACGATCCCCATTCTCTATGGCTTCCCAAATCTCGGAATATGTAGGATCAAGCCTACATTTTCCTCTAATGGACTCAAGCAGCTCACTAGTGATCTGAGTAAAACTCAGTCCATTGAGCATAGGCATGCGGCTAAGTGAATCAGCCACCACATTAAACTTTACCTTCCTATACCTAAGCTCATAATCAAACTCTTGAAGGGTCTCTGCCCATCGGGCCTTACAACCTTTAAGGTCTGTTTGATTAGAGAGCCACTTAATGCTCTCTTGATCAAACACTATCGTGACTTGGCACCATATAAATAATGACGCCACTTCTTCAAAGCATGGACAATTGCATACAACTGCTTCTCATAGACGGAGTAATTCTTCTGAGCCAGTTCTAGTTTCTTGCTCTCAAAAGCTACTGGTCGACCATCCTATACTAGAACCGCTCCTATAGCAAAGTCACTCGCATCAGTCTCAACCACAAATGGTTTGTTGGGATCTGCTATATGTAAAAGTGGAGCTGTAGCAATTGCTACTTTCAACTTTTCCATACTTTGCTTCTGTTCGTCTCCCGAAAGAAAGGCTTTCCCTTTCCCTTTAAGCTGTTCCATCATCGGAACAACAATCTTGGCATAGTTTTTAATGAATCTTCGATAGAAACTTGATAAACCTAGGAAGATCTGTAGCTCTTCTAGGTTCCTCGGATGTGGCCATTCCATAATAGCCCTTACTTTTTCAGGATCCATCTGGATTCCATCTTGGGAGACTATATGCCCAAGGTATCTAACCTCTATCTTGAAGAATTCACACTTTGACTCCTTAGCAAAGAGTGAATTTTCCCTTAGCACTTGAAATACTTTCCTCAAGTGTTCCAAGTGTTGTTCTTCTGATACACTATAGATAAGAATGTCATCCAAAAAGTCTACCACAAAGTGTCCTAGATAAGGCCGTAAAACACTATTCATGAGTTTCATGAAAGTGGCAGGAGCATTGGTGAGACCAAAAGGCATCACCAAAACTCATAGTGCCCATATCTAGTCCTAAATGCAGTCTTAGGGACATCCTCTGCCCTAATCCTGATCTGATGATATCCTGATCTAAGATCAAGCTTGGTAAAATACCTAGCTTGATGTAACTGATCAAATAGGTCTTCCAATCTAGGCATTGGAAACCTATTTTTGATAGTTACCTTATTAAGTGCTCTATAATCTATACATAGTCTCATAGAGCCATCTTTCTTTTTGACTAGGAGCATTGGCGATGCCCATGGTGAGTTACTAGGTTTGATGAAGCCTTTATCTAAATAATCCTGCAACTGCCTCAACCTCCTCATGATGAGAAACACTAAGCCTATAAGGTGGTCTGCAAATAGGGTTAGTGTTAGTAACAACCTCTATGGCATGGTCAATGTCCCCTCTCTCAAGTGGTAGTCCTCTAGGTAAGTCAATAGGAAAAACATCTCTGTACTCAAACATTAGATCCTTAAAACTTTTAACCACACACTCATGCAAAAAAGAATAGTAGAAAGTCCTGTTCATATTCACATTCCTAGCATGAAAATATACATCAGATGAGCTATCTGTATAATGCTCCATATCATGACTATACAATAAAAACATGTCATGTACATGCCGAGAATAACAGAGACTATACAACTCTAGTGATGAAATGAGAGGTGCACTAGGTACATCTCTCTCTCCCTGAATACAAACTTTACTTCCATTCTTTTCAAATTCGAGTGTGCTATTTTGATAGCTGCGTTTAAGTGTATCTCCCAACCCCCATAGCCACTCTCTTCCTAAAACTAGATATGTCCTCTCCATATTCATAATTTGGAAGTCCATATAATCTGTATAATCCTGCATCTTGACTTCCAAATTGGATACCATAGTATACCATATTCTTTTATCTTGCCCTTGCATCATAGATACAATGTATTTATGTGCACTAGGCTGCTGGGGAATCTTTAATTTGTTGACCAAAGCATAGTTTATAAAATTATGAGTAGCCGAGTCATCTATCATGACCCGCACCCTGGTCCCGTATACACTATCATGCAATTTGACTAGGTCATGTGGTCCAAACTGCTGTGACCATAATGACTGAGTCAAACAACAGGTGTTCTCAACATCCTCGTGCATCACCTCCACTCCCTTGCAGCTAGAGCTGCCATGAATAGGAAGGGTTTGCACTAGGTGGACCGCCTTTTTGCCCTTTTCGGGGGCCGTACTAGACTCTCGTCCCTTCTTCTTTTCTTCCCCCTTCTTGAGTGGACAGTTCCACTGTGAATGGCTAGGAGATAGGGACCTAAAACATAGGTTTTTCCTTTTGGCCTTCTCAAACTGGTATGTGGATAACCTAGGCCCTTGTGATCTTTGTTTTTTAATAAAAACTTTGTTTTTCCCAAAAGGCAACTTCTTCTTGAATTTAGTTGTACTAAGAGGCTTGAGGGTCTGATCCATCTCCATAGGAGTATACAGAGGACGGTTATGGTCCTCATAAATCTGTGCATATTTGATTGCCTCCTCAAATGTCTTAGGCGCATTCCTTCTGACTTCCCTCTTTATGGCTTTGTTCAAGCCCCTAACAAACCCTCTGGTCTTCTGAAAATCATCTAAGCCTTTAAGTTTCAAAATGATCTCTCTATAGTGGGACAGGTAGACTGAAAGAGGTCTGCCTCTTTGAGTAATCCTATCCCACTCATCCCAATTCCTTTCCTCCTCATTCTCAGGAAGAAACTCTTTTAGAAAAAGAGTCTCAAACTGAGTCCAGTTAGTAGGGATAGAGTTCGCCTCCTTAAGACTCATCCACCACTTATAAGCATGCGGGCCAAGGGAGAGACTCGCCTCGAGCACACGATACTCAGGTGGGGTGCCTTTCAATTGATGCAAATCATGCCACTTTTGTAAAAAAGTGTAGATTGCATCCTTATTCATATCTCGGTCATTCCCCGTAAAGGTAGGTGGATTCAAGTCTTTCAGGAGGGGGGCTTCCCTAGATCTCTCTCCTTTATGCTTACTAGGAAGAGAAGTATCTTTCCTAGTGAGCTTCAAAGGAATAGGAGGGGTCTCTCTTTCCTTCCTGGCTAGGAAAGAAGTGACACTAGTCTCAAGTGAGATCATTTGAGACTTAAGCTGCTGTATAAGAGATGTGATGCTACCAAGATCTTTCTGTAATTTAAGGGTTTGCTCTTTCAAGCCTATGAATTGGTCACGAGTGACAAATTTATCTATAAGTTCTTCATAAGTATATTCTTCCTGTGAAGGCTCTTTCTCTTCTAATTTCTCTTCTATTTCTTGCCCTAATTCTACTTCTTCCATTCTAGAATCAGGATCCTCTAGTTGGTCTTTAGATGGAGAAGTGGTTTCAACTACTTGTTTGCCTTTAGATTCCATGTTTTCTACCCTTCCCCCGTTTGCTAACTAGAGTGTATGAAAATGAATGAAAGTAAAGCTCAAATATGCAAGAAGAAGAGAAATATATCACAAGAGCACTTCCCTATTACAAAGTAGAGCTGCGGAAGCGAAATCCAAGTGGTCCTTGAAGCTTTAGGTTGCTGATTTTGAGTTCTCTCCGGCCCAAAATTGGAAATGTCCGCTTGGTCCGGGGAGATTCTAAACACCATAAACCATCCAAAACAATGCCAAAAGCACGTGGGAATAGCCCCAACCGGGCAAATTGAGTGAAACTGAACAATTTCAGAGATGTAACAATCCTCGTAAGTCCCATAAATTGCTACCCAGCACCTGTACTTCAACATTTTGAGACTATCCCAAGTGAAAATAGTGGATTTGGAGTCCGGATGACGAAAAACTAGGCTCGGGAGTGGCCGCCTAGTTCCTGCTGAAGCGCTACAGAGAGATTTTGGCAGGGCAAATCTTATCCAAATCCAACATCAATGGTTTTTCAGTGACGCTTAGTAGTGTCGCTTCAAAACATGACCAAGATTCTTAAAATCTGATATCGTATGAGGAAGCTATGGTGCGGAGAAGTCGGGTATGTCACCGATGGGAGGTGAAAAAACTCATCTTCTTAGAGTAGTGACTTGGAGAAACTCAAAACTGAGGTTTTGAATCTTTTTTGATCAAATGCAAAACCCATACCCCATAACCACAGCCCATATTACATAGGTGCATGATCATTTGGCCAACATTTTGATCCCTAGCATGACATTTTCCCTTCCAATCTTCAAAAAGAACCACGAATTTTCCTACCTTAGGTTTGCTTATGAATAATTTCAAAAAATCTCAGAACTGTCGTAGTTGTAGCTTCTTATCCCATATATGAAAGCAAACAGGAAAAGTATGAGTATATATGGAGAGCTAAAATGCCTCTTCTCTCATCCTAGAGGAAGGGAGGAGGAAGAGAAGAGGGAGTTCCTCTCTGATCGTGGGCGACAGTTGATGGTCGGCTATTCTCTCTCTACACGCGCGTGTGTGTGTTGGAACTGAAGGACTCACCAGGCAAGGAAGCTTACGAAGAGAGTCAGAGAGAAGAGAAAGTACAAGCAGACAGAGCAGTCAACGACGATCTGGCAAGTAGGCCAATATTTTTTCAGGACACTAAAGCATATCGAAGAGGTGGACACACAAGGAGAAGGAGCAAATAGGGAGCTCGAAGATATGCATGTCAAATGGTTAGAAGAAATCCCTACAACAATAGTGATTTTCATCACTAAAAACCATTGTAAATACCATTTCATATTTTTGTAGCTCCATTTTGTGCAAGCAGAGGAGTCCTTGCGCTTGAGGAGCTTTAGAAGTACCTACCTGTCAATTTTCACATTTTTTAGACTTCATTTGAGCCTCCAAATAGGACCCAGAACCTAATTTTTAACTAGGCAGGACACTAGGTCTGGACACGGCCAAAACCTAGTCAAAAACTATAAATAGGGCTAGAGAGCTCATTTTTGAGGTTAGCTTGTAATTGATTTGAACTTGTAAGAGCTTTTTGAAAGTAATCTAAGAACTCCATTGCTTCTCACTCTTTGTCTTACTGTGTGTGTGCGTGTGTGTGTATGTGTGTGCATGTTGGTGTGCTTCTCACTCACGCACTTGTGCCTTCACTTGCTCGAGGTCTTCATACCATCCTCACGTCTTCCCGGATTGACATTAAAGGAGGAGCTACTCATCACTGAGCTACAGTGTGGCTGGCTGCTGAGCACCGATACCTCTGGCTCGGATACCAATGTTATTGTTGGTAACTTCTTGTGACTCCCCTCACTTTTGGGGGAGCTCTTGCACAGTCCACGAGGACCTCTTCTCTGAGTTCGTGCGCGTAGACCTTCACATGGAGTTTGATGACTTGCCTATTCCTCCCACTCGCGTACTACTCACTTAAAATCTTTCTCTCTCATTGATTGATTCCAATGTTCTACACATGAGTGCCACATGGCACTCATGTGTGAATCCTCTAACCTCCTCCATTTATAGACTCCATATAATAGTGTGTGTATGTATGTGAGTATGTATATATGTGTGTATGTATATGCATGTGTGTATGTAATATGTATGTGAGTGTGTGTATAATATGCATGTGTGTATGTAATATGTATGTGAGTATGTGTATGCATATGTGTGTGTATGTATGCATATGCATGATTGTATGTTGTGTGTGTACATGTATGTATCTATATGTGTGTATGCATATGTGGTTGTATGTATGTATGTATATGCATTTGAGTATGCATATATGTGTGTGTATGTATATGCATGTGTGTATGTAATATGTATGTGAATGTCTATGTAATATGCATGTGTGTATGTAATATGTATGTGACTATGTGTATGCAAATGTGTGTGTATGTATGTATGCATATGCATGTGTGTATGTATACATGTGTGTGTACATGTATGTATGTGAGTATGAGTATGCATATGTGTGTGTATTTATATGCATGTGTGTATGTAATATGTATGTGAGTATGTGTACGTATGCGTATGCATGTGTGTATGTATATGTGTGTTTACATGTATGTATATGTGTGTGTATGTATTTATGCATATGTATGTGAGTATGCATATATGTGTGTGTATGTATATGCATGTGTGTATGTACTATGTATGTGAGTGTGTATGTAATATGCATGTGTGAATGTAATATGTATGTGAGTATGTGTATGCATATGTGTGTGTATGTATGTATGTATGGATATGCATGTGTCTATGTATGTATGCATATGCATGTGTGTATGTATACATGTGTGTGTGCGTACATGTATGTATATTATGTGTGTGTACGTGTATGTATGTGAGTATGAGTATGCATATGTGTGTGTATGTATATGCATGTGTGTATGTAATACGCATGTGCATATGTAATATGTATGTGAGTATGTGTATGTATGAATATGTATGTGTGTATGTATATATGTGTGTGTGTACATGTATGTATGTCTATGTGTGTTTGCATATGTGTGTGTATGTAAGTATGCATATGCATGTGAGTATGCATGTACGTGTGTGTATGTATATGCATGTGTGTATGTAATATGTATGTGAGTGTGTATGTAATATGCATGTGTGTATGTAATATGTATGTGAGTATGTGTATGCATATGTGTGCGTGTATGTATGCATATGCATGTGTGTATGTATATGTGTGTATGTACATGTATGTATGTGTGTATGCGTATGTGTCTGTGTGTATGTATGTATGCATATGCATGTGAGTATGCATATATGTGTGTGTATGTATATGCATGTGTGTATATGAGAGTGTATGTAATATGCATATGTGTATGTAATATGTATGTGAGTATGTGTATGCATATGTGTGTGTATCTATGTATGCATATGCATGTGTATGTATACATGTGTGTGTGTGTGTACATGTATGTATGTATATGTGTGTGTACATATATGTATGTGAGTATGAGGATGCATATGTATGTGTATGTACATGCATGTGTGTTTGTAATATGCATGTGTGTATGTAATATGTATGTGAGTATGTGTATGTATGCATATGCATGTGTGTATGTATGTGTGTGTGTACATGTATGTATGTATATGTGTGTATGCATATGTGTGTGTATGTATGTATGCATATGCATGTGAGTATGCATATATACGTGTGCATGTAATATGTATGTGAGTGGGTATGTAATATGCATGTGAGTATGTAATATGTATGTGAGTATGCGTATACATATGTGTGTGTATGTATGTATGCATATTCATGTGTGTATGTATGTATGCATATGCATGTGTGTATCTATACATGTGTGTGTGTACATGTATGTATGTATATGTCTCTGTACATGTATGCATGTTGGTATGAGTGCATATGTGTGTGTGTATGTATATGCATGTGTGTATGTAATATCAGGATTATTAGATATAGTATTTTGAAGTTGACCATATCCAGGGGGAACAAAACGAGGGGATCTTTAGAATTGTTTTCCATAAAGACAAAAGGCTAATTGGTATCTGAGTTACATGAATGAAAGTGCTTGGTTCTGTCCTTTGATTTTAAGCCTTGAGCTAATCTTGGGACTGATACAGGTCTATTGAGAGCAATTGAGAGCATCCAAGCAAGGGCTTTGTGCAAGCTTGAGAATTACGTTCTCGAGCACTAAAGAGCAAGGGATCAGCAAGAAAGGTCGGAATATTCTCAACTCTCTTTGTCAATTCCTAGCTTAGGCTAAGAACGACTAGTGATAGGAGTAGGCCAGGGTGGCGATAGGCATTTATCAAGTTGAAGACCACCTAAATACTCAAGTTCAAGCTAACAACATAATCTTTGTACGGTCGAGAACTTTAAAGGAAAAGAACTTAATGTGGAACGATCAACTTCCAGTGCGGAAATACACTCAAGTATACCTGACGACGTGATATCAGACAAGAACATAAACACGATAATCAACTAAAAAAGAATCAAGTAACTGATACAAAAGAACTCAACAACGAGGTTGTACTTGGGCAAATTTGGGCTATTCAATTAGGCTTATGAACCTTAGATCAGGACGGCATCTAGTAAGGGATAGGCAAAGTCTTAGGTCTTCAGAGGCTAGTGTCAATCATACTGCTAGGTCTTGGGCCCAGCAGTTGAGTCACCACTCGCATTACCCTAGCTCCGAGACTAGCGAATCAGAGATGTCTCAAGGCATGGACCGACCTATGGGAAGTTCAGGAGTGCCATATCTGTATAGGGTGGAAGGCCCCTACAAGACACAGTTGGAATACATTAGGACCAACCGATTAGATGCTAGCATCTACGAGGACGGCCTAGGAAGATCAGTGGTCCAGATTAAAAACCCTGACCAATCCATAGGACTAGAGCACCCAGCTGTCAAGTTTGAAAACGGAGCATATCTAGACAAGGAAGGGACAATATATGTAGTCACCAGTCACCCAGATAGGACAGATGAATTTGGGAATGTGATCTCAGAAGCGGATTTAGGTGACTTGGAGCAAGGAAACATGGGTGTAGAACCTAGAACCCCCCGAGGCAAATCTGTTCTCACTAGGATTATCACACCAGAGTGGGTTCCCCAGGACAACAAGAGTATAGATCTGCTTCTGAACCGAGAGACTGACGAAGCCTTTTGGAGATATAAATCTGATCGGCCAAATGATATAGGAACAATCATGATCTATGAGTTTAAAGATCCAGATAGCCCAGGCAGAGTGACCTACTTAGATCACGCTTCAGAGAGAATCTTTGTGGTTACAGAACATGATAGACATGCTTACACTTGGAAGGGTGAATTCGTTTTCCCCCAACCAAGATCGAACATGTCCTATGGTCACCCTGGAGCTGGAACATCCCAAGCTCATGGAACTCAAAGAGACAGAAGTAGAGATAGACCAGAAGTAAGCTTTGCCAACCCAAGGGGCAGAGAACGAACGAGGACGGAAACAAATAGAGTAGAACCTGAGGGTCATAGAGCCCTAGGAAACTGAAGAAATGCCGATGATTTTTCTTTGCCAAGACCAAGAGAGCACATGAGGACCGTGAGACCGACTCAGCTAGTTAAGTCCATGAAGAACTACTTCGATGGCACTGGTGATCCATATGATCATGTGGCTGAGTTCAGGCAAGTCTTGAGAGCTGAACAGGTGGAAGATCTCTTAGGTCTAACCCTTAGGAACACAGCCCTTACGTGGTTTCAACCATTGAATGAGAGGCAGTTCAGGAGCATAGACCAACTCCTAGAGGCTTTCATTATTGAATTCTCTAAGAGTGGCAGAAGGCATAATACCTCCTCATTGATTCACAGCTTCAAGCAAACCCCTCAAGAGACCGTGAGACTTGCAGGAAGAAGATTTAAGCAATACCTAGAGAGATGCCCTGTCCCTGAGTTACCCACACCAGCTAAGCAAGTGGCTTTATTCTTGGATGGATTGCTAAGTACAAAGTTGAGATCCTACGTGTACTTGAAGGACCCTAGGACCATAGAAGAGTGTGTACGCATGTGCATTGACATCGAGGATAACCTAGGGGAAGAGCTAGAGCTTTCCAAGATATACAAAGATTTAGATAGTGCCTCTAGCCTCTGTTCCACGCAATCCACATCGATTGAGGAACTTGCAGAGAAAGTAGCTCAGAAACTAGGTGTCTCTAGCAAACAAATTCCAAGATTTGCCCCAGTAAAGAGATGCTATACCTGCGGTGGTGACCATATGGCGAATGTGTGTCCCATTATGGCTCAACCCCAAGTAAATCCTAGTAGCCAGTACTGCACCATAGAACGAAGATACACAAATCACACAGCACAAGACTGCCCATACAATAAGCAAGCGGTTAGGCAAACCTACCCTCTGCCATACCCTCAACAAGGCAGATACCAGAGTCCATACCCACCACAACAGTATACTAGGCCTCAGCAAAACTACCAACCGCAATATCAAGCCCAACTGAGACCCCAGCCAGTGCTAGCACAACAACCACCTGCTTCTACTAATGTGATCCCTGTAAAGTATGCAGCTGCAAAAGAAAACCTGAATAGGGCCATAGTCCCAGTCACCCCATTGCTATCAGACAGTGATCCAAGTGACCATAGTTTTGACTCCACACATATTGATAGCCCACAGGCTTACTACATGCAGGCACCCGAGCATAACGAGTCATAATATTATGAGGACCCAAGTGAAAATTGTGGGGAGCCTGAGTATGCTAATGTCATGTACACAAACCCCAACTCTAGACCCCAACCTAGGCAAGTACGACCCCCATTTCCTAGAGGACCATGCTTCAGATGTCAAGGAGATCACCTTATACGGGATTGTCCATTGCCTACCCCTACACAACCCCAACCAGTAACAATTCAGGGTTTTTGTCAAGACTGCGGAAAAGAGCATCTCCTACGAGACTGCCCAAAGAACCCTAATAACATGCCTAAAATCACTCCTATCAATGTTGTTGGGTTAGTTGTAGACTCCACAGGGAGTGTGACTTCCACTGCACCTGTGCAAGTGATCACAAGAGCCCAAGCACTACAGCAAAACCAAGGTGTTGGTTAGGAAAAGAGCCCCGAGGTGAGTGAAACAGAGAGCATAACCAAAAAGAGGACTAGAGCCTGAAAGGATAGTCGTGAAAGAATGAAAAGACAATGGGCAAAAAAGATGAGCAAACTTGAAGAAAGCTTGAGAGAAACCAAAGCAAAGATAAGTGAACTCGCATCTCAAAACCACTCTCACACCACCCCTCCACCACATCTCCCTTTACCCGCCAATCCATCTTCTTCCATTCCCCAACCTTTCAATACACCACCCTTAACCCACCCACCACCCAGAGTAGGATCCGTCCTAGCCGATCCCACTCCCGAGGACCTAAACATGATGCTTAGAGCATATCAGGCCAGAATCCAAGAAGGGCCAAACGTAACTGATCATGAAAAGTGTTACCCTAGAGCAGAACTAGAGCTAGAACGAACCAAAATTTGTGCTAAGATGGTGGAATTGGCTCAGACTATGTTTGAAGCCAGTCGCCTCTTTAACATCTCTAGTTCAGCTAAGATGCAGTTACACTTTGATGGACTGCTAGAACGAATAGAGAGGCTAATTGCACAATCAGAAAAGGAACCCGCCTCTCAAAATAAAGGCAAGGCAAGTGAGAACGTGAGCCTACCTCCCCAGGCAGCCTATGTGCCTAACTCTACGGAGCCAGACACATCATCTTCTATGAATTGGTTCACACCAGAATTCCTACAAGAGGTTCAAGAAGACAAATGGGCTAAAGAAAGTGAAGTCCCTCCTCCCATTGAACTTGTGGATGATGCACACGATCAATTCCCACAGGACATCCCATCCATTTATGAGGAGCAGGAGAGCACCCACTCTCAAGAGAGATTAGACTTTGAGTCTAATTCTCTACAAGAATTACCACATTTCACAGGCCCATGGGAAACCAAGTCTACGTGTCTGAGAGCGCCCATAATCATGATAAGAAATGAAGATTCTATCATACCTAGGAATACAGAGGTAGTAAAGAACACTAAAGTGGAGTGCAATCTCACTTTAGAAGAGCTACTCAAAGTTAAGCCAGAAGTGTGGAAACATGTAGCCAAACAAGTGCCAGACATAGCGAAATCGTGCTCCCAAGTAGGATCTCATAGAACAGTGCCTGAAATACCATTGGATAAGATAGGAGACATGAGTGAAGGAGAAGAAGGAAATACCTATCTCCCAGTTACCCATCAGGGTTACACAACCAAGGCGATTTTGGACTCAGGTGAAGGAGTTGCAATTGCTACAGCTTCCCTTTGGAAGCATTGGGGCAAGCCAACACTCAGGCCAACGAGGATGAAATTGCAGATGGCCGATGGTCATATTGAAAGACCCTTAGGCTTGCTGGAAGGAATAACTCTCACTACATGTGGTGTTGAGTTCGAGCATACATTTGCTATATGTGATTTTAGCAAAAATCATGCCTATGAAATGATCTTGGGAAGACCATTTATGCGACAGTTGCAAGTGGTACAGGACTGGGGAACCAACTCCTTGTACCTGCAACACTTAGGTGTTACGACCAAGGTGAATCTCAAAGATTACTCTCATAGAGATGTCCCTCCTGTTGAGCCCATAAAAGTCATGTTGGTCAAAGCCAACCGGTCAAAGTCAACAAGGTCAAGGTCAAGTCAACAGGTGCAAAGTCAAAGTGCCTAAGTGACAATTAATTGTCCGCAAAGGGTAAATTGGAGAAAGCGGGTTGCGTATTTTCTCTAATTTCCCTAAGGATCAGAATGTGTTTTAAAGTATTTGGGAAGGTTTAGGTGAACCCCCTTTAGTACACAAAGGAAGAATTAAAAGGGAATGTGAAGGCATGTGAAGCGGAAAAGTGTACGCACAAGTGAAAGTATGACCCCCATTAAAATTTTTGGTTTTACACTAAAGTCACTACAGGACAAAGGAGCAATTCGTTGGCCGCCAACTAAAAGGAGAATCTTGGGACATCAACGAAGCCCAAGAGCCCATGGCAGTTAGAAGTCACGGGACCGGCGGATTCAAGAGGAAGGAAAAGGTTATTCTTGGGGACACATTGATAGTGAAGAGTGGAGAGCTTCAGAGAAAGCAAGAGAGGGAAGTGAAGAGCCCCCAGTGTGCGACGACACTTAGAGGTAGAAGTGAAGAGCGCAAGAAGGAAAAGAAGAAGGTGTGCAGAGAAGGGTGAGTTAGAATCCAAGAGTCCCAAGGTCTGTGGTGTGTGCGCGCCGCGAAAGTATCCATTCCTCAGCTTGGTGGAAGCTTAGTGCAAGGTGTGCACAAGGGAAGCGTAAAGCAAGTGAAGGACTGGTGCAGAAGAGGTCGCTGCCAGAAGACTTGAGATCATTGGTCTTTTGTAATTGAATATTCTCCGAAGTTGTATTTAGTCATTGACTTGGATTGTATTTAGCCATTGTAATTGCTTCAACATAATCAACATTCAGGCTTCCAGGAGTATTTAGTCATTCACGTTTTAAGGTTATTCCATTTTCCATCATCTCCTTTTTCTCCTACAAACCCTCAAACTCCTTCGTGTCCACGAATCCCCAACAAATTTGGCACGCACGGTGGGACTTCCAAGGAGATTTGAGCATAGGAGACTATATACTGCCATTGGAGAGCAATATTTTAGGTACATACTTTCATCAAGTGTCTCATTTTAAGTGGACTATGAACAGCTCATGACCGCGACCCGGTCACAAACATTGAGGGTCAAGTGCAAGCAGACGAGAAGAAAGACGGTCAGAGGATCATCGAGTCCAATTTCATCAAATTCATCTGTAGGAAGCATGGCAGGACAGGTAGATCTAGAAACCTTACTCTCCAGATGAGCACATTCGAAGATTTCTTGCATTATGCAAGACTAGAGGTCTAATGGGTAGGGAAGATGCTTTCTTGATACTCTTCCCCGCCACATTGGAAGGTCTAGCAGACAAGTGGTTTAGCCAGTTTGCTGAAAATCACTTTACCTCTTGGGATTTGATGAAAGAGGCTTTCAAAAATCAGTTTCAGCATGGCAACACGGCTGAGATCATTATAGAAGAGTTGGAAAACTTGAAATTGGCTCTAGGAGAAAAGTTCCCAGAGTTCGTGACCAGGGCCAAAGCACTAATGGCTAAACTACCGGATCCACCACACGACTTCTTTGTCAAGAAGTGGTTAGCCAAACCTCTACCTGTGGTCACCCAATGCAAAATAAAAGAGTTAGTGCTACCTACTGCCTCTGTTGAGGAGTTCATCAATACGGCCACACGCTTGGAACAGATAAGGCACCAGTATGGTGCAACTTCTTCCCAACCATCATATGGTACAGAACTGGAGGACCCAGTGATCCAGTTAAGAAGGGAACTGGAGGGCTTGGAAAGGAATAAGCCCTACACAGAGGAGGAGACTACTGTAGCTCAGCTAAAAAAAGAGATTGAAGCCCTCAAGCTCCAAAAGGAAGAGGAAGCCCAAGCAGAAGAACTAGCTCAGCTGAGACAGGAGTTGCAAGAACTCAAAGGAGGCGGCATTAAGAACGGACTCTGGTGCTCCATGTGCAGCAAGCAAGGGCACATAGTAAGTGAATGTCCTCTGCTAAATGTGACTTGTCAATTATGCAGGAAGATTGGGCATGAGGCCCATGAATGCCAAGTAAGGGGAATGCTGACAACGACATACTGGACACAAGGAGGACTTTTGCCACCAGCAAATGTAATGGCAGCAGCAGCAAACCAAGGTATCAACTATAATCCTAGACCGAGAACTAACTTTGCAAATGGGCCTAGAAGGCCAATTATTTGCTTCAGATGTGGAGAATGCGGACACTACCAATCTAGGTGCACTCTCCCAGAAAATGCTCCTCCTTGCAGGAACTGTCCAGAAGCCAGGGACCATTATACCAACGGATGTCCTAAGAATCAAGCTTCTACTTCCGGACCCCATCTCCAATTGATCTCTGTATACAAGGAGGAAAAATTACCTCAGGTCGATGAACCCTCACCATCTACCAGAGTGGTACAATTAGAAGAAATCGAATCTTTTGCAGTACAGACAAGAAGCAAGGGAACGACAAAAGTGATAGAAAATCAAGAATCGATAATTAAGGAATTGAACAAAGACAGAGTTGCATTTGAGGACAAAGCCACCACAAGTGCAGACACAAACCAAAAGGAATATCTCATAGGCACCAGTGATGCCATTGGGCATGCCTTCAACAGGGCTCAAGAAGAGTTTGGCAAAGCAAATGAAGCTCACTCTCTTAAAGAGTCAGAGGCTTCAAAACTACTCAAGTCAATGAAGAAGGAGGTTAGTATTTTTGAATTAATAAAGATGGATGGGAAATTCAGGTCAGAATTATTGCAGATAATTGATGAGGCTTCTACTACAAGCTTAGTGGCCAAGACTGCTATTTTACATAAAGGGATAATTAGGGGGGAAGCACCCCTTACGGATTATAAAAGTCCTCGGCTTACAATATCAATCAAGGGTCATGAATTTCAAGTGGTTATTGTAGATGGTGGTTCTGGTATTAACTTGATGCCTGAACATACCATGAAAAAGATTGGACTCCACCCTTCAAGACCTGCAAATTTCACGGTTACGCTGGCAGATCAGAGCAAAGTAAGGCCCTTCGGGGTAATCCCAAAAGTTCCACTTGAAGTACAAGGTAATCTATTCATTCTGGATTTTGTGGTTTTAAGATTGCCCCGGGTTGAAGGAGGATTTCCTCTCTTAATTGGAAGACCTTGGCTGAGGCATGCCAGTGTCATTCATGATTGGGGTAAGGACACTATGTGGGTTCAAAAGAAAGGGGAGGAGCTTACACAAATTCATTTAGAAGAA
The DNA here is from genome assembly GCA_020310875.1 of Ceratopteris richardii. NCBI lineage: Eukaryota > Viridiplantae > Streptophyta > Polypodiopsida > Polypodiales > Pteridaceae > Ceratopteris > Ceratopteris richardii. The sequence continues at coordinate 118,851,579 of CM035420.1, forward strand.
GGCCCAAACAATCAAGGAAACACTAGTATGATGCAAACAGTGAGCATTTGCATGGAAACAGAAGCGGAGGATCAACCCCAAATAGATTTTGAGGAAGAAGAGGATATTCTAAGTTGGCTCCAAGCAGGCAACTCTTCCTCTTGTTTTGGAATTTTCCTTGATAATCCTGGCACGACTGAAGATTATGATGAAGACAAGGAAAAGGTCCAGGTTGATGGATTGGGAGAGCCCATCACTGACCACAGAAGGGGCAGGAAGATACCCCTCAAACACAAATTAGAGGAGGATGTGTCAACCACAGATAACGAAGTTTCTAAAGCTAAAAACAAGGTAAAAAATTTTGAGATTGAATGTTCTTTCCCAATTCAAGAAATCCCTGCAGGATGGATGCAAGACAAGGAGGAACACATCGAAGTCCAAAATACACCTGCTTATGAAGCAATGCATGAAAAGCTAGTAGAAGAAGACAAGGAAGCAGATGCACAGGGAGATAATATGGTAACAAGAAATCCGGTCCAAGAAATACACTTAGGCACTCAAAACAATACTCAACCAGTTCTGGTGGCCACTTGGTTGTGGAGCCACCCAGAGCTCCTGGAAAAGGTAAAATCATTCTTGACCCAGTATGCAGATGTTTTTGCCTGGCATTATAAAGACTTAGAAGGAGTGCCTGCATCTTATGGAGAGCACAGAATCCCTCTGGTTGATGGAGCCAGACCCATCAGAGGAAGGAGCTATAGACTCAATCCAAAGTATGTCGAAGCCGTCTATGTGGAAATCCAAAAGATGGAGGATGCAGGAATCATCATTCCTGTGGAGCACTCAGAGTGGCTCTCACCTATGGTTATAGTACCGAAGAAGAATACAAATAAAATAAGAATTTGTGTTGACTTTAGAGCTCTCAACAAGGTGACCATTCCAGATGGGTTCCCTATGCCTTTTGCAGAACAGGTCATTGAAGAAGTGGCTGGGCATGCATTATATAGTTTTATGGATGGATTCAGTGGCTATAACCAAATATCAATACATCCAGAGGATCGTGAAAAGACTGCTTTTATCACACCTTGGGGAACATATGTGTATGTAAAAATGCCATTTGGGCTCAGAAATGCTCCAGCCACCTTTAACAGAACGGTCAATCTCATTTTTGGCCCCCTATTGCTGGAATCACTTAGAATCTTCATGGATGACTTCTCTTCGTTTTCAGGATCTCACAAGGAAAATCATCTAGATTGTTTGGACCAGCACTTGAGGCAGCTGCAGAATATTTTCCAAAGATGCAGAGAAACTAAGTTAAAGCTCAATCCAAATAAATGTCATTTCCTTGTGACAGAAGGAACCCTTTTAGGACATGTGGTGTCGGCTAAAGGTATGGCCCCAGATCCCGACAAAATTCTTTCTATATTAAAGTTACCTAAACCTAAATCTCCTAAAGAGATCCAGAGTTTCTTGGGGCATACCGGTTATCATAGAAGGTTTATAAAAATGTATGCAGAGATAGCTAGACCTCTGACTAGACTTACAGGTAAGGAAGTACCTTTTAAATGGGAAGAAGAGGAGGAAAAAGCATATCAGACATTACGGTCAAGGTTGGTGTGTGCTCCTATCTTGGTCACACCGGAGTGGTAAAAAATCTTTCATATACATGTCGATGCCAGTGCATATGCAGTGGGGGCAGTTCTGACCCAACCCAATGAAGAATTTAAAATGGACAGGCCAATTCAATATGCCAGTAGAATCTTGACCAAGGCTGAAAGGAATTACAGTACTACTGAAAGGGAAGCACTAGCAATGGTCTTTGCCGTCCAAAAATTCTGCCATTACTTACTGGGGGTAAAATTTATTATTATATCAGATCACCAACCACTAAAATACCTACTCAACAAACCCTAGGCACCGGGAGAATATGGAGGTGGCTATTGTTGTTCCAAGAGTTTGATTTTTCTGTAGTCCATAAACTAGGAAAAGACAATGTTATGGCGGATCACTTATCCAGAATAAATATGATGAATCAATCTAGTGGAATCAATGATGACTTTCCAGATGCTCATCTGTTTGCTGTAAAAGCTCAAGGCTAGTATTACGACATTAAAAATTTCATTAAAACTGGATTGTATCCAGAAAAGGCTAGTGCTGTACAAAAGAAGAACCTGCTAATCAAGAGTAGACCATATACCTTCATCAAAGATAAATTGTACAGACAGGGCAAAGATGACCGGTTCAGGAAGTGTTTGGAAGAAGAAGAAGTGAGGGAAGTCCTTCACTCTGCACATGAAGGTACAGGTGGTGGGCACCTCCCAGGACATATTATGAGTCAGAGAATACTGGATGCGGGTCTATGGTGGCCTACACTATTTAGGGATGCAGATGAATGGGGAAAAGCATGTGACATTTGCCAGAGGTGTGGACCTAAGCCAACAAAGCAGAGACATAACCCCTTGGTTATTTCCACCTCCTGGCAACCATTTGAGAAGTGGGGGTTAGATTTTGTAGGGCCAATCTACCCTCCCGCGTTTCCAAAAAGAGAAAAATATCTCCTGATAGCTACTGATTATGCCACAAAGTGGGCTGAAGCTATTGCCTCCTCCGATTGCACTGCCCAAACTGTTGCTGATTTCATTTATAGTAACATCATTTGCAGGTTTGGTTGTCCACTTGAAATTTGTACTGATCAAGGTACCCATTTTGTCAATAAAGTCCTGCAAGAAATCTTCAACAGGTATAGAATTCTTCATAGGACCTCTTGTGCTTACTATCCACGATCAAATGGACACGCTGAGTCGACAAATAAGGTTTTAATTGCAATGTTAAGAAAGGAGTGTATGTTGCAACCCACTTCATGGGGCATTGCATACCTAGGTACACTTTGGGCATACAGGTTAGCCTACAAAGAGGCCACTGGCTATTCCCCATTCCAACTAGTCTATGGCATCTTACCTATCGAGCCCTTTGAATTTTTACATGGATCGCCTAAGATAGCATTCATGCAGGGAAAGAAGGATTGTGATGTCTCTCAGAGGCTAGGAGCACTACATACAGTGGAGGAGATTCGTCTACTAGCGACCAAACAATTGATACAGACTCAGATGAAACGGAAAGAGGCACATGATCGACATCTGTGGAAAAACAACATTGAAGCAGGCATGTTAGTTCTACTCCATAAACCTAACCCTCATACGACTGCAAAAGGAAAATGGATCCCTCATTGGGAAGGACCTTTTCGAGTTCTGAAAATATTGCAATGGGGTGCTATGCAATTGGAAACACTGGATGGCGACACCCTACCATTGGTAAACATCTCCAGACTCAAGGGGTACCACCAAAAGTCATAACCTTTGCCTTTTCAATTATTTTTTGTTTCCTATTTGTTTGGATTGCTTTAATAGGTAGCAATAATATGCAAAATGCCCACGCATTTTGAGGCGCCAATTTTCTTTTCCTGTTGTTATTTCATCAATTTAACAATTAAAATTCATGGTTAAATAAAAATTAGGCGTCTAGTTTTGATGGCTCCTATGTTTGCAAAATCACTTTCAATAAGGCCCTTTACTTTGTTAATCTCTTGAATGGAGGTTATTAAAGGTTGCTCCTCCACCCTTTTGGAAACTCTTTTAAGCAAATCCATCCCTTCCTGTGAGGTGATCCCTCATTCCAACTAGCTATATAATAGGCCTTCTCCTTCACATTGCTTCCCCAGCATCCGTGCACTGTATCATCATCAACTTCAGGCCATATGAATGTGCATTACACTAATCAGATCGAGGTTTACACGTCCATCCTGAAAAAGAAAAGGATTAGAGTACAACACACCTCCCCCTCACCATCGAGCTCCACCGTCGCCACTCCAATTACCACCACTCCATCCCTTCCCTCCCCCCCTCCACTCCTCCATCTCAACCGCCCAACACTCTCCTCCACCTCCACTTGCCCCCACAGAGCCCGCAGCCACACTCCTCCGCCATCACCCACCCATAATTCCCTCTCCTTCAAACCCCTCCGCCATCCCCCAACTTCTAACGGTTTTCCGCATAATCCACATTCATCATCTACCTTAGCCCAAGCTTCTCCTCTCCGCCACCCCCTCCGACCTCCTCCCCTCCCACAATCCTCCTCCAGCCGCCACAAAACCTCCCCCGCAGCCTTGCCCCTTCCGCCTCTCCGCCCGGCCCCGCAACCGCCAACACCTGCTAACTCGCCTCCGCCGTCCGCATTCCTTCGCCGCACTTCTCGCCCCTATCTCCACAAGGTCCTCACACACGGTACCTTCGCCCTCCGCCAGGTAATCACACATGGTACCTCCGCCCTTGTAGCTCAGTGATGAGTAGCACCTCCTTTAATGTCAATCCGGGAAGACGTGAGGATGGTATGAAGACCTCGAGCAAGTGGCGGCACAAATGCGTGAGTGAGAAGCACACAAACATGCACACACATACACACACACGCGCACACACGGCAAGACAAAGAGTTAGAATCAATGGAGTTCTTAGTTTACTTCAAAAAGCTCTTACAAGTTTGTTTCAATTACAATCTAACCTCAAAAATGAGCTCTCTAGCTCTTTTTATAGTTTTTGACTAGGTTTTGGCCCTGTCCAGACCTAGTGTCCGGCCTAGTTAAAAATTAGGTTCCAGGGCCAATTTGAGGGCTTAAACGGCGTCTAAAAAATATGAAAATTGATATGTAGGTACTTCTAAGGCTCCTCAAGCTCAAGGACTCCTTGGCTTGCACAAAATGGAGCTACAAAAATATGAAATGGTATTTACAATGATTGTTAGTGATAAGAATCACTGTTAAAAGATGTTGATTTGGAAAAATTTGAAGGGCCTATCTGCCAGATTTGCATCGGCTGCTTTGTCTACTTACACCTTCACCTTGTTCTGACTCTCTCTGCTGGCTTCCTTGTCTAGTCGGTCCTTGGGTGCCCATACTGCTCTCAACACCCCCCCCTCTCTCGCGTCTGTCGTCCCTGACAGACCTTTGTTGCTGGGAGTGTTGGATGTAATATTCCACAACCTGAGTGGCAAGCTGATGTTCTTGTATGCGTAGTCCTCTGGCCAAATCTGTCATCATACGATCCCAATCGATTGGTCGTGGAATGTCCGGATGTGGTAGACGTAACTGATCTACATGGATCGCTTGTTCTACTGCGAATAGATGTAGCAAATGTGTGGGTCTGGGAATGAAAATTTCGGAATTGTATTCCTAGAATCCCGTAGAGAACATTTCCTCAAATGTCTGCTTGAAGCATGCGGGCAAGTACTTTATTCGTGCATGCCAAGCAAAGATGATAGTGACCGAGGGGGTTTGGCTCATGTCGTAGACTAAATCCTTGTTGCCTTGAGAGAATCCAGGGGCAGAGATGTATGGAGCTTGGACATTCCGAAAGGTTTTGAAGACAATGGTCATGAGCTCGAATATCTTCATACACATTTTCGCTGCTATGTCGGGTACATTATTTAGACGTGTAGACCAGTGCCGAATTGTTGATATCATGTAGGCTACGGTTGGGGTCCCTCGAGGTGGAGCAAAATATGGGTAGTTAACCCAAGCCGAGCATTCTTTATTGTTGCGTACCTTGATTGCAAATGCTTGCCACGATCTGCAACGTACCACTGGACAATATCATGGATTATACTTGATATATAGTGGCATGGTTGCCCAAGTACTCATCATCCCTGGGTAATCGGTGAGTAGACGTGCACGCCAATTAGGTTGGAAGATCGAGCCAGCACGTGCATCTGTCGGTAAATCCCCTATCTCAAATTGAGTGGCGAATGTGGGCTCCTTCCCTGTATGTCTTTTGACTTCTGCATTATAATCATGTAGTAAGACAAAATAAGGCATGTACTGCGACTCTGATGTTGTGATTAACCGTTGATGGGATAAATTTTGAAAGTAGGAAGACCGAAGGACGGTTTCTTCCAGATTTGTGAGAGATTGCATTTGCACGGCCACACGATCATCATGTGTCTTACCCACTTTCTCGACCCTTTTGACCCAATCTGGAACTTGAATTTCTAACGTGTCTTGTCCTTCTTCTGTAGTTCGACCACCAGGCGTCGGCATAGGCTCGTATGGCTCTTCATAGCTATCATCGACGGGGATTTCCACTACTGTTTTAGGTTCTGGTTCTTCAATGGGCGAGGGTGGCCTTTCATATGGTAGGAGGCATGCTTGGACTTCTGCCACCTGTTTCCGGAGGGTCTCTACTTCTTCTATAGAGTGTTGCAAGATTGCTGGCTCCTGTTGAGCTGTGGGGACACTGGCTATCTGTTTCTTTAGATCTGCACATTCAGTCTCTAGTTTTTCATATGACTCCAAGAAATTTGCATGCTCCTCAAGTAAGATGCGAATGTCTTCCGATGGGACTGCTCTATATCTGGTAGGGCTAATGGTTGCTCCTACGGTTCCTTCCATAGTCGCTTCAAAGTTGTCTTGGTTTTGTTGTTGAAGTCGTTTGTTCTCTTCTAGTGCTGCGGCCATATGCTTCCTTAATAGCCCAATATTGCGTCTTAGTGTAGCGTTAGAGATCATTTACGCTTGAAGCACTGTTTCTAGTTCTTTGACTGCTTGGTCATCCACTGTTGATGCCTTTGATTCCAGTTCGGAGTGTGCCTGCTGTAAGGTGGTATGCTCGGTTAGGAGCGTTTGGTAGTCAGCTTCAAGAGTGTTGACCCTAGCTTGTAGACGTTGAGATTCTGCCTGGAGGGCCGTAGTGCGTTCTTCCAATTGATGGTACTCTTGTTGTAGTTGATGTGCACACTGACGTAAGGTGTTGAACGTGCTATTTACATTATGAGATGCAAGGGGAAAAGTTTGAAGTGCAGGGGAGGTGGGATCGGGTAAGGGGGTAGTGAATGCTGTGTGTGCCAATGATGTGAGTGGTGAGGTGGGGGGCAAGGGAGGGGAAGATGGTGGAATCGTGGGGAGAGGTGTTGTGGTTGGTGAAATGTCCATTGGGTCAGACACGGTGGTGGGTACAGGGGCTACCATGTAGGTGGGTATGGTAGGTGAAGTGAGTGTGGTGTTCGTGTAAATTGATGTCGTTGCGAACGTCGGAGAAATGTGCCTCGGAAACATTGGAGAGCGGGTGAACAGGTCCACAACGGATGGGTATTGGGGTGGCGCGGTCAGGTTGAAAGAGGTGTAGGGGCCAGATGGGAAGTGAGGGTCATGGAATGGAGGTACCCGTATTGGGGGATAGGTCGGGAAACACAGGGTGCCTTCTGTGGGTGTTGGGTTTCCAACTACACTTGGAATTATGGGATGGCCAGTCATGGGTTCAGAGGATAGACGGGACGAAGTGTACAAGGGATTGGTGACGAAGGAGAAGAGGGTGTCTTGTGAGGTGGGTTCTCGAAATGAGAATGATTTGAATGAGGATGGGTTATAAGTGAAGGTAGAGGTGATGACTGTCGTTTCTTCCATGGTGGGAGGTGGTGGTGGGGGTGGAGAAGGTGGTGATGGAGGATGCTGGGGTGAGATGGGTGATGTCTGAACGAAGGTTTCAGCAGAGAGGTCAGTGGTGGTTGTGGGGGTGGCTGTTGTCTCAATGGGTACTTCTTGTTCTGTGACGGGTATTCTGATAGTCTTACCTGCTCGTGGTAACGTGTCCACTCTGCGTTTGTCGTACCTTACGGACTGGCGGACTGCGGTGTGGACAGCCTCCGGAACTCCTAAAGAGTCTGACACTAATTTGAGGGTGTCAATGAAATGTTGGTCCACCCCTTCATCTGATAGCATTTCTTGCATCAAAGCTTGACCTGATACCAGAGAGAGTTGATGCCTTTCTTGTACTGCTCTGATTGTGTCGTATAACCTCCGTAGTTGAGCTGTATAGGCTGGTGCACCTACAAGTTCTGGCACTTCTTGTTGCTCCTCTTGATGCTCTCGATCATAATCCTCCTCTTCATCCTCCTGTTCTTCATCTCCGTCATCCTCTGCATCCACTTCAACAGGTGTGACAGGTGCTTGGGAGGTTGTGGCCTGCGTTTGCACGTTTTCCGCTTGTTGTGCCTCTTCTGCCTCCAGCTCTACATCTTGTAATAATTGTTCGAAATCTTCATTAGTGAGTTCTTCCAGAGGTGCACCACTAGGAAATTCAAGATCGGTTGGGATGGGAGGGAATATCAAGGTGGAACCATCGGTGCTGCGGCTTGGAAGTCGGAGTGTGAACGGTCGGACTCTTCGGGGTGGAGGGGTGACGTCTGGTGTTAGGGTGGCTCCACGTGGTTGAGCACATGGGACTTGGACAGTGCCTCTCATCTTCTTAGAAGGGGGTCCAGTGGATGTCCTGCCTCTAAACTGCTCTACCCGATTCCACATTAGGGCCCGTTGGATCGGAATGTCATAAGCCAAACACCTATAAATGATTCTCGTCAGAGCACAACAACCATATAAAACCTGTTTCCTCGGCCATCGTTTGTGAGCTAGGTGTATCTGATCAATTATCCAGTGGGGTAAGTTGATGGTGAGGCTCTGTGTCTCTGCTAGATACAAGCTAAACCAAATCTTTTTGGGCGGCATGGTGAATCTATCTTGTGTCGGGAAAGCAAAGTGTTGCATGCACATGCGAAGGTGTATTGCAATATTAGGCATCATGGACACCATGTCCTTGAGCTTGGTGAGACTTGGATTCTTCATGTAATCCGGTACTAGGGTTTCCTTCTCTGTAGGAATATGCATTCCGCGCATATCTAGAGCCTCTCTCACCAAATTGTTTGATAGCCTGAACCTCTTGAGCTCATTCCCCTTTGTCAGAGATGGAATCACAAATGAGCTTGCACCTTTTGGGTTCTGGTTTGGAGTCAAGGTGTTGATGAGATAGTAGCATCGCATGAAGTCAGGTTTTGGGAGCCGTGCACTGAAATAGGCACTCAATCCTGCCTTTTCCCATATCAGACGTAGACCTTCTGCATTTTGTAATTTCTGAAATTCTCTAGTAAAGAAATGGTATCTGCCTTGCTTCCCATTGAAGTCCAACTTTGATTCCCATAGGTACGTTCCTTCACCCAAGGGTCCTGCCACCTCGGTAAACCAGTGGGAAGTCTTTCCCACGGGCATGGTGTGGCCACGCGGAGGGTCCGCAATAGGTATGATTTTGACGGCCTGCAATTCTTCTGGTCTTTCATTTGTCTCAGGCAAAACGGGTAAACTGTCTAAGTCCACCACTTGCGGGCTTGTTTCTGTGTGAGAGCTAGTTCCTGCTGCCTCTGCCATGTTGAAAACTTCGCAGCTGGTTCTGTGAGAATATATGAATAAACGTTAACATTGCAATGGACACAAAAATGACACGGTGTCCCCTGTTACAACATTAACTTAAAGTTCGGGAGCGGTTAGAGGTTAATAGGTGCTCGGTGCTAGTGTGTGTAGTTAGGAATTGGGTAGGCCTACGAGCTAAGCGGAATGATGTGAAGTGAGAGTGAAGCGGTTAGTAGGTGGTCATGGATTTACAATTGGGGTCCGGGGTTTGTTACAAATCTTGGGCTGCCAAATGCAGTGGATGGGTTTTGCTCTTGGTTTCGTAGAGACTCTCGAGAGCTTTATAGGCGTGTCAGCTTGGAAGTGAGGCCTTTTAGGGACCCATTTACAAGTGATTCTGTTCGTGCTCATGGGCCCTGGTGTTGAAAATGAGTGGATGTAGGCTTTGCGAGTGAATGGATCGTGCTGTGTAGGGTGTGTTCTTGGTGTAGCTATTTGAGCCCGCAAACAAGCCTTAAGCACCCAAATTTGTCTTGATTGTGGGCTAGCCTTCATCGACTTCTTGGGCACCCAAATAGATTTCACGTTAGCAGAAGAATTTCCGAAAGACTTTTTATTAGTGACGTGTTGTTGGTTACTAATAAGAGGCTTTGCCCGTGTGGTTGGCATGAGTGCAACCGGGTGTTTGCCTTTTCGCACCCACACTTGGTTCGCTTGCTGAGACATTTTGCTTCGCAGGTTCTTTTGATTTCCGGCATAGGTAGTACTCTGCTTCTTCTGCCTTTGATCCACCTTTGGGAGTTGCCTCCTTCTGACTTTTGGAAAAGAAGGGAGTTCCGTTGCATCCCTGACTCCTTTTTTGCGCATAGCATTCCTCTGCAACACATAGTTTTGGACAAGAACAGCATTGTCAACTTCATGTGCACCCCTGGAGGGACCAGGAGTCTGTGCCTTTCCTAATTCCTTGAGTTCTCCATTATCTAACTCTACTGTGATTCGACTATGATTGACCCACACCTGAAGAAGTCCACTTCTTAGGTTTAAGTTGACTGCTTGGTCATAGATCCAGTCTTGACCCAAGACAAGGGGTTCCGTGAGGTCCTCATCTTGACACACTAGTACTTTAACTGTCATTGCCTCATCATGAATGTAGAGGGGAAGTTCCACCTCGCCCATGCAAGGGGTTTCCACGCCTCCCAATCCTATGAGATATGCTTCCACAGGATTGACAGTTAATTGCAAATCTTGACAGTAAGACAATTTAACAGCACTAGTGGCTGCGCCTGAGTCAATCAAGGCTCTTACAGTCCTTGCACTCTTTCCTTGTCCTATATCTAAGGTTATGAAAGGACGTATATCAGTGATCCTATGTGAGCTTGTTCCTGCGACTTCACACATTGCCATATGATATCCTTGATCTGCATAGTCATTTGTTCTAGGCTGCTCTCTACCTTGCCTTCGTAATTTCATCCTTCTGATGCGTTCTAAAGCTTCTGCTTGAGCTTCTTCTCGAATTCGCTTTTCTTCCTCTTTGCGTTTCTTAGCAGTGTTGAGTCGGTTGAGCATTTCCTCCGTGAGGGGTTCCTGATACAACTTGACTCTGCATCCGCTAATATAGTTAGGGAGAACATCACCCTCTAATGTGGCCAGTTGTACTGCTCCACTCGTGGAGATCCTATTAATGATCATGGGTCCGTAGCCTCTCTTTTCTAGCTTCCTTGCATGTTGTTTCAGTGTGTAGACTAAAACTAGATCTCCTGCTTTTAAACCCTTATCCTTCACATGGGCATCAAAGTATGCCTTCTGTCTCTTCTTAGCTGCATATATTCCTGCAGCGGCTCTCAGTCTGGTTTCCCCTAATCGTTCAAGGTCAAAGATCCTAGAGGAGAGCTCATGACCTGTCCATTCATGCTCGTGTGCTACTTTCAACGTAGGTATTAAGAAGTCCAAGGGTAGCACAACGTTTTGGCCAAATACCATCTGAAAGGGGGTGGCTTGGAGTACCGTTTTGTAGGCAACTCGGTATGCCCAAACAGCATGGTGTAGCTGTTTGTCCCAATCAGAGCGTTTAGTGTTCACTAATTTCGTTAGTACATTACATAAGATCTTATTAGTGCTCTCAGCTTGTCCATTAGCTTGAGGGTGATAGGGGGCAGACTTCTTGTGTATTACCAAGAATTCTTGGAGTAGATTTTCAATCACTTCGTTCAAGAAATGAGTGCCTCTATCACTTACAAGCTCTATAGGTAGCCCATATCTTGTGAATACATTCTGAAACAAGAATTTAGCAGTTGTCTGAGCGTCATTCTTTGTCGTAGCTTTTACCTCTACCCACTTAGTTAGATAGTCTGTTGCAACAATGATGTATTCCGCATGAGAACCCTTAGCTGGGGGATTAATAGGACCTACGAAGTCTATTCCCCACTTAGAGAACGCACGTCCACCCATCATAGGTTTCAGTGGCATCTCATCTTTGCGTATAGGATACTGAGTCCTCTGACAGACATCACAACGTTTCACATAGGTATGTGCATCCATGTGAAGGGTAGGCCACCGAAGCCCGCAAATAGTATTGCCTTGATCACCCGATCCGGTCCAAAGTGTCCTCCTGCTACACCTTGGTGAGCAGTTTCCAAGATCTTAAGATATTCACTTTCATGGACACATAGTCTCAGGTAACCATCTTTACCACGCTTATATAGATTATCACCAATAAGTGAGTAATCCTGGGCTTCTTGTTCTAAACTCCTTTTCCTGGCCAGAGTCATGTCTGGAGGGAATGCTTTCGTCCTCAGGAAGGATACTAGTGGTTCACTCCAATCTGGCACAATGGATACTTGATAAAGAGTGGCGTGTTCCACAGGTGGTTTAGTGCAACAGATTGGGCATTCCTTGCACAACTTTTGGACATCCGCTTCCATAGTTGGCCAATGCACTCCGAATCTCTTTAGAGTCTGTAAAGTTCGTTGCTTTGAGTAGTGTTGCTCTAACGCACCTACATGTGCTAAATGCAACCATTTATTGTACTCGTCCTCTTCTACGCAACACGCCAAGATCCCTTGATCTGTGTGCTTGTACATGCTTCCTGCCATGATGTGGTACTTTTGGGCTCTCACAACCTCCCTATTCCGTGTGTTTACCACTGGATGATTAGGCCCGTATGTCAATACTGGTACGAATGGCTTAGCGCACTGCCGTACAACTTCCAAATTAAACAAGTAAGCATCAGGAAGGTCATCTGATACTCCTTGTGGGGCTTCTCCCGATGTGAGCCTAGAGAGATGGTCTGCTCTTAAATGAGTCCTCCCTTTCCTTACCACAACCTCAAAATCATATTCCATTAGCAAGAGAAACCATCTCACTAATCTTCCTGTATTTCATGGCTTGTTTACGAGGTATAGCAATGCCTGATGGTCCGTAAAAAATTTAAACTTATTTGCAAGCAAATAGTGTCTAAATTTTTTGACTGCATATACCATGCCTAAACCTTCTCTCTCTGTAGTGGTGTAATTCCGTTCAGCTGCATTCAATTGTCTACTGGCATAGGCAATTGGAAGATCCATATTACCTTCACCAGTAGGTTGAGCAAGTACACACCCAATGGCATAATTGGATGCATCCACGTGAACATGGAATGGCTTATTCCAATCTGGTGTGGTCAAGATTGGTGCTGAACATAATCTTCGTTTAAGCTCTTGGAAGGAATTCTCACATTCATCCGTCCACTCAAAGTTAGTCAGAAGTCCGTACATGGGCTTTGCAATGACAGCATACATGTGTATAAATCGTCGGTAATAACCACAATGCCCCATGAAAGCTTGTACTTCCTTGACATTCTTTGGCCTAGGTAGCTCTGCTATGGCTCTCACTTTCTCCTCGTTAGTAGATATGCCATTCTTTGACACTATGTGTCCTAGAATCTTACCTTGCCTGACCATGAAAACACATTTTTCTGGGTTCAGGCAGACTTGATATTCTCTACACTTGTCAAAGATTTGTCTGAGTTCAGGAATATGGGTTTGTCTAATGTTGGAATGAGCACAAAGATCATCAACATAGACTTCTAAATTCTTCCTCAGGAACTCTTTAAATACATGGCACATCAGCCTTTGGAAGGTAGCTGGTGCATTGGTAAGCCCAAATGGCATTACTCTAAAAGCAAAAATGCCCCATTCTGTGGCAAAGGCCGTCTTATGCTGATCCTCTGGAGCTATGGCTACTTGATTGTAACCTGAAAATCCATCAAGGAAGCTGTAGACTTCCTTGCCTGCCACTCTTTCTAAGAGATGTTCTGTGATGGGAAGCGGATAGTTATCCTGAATAGTGGCTGCATTAACCTTCTTCAAGTTAATGCATACGCGTAGCTTTCCATTTTTCTTGGGCACCACAACGATGGGGGATACCCACTCGGTGTGCTCAATTTCATAGATAAATCCAGCTTCAACCAGTCTATCTATCTCCTCTTTGATCTTGGCAGCGTAATTATCGTTATATGTATAGGGCTTTTGCTTAGAAGGTTTAGCATCTGAGGTCATGGGAATTGTGTGTGAGCATATGTCCGGGTCTACACCCTTCAAATCCTTGTAACTCCAAGCGAATACATCTCTGTATTCTCTTAGCAAGGTAATTAACGCATGCTCTTCTTCCTCTGTTAGGTCATGGCCTATGTATGTGCATCTCTCCTCTCCTTCTTCTAGGGCCACTACTATTTTCTTGGTGGTTTCTTTGTTATCATAAGCCTCTCCTGATTGTGCCTCTCGTTTAGGCATTCTTATCATGACTCTCCTGTCATCTATCTCATATTTCTTAAAATTTTCTGGGACCTCAAACAAAGATTCTTCCTCTTCTGGTGAGACTTCTCTCTTCTTCCGTTTCTTTCCTTCTTCCTTCGGGGTCACATGTGTTGCTAACCTTACATCGTTTGTGAGCTCTCCATGCCTCTGGGGTTGAAATTCTACTTCATGGAAGTATTCTTCATCTGATGCAAATGGTGGGTCCATAATGATTGACTCTAGTTCGGAGTCACTTGCATCCTCAAATGCATCAGGGCTAGGTTCGCATTCTTCTAGAACTGCCTCTCCCATGATTGGCTCTATGGAGAAGACTGAAATGTCATAGCCATCCTCATCACAGTGAGGTGTCCATTGTTCTTCATTGATGGCTACGTCCATTGTTGCTAAGATTTCTGCCCAACCGTGAGGTTCAAATTCTTCGTCTGGAAAAACTATAGGTGCATAGGCTGGGTCTTGGATTGATCTATGGGTTTCTTTTGCACCTACCTCTCTGGCTTTCTCTCTCTTCTCTTCCTCGACTGCAACCTTGCACATCCATAAGTGGGTGTCTTCATGCATCCAAGAGGATCCTGACCCTATGGAATGCACCGATTCTGTGTCATCTTTGGTTCTATGGATGTGATTCCATTGGATAGGAGGAACATCTCTATGAGAGTAATCCTTGAGATTGACTTTGGTCGTAACACCTAAGTGTTGCAGGTACAAAGAATTGGTTCCCTAGTCCTGTACCACTTGCAACTGTCGCATAAATGGTCTTCCCAAAATCATCTCATAGGCATGATTTTTGCTAAAGTCACATATAGCAAATGTATGCTCAAACTCGACACCACAAGTGGTGAGAGTTATTCCTTCTAGCAATCCTAAGGGTCTCTCAATATGACCATCGGCCATCTGCAATTTCATCCTCGTTGGCCTGAGTGCCGGCTTGCCCCAACACTTCCATAGGGAAGTGGTAGCAATTGCAACTCCTGCACCTGAGTCCAAAATTGCCTTGGTGGTGTAGTCCTGGTAAGTAATGGGAAGATAGGTGTTCCCTTCTTCACCTTCACACATATCTCCTATCTTATCCAAGGGAATTTCTGGCACCATCCTATGGGATCCTACCTGGGAACGAGGTTTTGCAACTTCAGTTACTTGACTGGCTACATATTTCCGTGCTTTTGGTCTATCCTTAGGCAGTTCTTCCAAAGTGAGATCGCGCTGCACCTTGGTGTTCTTTACTACCTCCGTGTTCCTAGGTATGACTGAATCTTCGTTTCTTACCATGACTGTAGGTGTTCTCATACAGGTGGACTTAGCTTCCCATGGGCCTGTGAAGTGGGGTAGCTCTTGTATGGAATTAGACTCAAAGTCCAATCTCTCGTGAGACTGAGTACTCTCATGTTCCCCGTAAATAGATGGGATGTCTTGTGGGAATTGGTCGTGTGCATCATCCACAAGTTCAAAGGGAGGGGCGACTTCACTTTCGTTATCCCATTTATCTTCTTGAATCTCTCGTAGGAAGTCTGGTGCAAACCGATTCATAGAAGAAGAAGTGTCTGGCTCTGTAGAATTAGGCACATAAGCAACCTGGGAAGGAGGGCTTATTCTATCGTTGGCTCTTTCCTCGCTCTCATAGATGTTTGGAGCACAAGCTTCCTGGGGAGGATTACTTATTCTGTTACTTTTCCGAACAGGCTCATATGCTCCCTGAGAAGGAATGTAGGCAACCTGTGGAGGTACGTAAGCTTTCGAGGGAGGCTCATCTGCCTTTTGGGGGGAAAGATAAGCTTCTTGAGGAGGCACATGGGCTTCCTGAAGAGGCTGGCTCATCCGTTCTCTTGCCCCTTCCTTTCTTTGAGGGGCAGGTTCCTTTTCTGATTGTGCAATCAGCTTCTCTATTCTTTTTAACAGTCCATCAAAGTGCAACTGTGTCTTTGCTGAACTAGAGATGTTAAATAGGCGACTGGCCTCAAACATGGTCTGAGCCAATTCCACCATTTTGGCACAAATTTTGGTTCGTTCTAACTCTAGTTCTGCTCTAGGGTAGCACTTTTCATGATCAGTTACGTTTGGCCCTTCTTGGATTCTGGCCTGATATGCTTTAAGCATCATATTAAGGTCCTCGGGAGTGGGATCAGCTAATACTGATCCTACTCGGGGTGGTGGGTGGGTTACGTGGGGTGTATTAAGGGGTGGAGGGATGGAGGGTGATGGGGATGGTAGCGGTGGGAATGTGTGAGAGTGTGGTTGGGATGTGATCTCTATGATTTTGGCCTTGGTTTCTCGTAGACTTTCCTCAAGTTCACTCATCTTCTTTGCCCATTGCCTTTTCATACGTTCACGGCTATCTCTCCAAGCTCTAGTCCTTTTCTTGGTTATGCTCTCAGTTTCACTAACTGTTGGGCTCTTTTCCTGGTCTACCCCTTGGTTTTGCTGCAATGCTTGAGCTCTAGTGACTACCTGTACGGGAGCAGTGGAAGTGACACTTCCTGTGGAATCTACTACTAACCCAATAACGTTGATAGGCGTGATTTTTGGCATATTATTGGGGTTCTTTGGGCAAGTAAGAGATGCTATTTTCCACAATCTTGGCAAAAGCCTTGGATCGTCACTGACTGGGGTTGTGTAGGTGGAGGTAAGGGACAATCACGAATGAGGTGATCTCCTTGGCATCTGTAGCACAGTCCTCTTGGGAATGGAGGTCTTACTTGCCTAGGTTGAGGCCTAGGGTTGGGGTTTGCATACATGACGTTTGTGTAATCTGACTCCCAACTAGGTTCACTCGGTTCTTCACTATAGTAGGACTCACCATGTTCAGGAGATTGCATGTAGTAAGCCTGGGGACTATCAACATGTGTAGAATCAAAGCTATGGTCACTGGGATCACTTTCAGAAAGCAGTGGTGTTACAGGGACTATAGCTCTATTCAGGTTTTCTTCTGCAACAGCATACTTTACCGGAATCACATTGGTTAGAGCTGGGGGTTGTTGTGCTAGCACCGGTTGAGGTCTTTGTTGGTTTTGATATTGTGGTTGATAATTTTGTTGTGGCCTGCCATATGGCTGTGGAGGGTACTGGTTCTGGTATCTTCCCTGTGGTGGATAGGGTTGAGGATAGGTTTGCCTAACCGTTTGCTTATTGTAGGGGCAATCTTGTGCGGTGTGATTGGTGTACCTCCGTTCTATGGTGCAGTACTGGCTACTAGGATTTACTTGGGGCTGAGCCATAATGGGACACACGTTTGCCATATGGTCACCACCGCATGTATAGCACCTCTTCGCTGGGGTAAACCTCGGAATTTGTTTGCTAGAGACGCCTAGTTTTTGGGCCACTTTCTCTGCGAGTTCCTCAATTGATGTGGATTGCGTGGAAGAGTGACTAGATGCACTATCTGAATCTTTGTAGATTTTGGAAAGCTCTAGTTCTTCCCCTAGGTTATCTTCAATGTCAATGCACATGCGTACACACTCTTCTATAGTCCTAGGGTCCTTCAGATACACATAGGATCTCAATTTCGTACTCAGCAATCCATCAAGGAATAAGGCTACTTGTTTGGCAGGTGTGGGTAGCTCCGAAACAGGGCACCTTTCAAGATATTGCCTAAATCTTCTTCCTGCAAGTCTCACGGTTTCTTGAGGGGTTTGCTTGAAGCTATGAATCAGCGAGGAGGTATTGTGTCTTATGCCACTCTTAGAGAATTCAATAATAAATGCCTCTAGGAGTTGGTCTATGCTCCTGAACTGCCGCTCATCCAATGGCTGAAACCATGTAAGTGCTGTGTTCCTAAGGGTTAGACCGAAGGCATTGTACTGCGTGAACAGATCTTCCACTTGTTCAGCTCTCAAGACTTGCTTGAACTCCGCCACATGATCATAGGGATCTCCTGTGCCATCAAAGTAATTCTTCATGGACTTAACTAGCTGGGTCGGTCTCAAAGTTCTTGTGTGCTCTCTAGGTCTCGGCAGAGGAAATCCATCCACATTTCTTTGGTTCCTGTGAACTCTAAGTATCTCAGGTTCTACTCTATTCGTCTCCGTCCTCGTTCTTTCTGTGCCCACTGGGTTGGCAAAGCTTACTTCTGGTCTATCTCTACTTCTGTCTCTTTGCATTCCATGAGCTTGGGATGTTCCAGCTCCAGGGTGACCATAGGATACATTCGATCTTGGTTGGGGGAACACGAATTCACCCTTCCAAGTGTAAACATGCCTATCATGTTCTGTCACCACAAAGATCCTTTCCGAAGTGTGATCTAAGTAGGTCACTCTACCTGGGCTATCCGGATCCTTAAACTCATAGATCATGATAGTTCCTATATCAGTTGGCTGATTAGCTTTATACCTCCAAAAGGCTTCGTCAGTTTCTCAATTGAGGAGCAACTCTATGCTCTTATTATCCTGGGGAATCCATTCCGGTGTGATAATCCTAGTGAGAACAGATTTGCCTCGGGGGGTTCTAGGTTCCGCACCCATGTTTCCTTGTTCCAAATCACCTAAGTCAGCCTCTGAGATTACATTCCCAGATTCATCTGTCCTGTCTGGGTGACTGGTGACTACGTATATGGTTCCTTCTTTGTCCAGGTATGCACCGTTTTCAAACTTGACTACTGGGTGCTCTAGTCCAATGGATTGATCAAGATTCTTAATCTGTATCACAGATCTTCCTAAGCCGTCCTCATAGATGCTGGCACCTAACCGGTTGGTCCTAAGGTATTCCAGCTGTGTTTTGTATGGGCCTTCTACCCTGTACAAGTAAGGCACTCCTGAACTTCCCGTAGGTCTGTCCATGCCTTGAGACATCTCTGACTCACTGGTCTCAGAGCTAGGGTAGTACGAGTGGTGGCTCAACTGCTGGGCCCAAGACCTAGCAGTGTGGTTAACACTAGCCTCTGAAGACCTAAGGCTTTGTCTCTCCCTTACTAGATGTCGTCCTGATCTAAGGTTCATATGCCTATCTAAGGAGCCCAATTCTTTGCCCAGAGTACAACTTCGTTGCTGGTTACTTTATATTAGTCACTTGGTTCTTTTTAGTTATTTCTCGTGTTTAAGGTCTTGTCTGATATTACGTCGTCAGGAATACTTGAATGTTCTTCGTGCTTTCAGGTTGATCGTTCCACGTTAGGTTCTTTTCCTTTATGTTATCGACAGTACAGAGATTAGGTTTTTAGCTTGAACTTGAGTTTTTAGGTAGTCTTCAACTTGATACCTGCCTATCGTCGCCCTGACTTGCTCCTACCTCTCGTCGTTCTTAGCCTAAACTATGAATTGACAGAGGGGGTTAAAAGTTTCCAACCTTTTGTTTCCTGCTTGGTTGCCCTTGAGTACCCAGGAAGTGTGTTCCCAAGCTTGCACTTACACTTGCTTAGAACGCCTTTCGATGCTCTCAATGGATTTGTAAGAGTTCCAAAGTTAGCTTAAAGATTTAAATTCCAAAGACAAAACCAATCACTTTCATTCATGTAACACTTCACCAATTTGCACTATGACCTTTTGGACACAACTCTAGAGATCCCTGAATTTTGTTCCCCCTGGCTATGGTCAACTTAAAAATATCCTATCTAATATTCTTGATCTTAATTTAACCGTAACCAGTCGATGTTTTTGTTGTACTCCCCGCGAGCTTTCCAACAAAACAAAAATCACAGCAAACGGATTTCGTATGAGAAAGTTATGACCGTTCAGGGTTCTAGGGTTAAGACAGGGTTCAAACAGGATCACTGTGCAACACGTTTTCCCCAAGTTGTTGTCCTAAGGCCTCCTAATGTGCTCTAGAGTAAAATGTTTATGCCCCAAAATTAGCCCAACTCTTCAATTAACAAACCCTAAAAAATTTGGCTAAATTTGGCTGTCAATCGCGATGGACAAGGCTGTCAATCGCGATGGACAAGGCTGTCAATCACGATGGACAGGAGTTCAGTCAATCGCGATGGATAGAGGGTTCAGTCAATCGCGATGGACAGGCTATCGGTCGCGATGGACAGGGAGTTCAGTCAATCGCGATGGACAGAGGGTTCAGTCAATCGCGATGGACACTCAATCAATCGCGATGGACAGAGGTTCAGTCGGTCGCAATGGACAGGGGGTTCAGTCAATCGCGATGGACAGAGGGTTCAGTCGGTCGCGATGGACAGGCAGTCAATCGCGATGGACAGAGCTTCAGTCGATCGCGATGGACATGCAGTCAATCCGGATGGACAGAGCTGTCAATCGCGATGGACAGAGCAATCAATCGCGATGGACTGAAATTTTGCAAGATTTTCAAAAATTTTGATGGAAAGGTGATGTGCAGGGTCTCTAGTCCACTGTGGTGCACTCAGATTTACCAAAAGGTGAGAATTTCTGTCAATCGCGATCGACAGGAGTCGGCGACTGCGAGACAGTTTCGACGAGTTTCGTACCTGCGCAAGAAGCTGGGGATGGTGATTCAGCAAGGTCCTGCAAAAAGCTCAAGAAACATGCAAGAAAACACACATGCAATATCGCTCTCTCGCTCTCTCTCACAAGTGAAATGGGGGAAATGAGGTGGAGATGGGGATATAGTCAAAAAAGTGAAATTTTCGCGATGATGAAAATGGAGGTGGAAGATGGTGATGAGGAAGATGGTGATGATGATGGTGAAGAAAAAACAAGAAAATATATGAAAGTGAAGAAAATACCTACAACTCCAACGCGTCAACTCTACGTCTTACCATCACACGCTCGTCCTCAAAGCTCGATCCCCGGCAACGGCGCCAAAATTTGGTGTAGCTCAGTGATGAGTAGCACCTCCTTTAATGTCAATCCGGGAAGACGTGAGGATGGTATGAAGACCTCGAGCAAGTGGCGGCACAAATGCGTGAGTGAGAAGCACACAAACATGCACACACATACACACACACGCGCACACACGGCAAGACAAAGAGTGAGAATCAATGGAGTTCTTAGTTTACTTCAAAAAGCTCTTACAAGTTTGTTTCAATTACAATCTAACCTCAAAAATGAGCTCTCTAGCTCTTTTTATAGTTTTTGACTAGGTTTTGGCCCTGTCCAAACCTAGTGTCCCGCCTAGTTAAAAATTAGGTTCCAGGGCCAATTTGAGGGCTTAAACGGCGTCTAAAAAATATGAAAATTGATATGTAGGTACTTCTAAGGCTCCTCAAGCTCAAGGACTCCTTGGCTTGCACAAAATGGAGCTACAAAAATATGAAATGGTATTTACAATGATTGTTAGTGATAAGAATCACTGTTAAAAGATGTTGATTTGGAAAAATTTGAAGGGCCTATCTGCCAGATTTGCGTCGGCTGCTTTGTCTACTTACACCTTCACCTTGTTCTGACTCTCTCCGCTGGCTTCCTTGTCTAGTCGATCCTTGGGTGCCCATACTGCTCTCAACAGCCCTCCTATCCGCCATCTCCGCCCCTCGCTCCGCCACGCAGGACCGCTGACCTCCTGAACCGCGTCTCCGCCGTTCACTTCCGCCTGCCATGCCTCGGCTTCCGCCCCTCTTCCACAATTGCCATCTGCACCGCTGCCGCCAGTACTTCCATTCGTCCATCTCCGTCCACCGGTGCCCCGATCCGCCCTTGGCTGCCGACCACCTGAGCCCCGCCACATCAGCACCTCCGCCTCCACCGTCTACACCCCCTGGAAAACTCCTCCTCCGCCCAGCACCTTTCGCATCACATACACCTCCATCCACCCCTCTCCGCCCTCTCCGCCAAATCCCTCCACCCCCGTCTCCGCCACCCTCGACCTCCGACACCCTCCTACCGACTGGAACACCCGCCCCGCCGCCTCCACTGGAGCCATCCCGCCTCCGCAGCGCCGTCATCCCGCCGCCCGCTAGAGCCGCACCGCCGCCCGCCATCCGACATCCGCCCTCTGCTGCCCCTTCTCTGCCTCCGCCCTCCGCTGACATCTGTCCTCCTCCTCCGCCGGCGCCGCCAAGTCTCCACCTCCGCCACATCCGCCTACGACTCCGCCCCCCCTCCCTCCTCCGCAGGTCCGACCACCAATCCCACGACTTCCGCCAGTACACGCGTTTGGTGAATCCGCCGCCGCTGGTGCCACCCCTCCGCAGCTGCAAATCCGCCCCGCCGGTCCGCCTCCACCATCCGCTCCTCCGTCCCACCTTCCGCAGCACCCGCCTCCACCATCCGCCTCCGCCCTCTGCCCCTACTCCTCCGCCGGTGCCCCGCCCAGCCTCCAACCCCCCTTCCGCCACCCGCCAGCAACCCTACCTCCGCACCCACCCGCCAACCCCAATCCCCACAACCCCCCAAACACCCCATCCTCCGCCCTCACCCGCCCCACACCCCCCTCCGCCCTCACCCGCCCCACACCCCCCTCCGCCCTCACCCGCCCCACACCCCCCCCTCGCCCTAACCCGCCCACCACCCCCAAAAAAAGAAAAAAAAAAAACCCTCCTCCGCCCTCACCCGCCGACATTCCCTGCCTCCGCCGTCCGCCTCCCTCCGCCCCTCTCCGTACCTATCCCCGCATCCCTCCGCCCCTCTCCGCCCAGCCATCCCAACCGCGTGACTCTCCACCGGCTTGCCCACCCGCATCAAACAACACACCCGCCTCTCTCACCCCCTGCCTCTGTCATCCCCCTCAGCCATAGCCAACGTTCCACAGTAACCCGCCCTCCGCATCCCATCACTCCCCCTCCGCCATCCGCCCCACCTCCGCCATCCGCCCCGCCTCCGCAATCCGCCATCCGACGTCATCGCCGCATCCCATCACTCCCCCTCCGCTCTCCGCATCCCATCACTCCCCCTCAGCCATCCGCCCCGCCTCCGCCATCCGCCCCGCTCCGCCTCCGCCATCCACCATCCCACCACGATCCGCCATCCGCAACCGCCTCCGCCCTTGCAATACAAACCCTCCGCCACCCCGCAGGTTGCAATTCTCCCTCCCTGATATCATCCGCCACACCACCCCCCTCAAACCCCACAGGCAAACCCACTCCACCCTCTCCTTCCCAGCCGTTCTCTTCCACCCTGCACCACTCCCTTCAGCCCTCCGTCTCCGCCCTCCGCATCCGCCCTCCGCAGGACCCAATAACCTCCTCCAATCCCCTAGCCCCGCACCGCCTCAACCTTCCCTTCCCCTCCCCACACCCTCCCCAACCACCATCTTTCTCAACCAAAGTCCACAATCAAATCCCACACCATCATCTCCAATAGAAAATCATTCCAGCTAATCCAGGTCGTGTTCAGCTTTCTCCCAACTTCCTCTATGGCTGATCCTCCTCTGCAAAATGATCATTCGAACTTCACACCTTCGGCGCTCCCAACAACCAATCCTAATTACCCTCCGTCAGAGTCTGCTCCACAATCGCGCACCCAAACCATTCCCACCTTCGTTTACCCGGTCCCGAACATGCCCCCGATTCTACCATCACCCGTCTCCATTTCTCCCATAGCAGATGCCTCGGTTTCTGCCATTCATCCTCCCCTTATCAATATTCCTACTTATTCAATTCGCTCTGATTCTACCGACGCTTACTCTCCCCCATCCCTACCTCGCCCCCCCTCCCCCTCCCCTTCTCCTTCTGCTTCCCAGATCTCGCAACCTCCTTCACCTTCAGGCGATTACATGCGCCTTTTTCTCCCGCCTGACTTAAATCTCCAAATCCGTATTCACTTATCCCTTCCCCCCATTGACCTCCGTAATCTTTTCTCGGTCGAAAATCTTCGGTATGCAGGTCTTTTAGGCTTGGCGGACGTTCTGTTGCAGGACCCTTCCAACCTTAATGACGTCTACGAAGCTCTTCGGTTGTTCCCCCAATTTCGTACCGGCACTCTTACCATCCCGGACATTGCCAACCGTATAGGATCCTCCCTCATCGACTTCATAAGTCCTCCACTCTTATATTCTGGAGTGTCACCCGCGGACACAATTGCTTTTTGTAAAGAGCGATTTGAGAACCAAGCCCGTTTTTCCATCCGCATGCAAGCCATTCTGACTTCATTTATCTTCTTCTTTTTACTTAGAAGCCCCACCGCTGTGCTTCCCCTTTCAGATATTCGTATTGCAGATCCATTGTACTGCTTCCTAACTAGCCGCCCCTACCCTTACGCCGCCCTCCTATATAGTTCATTGAGCGTGCGCTCCCGTAGACTCCGTGAAGCTATCCCTCGCCGCTCTCGTACCTTTAACATATATTCTGCTCCCCTCCTGGCTTGGGTCTATCAAATCCCTGCACAATTGGCTAATCCTTCCACTATTCCCCCATCCCCTCCTTTCCCGGTTAGTAACCCACCCAGCAATCCCACTATCCCTTCCCTATCCCGGCCTCCCCACTCCCCTTCCCTCTCCACTGGCTCCACATCTGCTTCAACCCAACCGTCTGCACCCCCGGATATCCCTCCACTTAATCCACCGTCTCCTTCCCCTATCCTCACCACATCTCCTGCCACGGCCACCATTCATCCTCCTGCTCCTGTTCCCCCACATGGCTCTTCTTCATCCCCCTCATTCCGCCCACTCATTCAAACCCAGCTGAACCTGCAAAACCCCACCTGTACTTCCCCCCGTCCCCCTGTTTCCCAATTTCCAACTCCAAGTAATGCACCACCCACCCAACCCCATCATTCCAATATTCATTCCACACCCGGTCCATATACCATTCCAACCAATTCTCCAACTCCGCCTGTAGCGCCTGTTCCTCCATCTGATACTCAGTCTGAACCCTCTTTTTTCCTATTACTTCGCGAAGCCAGTCACATTGCTCAGGGAAGTGCTGATGCTTCGAAGTTGTCCCTGGATTCAATTTCAGCTGCAGCAAGCATTCATCAACAATATATTTCGGCTATAGACAACATAAATCACATGGCTACCTCACAGTGGCAATCTCTCACTGAATCAGCCCGCTTACATTAGGAAAAAAGGTGAACCCTGGATGGGCCTTTTAGCTCAAAGAGTGATTAGTGATGGACCAATCAGAAGAGGGTGGTGGCCACAGTCTATACCCTATAAAATACTAGGCTGAAGGGGGAAGAGGGGACAAGATTCCTCTATGTTCAGGGTTGTCTTCTAGAGAGAGAAGAAATCTCGTAATCAGGCTGGGCCCAAAAATTCAAAAATTTTTAAAAGTTGTAAAACTCATCATAATACCATTAAATGACCTCCATATCACTTTTCAGGGTCAAAAGTGCTATTTTTGACTTCTAATTCAAAATCCGTGCATATTTGTGGACTAAAAAAGTGACTTTTTTCAAAATGACTCAAAAAACTCTATTTTCCCTCTTCAAACTCCCATTTTCATACCCAAAACCCAAAAAGTCATATTTTTCACCTCTATTCCCTCCATACCATACAACAGAAGCATTGTTTCTCCTCCTACCATTCTCCCAACTTCTGCAGCAATGACAACAACTCTTACTCCCATGGAAAGCTCCAGAGCTCGTAGGAGACCAAAGGACGAAGTTCACACAATGACGTGCCACAACATCAAAACAATGGAAGGAAGTTGGCTACCACAAGAGTTTTGCAAAGGTGCATGGGTGTACATGCAGCCATCTGGACTTGGTCCTCATCGTGTTCGAGATCATGGAAATTTGGATCTTCATTGGAAAGGTAAGCTCTTAGGCTTCAAGCAGCAAACACATGGTGGGATGGTTGCTATTGTACAACATGTCTTCACAGTTTCAACCATGAAGTTAGAAAACTCCAATAGAATTAGATATCCAATCCATTGTGAGTATTTCTATTTTCTCAATGCTTCATGGTGTTAAATGTCTTAATTACTCATCTCATATGTTTTTCATTGCTACAGTCATATTTCCTTCTAGTTTAGTGGAAGAGCAACCACTTCATAGTCTCACAGGAACTTTCAAAGCATTACATGCAGACATTGGGGCATTAGTGTTTCCAGATGTACCTCCTGCTAAACTTATTCGTGAAAGGATCTTCTTTTACACTCACGAGTACATTGTTCCTTCCACAGATGGTGAATATGGAAGGTTGGAGATTATCAAAGTTGACTCTCTTCTTAGTTTAGAGTGGCCAAAACCTGATTTTTGGTCCATATCATCTTTCAAGCGTAAGATGGTGATGGACATACATAACTCTTTGAAATTCACACGCGTATCTAGATCAATAGGTCTTCATTGGACTCTACCAATCCATTGCTTTGTTTTCATATTTCAAGGCATTCCTTTTGTAGAAACTCCTACAATGTTCCTATGTAAAGATATTACATACGAAGCAGTAGAAGGATTGTTAGGGGAAAACTGGGGTTATGTAGAAGGATTGTCAAAAGGGGATAGATATCGTTGTAGAATTGGTGACACAGGTATAGGGTTTCCCTATTTAAAACATCGCACCTCATTGTACATCAGATTTTATTATGATCGTTGGATGTGTAAACTAGGAGAGTGGATACCTTTGCAAAGCTCGGAGGGATCTTTAGCTTCATTTGAAATTAATGTGAAGTTACCAAACAATGATATGGAGGTGGTTTTAGTTAATCAACATTGGAACTTGGCCAACTTGAGAGAGCACTTACTTATCATGGGATATGATGATCTTCATGATTTCAAATTTCGAATACGAGGGAACAAGGTAAGAGTTGTATTCCATATTCTATCACTATTGTTCATGATTTGAAAATGTTTTACTCTTTTATGAATTGTCCACAGATTGGAAAGAGATTGGAAGACAAAATCAAGGTTCTTGCAGATTGGAGCATGGATGGAACTGACATTTCATTGTCATAACTCTTTTTTGTAAAGATACTGTGAAACCTGTAAACAAACCTATTTTTGCAATGAAAAATTTTCACATTTGCTTCAAGGATATTTTGGCCACATTCTAGTTGTATCTGTAAATTCTCAAGGTTTTTCTTGAAAGAGCATTCTTATTGTTTATTTCCTTTGATGTGATCTCGAATGTCAAAGTTTTCCTTTTCAAGACTCTTATGTTTTAATTTAAGGAAAAGTCACTTCTATGAAAAAGTGGGACCCATCACTTAAAAATTCTAGAAAAGTTATAAATAGGAGTCCTCTCTCCTCATTTCTCACTTTTGCAACCACATTGAGTGTTAGAACAGTCTGCATTTGCAAGCTATGGCTTCCACCTCTGTACCTACTAAGAGTGCACGCCACAAGTTTCTAGAATTTTTGGAGGATTCAGATTACAAAGGTCAACATGACCTATATGATCTTCTCTCCAAGGTTCCTGACCTCCATGGAACCGTGCAAATGAATGCCGATGCTTTGGAGGAGCTACTTCAATATATGCAAGTTCATATATTGCGTTTCTCCATTGAAATACCACCATATGATGGAACTTGGGTTCCATGTGACCTTCTCACCTACATTCACAAAGGTGATGAGGCTTTTGCAAAACGATTGAAACGGTTCCAGGCAATTGCAGAGGAAGCAGGGCACCTTCTTGATGAAACTGTGCCACTTATAAGGAAATTGAATAGGAAACGCAAGATGGGTCCAAAATATCTTTCATTCATTGCTGCCACAATTTTCTTTGTGAATGAGGAACCCGAACCAATTCCTCATGAAATCCCTCATCTTCTTACAGGTGGTTTTGTCGAGGATAAAAAGGAACCACCTCAAGAACCCTTGAATCTCCTATTAGAGAGAGAAGCTATTGAGAAAACTTATCCTCTTGGTGTGGATGATAAGTTGAAAGAAGTGCCTAAGCCATCCACCTCTTCGGAGCCAGAAGCAACTATTCCAGAGGTGGAGATTGAAACTTTTTCAGTGGTTCTTGTCGAGGGACAAGAATATTTGTTTTTACATGATGTAGAGAAGGCATTTGGGCTACGGCTTGATGAATGCCTAAGTTTGTTTTGTACTTTGTCAGAGTGTCCTTTGGATAGTACCTCTGAGTTGTTGGAGAAAAAGTGTTTGCCATTTGGTGACTCAGTGGCCGACACAATAAAATTGGTTTGCAATGACATACTCACAAGTGAACATGAACATATCACAGAAGAACAATTTAATAATGCACAAGAAAGGATATTGGAATCAAAAATTCCCTCCTCACCAGTAATCGAGCAGAGTGGGATGTCCCACTCCAGCATTAATTTACAACTTCAAGAGAGAGGAGAAGAAGAAGATAGAGTTCAAGATGTAAGTATCTTCAATTCATGTCATTCATTCTTACAAACACATGCAGCTACTAATCATAAAACTTTGTGCAGGAGGTGATTGAAGTCGACAAGTTTGCAGCAAGGAGCGGAGGTGATCGAGTGGCTCGTGGAGGTGGCTCATCCCTTGCAAACTACATTGGGAAACTTCCCAAAGACCATTTTGTAATTATCCATAAAGAGTTCAGTCCTCAGGGCCACTTCATGACATGGTGTCTAAAGGCCTTAAGTAAATTGCTTTGTTTATCAACCATTACACAGGGGAGTAATTGTATCTTTTTAGTTAAGAAATCCCTTGTAACTACAACCTTAGGTTCCAACTTCCGTGGAAAGGTCTTAGGCCAAATAGGTATATCTCTAGGTCTAGGTGTTAGAAGTGTTGATCAAATAGCAAACTCAATTTTGACTTACACCCTACCCATGGCTTTGGAGCGTCGAAAGAGAGTCATTGAGAAACTCAAAGCCAATTGATGTAAACAATTGAATTAATATCAAATTTTCACTTTGCTTTATTTACAATTGTCTCAAGTATTTCTTTTTCAGTATATTATCTAAAATTCTTTTGCACCTGCATGTGATGTATTGATGTCATGTAGGGCATTGGGAGGACCTTTAGTTTCATTCTTTTGGACTCTTGATAATATCCCTGTAGGTCATGATCCCCTGATGGTTACCTTACCCCTGAACTAGCTTTACTAGTCATGATCCCTCTGATGCACTTTCAAAGGTCTTGTAGGGCATTAGGAGGCCAAATAAGGCCCTGCCACAGAAACGCGGGAGAAGGCCCTGCAAAACGTTTGCAGGGCCTTCTCCCGCGTTTCTGTGGTAGGGCCTTATTTGGCCTCCTAATGCCCTACAAAACCTTTGAAAGTGCATCAGAGGGATCATGACTAGTAAAGCTAGTTCAGGGGTAAGGTAACCATCTTGAAAATATCCATCTAGTGAAGGTTGAGTCTCATGTAAGGTAACCTTGGGCATGTCAGGACCTTTAGTTTCATTCTTTTGGACTCTTGATGGGATGCCAAGATAGTTGCTCAAAAGACCAAGATAGTTGCTCAAGATAGTTACCTTACCCCTGAACTAGCTTTACTAGTCATGATCCCTCTGATGCACTTTCAAAGGTTTTGTAGGGCATTAGGAGGCCAAATAAGGCCCTGCCACAGAAACGCGGGAGAAGGCCCTGCAAACGTTTTGCAGGGCCTTCTCCCGCGTTTCTGTGGCAGGGCCTTATTTGGCCTCCTAATGCCCTACAAGACCTACATGACCTTAAATAAAAAAGAAATTTCAGTACAGGGATATTATCACTAGATCAAAATGACAAGATAAGAAAACAATCATTCATATATGAGAGATTATCACAAGAAAACACATGGAAATGTAAAATGACTGCTCATGTTTCATTCTAAATAATGAGATTATAAATGGAATAGAGGAAAAGTGCTAATGTTTCATTGAAAATGGCAATATTTACAAAAAATCTCTTGTCCATAGAGATCAGTTACAAAACTTAGCTACGATCACCCCTAATTCTCCTAGCTAATTGTATGTCCTTCGGTTGTATAGTGACTCGCTTAGCATGGATGGCGCATAGGTTGGAATCCTCTAGCATTGATATCAAAAATGCTTCAGCTGCCTCTTGTAAAGCTTCTAAAGCTAGAGCTTGGATCCTTAACCCTGCACAATACCTTTGTAACTCTTCTTTGACCACCCTTGCAAAGGGTCTTCTAGGTATGAGAAGCTCAGCTGTCTTTTGATAGTGCCTTATCTCTGCAAATGCCTTCGTATATCTTCTTCTTCGTTGTGGTGCTCTAGCTTGTGGTGGTGGTGGTGGTCTTCGTTGGACATTTTCTTGTGGTCTTGGTTGGGGTGGTCTACGACGAGGTTGAAAGAATTTCTTCTTCCGTGCACGCGTCTTGAGCTTTCTCCTTGTTCAGGATGTTGTTGCTGGCTTTGCTCTCTCTCTTGATCATTGGGTATGGCCCCCTGATTTGATGGTAATGTCTTTCCCGCTACAGTAACCCTATGATTTGTAGGTATTTCTTCGTTACCCCATGGTGGCAATCTTTGACTCTCATCACTTGCTTGTGAACCTTGTTGAGACACATCCTCATGCGATTCATCAAAATCATCATCAGAAACTACCTGTCTATGAGCACGCTCCTTCACCCTTCTCTTTGTTGGTCTCTTTGGTGATGGAGGCTCATCATATGATGATGGTGGTGATTGGGGTTGATTTACGGCCTTTTCCTTGGATTGCCCATGTTCCACTTGTTCATGCAACTGTTCACTCCCAGAGGTATGGCCACCACCTGTTTCACGATGGGATGCAGAGTGCGAGACACTACGTCGCCTTTTGTGGTGATTCATCCATGGTGGCTTCTGAGTGCCTTGCACATAGCTAGGAAAGTTAATGGGATCCTTCCTTGCAGTTTGCTTTGTTCGTGCCATGCTCTATAGTGCTAGAATGTTGAAATGAGACAATGAGTCTCCTTTTATAATGTTTCACTTAAAAAGGTTCTGTTCACACCTGAATGGACAAAAAATAGTTTAAAAATTAAAAATTACCTGAAAAAATTGCAAAGAAGAGATTAGTGTGTAGCAAACCTTATGAATTATTCAGAAAATGCCATGAATGTATTAAATGACTTCACTTCCATGATGAACCCTCTCGTGTTCTTGTAGCTCGCCATTGAGCATGACGTAAAGGTCCCAATGATGACTTCCATTTTTCACTAGCTAAGTTGTGTTGATGAAATCTTGCAAGTTTTGCAACTTTCGACTCCTTGGCTCGTTCCATTGCATATGTCCTTGAAAATGCAGTACGATAAAACCAATTAAACATCTCTTCCATATAGTTTGATTGCATTGCACCACCACCATGTCGTGTGTTCTTGAAGTAAACACCTCTAGCCTTGTAATGTGACTTCTCCATTCCTTGTGTACTAAAAATCTCCAATGAACCATATCGATGCATAAAAAATGCTCCATGTGCAAATAAAATATGCTGAAATGATATAAGTACATATAACACAATCTTATCAACAAGAAAATTGAAAAAATAAGAAAACTTACAATGTAATGTGTAATATTGCTCTCTCCCCAAGATAGGATGAAACACTTTGCAAACTCCATTAATGTATCTTGAAACAACTGACGGTCATTTTTGTTGGAGCTATTAAGACTCATTAAACCTACCAACTTATCTAAGCATGACCAAACCTTCTTTCGCCTATTACTAAGGTCAATTTGAGAATCATTATCAGTGGTGATCATGCACAAGTCTTTCCATAGCTCCCTGCATTCATTTTTCTTAGGGCTTACACCTATTCTGAAAAATTTTCTTGCCTTCTTCCCTGTCATTGACACTTGTTGCAAACTATTTTGCGATTCACCAGGTTTTTTGACAACTAGAGTTACATTATCACCATGACAACCAATCGAATTAAGCAACTCTTCCAATTTTTTGATTGCTTGTACAGATTTATCAATTGGCTTCATGGAAAATGCATATTCTATGTGGAGCTTCAATAATCTATCAAATATTCTCATGAAAGCATGCAATGTGCAAAAGTGAACATTAACTAATGGAAATGGAATAATGGGATTCCAATCTTTATCTAATGTGTCACGGTTAGGTATTTCTAACATTGGACACCTTAGCAAAGGTCTATCCCATTCCGTGGAAGTAGGTGCATCTATGTATTCATCTAAGCTAGATAGTACTTTTTGTTGTCCCTTTGTTACTTTGTAGCCTCGAGTACAAAATGGACATGGATAACGAGCAGATGCACCTTGCTTGCAACCTAACATGCATTTGATAGTTTTTAAATCCCCACCCAAGTGCCAATCTATCTCAAAATCACCCAAGTTTTCTATGTGGAGCTTTGCACCATGAATTTGAGAAAGTATTACTTTAGTGATCCATGGGGTCCTACTAAAAATCCATGAAAGAACATCATTGGATTCTTTAGGTACTTCAATAGCACCTAACCACCATATTTCTTTCTCGGATTGAACACTATATGTAGACTTAGAGCTAGAGTTACAACTTTCATCAGATATGGCATTTCTGATAGCTTCATTCATGAGTGTCAAACTCAATCTCTCCATTCGTCGTCCCTTTATAGTCTGGCATTCATCTAACTTCAATATAAACTGTAATTTGGTATTACAATCTGCATAAATTAGCAAAATCTTTATAACATCAAAATACAATGTATATCAAGGTAACAATAGTGCACATACCTGGTATAGTAGATTTGTAAAATTGAACCATTGCCTGTTGAAGCCTCTCCAAATCCACGAATATGTTGTTGTACTTTGTGTAAGGAAATCCATTTCCAACTGCGCTTTTCAACTCTTTTTTGGATGTAGATAAATGATAAATAGACATAGGCATAATATCCTCTATATATAAGTAGTTTCCAAGAATACTAGTTATATCTTCATTGGACATTGACTTCTTTAGCGATACCTTGTAAGGAGATGGAAACATATTCTGTAAAATACCTTCTCTTTCTAATGAATGCTTCAAAAGGTTGTACAATGCACTGTATCCTTTAGTACTAATTCCTGCTTCATCACATACCATCTGCACGTCTCTAGGAGTGATAATATCTTGTAACTTTTTTGTGAAATCTTTAATCACTTTCTTCTTGATTAGGTTTCCTATCCGTGACTCCAAAATACTAACCACCTGCTTGTTGGTCAAACAAGAATTTAATAACTTGAATTGATCCTCTGTTGTTGATGATGCATTAACATCTTCAACGAATGACCTACATAACAAGAAAATATATATATATATATATATATATATATATATATATATATATATATATATATATATATATATATATATATATATATATATATATACATATAAAGTCTTCCAAAAAGAGAAACGAATACAAGCCAAACCTTATTGCAAAAACTCGTCGTTTGCGTGCTCCACCACCAATTGAAAGAGAGTCAAAGGATGTTAATGATCGTCTCCTACGTCGCATCCCAAGTGGAGTCTCTCTCAAGTGTTGGACAGTGTTTTTAAATTTCTCAATTGTTCTCTCCTTTTCTTCCATATGCTTTTCAAGCTCTGCAAGCTTTTCTTGTAAAGATATGATTGTGCTTTCAAAAGTGACCAACCTTGTATGATTTAGTTGATATTGTTGAATCCAATACTCAGTAATGGCAGTTGAATGTGTAGATAATCGTTGACAATAACCTAAGAGCCCAGCTTTACCGGCACCGATGAACTGAAGTAAAGTTGAGAGGTTATGGAATGTTGGATGGTAAGAAGACATTGGATCAGGAGGGTATAATGAACCATGAGTCCAAAGATCAATATTCTTTTCTCCAGCTTCACGACGCTCATTTTGAGAGTTCACATCATTGTTGCATTGTGTATTTGGAGCAAACTCTCTGGGCACACGAACATGGATACTTGTTGATGCTGGGGCATGAGGACGTCCTAATGTGAGGTTTGTAATAGGTGTCAACACCATCTTTTCCAACAATTAAACAATACTGAGAAAGAGACCAGAAATTTGTTTGGAAGAGATGCTAGAGCATGATTTTCTCAAGAAAAGTTTGTTTTCTTGGATGAGGATGGGTAACAGTGTGTTTTTCCACTGAGAATAGCCAAAAATGTTGAAATTTTGAAAAAGTCATTTTTTGGGTGAAGAGTAGTTACGGATTTGATGATGTGGCACTCTACTTTTGGAGGGATTTTAAAAATATTGCTTTTTCAAAAGGAAAATTAAAAACTAAACTCAAAAAAGGTCAGTTCTGACATATATATTAAAAAATGAGCCCTTTCAAGTAAATAAACACTGAAATTGAGACTTTAAAAAAAACATCATTTTTTTATTCCCATACATGCTCGAGTTTGATGATGTGGAAAGTAGATTCCCTTTCTCTCTCTCTAAAAGAAGAGAGAGAGGAGCCTAGTAAGCCTTAAAAAAAGCCTACTCCAGCCTACTAAAAAGTGCCCTATTAAATGCACTTTGTCCCCTTAGACAACAGCAGAATGAGGCTTAATCCCTGAAAATTAGGGATCCTTACAAGGCCCATGCAGGGTTCACCCTTTTTCCTAATGACTCAAGGAGGAGCGAGATAGGTATCGAGACATTGCGGACTCGGTGCTCCAGACTTTAGAGGATCTTCAAAATCGTTTCCAATTAGGTTTATGTGATAATGCGGCGTGTCTGCGTATAAAGCATGAAAGGGACCATCTTCGCAATTGCCTTAGTTCTGTCCAACACCTTATAGAGCAAGCTTTTGTTCCCCTCCCATCTTCACCTCAGCCACCTCCTCAATAATCTCACTAGCGGTTTAATAATGTGCTGGCCACTCTTCAATAAATTACATGGCTTCAGCCTTAGTTCTAGCTTCCCAATAATTGTATCATCCTTCTGCTTATGCCAATCAGAATTCAATAATCATTGGATATTGTTCTCACTTTCTTTAGTAATCAATAAAAGTACTCTTTCTCTATTTTTCGGCTTTAATTCCTCTCTGTTCATATACATGTTCATTTTGGTTCTTAAGCAGTTCTTGTATCCAGTGTGTTGTCTCTCCGGGTCGGAGAGTCCTTTAGGTGGTGGGCATCTGTTGAGCCCATAAAAGTCATGTTGGTCAAAGCCAACCGGTCAAAGTCAACAAGGTCAAGGTCAAGTCAACAGGTGCAAAGTCAAAGTGCCTAAGTGACAATTAATTGTCTGCAAAGGGTAAATTGGAGAAAGCGGGTTGCGTATTTTCTCTAATTTCCCTAAGGATCAGAATGTGTTTTAAAGTATTTGGGAAGGTTTAGGTGAACCCCCTTTAGTACACAAAGGAAGAATTAAAAGGGAATGTGAAGGCATGTGAAGCGGAAAAGTGTACGCACAAGTGAAAGTATGACCCCCATTAAAATTTTTGGTTTTACACTAAAGTCACTACAGGACAAAGGAGCAATTCGTTGGCCGCCAACTAAAAGGAGAATCTTGGGACATCAAGGAAGCCCAAGAGCCCATGGCAGTTAGAAGTCACGGGACCGGCGGATTCAAGAGGAAGGAAAAGGTTATTCTTGGGGACACATTGATAGTGAAGAGTGGAGAGCTTCAGAGAAAGCAAGAGAGGGAAGTGAAGAGCCCCCAGTGTGCGACGACACTTAGAGGTAGAAGTGAAGAGCGCAAGAAGGAAAAGAAGAAGGTGTGCAGAGAAGGGTGAGTTAGAATCCAAGAGTCCCAAGGTCTGTGGTGTGTGCGCGCCGCGAAAGTATCCATTCCTCAGCTTGGTGTTGCACAAGGGAAGCGTAAAGCAAGTGAAGGGCTGGTGCAGAAGAGGTCGCTGCCAGAAGACTTGAGATCATTGGTCTTTTGTAATTGAATATTCTCCGAAGTTGTATTTAGTCATTGACTTGGATTGTATTTAGCCATTGTAATTGCTTCAACGTAATCAACATTCAGGCTTCCAGGAGTATTTAGTCATTCACGTTTTCAGGTTATTCCATTTTCCATCATCTCCTTTTTCTCCTACAAACCCTCAAACTCCTTCGTGTCCACGAATCCCCAACACCTCCTATCCAATGGAATCCCATCCATAGAGCCAAAGATGATACGGAATCCGTGCATTCCATAGGATCAGAATCCTCATGGATGCATGAAGACACCCACTTATGGATGTGCAAAGTGGCAGTAGAAGAAGAGAAAAGAGAAAAAGCCAGAGAAATAGGTGCAAAAGAAACACATAGATCAATTCAAGACCCAGCCTATGCACCTGTAGTCTTTCCTGACGAGGAATTTGAACCCCATGGCTGGGCAGAAATCCTAGCAACAATGGATGTAGCCATCAATGAGGAACAATGGACACCCCACTGTGATGAGGATGGCTATGACATTTCTGTCTTCTCCATAGAGCCAATCATGGGAGAGGCAGTGTTAGAAGAGTGTGAACCTATCCCTGATGCATTTGAGGATGCAAGTGACTCCGATCTAGAGTCAATTATTGTGGACCCACCTTTTGCATCAGATGAAGAATACTTCTATGAAGTAGAATTTCAACCCCAGAGGTATGGAGAGCTTACAAATGATGTAAGGCTAGCCACACATGTGACCCCGAAGGACGAAGGAAAGAAAAGGAAGAAGAAAGAAGTCACACAAGAAGAGGAGGAATCTTTGTTTGAGGTCCCGGAAAATTTTAAGAAGTATGAGATAGATGACAGGAGAGTCATGATCACAATGCCTAAACGAGAGGCGCAATCGGGGGAGGCCTATGATAACAAAGAAATCACGAAGAAAGTAGTTGTAGCCATCGAAGAAAGAGAAGAAAGATGCACGTACATAGGCCATGACCTGACAGAAGAGGAAGAACAAGAGCTAATAGCCTTGCTAAGAGAATACAAAGATGTATTCGCTTGGAGTTACAAGGATTTGAAGGGTGTTGACCCTGACATATGCTCACACACTATCCCCATGACCTCGGATGCCAAACTTTCTAAGCAAAAGCCATACACATATAATGATAATTATGCTGCTAAGATCAAAGAGGAGATAGATAGACTGGTTGAAGCTGGATTCATCTATGAAATTGAGCACACTGAGTGGGTATCCCCATCGTCGTGGTGCCCAAGAAAAATGGAAAGCTGCGTGTATGCATTAACCTAAAAAGGGTTAATGCAGCCACTATTCGAGATAACTATCCGCTTCCTATCACAGAGCATCTCTTAGAAAGAGTAGCACGCAAGGAAGTGTACAGCTTCCTTGATGGATTTTCGGGCTACAATCAAGTAGCCATAGCTCCAGAAGATTAGCATAAGACGGCTTTTGCCACCGAATGGGGCATTTTTGCCTTTAGAGTAATGCCATTTGGGCCTACCAATGCACCCGCTACCTTCCAGAGACTAATGTGCCATGTATTTAAAGAATTCCTGAGGAAGAACTTAGAAGTCTATGTGGATGATCTTTGTGCTCATTCCAACATTAGACAAACCCATATTCCTGAACTCAGACAAATCTTTGACAAATGTAGAGAATATCAAGTCTGCCTAAACCCAGAAAAGTGCGTTTTTATGGTCAGGCAAGGCAAGATTTTAGGACACATAGTGTCAAAGAATGGCATATCCACTGATGAAGAGAAAGTGAGAGCCATAGCCGAGTTACCTAGGCCAAAGAATGTCAAGGAAGTACAAGCTTTCATGGGGCATTGTGGTTATTACCGACGGTTTATACACATGTATGCCATCATAGAGAAGCCTCTGTATGGACTTTTGACTAATTTTGAGTGGACTGATGAATGTGAGCATTCCTTCAATGAGCTGAAATGGCGATTATGTTCAACACCAATCTTGACCACACCAGATTGGAATAAGCCTTTGCATGTTCATGTGGATGCATCCAATTATGCTATTGGGTGTTGTTGGAACTGTGAAGTATGAAGGACCCGTGAAGCTATGAAGGCTATGGAGTACTTGGAGGCCTCCCTTGAAGCTAAGGATACTTGGAGGCTCAAAGCCTTGTGTGGAAGTCTCTCAAATTTCTCACTTTTTACTTTTGTATACAAGTTCTTCATAGGAACTCTCCTTTGTTTCCTTTTTTGAGAAAATCCATAAAAACTCAACCTTGCCCTTCCTTTTGTAAAAGAATCCTTTTTGAATTCTTGCCTTAGTTTCAAAAAGGGAGCCCACTTTTTGATACGTGCAAATGCTCTCTCTCTCTAGGAAGATTCTCTTTTTGATTTTCCCAACTACCTACCTTTTTTTTAGAACATCTTTAGTTAATGAAGCCTTTGGCCACTTGTATTCAACGGATCACTCTCCTCTCTTATATAAGGAGAAGCTCATTTTGTAAAGGGAGGTCCCTTGGCCATGGCCTTGGCCTCCATTTTGGTAATGGAAGAAGGTGTCATTTGCTACTCTCCTGTTTCCTTGTGTGCAAGGCGATGATCTTGGTGTATGGATTTGCATGTGTGTGTGCATGGTTGGGAGGATGTTCCCCTTTGCTCCTTGTGACGTTGGCCATTGTTGCCATTGCTCCATGAGCGTGGGTGAACCTCTCCTCTCATTCTTTGCCCCAACTTGGAGAAACCTCTCACTTCCATGTGAGGTGGTTAGGGTTTGTTGTTTCCCCTTTTCTCAACAATTTGGCGCCGTTGTCGGGGACGTCGGCCTTTAGCCGTTGGTTTTTCCAAGTTTGCGTGTCCATACTTCGTGAGATGCACCTTGACACTTGGAGAAGGATGAGTACGTGTGGCCTTCGGTTGGTCAAGGGTACCTCTCATTTGTTAATTTCTGACTAGTTTAGTTCTTTATTTTGTTTGATGCACAAAAAACACCCCCTAACCCCCCCTTCTCTTTCTCATTCTCTCACACATACACACTTTCCCCCATACATATTTGGGCATCACTTTCCATCTCTGTCACCTCTTTTTTAATGATTGCCTTGGGTAGAGGGATAGGGGTACTTCTTTTCTAATCCCCTCCTTCTGTTCATTTCTTAGAAAAAAATCACACAAAAAAGTCATACTTATGGTATTTCTCAAATCATTTTTTTTCTTTTCTGGCGTGTCGCATGGGTTCCCTTTCTCATACGATATGTGATCAATGCCCCAGGGTGGTTGTACATGCTTTTGTGAGGAATTAAAGCCATCCTCCATGACTCAGGTAGCACGGATCTTTTGGGGGGAGGGGGAAGTTATCCTCTACCTCCCTTTCCCTCTCTAGCCTCATTTGGGGTTGAGCACGGCCGAGCTCCCCCTCCCGCCTGTAATGCAAGCCCTCAACGCCATCTCTGTGACTTGGGCAAGCTTCTACAGCCGCGATCTTCTATTGCCACAGAGAAAATGTCCACCTGTAACACAAAGAAGCGGCATCCCTACTGTTTTGGTGCAGATTTCTACAGTCACGAAGGAAATGTGCTCCCCCTTCTCTTCTCTCTATGGTGTAGAGCTTTTATGAAGGTGTAATCGCCTAGCATGGGGCTCAACTCCCAATCTACTAAGAGGAACTAGGGGTCGAGCAAGCTCCACCTCCCCGTCTAAATCTCTCACTGAATGAGAAATTGGCATATAAAGTCATCATTACGGCCGTCTTTGCGGCTAGGAGCTTATCGGAGACCTGCCTTGCAATGGATGGGTACTGAGTCACTGCAGAAGAGATTGTTCTCTGGCGGATTTCACATTTTGCATCATCGAATGCTGTCTACCGCTGCTTCTCAAGCTGTCACAAGTCGTCCATCCCCTCAGACGTCTACTGAAGATAATCCAGAAATGGTCAAACAGCCCTGCTTTGAAAAGGTTCAAGAGCAATTTCTCGATGAATATAAATCCACAGCAATACTGTATAGACACAAAAAAACGGGAGCAGAATTGATGTCTGTGACAAATGAAGATGAAAACAAGGTCTTTGGTATTGTTTTTCGAACGCCACCACAAGATTCTACTGGAATACCTCACATTCTGGAACATAGTGTCTTATGCCGATCCAGGAAGTATTCCTTGAAAGAACCATTTGTTGAGCTTTTGAAGGGTAGCCTCCATACCTTCTTGAATGCATTCACTTACCAGATAGGACATGCTATCCAGTGGCATCAACAAATACCAAGGACTTCTACAATCTTGTTGATGTCTATTTGGATGCGGTTTTCTTTCCAAAGTGTGTGAATGACAAACAAATTTTCCAGTAAGAGGGTTGGCACCATGAACTTAATGAGATCTCTGAAGAAATCACTCTGAAAGGTGTTGTGTTCAATGAGATGAAGGGTGTGTACTCTCAGCCAGATAATCTTCTGGGGCGTGTATCACAACAGACTCTTTTCCCAGACAACACTTATGGTGTAGATAGTGGAGGTGATCCTGCTGTTATTCCCAAGCTCACTTTTGAGGAGTTTCAAGAATTTCATCG
Source organism: Ceratopteris richardii (assembly GCA_020310875.1). Lineage (NCBI taxonomy): Eukaryota > Viridiplantae > Streptophyta > Polypodiopsida > Polypodiales > Pteridaceae > Ceratopteris > Ceratopteris richardii. The sequence goes on from CM035420.1 coordinate 118,891,520, forward strand.
CAAGTTTTATCATCCAAGCAATGCCCGCATCTGGTTTTATGGAGATGATGATCCTAATGAACGTCTGTGTTTAATTAGTGCATACTTGGATGAGTTCGAGGAAAATGAAGCAGCCAGAGAGTCAGAAGATAAGGTCCAAAATCTTTTCACAGAACCCAGGACTGTTACAGAGACATATGCTGCTGGTGAAACTGGTGACTTAAAAAAGAAGCATATTGTATGTGTCAATTGGGTCCTTGCAGATACCCCATTCGATATGGAAACAGAACTAGCTATTGGTTTTTTGGATCATTTGATGCTTGGAACACCTGCTGCACCTTTACGTAAAGCACTGCTAGAAAGTGGCTTTGGGGAAGCTATAGTTGGTGGAGGGGTTGATGATGATCTTCTTCAACCTCAATTCAGCTTGGGCCTGAAGAATGTCTCTGAAGAGAATGTTTTGAAGGTGGAAGAGCTTATCATGGCCAAGCTAAAAGAACTAGTTGATGTAGGGTTTACTTCGGAAGCTGTGGAAGCTTCCATGAATACTATTGAATTTTCTTTGAGAGAGAATAACACCGGATCATTCCCCCGTGGATTATCACTTATGTTGCACGCAATGGGAAATTGGCTTTATGGCAGGGATCCATTTGAACCTTTGAGATTCGCAAAACCTCTTGAGCAGCTAAAGGATCAAATCGCTGCTGAAGGACCCAAAGCTGTCTTTGCTCTTGGAGAATCCCCACAAAGTTACTGTCTTGCTGCAGCCCGATACAGATAAAGGCGCAGTCATTGAAAACGAAGAAAAGGAGCTATTAAAAAAATTGAAAGAAAGTATGACGAAAGAGGATCTTGCAGAGCTGGTTCGTGCAACTGAGGAGCTGAGGTTGAAGCAGGAGACTCCTGACCCTCGTGAAGCTCTTGCCACTGTTCCATGTCTGTCCTTAGATGACATTCCCAAGGAACCTATTCGGGTGCCTATGGACATTGGTGACATAAAAGGAACAACTGTGTTACGGCATGATCTATTCACCAATGATGTACTTTATGCTGACTTAGCTTTTGATATGAGCTATATTGATGCAGAGCTTTTGCCTCTAATCCCATTGCTCTGTCAATCAGTAATGGAGATGGGCACAAAAGACATGGATTTTGTTCAGCTTAATCAACTAATAGGACAAAAGACTGGTGGTATAAGTATCTACCCTAGCACAACTTCAAAGAGGGGCAAGAAAGAACCTTGCAGCAACATTATTGTCAGAGGAAAGGCAATGGCTTCACAGATCTAGGATTTATTTGAGCTAATGAGGATACTGCTGCAGGATGTACAATTTACTGATCAGCAACGGTTTAAGCAATTTGTTTCTCAAAGCAAGGCTAAGATGGTGAATGCCTTGCGAGGTCGTGGGCATTCTATTGCAGCAGCACGAATGGATGCTAAAATGAATATTGCGGGTTGGGTTTCTGAACAAATGGGGGGTCTAAGCTATTTTGATTTTTTGCAGAACCTTGAGAGGCAGGTTGATAATGATTGGTCATCCGTGTCAGCATCACTCGAGAAAATCAGGCTAAGCTTCCTTTGCAGCCACGGTGCATTAGTTAATCTGACTGCACAAAGCAAGCTGATAACAAAGGCAGAGGCATATGCTGCTTCTCTTCTTGATGCATTACCAAGCATGAGAATTGGAAATACTAGCAAATGGAATTCATGAAGGTCTTGCTGTGCCAACTCAAGTCAACTATGTTGGGAAAGCGTACAACATTTATGATACTGGCTATGAGTTAAATGGCCATGCTTATGTGATATCAAAATATATAAGCAATACTTGGCTTTGGGACCGCGTTCATGTAAGTGGAGGTGCTTACGGTGGTTTCTGTGACTTTGACTCACATTCAGGTGTTTTCTCATATCTGTCCTATCGAGATCCAAATCTTTTGGAAACCTTAGAAATCTATGTCAAGACTCCAGAGTTTTTGAGGGGTCTGGAGCTCGATCAAGATTCACTGTCCAAAGCAATAATAGGAACAATCGGTGATGTTGATGCATATCAACTTCCAGATGTGAAAGGTTATACCAGCATGATCCGTTATCAGCTTGGGATTACTGAAGAAGAAAGAAAGCAGAGGAGGGAAGAGATTATGTCTACCAAGTTGAAGGACTTTAAAGAGTTTGCAAATGTCCTCGAGGCTGCTTCAAAGTCCAAAAGTGTAGCTGTGGTTGTGGCATCTGAGGATGATCTTGTGGCTGCCAACAAGAGGAGTCCTGGCCTTTTTGAGCTAAAGAAGATTCTGTGATGTTGCAAAAATAGACCATTATACAAGGAGCTTGGTTTTTTGGGGTACTATTAAGACAAGCTATGAATTTAGCTGGGGAAATCTGTTTGGATGCAAGCAAAAGTCAGTACCAATGAAAAAGAAGTTGGGAAAGAGATCAAGTGTTGGGAAATGTTGTGGGGGTCTTTTTATCTCAGATATGCAATCACTCTTCAACCATATATTGTGCCATCTCATGGATGTCCCACCTTCAACCCCATGGACTGGGCATTAGTAACCGAACAGATGAAGAACTTCAAAGCTGATTCTTGTTGGCCCCCTCTGGATGTAGCTACTACACAGTGCACACACCTGTTCTCAGGTAATCAAGTGTTATTTCCGGTTGAGGTCAAGTTTTGTGGAGTGAAATTATTGCAAGACCAGATGCTCTAGGATGTGGCAGCTCATGCTGCCGATTCAAACAATTATTGAACATTCATATCAAACTTACAAACATTTGCTCTGCATAGAGGGAATTTTTGGTCGCCTACAGACTTACATGGAAATGAAGGTCGAAGAATTCGGGATGCTGCTCATATGGGCATGTTGTTTGAAAACTATCACAGGACAATAAAATGAGCTTTTGTAAGCTTAAGTGTGGCTAGGAACAGATACCCGAGGTACTCTTCTATTGACAGGCTGGCAGGGATTTTGCTGAACTATGAAAGATCAAGATGTGTCCTTGTCTATCACCCAGTTCGGAGGAAGAAGAGCAGAGATCCTATATGCTTCTCTAGAGTCCTTCAAAAAAGGTGCAGCAGAGGAGAACCTTTCCTCAAAGTCAAAGAGATGTGAAACCTCCACATTATGGGATATACAGCAGAGCATTGTGGACCCAATCACCAAGCACAAATAAACATCAGATACTAGCAAAAATCTCAAGCAGCCATCTTTATAAATTGGGGGAGAAAAGGAAGAGTCTAATGAGGCAGACCTTAGTGCTCACAGTCACACCAGTTTTTCGTGAGGAGGAACCAGGAGATGATGGATACCTGGAACACTTGCTGAGCTAAAAAATTCTACTTGGGCCATGACTGGTGTATTCAAAGCTTGCTTATAATACCTTCAATGCCATGCTGAACTTGTTGCATTGCTGAGATGCTGAGTATCACATCAGGCTATCTCCTTAAGTGTTTTATGATGTCAAGCCATGGCTGCCTGCTCCAAAGTTAGCAGATACCTGGTTCGACAATCTGCTGAAGTCATTGTGCCAAGCTGAGCTCCCTGATATGGATACTCTCTACAGATGATAGAGTTCACAGATGCCTTCTGTGCATCCATGGCTGGCTTGAAAAGGGACCATCCTTGTGATTGGCTCAAACTATGGAACTACTCTGATGTGCTCTTCGCAACTCAGATGACACAAGAAGGTCCTAACAAACACTTTGAAGAAGTGACAAATATAATCATCCTCTGCTCAGTAGGCAGTTACAACTCCTGATCAAGCCTTCAGAGATCTTCACCCTCCTGAAACAAATTTTGCTGAAGCTGGAAAATCCATAGAGTAGGGTGATGAAATATGTTTTCTTGATATCCTTTTTTGCTGCCTATTATTTGCAGGTTCTAGATGTGGCTCCTGAACCTTTATCAAAAAAGAAACCTATCTCTCTTATATGTTAGCTGATGGAATGTTATGATGCTTAGCATGGGGGGGAGGGTTATAGTATATTTTGTTCTTCATGCTGGACTCCCAGAAGCTAATGGGCGCTTCTTTGATGTCTTCTTAAAAGCAAAGTGACATGCTGCCTGAAGATAAATCTCATGTCGGGATTACTCAGACTTGATGTGCTTCTGCTCCCTTGGATGCTATGAAGCCTATTCTTCGAATACCTCTGAGCATGAAGGAAGTAATTTGTTCTTGGATATGGACAAAATGCCATGACTCACTTGTAGTTATGTTCCCGTATATGGTGCAGCTAGTGATTAATATAGCAAAGGTACTTGAGCCATCAGTTATGGATGTATATGAAAGGAGGGGTATCTCAGCCCACTGTTGTGATCAATTCTACCTACATTGTGTGCTTATACTCTGATCACATCTGTAGCTAATGCTGGGTTTGGTTCCTGTACAACTCATCATGAGGCATCTTCCCCACACGAATCAATTGCTCTATTGGGTCCTGAGACTGGCACTAACTTTTTGTTGGAAAGCTACCAAAATGCGATTGCTGCCCAGGTTTCCTGAGACTCCTATGCAGATCGGGGCACTCAATCCTAGTAACTCAACCGACTCCTCTAACAAATGGACAAAGCATGAAGGAAGGTGGCTTCAGCGCCTACTGTTAGTCTTCAGTCAGTATCTTGCAGGTTAACGGCTTCAGAACCACCAGGTTTGCTGACTGCTAGCAGGGATGCTCCCTGACATTTTCATGAGTTTATATATGAATATTCAGCAGATGGTTGCTCCTCAGATTCTCAAAGTGGGTCCTCCGCTCTGTTATGATGGCGTCTGCTCATTTGGTCGGGGATGACAGTCTGGATCAGATTGTGAATTGCCTTAGTGATTGTTCCTTTTGGGGAGCTATGTCTCAAGTCCTATTTACACACAACAAGATACTAAAAGTGCTTTCTACACGATGGTGATGGTTTATACCCACCAATTAGGAAGCTTGATGGATGCCAAAGCTGGTGGTGCCCTTTCAATCTCTTTCTTACTCAGGGTGTGCTGTTAGATTTTGGACTTGAGCTACTTCACTGTTTTACTACCCTATTTTCGGGATTTTGTCCACTTGCCCAGCCATCCTGTAGGAAGCTTGGTACAACTTTGATGCTAGGACTACTATCCTAAGTGTTGTGCATGCTGCATGCTCTGTCTTGTTTGCAATGGTTGTGTATGCACATAAAGCGTTTGGCCTCGTAGTTTTCAGGTCCTATAAAGACTTGCTCAGAGGGATTGCGGCATTTTTGGCAACAGAGGCTGCTGATTACATGATTGGGTTGACTGCCCCCCAGGGGGATTGTGTCGCTCATCCTTGAAAACCTGAAAGCTCTAAAGACTGGACAACTTGAAGACTTCAGTAACTGCTGATTTGAAGATCTAAAGACTCAAACCCGGACCAATTCTGCAATGTATGCCCCTCTGGTCTTAGCTTTGTCGAGGACGACAAAGACTAGGTGGGGGAGGGTGTTGGAACTGTCAAGTATGAAGGACCCGTGAAGCTATGAAGGCTATGGAGTACTTGGAGGCCTCCCTTGAAGCTAAGGATACTTGGAGGCTCAAAGCCTTGTGTGGAAGTCTCTCAAATTTCTCACTTTTTACTTTTGTATACAAGTTCTTCATAGGAACTCTCCTTTGTTTCCTTTTTTGAGAAAATCCATAAAAACTCAACCTTGCCCTTCCTTTTGTAAAAGAATCCTTTTTGAATTCTTGCCTTAGTTTCAAAAAGGGAGCCCACTTTTTGATACGTGCAAATGCTCTCTCTCTCTAGGAAGATTCTCTTTTTGATTTTCCCAACTACCTACCTTTTTTTTAGAACATCTTTAGTTAATGAAGCCTTTGGCCACTTGTATTCAACGGATCACTCTCCTCTCTTATATAAGGAGAAGCTCATTTTGTAAAGGGAGGTCCCTTGGCCATGGCCTTGGCCTCCATTTTGGTAATGGAAGAAGGTGTCATTTGCTACTCTCCTGTTTCCTTGTGTGCAAGGCGATGATCTTGGTGTATGGATTTGCATGTGTGTGTGCATGGTTGGGAGGATGTTCCCCTTTGTTCCTTGTGACGGTAGCCATTGTTGCCATTGCTCCATGAGCGTGGGTGAACCTCTCCTCTCATTCTTTGCCCCAACTTGGAGAAACCTCTCACTTCCATGTGAGGCGGTTAGGGTTTGTTGTTTCCCCTTTTCTCAACAGGTGTGTACTCGCGCAACCTACCGGCGAAGGTAATATGGATCTTCCAATTGCCTATGCTAGTAGACAATTGAATGCAGCTGAACGAAATTATACCACTACTGAGAGAGAAGGACTAGGCATGGTATATGCGGTTAAAAAGTTTAGACATTATTTGCTTGCAAATAAGTTTAAATTTTTTACTGATCATCAGGCACTGCTATATCTCGTAAACAAGCCATGCAATACAGGAAGATTAGTAAGATGGTTTCTCTTGCTAATGGAATATGATTTCGAGGTTGTGGTAAGGAAAGGGAAGACTCATTTGAGGGCAGACCACCTCTCTAGGCTCACATCTGGAGAAGCCCCACAGGGAGTGTCTGATGACCTTCCTGATGCTTACTTGTTTAATTTGGAAGTGGTGCCGCAGTGGGCTAAGCCACTAGTGCCAGTATTGACATACGGGCCTAACCACCCAGTAATAGCCACACAGGATAGAGAAGTAGTAAAAGCCCAAAAGTACCACATCATGGCTGGAAGTATGTACAAGCACACAGATCAAGGGATCTTGGCGTGTTGTGTAGAAGAGGACGAGTACACTAAATGGTTGCAATTAGCACATGTAGGTGCATTAGAGCTACACTACTCAAAACAACGAACCCTACAGACACTAAGGAGACTCGGAGTGCATTGGCCGACGATGGAAGCTGATGTCTAGAAGTTGTGCAAGGAATGTCCAATCTGCTGCACTAAACCACCTGTGGAACATGCCACTCTTTATCAAGTGTCCATAGTGCCAGATTAGAGTGAACCACTAGTATCCTTCCTGAGGACGAAAACATTCCCTCCAGACATGACTCTGGCCAGGAAAAGGAGTTTAGAACAAGAAGCCCGGGATTACTCACTCATTGGTGATAATCTATACAAGCGTGGTAAGGATGGTTACCTGAGACTATGTGTCCATGAGAGTGAATATCTAAAGATCTTGGAAACTGCTCACCAAGGTGTAGCAGGAGGACACTTTGGACTAGATCGGGTGATCAAAGTAATACTATTTGCGGGCTTTTGGTGGCCGACCCTTCACATGGATGCACATACCTATGTGAAATGATGTGATGTCTGTCAGAGAACTCAATATCCTATACACAAAGATGAGATGCCACTAAAAACTATGATGGGTGGACGTGCATTCTCTAAGTGGGGAATAGACTTCGTAGGTCCTATTAATCCCCCAGCTAAAGGTTCCCATGCTGAATATATCATTGTGGCCACGGATTATCTCACCAAGTGGGTAGAGGTAAAAGCAACGACAAAGAACGATGCTCAGACCACTGCGAAATTCTTGTTTGAGAATGTATTCACAAGATACGGGCTACCTATAGAGCTAGTTAGTGATAGAGGCACTCACTTCTTGAATGAAGTTATTGAAAATCTGCTCCAAGAATTCTTGGTAGTACATAAGAAGTCTGCCCCCTATCACCCTCAAGTTAATGGGCAAGCCGAAAGCACCAATAAGATCCTATGCAATGTACTGACGAAATTAGTGAACAATAAACGCTCTGATTGGGACAAACAGCTACACCATGCTGTTTGGGCATACCGAGTCACCTACAAAACGGTACTCCAAGCCACCCCCTTTCAGATGGTATTTGGCCAAAATGCAGTGCTACCATTGGACTTCTTAATACCTACACTGAAAGTAGCACAAGAGCACGAATGAACAGGTCATGAACTCTCCTCTAGACTTTTTGACCTTGAACGATTAGGAGAAACAAGACTGAGGGCAGCTGCAGGGATATATGCAGCTAAGAAACGATAGAAGGCATACTTTGATGCCCACGTTAAGGATAAAGGTTTGAAGGCAGGCGATCTACTACTAGTCTACACTTTGAAACAACATACGAGGAAACTAGAGAAGAGAGGCTACGGACCCATGATCATTAATAGAATCTCAACGAGTGGAGCAGTACAACTAGCCACCTTAGAAGGTGATATTCTTCCGAGCTATATAAGCGAGTGCAGAGTCAAGTTATATCAGGAACCTCTGACGGAAGAGATGCTAAGTCGACTCAACACTGCTAAGAAACGCAAAGAAGAAGAAAAGTGAATTCGAGAAGAAGCTCAAGCAGAAGCTTTAGAACGCATATGGAGAATGAAATTAAGAAGACAAGGCAGAGAGCAACCTAGGCCAGATGCATATGCAGATCAAGGATATCACGTGGCTATGTGTGAAGTTTCAGATATCAGCTCCCATAGGATAATTGATCGACGTCCTCTTATAACCTTAGATATAGGACAAGGAAAGGGTGCAAGGATTGTAAGAGCCTTGGTTGACTCAGGTGCAGCCACTACTGCTGTCAAATTGTCTTACTGTCAAGAATTGAAATTAACTGTCGATCCTATAGAAGCATATCTCATAGGATTAGGAGGTGTGGAAACCCCGTGCATGGGCGAGGTGGATCTTGCCATCTCCATTCAAGACGAAGTAATGACATTCAAAGTACTAGTGTGTCAAGATGAGGACCTCACTGAGCCTCTTGTCTTGGGTCAGGACTGGATCTATGATCATGCAGTCAACCTAAACCTAAGGAGTGGACTTCTTTAGGTATGGGTAAATCATAGTCGAATTACAGTTGAATTGGAAAATGAGGCACTCAAGGAATTAGGTAAGGCACGAACTCCTGGTCCTTCCAGGGGCGCACATGAAGTTGACAATGCTATTCTTGTCCAAAACTGTATGATGCAGAAAGAGGATTGTCTCAACACCGGAGTCAAGGATAAGACGGCACTCCCTTCAGTCCCAAAAGCCAGAAGGATGCAGCAACCAACGGCAGTTCAAGTACAGAAGGAGCAGAGTACTACCTCTATGGGAGGCCAAAAAAAGGAGCAAAGCAGATTGTTTCAGCCGTTGAAACAAATATGGAGGCAGAAAGGCGAACACCCTGTTGCAACCAGGCCAACCCCACGGACAAAACCTCTTATTAGTAGTCAACAACATGACACTAATAAGAAGTCTTTCATAAATTCTTCTGCAAAAATAAAGTCTATTTGGGTACCCAAGCAGTCAATGAAGGCTAGCCCACAATCACGACAAATCTGGGTGCCTAAGGCTTGCTTGCGGGCTCAAATGGCTACACCAAGGCCACACCCGATACAACATGTTTTACTCACTCGAACATCTGAGGCCCAGTCTTACACATCACGCACGGACATATATTCTTCCATGCGCAAAAGTAGAATCACTCGTCAATGGGCCCCTAAAAAGCCTCATTCTCAAGTAGATACTCCTATCAAACCTTCCAGAGTCTCCACAAAATCAAGATCAAAGCCCATCCATTGCATTTGGCAACCTAAAACTTGTAATAAACCCCCGGACCCCAGTTGTAAATCCATGCCCACCTACTAACTACGTCACTCTCACACTACATCATTCCACCTAGCTCCTAGGTCTAACCAATCCCTAACTACACACACAAGCACCGAGCACTTAATAGCCTACTAATCTTTCCCGAACCTCATGTTAATGTTGTAATGGGGACAATAACGGTTCTATCTTGTCCTTTACAATGTTAACACATGCTTCTATATTCTCACAGAATCAGGAGGCAAGAAGTAACATGGCAGATACGGTAGGAACTAGCTCCCAGGCAGGCACCAGCCCCCAAGTTGTGGACATTGAAAGCCTTCCCATTGAGGAGGAATTGAAGGAACGTCCAATGGCATTGAGGGCATTACATGCCATACCGGTTCAGAACCCTCCACAGGGGCACACAATGCCAGTCAGCAAAAACTCACACTGGTTCAGTGATGTGGCAGGACCCCTAGGTGAAGGCACTTATATGTGGGAGGCCGAGATAGAATTCAATGGGCGCTGGGGCAGATATCACTTTTTCACTAGGGAATTTGAGAGACTGCAGAATAATGAAGGACTGAAACCTATATGGAAGAAGGTAGGACTCTACGAGTACTTCAAATTCCAATTGCCAAAGCCCGATTTTCTAAGGTGCTCTTATCTGATTAGCACCCTCACTCCGAGCAAAGACAAAAAGGGATACAACTCCTTTGTCCTCCCATCTCTCACAAGGGGCAATGAGCTCAAGCGTTTTAGATTAACTATCAAATTGGTAAGGGAAGCTCTGGACATGAAAGGTATGCACATTCCTACGGAGAAAGAGACTATGGTCCCCGACAATATGAAGAACAGGAATCTGACGAAATTGAAGGACATGGTGGCAATGAAACCTACAATTGCCATTCACTTGCGAATGGTCATGCAGCATTTTGCATTCCCCGCTCAAGAGAGGTTCACAATGCCACCTAAAAAGATTTGGTTTAGTCTATAGTTGGTCGACGCCGTTGATTTGACAATCAACATGCCCCACTGGATTATCGACCAAATCCACTTGGCTCATCAAAGGTGGTATAAGAAACAAAAATCTGTACTGTATGGATGCTGTGCTCTTACCAGGATTGTGTATAGATGTCTCGCGTATGATGTGCCAATGCAAAGGGCACTCATTTGGACCAGGGTACAGGAGTTTCAGCGCAGATTATCCTCCACAGGGCCACCCTCCAAGAAAATGAGAGGTGCCATTTAGATGCCATGTGCACAACCCCGCGGTGCGACATTGACACCTGAGACAACCCCACGACTTCCAAGGTGGGTGCAACCCTTCACTATTAGATTACCAAGACACAGCACTGATGCACCAAATCTAGTGTTTCCACCTGTACCAACCGACCTAGAGTTCCCTCACGGATTCACTTTAGAAGACCCAACTGATGAGGAGGTAGCCAGAATCATTGAGGCTGTTAACGCGGAAGTCGAGGCAGAGCAAGCTAGTGGACAACAAACTGCTACAGACCAACCCCATCCCAGACAACCAGATATTGTCGATGTGGAGGGTGAAGAAGAAGAAGGACAAGAGGAGGAACATGATGGACAATCCGAGGAAGAAGAGCAGGAATATGATCAGGAAGCTCTGCAGGTACTTGAAGGTGCCCCAGCTTATACGAAGGCATTGAAGAAGCTCTATGATACTATGAACAGAGTTCAAGAGCAACATAGACTGTCCCTAGCAGCAGGCAAGGCCCTCATGAATCAAATTCTTGAGGAGGAAGGCGTAGATGAGCAATACCGCGCCACTCTTTACATGATATCTGAGGCTTTGGGAGTACCTGAGATGGTGCATACCGCCCTTGCACAAGCACAAAGAACGGAGCGAAGATACGGCAGACGTCCCCCTCGATCAGGAAAGCAGATGAATGTATTAGTATCAGAACCACAAGGCACATCCACAACCACGGGTACCGCACACACTGTCCACGATACTGAGGAAACCCATGTATCAAGTGCACCGCCGTCAACCCCTTTGCCACTCCTGCCTCCAACTCCACCACATTCACCTCCGACTACCAGTGTAACCACTACTGTCACCGCTTCTGAGTCCACTACCCATACCGAGGCACAGACCGTCAGTCAACCCACACATCCTATCTCCACCTCTTTTGTCTATACGGCCACTGAAACAGTAATTCTAACTACAGCCACAGAAAATCTCATTCCCCTAATTACACTTCCGGGCAGTTTGTATTCACAATTGCACACACCACTGTACACTTTCACCACTATCACTGCACCCACAATTCCAATATTCACAATCACTCCCACTACTGCATCCACTGTTGAATTTATGGACATCTCACCCACCTCCGCACCTCTCCCTCCCCCCATACACCCACCATCTCCCATTCCCCCACCTCCCACTTCACCATTTTCCAGCACGGCATCCACACTTCCATTCCCCTTCCCCTTTCCCTTCCCTTCTGCGTTCAACACCCTTCCCGCATCCACCCCTATTAATAATGTATTTAATAATATGTATCAGTGTATGTCGCAACTACAACAGCACTACCAGCATCTCGATGACCAACATATGCGACTCTTTCAAAGTCATGAGGAACTTCAACTACGCTTCATTGATCTCGAAAGGGAAAAGCGGCTACTACAACAACAGCATGTCACCTTACAGGAACAACACGAACAGTTAGTAGCCAACCCACCCCAGTCAGATGCAGAAGAAAGGAAACAAATGGATGATTTGCTGCACTCCCAGATAACGGAGAATCTCAAGCTCAGACGCAATCTGGCCCTCCTACGAAAACACATGTCTACAGCACTCGAAGAGAATAAACGGCTGCAGAAACAGAATGAAGAGAACTTGGAAGCAGCAATGGAGGGCTCCCCGCAGGAAATCGACCCAGAGACATTCAAGGCCATTCCCTCAGAGAATATGCAAATGGTGTTAGAAACCCATGCCGACCTCCTGGAGGCCTGTGCAGCATTAGAACGAGAAAGAGACGACCTACTTAAGCAATTGGCAACTCAGCAAGAGTCACCAAGCAAAGTCACTGCCACAGACGCCACATCCGAAGAAGTCACAAAACTCAGAGCAGAACTGTAAAGTCATGCAATATGAGCGTCAACCCTCTCCACTTGTAGAACCGGAACCTGAAGACTTAGTACCCATTGAAGTAGAGGAAACCTTCGAAGACCCATACGTTCCCATGCCTGCACCAGGGGGCAAGCAAACAGAAGAGGGTATGGACACCATCGAGATCGAGGCTCCTGAATGGATGCAGAGGTTAGAGAAAGTGGCCACAACCCATGATGATAGAGTGGCAGTTCAGATAGCATCAATGTCACGATTGGAGGAGGTAGTTATAAAATCGGATTACTTTAGAAACCTCTCCCATCATCGGTGGATCGGCACATCCGACGATTTGTATGTTCCTTTCTGTGTCTTAATGGCGGATTACAATGCCGAAATCAAGCACCACACCTCAAAAGAACCAACCTCGGCTACACAGTTTGCACCCGACGACATCCCAGCAAGTGCCAAGAACGGAAATATACATCAACCGATGTGGAGGATTCGTCTACTAGAAACCTACCCAGAGATGGTAAGAACATGGAATAACATGCCTTTGTACATCAAATACAACCCATGCTACTGCCCTGTATTTCGAAGAAGGTCATGGCCGGAATACACAAAAACTGTGCTGACAACCAAAGGATGCAAAAAATGGCTCAATTATGTCTACTTAGCACCACCCAAAGGCCAACCTACCATAGGATATATGATCTCGACGATTCGGCATTGGGGGGTCAGGTTTAAAAATGTACCAGACGTCATGGCCCAAATGTGCTTGAAAATTTTTGAACTCATGTTGGTCACCTTCAGGACTTTCAAGAATGTCAAGGAACCTCATTTGTCAGCCCTTGGATTTAATGAAGGTAATCAGGACCTGGTCTACGACATGAGCGCAACACCATCTATTAATGTTGTATATGCATGGCACGTGCGCATCAAGTATCTACCAGCCTACTTCAAACAGACGTTTGAAGAAATGTTTGTCACAAGATTCTGGGAATATCATTCAGAGATATTCATTCCCAGACCATCACATTTATTGCAGTTGTTTGCAGTGGAACAAGCTCTCCATTCCGAAAAGTTACGTATACCACATCCAGAGGCTCCCGGGCCGGTAGATTGGGATGCTCTACTCATAGACTTGGCCAAAGGATTGCAGATTGCAGAGCATCACTTAGCACAAGACATTGTTGAGTACTACATCCAACGACCCACCCAACAAGGGTCTGTCAGGGACGACAGACGCGAGAGAGGGGGGGGGTGTTGGAACTGAAGGACTCACCAGGCAAGGAAGCTTACGAAGAGAGTCAGAGAGAAGAGAAAGTACAAGTAGACAGAGCAGTCAACGACGATCTGGCAAGTAGGCCAATATTTTTTAAGGACACTAAAGCATATCGAAGAGGTGGACACACAAGGAGAAGGAGCAAGTAGGGAGCTCAAAGATATGTATGTCAAATCGTTAGAAGAAATCCCTACAACAATAGTGATTTTCATCACTAAAAACCATTGTAAATACCATTTCATATTTTTGTAGCTCCATTTTGTGCAAGATAAGGAGTCCTTGAGCTTGAGGAGCTTTAGAAGTACCTACCTGTCAGTTTTCACATTTTTTAGACTTCATTTGAGCCTCCAAATAGGACCCAGAACCTAATTTTTAACTAGGCCGGACACTAGGTCTGGACACGGCCAAAACCTAGTCAAAAACTATAAATAGGGCTAGAGAGCTCATTTTTGAGGTTAGCTTGTAATTGATTTGAACTTGTAAGAGCTTTTTGAAAGTAATCTAAGAACTCCATTGCTTCTCACTCTTTGTCTTACTGTGTGTGTGCGTGTGTGTGTATGTGTGTGCATGTTGGTGTGCTTCTCACTCACGCACTTGTGCCTTCACTTGCTCGAGGTCTTCATACCATCCTCACGTCTTCCCGGATTGACATTAAAGGAGGAGCTACTCATCACTGAGCTACAGTGTGGCTGGCTGCTGAGCACCGATACCTCTGGCTCGGATACCAATGTTATTGTTGGTAACTTCCTGTGACTCCCCTCACTTTTGGGGGCGCTCTTGCACAGTCCATGAGGACCTCTTCTTTGAGTTTGTGCGCATAGACCTTCACATGGAGTTTGATGACTTGCCTATTCCGCCCACTCGCGTACTACTCACTTAAAATCTCTCTCTCATTGATTGAGTCCAATGTTCTACACATGAGTGCCACATGGCACTCATGTGTGAATCCTCTAAATGGGGTTAAGAGGTGGTTCAAACCTCCTCCATTTATAGACTCCATATAATAGTGTGTGTATGTATGTGAGTATGTATATATGTGTGTGTATGTATATGCATGTGTGTATGTAATATGTATGTGAGTGTGTGTGTAATATGCATGTGTGTATGTAATATGTATGTGAGTATGTGTATGCATATGTGTGTGTATGTATGCATATGCATGAGTGTATGTTGTGTGTGTACATGTATGTATCTATATGTGTGTATGCATATGTGGTTGTATGTATGTATGTATATGCATCTGAGTATGCATATATGTGTGTGTATGTATATGCATGTGTGTATGTAATATGTATGTGAATGTCTATGTAATATGCATGTGTGTATGTAATATGTATGTGACTATGTGTATGCAAATGTGTGTGTATGTATGTATGCATATGCATGTGTGTATGTATACATGTGTGTGTACATGTATGTATGTGAGTATGAGTATGCATATGTGTGTGTATTTATATGCATGTGTGTATGTAATATGTATGTGAGTATGTGTACGTATGCATATGCATGTGTGTATGTATATGTGTGTTTACATGTATGTATATGTGTGTGTATGTATTTATGCATATGTATGTGAGTATGCATATATGTGTGTGTATGTATATGCATGTGTGTATGTATATGCGTGTGTGTATGTACTATGTATGTGAGTGTGTATGTAATATGCATGTGTGAATGTAATATGTATGTGAGTATGTGTATGCATATGTGTGTGTATGTATGTATGGATATGCATGTGTCTATGTATGTATGCATATGCATGTGTGTATGTATACATGTGTGTGTGCGTACATGTATGTATATTATGTGTGTGTACGTGTATGTACGTGAGTATGAATATGCATATGTGTGTGTATGTATATGCATGTGTGTATGTAATATGCATGTGCATATGTAATATGTATGTGAGTATGTGTATGTATGAATATGTATGTGTGTATGTATATATGTGTGTGTGTACATGTATGTATGTATATGTGTGTTTGCATATGTGTGTTTGCATATGTGTGTGTATGTAAGTATGCATATGCATGTGAGTATGCATGTACGTGTGTGTATGTATATGCATGTGTGTATGTAATATGTATGTGATTGTGTATGTAATATGCATGTGTGTATGTAATATGTATGTGAGTATGTGTATGCATATGTGTGCGTGTATGTATGCATATGCATGTGTGTATGTATATGTGTGTATGTACATGTATGTATGTATATGTGTGTATGCGTATGTGTCTGTGTGTATGTATGTATGCATATGCATGTGAGTATGCATATATGTGTGTGTATGTATATGCATGTGTGTATATGAGAGTGTATGTAATATGCATATGTGTATGTAATATGTATGTGAGTATGTGTATGCATATGTGTGTGTATCTATGTATGCATATGCATGTGTATGTATACATGTGTGTGTGTACATGTATGTATGTATATGTGTGTGTACATATATGTATGTGAGTATGAGGATGCATATGTATGTGTATGTACATGCATGTGTGTTTGTAATATGCATGTGTGTATGTAATATGTATGTGAGTATGTGTATGTATGCATATGCATGTGTGTATGTATGTGTGTGTGTACATGTATGTACGTATATGTGTGTATGCATATGTGTGTGTCTGTATGTATGCATATGCATGTGAGTATGCATATATATGTGTGCATGTAATATGTATGTGAGTGGGTATGTAATATGCATGTGAGTATGTAATATGTATGTGAGTATGCGTATACATATGTGTGTGTATGTATGTATGCATATTCATGTGTGTATGTATGTATGCATATGCATGTGTGTATCTATACATGTGTGTGTGTGTACATGTATGTATGTATATGTCTCTGTACATGTATGCATGTTAGTATGAGTGCATATGTGTGTGTGTATGTATATGCATGTGTGTATGTAATATGCATGTGTGTATGTAATATGTATCTGAGTATGTGTATGTTTGCATATGCATGTGTGTATGTATGTGTGTGTGTACATGGATGTATGTATATGTGTGTATTCACATGTGTGTGTATGTATGTATGCATATGCATGTGAGTATGCATATATGTGTGTATGTATATGCATGTGTGTATGTAATATGTATGTGAGTGTGTATGTAATATGTATGCGAGTATGTGTATGCATATGTGTGTGTATGTATGTATGAATATGCATGTGTATATGTATACGTGTGTGTACATGTATGTTTGTATATGTGTGTGTTAAACATGTATGTTTGTATATGTGTGTATGTATATGTGTGTGTACATGTATGTATATATGCATCTCTCTCTCTTTGTATTTCATATCTCTCTCTCTCTTTCATTCTCTCTATCATTCTCTCTGTCTCTCTCTCTCTTCCTCTCTCTCTCTCACTCTCTCTCATCTCTCTCTCTCTTACTTTATGTTTCTTTAGATCTCTCTCTTTCTCTGTGTTTCTTTCATCTCTCTCTCTCTCTCTCCCCCTCTTTCTCACTCTATGTCAATCGAGAGTAAAAAAATCACTTACGTCGATGTAGTTGTTTGCATTGTTGTTATCAAACTCCACTTAATGTTTTCCTTCATCGAATCCCAAAGAGTTGTTGCCAAAAAGCTCTTGCAAAACTAAGGAGAAGAGAAATAACAAAAGAGAGAGAGAGAGAGAGAGAGAAAGAGAGAGATATGTGTGTACTGAAAGAACTTGGAGAAGCTTGTAGGAGGTAGAAAAGTGCATTTCAAAGCGACAAACTTTGGTCTAGCCAACCGGCACAAGACCAACCCTTGAGCTTATGGAGACTCAAATAGACCTTATATGCATGGGATAAGTGCAAAGAAATGCACTATGTACTTTGGAGCATCAAGGAGAAGGAGTCAATACAAAAAGATAGGTTCGCACATTGAGTAGCACAAAAAACTTACTATCAATGGAAGAGACAATGAACTTCAAATGTTCATAATGACCAATGTGATTACAATTAGAAAAACACCTTTTATGCGAGTGATAAACACAGGGTTGAGTGTATAGAATGCAAACAAGTATAAGGAATAAGAAAAATATGCCATAGGAATGAATCAAACACTCAAGAGTGGTATGTCCTATTTTTTAGGAATATGTAGAGATTGACCCCGAGACAAAAGAACTACGATTTTGCTGAATCTACTGAACCCAATGTTATCAAAATTTATAGAAATAAATAAGACACTTATACCTTTCCAATGATCTATTTTTCACTCAATTTGGAGCTCTATAAAGAGAGCAGAAGCCTCTAAAAGATTATTGTTGCCAAAGAAGATGATGTAGAGAATCGAAGGAGCAAGACAATGATGGTCATAAGTGTATGTATATTACTTCCATGTATTGTACAAGTAATTTCAATTCTTTATATAGAATCAAGAAGTGCTCCACAACTTCTACAAGTGGATTTTGAATTCAAATGAAGGTGGGAATGGTTGTTGGAGGGAATCAATTCACTTTCCTACAATCTAGGAAAAGTTAAGATCTAGTTTGATCTACTTTTAGGTGATTGATTGCTTGATTGAATGCAACTCAACCACCACAAATTCATGGGATTTGGGCTCTCTCTTTCTACTTTTACATGTGTAAAGTTCAAGGCTTTTACAATGGTAAAAGGTCCATGAAAAATCTTTTAAAAAAATACAATAAGTGAGCATAAGAAAAAAGAACTCTCCAATGGATATTCTTTCGATGTGATATCCTTTGATGTAGATCAAATCCACCTCCAGCATAGTGTAAGCTTCATGTTCCAACACCTCCCCCTTGAGTCTTCATTCTGTGATAGGTTGAATACCTGCCATAGCTTTGAATCTACAAAGCTTTATTCCATCAAGTGCCTTTGTCATCATATCTACTACTTGATTTTCAGTTGGAACAAACAAAATGTCAATCTCCTTTGCCATGAGCTCCTCTCTGATGAAGTGGTAATGAACCTCTATGTGTTTGGTTCTTGCATGGAAAATAGGGTTTGCCGCTAGATGCATGTAACTTACATTATCTCCAAATATGTGAGGTTTGGAACTCACAAGTCAAAAATTTGTATACAATGCCTTTAACCGTATTGCCTCTTGAGTTGCTATGGTCAACCTCTGTACTCTACTTCAGTCAAGGATAAAGCAACTGTTGGTTGCTTCTTGGAACTCCATGATACTAGCTTTGAATGTGCAAATGCTAAGTAACCAGACATACTTTTTCTATCATCCTTACCTCCTGCCCAATCTACATCTGAATAGATTTTGATATCCAAATCGAAAGAGTAAGGATAGAATATACCTTCGTTGATTGTACCTTTGAGATACTTAAGTACTCTCTTAGCTACATCCATATGTGGTCTTCTTGGTGACTGCATGAACTGACTAAGCACTCTGACACTATATGAGATGGCTGCCCTTGTATGAGTAGCATATATCAAGCTACTTACCAAGCTTTGATATTCTTTTATGTCTTCAATTTTCTCACCTTCATAAACACTAAGTTTATGATTCATCTCCTAAGGTGTACCTATAGTTTTTTTGTTGTCCATTTTGAACTTTGAGAAGAAGATAATGAATGTATCTTCTCTAAGTCAAATACATTCCTTCATTTGTGTATATCACCTACATACCTATATGTGAGCTCACCTAGGTTGCTGATTTTGAACTCCTCCTGCATGTGTCTCTTGATCCTTTGAATGCCATTTAGATCATCACCTATCACAATAATATCATCTACATATACACATAGATAGATAACCTCATCTTGATCCCTTTTGATGAATAGAGAAGGATATGAGCTGCTATGTTTGAACCCTTGATCTTGGAGATATGTAATCAACCTGTAATTCCAAGCTCTAGGATCTTGTTTCAATCCATACAATGCTTATTAAGTCTGCAAACATAAGATGCATGATTAGGGTCTTCAAAACCTGGTGGTTGTGACATGTATACCTCTTCACTTATCCAACCATTTAAGAATGCATTTTTCACATCAAGTTGGAGGATTCTTCGATTCCTTGCAGTAGCTACACTTATCAATGTCTTCATTGTAGTCATCTTTGCAACTGTTGAGAATGTTTCCTCATAGTCTATACCATGAGTTTGTGAGCATCCTTTGGCAACTAATCTTGCTTTCTACCTACAAACTCATCCATATGAATTTCTTTTAACTTTGCATACCCATTTGCAACCAATTCCTTTTGATTGGATGACATAATTCCAAGTGTCCATCTCCTTCAATGCATCTATTTCTTCTTTCATGGACTTTTCCCAATTAGGTTTTCCTTTTGCATCTTCATAGGTTGAGGGTTCCTCTAAAATAGATTCTTTTGCCAAATAGATTGAATGCTTGGTAACAAATGCAGAATCACATCCATACCTTTTTGTTTGTTTCTTCTCTCTTACTGATCTTCTAGGTGCTTGTTTGGATCATTCTTCAACCTCTTGCATCTTTGCTTTGCCACTTGACTTCCATAGTTTGTAATCCTTTTCTCTTTCATCTTGGTCATTGTGTGCATCACTTCTTGGATCCTGAGCCTGTGTATCATCCTTGCTTCCTAATTGATAAGAATCAGAATCAAGATCATATGGTAGAGTTCCTTTTGTTTGTCTGCATCATACCAAGACATGTGTTCTTGAAACACAACATCTCTACTTGTATTGAATTGCTTTGTTGAAGGATTATAGAACTTGTAACCCATCTGAGTTGAACCATATCCAATAAACACTGTCTTTGTTTCCCTTTCATCTAGCTTACCTTTTATTTGTGATGGTACATGAACATAAGCTAAACAACCAAAAACCTTGTAATATCCAAGACTAGGTTTTCTTCCATGCCATGCTTCAAAAGGAGTCATACCTTGAAATTATTTGGATGGTAGTCTATTGATAAGGTTCACAATAGTCGAAATAGCCTCTGCCCATAGGTAATGTGGCAACTTCTTCTCTTCAAGCATTGTTCTGGCTGATCCTACCAATGTCTTGTTTCTCCTCTTAGCCATTCCATTATGTTGAGGAGAGTACCTAGTAGTCACTTCCCTTTTCCCCCAAGAACTCATCAAACTCTTTGGAGAATTATTTTCCCCCTCCATCAGATCAAGCTTCTTGAATGATCTACCCGTATGATTCTCCACATGTTCTAGATACTTTTTGAAGCAATCAAACACTTCATTCTTACTCTTCATAAAGTATAGAATAGTCCCTCTACTATGGTCATCAATAAATGAGACATAATACCTTGATCCTACCAATGAAGGTTCTTAACTTGGTCCCCATACATCTGTATGTACTAAGTCCAATAAGTTTTTGTGGATGTAGCCTTTGTGGTTGAATTCTTGTCTTTCTGCCTTCCCAATCTGACATGCATCACACCTGTTGATCATGTGTTGCTTTGATATGTTCGGCAGTCCTAGAGCACTTTGATCCCTGCATATATCCTTCAAGGTTCTTTCATTCACATGAGCAAGTCTCTTATGCCACACTTCAAGCTCGCTTAGGGTTTGAGACCCAAAAGTGAATAGAGCTATGTTCTTGGTTTCTCATACTTCAAAAGTAAAGAGCCTACCATGCTTCTCACCTCTGGCTATCTTCTTGAAGCCTTGACATGGATCTTCCACAAAAGCTCCATGTTGGGTGAACCTAACTTGCAAGCCTTTTTCAACTATTTGGCCTACACTTATTAGGTTTTTAGTGATAATGGGTACATAGAGAATCTTATTTAGAATGTGTGTCCTTCCATTGGAAGCTTTGAAATTACCAATCTCCTCCACATTGTGCATTGTATCATCCCCTGTTTGTACTTCTATGCTTTGGACCTTCCAAATCAGATATAAGAAATGTTGCTTGCAACATGATACGAACATCATGAATCTTATGTCGAAGAAATGACCATCTTCTTTGCCTTCTTTGTGGCTTACATTCATGAGAAGCAATGAATCTTCATGTGGTTGATCTTCTGAATAATTGTTGTAGCCCCGTGTATTATAGCCTCTATTTCTATTGTTGAAGTTATGTCTACCTCTACCTCTATTGCTGCCATATCCACCTCTTCCACTTCCTTTCTGGGTCTTCCCATTGAACCAACAATTCTGAGTGGTGTGGTTGGTCTTATCGTGGATGGCACAAGGTTGAACATTTTGACCTTTGGCTTTGTCTTGCTTTGGTCCTTTCTTCTTCCCTTTCCACTTGCTTTTGCTTGTGAAGTTGGCTTGGGAAGTCTCCTCTTCATCTTCTTCCTTCTTCTTGCATTTCTAATTCTTATCCTTCTTATTTGCATATAGAGCACTAGTTGAATTACCATGATAGGAGTTACATTCCTTTATACTATTGTTGGCCTCTTGATTGAAGAGTTGTCCAAGAAAGATGTTTAAGTCTGGAGTCTGCACATCCATGATGAGATCATAAGCCGCGATGAAATATTTCCATTGCTTACCACTTCGAATCCCATTGAAAATTTTCCTCATGATAGCCTCTTCTTCAATCAGCTCTCCAATGGATGCTAATTGATCATCAACATCCTTGACAACAAAATCTATGATGGTTTGTTTAGGTGTGTTCTTCATTTGGTTGAACTCGTTCCAAAGATGATTCTTTCTTACTTTGGTACTAGCAGAAAAGAAAGTCTCGAGGGCATCCCAAGTCCCTTGAGATGTCTTGCATCCTCTAATATGTGTGTACGACCTTGCTTGAGTGTCCCTTGTGCACCAAAGTGTGAGCTTATCTATCTCCTCTTGTGTAGGTCCTCCTTTGGATCTTGGAATAGGCATAGCTTCATCACCTACTACAATTCCATAAAGATTTCTACCTTGCAAATAGGCCTCCATTCTGCTTTGCCAAGTCGTGTAGTTGTGTTGATCAAGCTTCTTGATCATTGAGGGAAATCCGTCACCCATCTTGATCTAGCTCTGATACCACTAAAAGAACTTGGAGAAGCTTGTAGGAGGTAGAAAAGTGTGTTTCAAAGTGACGATGTTTGCTCTAGCCAACAGGCACAAGACCAGCCCTTGAGCTTATTGAGACTCAAATAGACCTTATGAGCATGCAATATGCGCAAATAAATGCACTATGTACTTTGGAGCATCAAGGAAAAAGATTCGATACAAAATAGATAGGTTTGCACATTGAGTAGCTCAAATGCTCATAGCGACCAGTGTGATTACAATTAGAAACAATCCTTTTATGGGAGTCATAAACATAGGGTTGAGTGTATAGAATGCATAAAATTATAAGGAATAAGAAAAATATGCTATAGGAATGAATCAAACACTCAAAGGTGGTACTTCCTCTTTTTCAGGAATATGCAGAGATTGACCCCAAGACAGAAAAACTATGATTTCTCCCAATCTACTAAAGTAAATGTTATCAAAATTGATAGCATACACGCAACAGTAATACCTTTCCAATGAGCCATTTTGCATGCAATTTGGAGCTCTTTAGAGAGAGCAGAGGCTTGTGCAAGATTACTATTAGTGAAGAAGATGATGCAGATAATTGAAGGAGCAAGACAATGATGGTCACAAGTGTATGTATATTGCGTCCATGTATTGTGCAAGTGATTTCAAGTATTTATATAGACTCTAGAAGTGCTCCAAAACTTCTACAAGTGGATTTTGAATTGAAATGAAGGTGAGAATGGTTGTTGGAGGGAATCAATTCACTTTCCTATAATCTAAGAAAAGTGAAGATCTAGTTTGATCTACTTTTAGGTGATTGATTGCTTGATTGAATGCAACTCAACCACCACAAATTCATGGGATTTAGGCTCTCTTTCTACTAACATCAAACATTGTCCCTGATTTCTCAAAATATGATTCAATTACCATTAGGTGATTTGTTAGCTTGCTTAGCCTAGTAGACTCTATAGTGGGGCAGTGTTCCACTCCATCAAGTGGTAACAAAGGAGGATAGATAGGTGATAATGTTATCCCACCAATTGAAGATCTTTTAGAGCAAAAACGTGTGCATGTACAGGAGGATCAGGTGGAGTCTGTGAATTTGGGTCCTAGTTAAAAACCCTAATGGGTCAAGGTTTGCAAATAATTTCCAACACCCTTGCAAAGTAATTTCATTGTCTTTTTGAAGGAATTTAAGGTTTCTTTGCCTACGGCTGCTTAGATATACAAGGCCTTGATCCATGTATCTATCAATATAAGGCTCATTTGAAATCAGATGCATCTCCAATTATTGAGCAATGATACAGGATTAATCTGAACTTTACTAAGCAAGTGAAGGAAAAGTTGGAATGATTAATTTAGGTAGGATTTATTGTATATATTGAGTACTTGGAATGGATATCGCCTAAACTTATTGTGCCAAAGAAAAATAAATAGTTGTAGATCTATGTGGATTATCCAAAACTTAGTGTAGCTATTGTCCATGATCCTTTTCCTTTTCCATTTCTAGACATTACATACAATGAAGTTGCAAGATGAGAAATGAACGCCTTTTTCAATGGATTCAATGGGTATAATTAGGTCTGTATGTTGATGTGGATGTCCCAAAAACTTCCTTTATCACAAACTGGGGTGTATTTTCTTGTATCACTATGTGTTTTGGACTTTAAGATGCCCCTAGTACTTTCCAATCCTGCATGCATAAAATATTTTCTCCATATTTACCTAGATTTATGTAGGCCTTTTTGGATGAGCTTTTGATTTTCTAAACAAGGGTGGATGATTTGCAGCATTTGCGGCCTAGTTTTACCCAATGCAGAGAAGTTCATCTCTATTCAAACCACCACAAAGCTGGTTTTTGGGATTAAGTATGCCAAATTACTTAGTGAATGTATTTTAGAGAATGTATCACAGTTGACCTTGATAAGGTGAAAGTAGTCTTGGAAGCCTTACCTCCAATGTACTCCAAGGAAATATTAAGGTTTTTGGGGCGAATTGGATAGGTCAATCATCACTTATGTTGCCTAGATCACATTTCTATACCTCTTAATTGATTGCCGCATGCCAGAACAGGGGACTTCTAGAAGGATATGGAGTGTGATCTAGATTTTCATAGGTTAAACCTTCTCTTGACTGAACCATCAATTTTATAGGATCTAGATTAGATAAAACCATTCAATGTCTTTGTTGATGCATCGAATGAGACTCTTGGTAGTGCCCTTATGCAAAAAGTTGTATGAAATTGGTATCAACCAGTCTGTTGTGAAAGCTGATGACTCACACATGCATATCAGAAGTATTTTGTGTCTGAACATGAATGCTTGTGATTGATCTACTCTATTAAGAAGTTTTGGAACTATCTATTGGGCTACCAATTTACCATCCATGTGGATTACTTGGATTTGTTGTACTTGGTTAAACAAAACAAAATTAATGGCTAGACTTGCATGGTGGGTACTACTTCTACAAGAATTTGATTAGGATGTAGTTCATTGACCACATTATTCACATGTAGTGGCCAATATCTTATCACAACTGGATATTGGTTAACCTCTGGATGGGGTCGATGATTCTCTTCCAAATGTAGAATTTTTCCATGTTGTTGAAGCATATGAGCGTGAGCTAGCTTAACCCACATGGTTTGATGAAATGCTATCTTGTTGTGCCATAGTTGTACCCTTGGCCCATTTACAATCCATTGCTTGAAAAATGTTTGCACTCTAGAGTCAAATATTTTCAATCATTTTGGATCCATTATATCTTAAGCATCTTACTAGTGTATGGCTAAGATGTGTTCCCCCACATTAAGTTTAGGCTATGATCATGGACACTCATTATTGATTTGGTTCAATAATCTTATGCATATCAAAGAACTAGTGAACTTCGAGATGTGCACCAACTTCCTTGCTATTGGATATTACCACTCGAACCTTTTTAGAAGTGGGTCTTTGTTTTATTGGTCTCATTTGGCCACTAGTAATATCTTTGGGAAAATCCTTTATTTTGACTTGCAATAATTATTGTACTCAATGGGTAGAATATTGGGCCCACAAGCATGCCACTACGAGTAGTGTTGCTACAGCCTTGCTAACCAAATTATTCCCATGATTTGGACTTCCTTTGGAATTTATTTCATATTGGAGAACCCACTTCCTTAATTAGCTCATCAATAATATTACAAACTATTATTGTAGTGAGCATAAGCTCACCTCTCCATATTATCCTCATGCTAATCGTTTGTTAGAAAGAACTTATAATGTATTATTAATTATGTTATAGAAAATGTTGCAACATTATGTAGATCAATGGGGACAATGTTTACCAATGGTTTGGTGGGCCTATAGGATTTCTTACAAAGTGATGATGAGATTCACTGCATTTAAATTGGAATATGGCATAGAAGTAATCTCTTCAAGGGTGGTTCCTTTTTACCATCAACAAAACCATGCATAAGAAGATGAGGGATATCATGAGGAGTTGCATCTGCTCCTCATTCACAATGAGGACTATGGTAGCAATGAAAAATAGGTTTATACACAAGTTACACATTGTCTTTACATTAAAAAAGAAACAAGGTGGCAAAAGAGCTATGAAAATGAAATTTTAGTCCCATCTATTGTCCAATCTATGAGGACGTTGGATTTTTCTTCCAATCTCTTTTCAATCTATGGACATTTAATAATAGAGTAAAACATTATGAATTTCCTGAACAATAATGATAGAATAAGATATATATATGGAATCCAACTCTTACCTTATTCTCTCACATTCAAAATTTGAAATCATGAAGATCGTCATTTCCCATGATAAGTAAGTGCTCTCTCAATTTAGCCAAGTTCCAATGCTAATTAAATAAAACCACCTCCATATCATTGTTGGGTATCTTTACATTAATTTCACATGAAACGAAAGATCCTTTAGAGCTCTATAAAGGTATCCACTCTCCAAGTTTACACATACAATGATCATAGTAAAATCTAATGTACAAAGAGGTATGATGTTTTAAATAGAAAAAATATATACGTGTGTCACTAATTTTACAATGATATCTATCCCCTTTAGACAATCCTTCTACATGACCACATTTTTCTCCTAGTAAACCTTCTACTTCCTCATATGTAATATCTTTACATAGGAACATTGTAGGAGTTTCTACAAAAGGAAGAAGTTGAAATATGAACACAAATCAATGGATTTGTAGAGTCCAATGTAAACCTATTGATCTGGACACTTGTGTGAATTTGAAAGAGTTATGTATTTCCACTAACATTTTATGCTTGAAAGAAGCATGTCAAATCCAAAGTTTAGAATGTTCAACCTTGTGCCATTTGCAATAAGACCAACCACACTAGATAGAATTGTTTGTTCAATGGGAAGACCCAGAAAGGAACTAGAAGAGGTGGATATGACAACAATAGAGGTAGAGGTGGACACACCTTCAACAATAACAATAGAGTATATAGTAGAAAGTACTTCAACAATTATTCAGTACATTAACCACATGAAGAATCATTGCTTCTTATGAATCTAAGCCACAAAGAAGGTAAAGAAGATGATCATTTGTTCTGCATAGATTTAGGATGTTCAAATCATGTTGTAGGCAACATTGCTGTTCTATCTAACTTGGAAAGTCCAAATCATAGACATAAAGTTCAAATAAGGGATGACACAAAGCACAATGTGGAGAAGATTGGTAATGTCAAACCTTCCAATGGTAGGACAAACATTCTAAGTAAGGCTCTCTATGTATCCACTATCACTAAAAACCTAATAAGTGTAGGCCAAATAGTTGAAAGAGGCATGCAAGTTAGGTTCACCCAACATGGAGCTTTCGCGGAAGATCCATGTCAAGGCTTCAAGAAGATAGCCACATGTGAGAAGCATGGTAGGCTCTTTCCTTTCAAAGTAGGAGAAACCAAAAACATAGCTCTATTCACTTTGGGGTCTCAAATCCTAATTGAGCTTGACATGTGGCATGAGAGGCTTGCTCATGTGAATGAAAGAGCCTTGAAGGACATATGCAGGGATCAAAGTGTTCTTGGACTGCCAAACATATCAAAGCAACACATGATCAATAGATGTGATGCATGTGAGATTGGAAAGGCACAAAGACAACTGTAGAGAGCAAAAACAAGAAATTGGTTGGATGAGCCAGAACAGTGCTTGAAGAGAACAAGTTTACACACATGCAAATCACTTCAAGGTATGACTCCTTATGAAGCATGGCATGGAAGAAAACCTAGTCTTGGACATTGCAAGGTGTTAGGTTGTTTAGCTCATGTTCATGTACCATCACAAATAAGAGGTAAGCTAGATGAAAGGGCAACAAAGCATTAGGGGAAAAAGTGAGCCTTGCATGGGCCTTGTAAGGATCCCTAATTTTTAGGGATTAAAATGCTTAATCCATGAGTTTAAGGAGCTATATGAAACCACTAGTGGTATTGCAGAATAAAATAATGTAGATGAAATATCATCTTTTTTCTCTCATACATGAGCATCTCTGAGCCTTTAGATTGATCGAATCAATGGTGTATATCAAAACACACTTTAATGTAGAGAAAGAATACAAGAGAACCCATGGGAGTGGGGACAAGACTTCGAAATCTCTCTACAAAAAGTCTGGCCATTAGATCATTCCAGATCTAATGGACACGCACAAACGGGGTTGAGCCTATTTTTTTAATGCATTCAGATTGTCAGACGTGAGGCATATCTAGTGGCTACCATTTAAAGGTGCCGTTTTGATGTTTGGGCTGAGTCCAAGCCATCAGATCCTTCCTAGATCTAATGGCTACAAAGCTAAGTGCTCAATCTTCGAAGAATTCAAAGTGCACCATTCAATTCAAGCCAAAACCCAACGGTTCTCTCCAAAAGGTGCCTATTGTAATGATTGCATGGATCTCATCCATTCAATCTGAAGCTAATCCAAGGGTGGAAATTCATCCACACCTTGACTTTTTGAATTCATTTGTGGCCCTTAGATCTTCTATGAATCGAATGCCTCTAAATGAATTTCAAGGTTCTCAAAACCATACTCTAAGAAAAACCACCAATTCTAGATGGTTTCTAGCTCTTTGACCACACAAAAACAAGGGAAGCCTATGCCTAGTCTATGTGATTAAGCATCTAGATTGTGGCCACCATGCTCTTCTCAGTGGTCCATGGCTAATCACTCCTTAATCTTAAAGGCCTATGCAAGGTTCTTTTTCCCCCCTAATGGGTAGTGTTTATTGGGTATGAATCAACTGAGATGGGTTACAGGTTCTATAATCCTTCAACCAAGAAATTCACTACAAGTAGAGATGTTGTGATTGAAGAACATATGTCTTGATATGATGAAAATAAACAAAAGGTAAATCTACCATATGAGCTTGATTCTGATTCTCATCAATTAGGAAGCGGGCATGATTCACAGGTCCAAGATCCAAGAAGTGATATAGATGATGACAAAGATGAAAG
The DNA here is from genome assembly GCA_020310875.1 of Ceratopteris richardii. Classification (NCBI taxonomy): domain Eukaryota; kingdom Viridiplantae; phylum Streptophyta; class Polypodiopsida; order Polypodiales; family Pteridaceae; genus Ceratopteris; species Ceratopteris richardii. Next base: position 118,920,674 of record CM035420.1, read on the forward strand.
GGAAAATGATTACAAACTATGGAAGTCAAGAGGTAAAGCAAAGATGGAGGAATGTGTAGAATGCTCCAAGCAAGTACCTAGAAGATCAACAAGAGAGAACAAACAACCAGAAAGGTATGGATATAATTCAATAAGCATTCAATCTACTTGGCAAAAGACTCAATTTTAGAGGAACCCTCAACCTATGAAGGGGCAAAGGGAAACCCTAATTGGTAAAAGGCCATGAAAGAAGAAATAGATGCATTGAAGGAGATGGGCACTTGGGATTTGGTTCCAATGTCATCCAATCAAAAGGTAATTGGTTGTATATGGGTATATAAAGTTAAAAGAAACTCAGATGGATCAATTTGTAGGTACAAGGCAAGATTAGTTTCCAAAGGATTCTCACAAACTCATGGTATAGACTAGGAGGAAACATTCTCACTAGTTGCAAAGATGACTGCAATCAGAACATTGATAAGTGTAGTTGTTGTGAGAAATTGGAGAATCCTCCAACTTGATGTAAAAAATGCATTTCTAAATGGTTGAATAAGTGAAGAGGTATACATGTCATAACCACCAGGTTTTGAAAACCCTAATCATGCATCTTATGTTTGGAGACTTAAGAAAGCATTGTATGGATTGAAACAAGCTCTTAGAGCTTGGAACTACAGGTTGGTTACATACCCTCAAGATCAAGGGTTCAGACCTAACAACTCAGATCCTTATCTATTCATCAAAAGGAATCACAAAGAGGTTATCTATCTATGTATGTATGCAGATGATATTATTGTGACAAGTGATGATGTGAATGGCATTCAATGGATCAAGAGACACATGCAAGATGATTTCAAAATCAATGACTTAGGTGATCTCACATATTTCCTATGTATGTAGGTGATATACACGGATGAAGGAATGTATTTGACTCACAAAAGATAAATTCTAGATCTATGTTTTAAATTAAAAATGGACAACACTAAACCTCCACATACACCTTTAGAGTTGGATCATAAAATTAGTGTTTATTAAGGTAAGAAAATTGAAGACATTAAGGAATATCGAATCTTGGTAGGTAGCTTGATATATGCTACTCATACAAGGGCAAACATCTCATATAGTGTGGGAGTGCTTAGTCAATTCATGCACTCACCTAGAAGTCCACACATGGATGCAGCTAAGAGAGTACTGAAGTATCTAAAAGGTACAATCAATGAAGGTATATTCTATCCTTACTCTTCATATTTGGATATCAAAATCTATTCAAATGCAGATTGGGTAGGAGCTAAGGATGATAGAAGGAGTACCTCTGGTTACTTAGCATTTGCAGGTTCAAAGCTAGTGTCATGGAGTTCGAAGAAGCAACCAACAGTTGCTTTATCTTCAACTGAAGTAGAGTATAGAGGTTTGACCCTAGCAATTCAAGAGGCAATATGGTTCAAAGCATTGAATATAGATTTGGGGCTTGTGAGTTCCAAACCTCACATATTTGGAGATAATGTAAGTTCCATGCATCTAGCACCAAACCCTATTTTCCATGCAAGAACCAAACACATAAAGGTTCATTACCACTTCATCAAGGATAAGCGCATGGCAAAGGAGATTGAAATTTCTTTTGTTCCAATTGAAAATCACGTAGCATATATGATGACAAAGGCACTTGATGGAATGAAGCTTTGTAGATTCAAAGTTATGGTAGGTATTCAACTTATTAGAGAATCAAGATTCAACCATAGTTTAGCTTGAGAGGGAGTTGTTGGAACATCAAGCTTACACTATGCTTGAGGTGTATTTGATCTACATCAAAATGTATGTCTTGGATTATGTCAAAAGAATATCTATTGGAGAGTTCTTGTAGTTATGCTCATTTATTGTATTTTTTAAAAATATTTTTTTACCATTGTAAAAGGCTATAGTTTTACACATGTTAAAGGATAAAAAGAGATCCCAAATTCCATGACTTTGTGGTGGTTGATTTGTAATCAATCAATCAATCAATCACCTAAAAGTAGATCAAACTAGATCTTCGCTTTTCCTAGATTGTAGGGAAGTGAATTGATTCTCTCTAACAAACTTTATCACCTTCATTTCAATTCAAACACCACTTGTAGAAGCCTTCGAGAACTTGAAAAGTCTATATAAAGAATTCAAATCACTTATACATTATATGGAAGCAATATACATACACTTGTGACCATCATTATCTTGCTCCTCTACATTTATGCATCATTTTCTTCAACAATAGTAAGATTGCAATGGATGTTGCTCTCTTTACATAGCTCCAAATTGGATGACAAAGGACTTATTGCAAAGATACTAATGTCTAGTTTGCTGATAAGTTTTCAAAGCATTTGGTTCAGTAGATTGGGAGAAATCATAGTTTTCAATCTCAAGCTCAATCTCTACACATTCCTAAAAAATAGGAGTACCACCGTTGCGTATTTGGTTCATTCCAAAAGCATATTTTACTTGTTCCTTGTAATCTTGTGCATTCTATACACTCAACCCTATGTGTATCATTTTCATAAAAGGAGTTTTTCTAATTGTAATAACTATGGTTGCTATGAGCATTTGAAGTTCATTGTCTCATCCAAAGATAGTGGGTTTTTTGAGCTAGTCAATGTGCAAGCCTATCTGTTTTGTGTCGACTCTTTATCCTTGATGCTCCAAAGTACATAGTGCATTTTATTATGCTTATTGCATGCCTATAAGGTCTATTTGAGTCTCCATAATCTCAAGGGCTGGTCTCGTGCCATTTGGCTCGACCCAACTTTGTCGCTTCACAACTCACTTTTTTACCTCCGACAAGCTTCTTGAAGTTCTTTCATTATGCATAGTAAATTTTGAACCATCAATGAATTGCACAACCACATCTCCAATACCAATAACATCACATGGATAAGAATCACCAAGCCTCATAGTACCAAGAGACTTTGCTTCATAAGTAGAGAACCACTCTCTATGTGGTGTGACATGGAAAGGATCACCAGAATCTAGTAGCCATGCATGGGGAAAAGAATCAGCCATAAGAGCCTCGGTAGGCACAATATTTTCAAGTGTAAACACATCAACATCATGAAAAGTAGCATTGATTTCTTCAACCTTCATGATTGAAGTAGATGTTGTAGGTAACTGTTTAACATGCCCATTTACATTCTGCCCTTTACCTTTAGTATTCTTTAATGCATAATAGTCTTTCTTCATGTGCCCTTTCTTATGAAAATAATGGCATTCAATATCCCTATTCCTTGATTTACTTCTACACTTATTTGCTTAACCATTCTTTTCCTAGTTCTTGCTTCTACCATGTTGTTGATTCTTTCCTTAGTAAGAATCATGAACATTATATGCATCTCCACTCTAAGTGCCAACCATAGACAAAAGCATACATAGTGTGTATGTAATCAATATATGCAGTAAAATGGAATTGAAAGGTTGAATGCATAGCCCAAAAACTAGCCAACAACACCTGCAAGTGTTTTTCAACTCTGTTGTTTAGGTTAAAAAAACTTGCATAGATTTGTAGTGGCTACTCCCACCACAATTGAAAACCTTTTGAGAAACCTGTAGTTTTATGAGTGTGGCTGAAAACATGGCCCCAAAGGTGAATTCGTATTTTTGGAGAAGTACAAAGGAACTCTTCTTAATTTTCTTGAACCTTTGTAAAGAGACATATGCATGAAAGTACTCCAAAATGGTTCCAAGAATCACCCCAAAATGCTTCAAAAATAGGCTTTGAGATTAAAGAATGAATATTTGAGGGACCAAAACATGTTCAAGGTAATGTTAACCTTAGCCTTTCCCCTTCTTTAGACACCACAAGGGTGTAGCTTAGTGGCAAGAGATTTCTGCGCTTAAGCAAGCTCTGGGGGGAACAATACTAGGATGGGTGACCTCCTGGAAAGTATTGGGAACCTCTATCTTCCTTGATCATTGAGGTCCTCCCTCATGCGTAGTAAACGACACCAATAGTGACTTCACGGACTTGAATGAGAAGGTATGTCAAGGGCTATGCCTAGGAGAAAGCGTTGGGTGGGTGGGTAGATGCTTGCTTCGCTCGCACAAAAGGAACAAGCTTTCTTTGTCAAAATGCTCTGATACCATTGAAGTATTTTGATGGAAATGCACCATAGTGTGCTCTTCTTCTTCAGAGCTCCATGATGATATCCTCGGAGTAAAAGTTGAGCTCCAAGTTCCAGACACAGTACTCTGCACAGAGGCTATAGAATACTGTTGCTCTAGCACAATGGTGAGAACCACATTAAGAAGCTCCACCTCCTTAATGTCAATCCGCGGAAGAGATAGGAGTGATATGAAGATCGTGAACGTGAGATGAAGTGAGAGTGAAGGTGAGAAGCATAGAAATGCACACACACATACACACACACTACGAAGAGACAAGCAAGACACAATGGAAGGTGGGAAATTAGCTCTATTACTCAAGAACACTATTACAAGCTCAACATAGCTCTAAGCTCTTCTCTACTCAAACAAGCTAACCTCAAAAATGAGCTCTCTAGCTCTTTTTACAGTTTCTAGACTAGTTTTGACCGGTTTCACATCTAGTGACCGGCATAGTTAAAAATTAGGTCCTAGATGCTATTTGGAAGGGTAAACGATGTCTAAAAATAACGAAAATTGATACGCTTGTTCTACCTAAGCTCCTCAAGCTTGAGGACTCCTCGGCTTGCACAAAATGCAGCTATGGATTACAAAATGGGGTTTTCTATGTTAAATATGTTACAATAGTGATAAAAATCACTGTTGGAGGTTTTTGAAAAGTATTTTTAGAACATGATTCTTTGAGAAAAGATTTGACTGGCTTCCTGCTCCGTTGGTACATGCTTCCGTGTCGTCTGTGCCTCTGGCTGCTTCCAACACCCCCCTCCCTCTCGCTTCTGTCGTCCCTGACAGAACCTTGTTGTGAGGTCTGCCGGATATAGTTCTGTAGGAGGTCTTGAGCGAGGGTGTGCTCGGAGATACGAATGCCTCGGGCCAGATCTGCCTCGAGTTTCTCCCAGTCGATTGGTTGCGGTTCTTCCGGTGGCGGGAGCTGATAGTGTGTGGAATAAACCATTCGTTCACAGGCAAATAATTGTAATAAATGTGTAGGCCTGCTTATGAATACCTCTGAATGGTATTCCCAGAAGCCGGTTGTGAACATCTCTTTGAACGTCTGCTTGTAGCATGCCGGTAGATATTTTATTCTGCAATGCCAGGCATAACACACCCGTAGCGATGGCGTTGTACTCATATCATATACCAGGTCAAAATTGCCATGCTCAAAGCCCGGGGTGTTGACATGGGGTGCCTTGACGCGTCGGAAGACTTTAAAAATCATTTGCATCATGTCAAAGATTTTGACAATCATATGCGCTGCTATATCGTCCATATGCTTTAGTCTAGGGAGCCAGTGGCGAATTGTAGCCATCATGTAGCCAACAATTGGTAACTCAATGGGTGGCTTAAAATAGGGGTAATTCAACCAGTCTTGGCACTGCTTATTGTTTTGTACCTTAATAGCAAAGGCAGTCCAGGAGCGGCGTCGTGGTACTGGTCCCCAACACGGGTTGTACTTCAAATGCAAAGGTGCGTTTACCCATGTACTCATCATTTCTGGATACTGCTGTAATAACTCTTTGCGCCACTCTGGTTGATAGATCCAGCCTTGCTGCGCATCCAGTGGTAGATCGGCCTCCTCCAATTGAGTTGCATGCGATGGTTTCTTACCTGTCTCTTTCTCAATGGCTAATTGGTATTCAGCCATTAACATAAAATACGGTTTATACTGTAGCTCGTGCCCAGATATGTATCGTCACGGGGCCAAATGAGCAAAGAATGGAGACTGTAATATTCTTTCTTCTATCATCGCCATGGCATGTAATTGTGCCTCTACTCTAGCTGAGTGCGTTGTTCCAAGTTCCTCAATAGTCTTCATCCACGCGGGGGTCAGAAGTTCGTACGTCATCTGGCCTTCGGCCGTGACGCGTCCACCTGGGATGGGTTGTGGCTCGTATGCCTCTTCAAACGTTTCCTCCACCGGAATGGTGACCGTTTCTTCCTCAGCTGGAAGCTCAGGTGGGGAATCTGGCATTGGTGGTGCTTCATATACTGCAAGCCTTGATTCAAGGTTTGATACCTGGGCCCGTAATGCGTTGAGTTCCTCTAAGATGTCAGGAGAGGGGTCCACAGGTGCTGGTACGTCTTGGTGTGCCGGTGCTCGTAACTGGAGTAATTTGTGATCTTCTTTGAGTTTCTGTAACTCCTCGTTCATGCGGTCATATTCATCTAGCAATCTTACATGATCTTCTAGCAGCATCCTCATCGAGTCTGAAGGAATGGCTTTGAACCTGCTAGGACTGAGTGGTTGGTCTGGGTGGTCGAGCGTTGCTTCTAAGTTTTCTCGGTTCTGATCCTGTAAGCGCTGATTTTCTTCCTTGGCGGCTGCTAGGTGTCTTCGTAGTAAGCCCATATTTCGTGTTAGCGTTGCATTACGGACTGTCTGGGCTCTTAATAAGTTATCCAGGTCAGCAGTGGCTTCCTTGGTCTTTTCTTCGCTTTCTAGTTCTAATTTATGATATGCCTCGCGTAATTCCTGGTATCGGGTGTTCAGAGAGGCATTCTCAATAGACAATAAATTAAGCTGCGACTGTAAGTCATTGGTTGTCCTCTGCAGCTGCTGATAATTATCACCAAGAGATGTGAACTCATCTCTCACTTGCGTCATACACATGAACATCTATCGGAATGCATTATCTATAGTGGGTGATAGTATTAATGGGGTGCTAAATGAAGATGCAGTTGGTGTAGATGCAACGGGAATGGGGAATGGGGGTGGGAAGGTGGATGATGTAGTGATTGTTGAACATTGTGATGTGCCTAAAAATGTTGGTGCCGTGAGTGAAGTGAGTGATGGTGCAGTGGGTGGTGAGATGTCCATGTCAGTGGACGTATCTAGTGCGGTGACCGTGAATATGGGTGTGATCGTGGGTACTCGTGCTGGTGTAAATACGGGATTTACAAAGGTTGAGGGGTAGTTTACAAGGGGGCTGGATGGAGCAGCTTGGTAGAAAGGGGAAAGAGGGGTTACAGTGGGTCGGGGAGGTGAGACGGGGGAGAAGGTTAATGGCGGTGGGAATGGGAAAAGGGGTCTTGGAGTTGTGGGGAAAGATGGATGGAGGAATGGGTTGGATAGAAAGGTGGGTGTGGGAGGGGGTAGACTAGGGCTAATGGGTGCAGGAATTGTGGGATGAGTGGTGGTAAAGACAATTTCTGCAACGCCACCGACGAATGAAGATGTTGGTCTGGGGGAAGGAGGGTGAAGAGGGGAGGCTGGAGGGATGGGCGGTGATGGAGAATCGGTTGGGGTGGTCGGTACGTCAGTGACTACTGAGGTATGTACAGCTGTAGCGCGGGGTGGGGAATCTACAAAGATGGTTTCTACTGCCAACGAACTTTCGGTGACGAGGCGTGCCTCCCTAGCTTGTTTTGAAGACTGTGCTCCTGTTGGTACACGAATGTATTCACCAGGCTTTGAAAGTAGTCGTACTCTGCGGGGGTCAAACTGTGGTAGTGGCTTTCGTTGCAAGTACGTGAGCGCTTCGTTGGAGCCTACTGATTTGACTAACTCACGGAATCCTTTGATGTATGCGTCTTCGAATCTGCCTGTGACAAGTTCTTGTTCTATTATTTCTTGACTCTCTTCCTCAGTCAGCTTTTTGCGTGCCCAAACTTTTTCCATAGTTCTATACAGCTTCTTGATAGCTAGTGTGTAAGCTGCTGCTTCGTAAGTTTCATCTTCATGGGTACTTGTATCACCATGTGTGTCTGTTTGTTGGCCTTGACCATCTGTCTGTTCATGCTCTCGGGATCCGATAGTGCCCTGGCTTGCTTCGTCATCGCCTTCGTCATCATCGGTTGTTGTTCTTTCGTCATCAGAGCTAGACACAATCTGTCCTTGTGGCTGATCCCGGGGTGTGGTGGGATAGCTGGGCCTTTCATATTCTTGAGAAAACATTTGTCCTTCTGAAAACTGGAACTCATTGGAGAATGCATCGGGCATCTCAAAATCAAACGTTGTGTTCAGTGTTGCTTGTTCTGCTTCTAAATGGTATTGGAAAAGAGAAAGCTTCCGCACCAATAGTGGTGGGAAGTTCAGCTGCTATGGTGATAGGTTCTGTGGTTGTGGCTGCTTGAGGTGCAACAGTACTGGTGGTGCCCTCCAGCGTAACTGGTCTTGATAACCGTATACGAATTGGTGGTACCGTGGGAGTGGCTGCTGTTGGTGACTGCTCTGGAGATGGTTGTGGCAAGGGTGATTCTGGGACTTGTAGGCACGGGATAGTACCTCTCATCCGCTTTCCGGCTCTGCCTTTGCTAGACTTTCTAGCCTTCCTAGTGGTGCCTTTAAATGCTTTCAGTTCCTCACTGGTCATGGCACGCTCAATTGGTAAGTCATACGCCAAGCACATATATATGATCCTGGTGAGGGCGCAGCACCCATTGATTACCTTCTTTCGCTCCCACCTATGTTGTGCCAAATAGAGCTGATCAATTATCCAGCTGGCTAGATCAACCGTTTGCGGTCCAGTACATGCTAAGTACAATCCAAACCAGATTCTCTTGTGAGGCATGGTAAAACGATCCTGAGCTGGGAAAGCAAAGTGCTGCATGCATATCCGTAATGGCTTGGAAAGCTCAGGGGTTATGGCTGAAATATCCTCCCACTTAGTTACGTCACCACGTTTCATCTGCTCTAGGACTAGCCGTTCTCTCTCCGTCGGAGTGTGTGTTCCATGTATTTTCAGAGCTGCGCGAATTAAATCTTTAGACAAATAAAACCTTCTAAATGGAGAATCATTTACCAAGGATGGTAACATGAATGTGCCAGGTAGATCCTTGTTTTCGGAAGCTGTTAAGGTGGTTACCAAGTAAAAACATCTGTAAAAATCGGGTTTAGGCAGAGGGTCGCTAAAATACTCTGTAAATCCCGCTCGTGCCCAAACGTGCGTTAGATCTTGTGTATTCTGTAGTCCTTCAAATTCTCTTGAAAAGAACTGGTACTTGGCCCATGTGCGAAGATCAAATGCCAAATTGGCCTCAAATATGAAATCAGCGTCTGCTAATGGTCCTGCTAGGCCTTGAAACCAGTGAGAATTACGATGAATCTTCTCAGTATATCCTCTAGGAAGATCATCGATTGGCATGGGTCCTGGAAAACCTTGAAACTCTGGAGGTTGCATCGTAGGATAAGATTCTGCGAGTAATTCTCCAATATTGGCCATTGGTGTGCTTGGGCCAGCTTCTGATGGTCCTGCTTCGGTTTGCATGATGACTGATGAGCTAATGGAAAAGATCTGCTACAAAAGATTAACACATTAGTATGGAAATTAATTATGATCCCATTAAGGTGAGACCGCAATCCCTTTCCATAACCGATGTGTAACCAGTGTAGCCAAGTGTCATGAAGTGATTGATGCAATGATTATTTGCAAAACTAATGCAGGTCTCTAGACGCCTACATGGTTCAGATTATGCCTACAATTCTTGATGAGATTTTATTATGCATGATGTGGGGTTTGGGTGTATGAATTTATACAAGGTTTGGTTGAGGGTGAATTATTACAAGGGTGGAGTTTAAACGGGGTGGGAGAATTGTTAGATAATGGGGTACAAAAAGACGTTTGGATACGTTTCGGTATCCATTTCCTAAGAGTCTTGGAGTGGGTGGTATGTTTCTGCTAAGGAACAAAAAGCGGTATCGGGTTTGGTGGTATTGAGGGATGGACAGATTTCTGAGGGGTATACATTACATGGCTTGAGGGTTGGGCTATAATACATTGTTTGGGTACCCAAATCTGCATGGGTGTGGGTCTATGGATAAGGTATTTCTTGGCGATCCAAATCTGTCGAGTATTGGTACTTGTAAAAGAAGATCGAGGGGACTTTGGATGCTGACTCTGCTTCTGTTGCAACTTTGTCCTGTTTTCGTCTGCAGTGTTGCCAATAGCCTGTGGTTGCTATCCTTTTGGCACCCATATTTGTTTCGTGCCACTTGTTCTGTGATGTTGATACTGCTGCTTTCCTTGTGTGGTGGTGTCGTCGGTCTGGGTTCCTCTGTTGTGGTTGACTCCTTTGAGGTTGGGTTTGAGAGGTCCATTGGACGCTCTACTTTGGAAAAGAAGGGAGATCCAACACTTGCGTGACCTGCCCATTAGGAAGTGATTCATTATTTATCTTTAATCTAGGCCAGTCCACAGCAAGTTTGGAAGGATGAGCACCGCAGGGTGTTGTGCTCATTTGGCCGCTGATGCAACCCACCTGACCGCTGATTGTGTCCGTCTGCCCTAGCGGTTGGGTAGCTGCCCCTTCTAGTTTGCAGGAAGCCCCAGGGAAGATCTCCTGTCGTCCTTCTGATAGACAACTGTCCATAGCCAAGCCCGAGTGGGTTGGTGTAGACGTAACGTGACTGGTCTGACCCAAGATCTTCCGGTCTTCCGTCACATGCGTTTCATAGGGTCTAGGGTTACAAACCTCAGTTGGAATGCCGTTAGGGAAGTCAAGCGGTATCACTCGCTTCTGTTCTAAGGTTCCAATCTGTAAGGAGCCTTGTCTAAGATTTAGGTCCACTGAGTGATCGTATAGCCAATCTTGGCCAAGGATTAGGGGTTCTATCAGGTCGTCATCATGGCACACTAGTAGCTTCGCTATCATGGTCACATCCTCAATGAGGATAGGAAGGTCCACCTCACCCATGCAAGGGGTTTCCATGCCTCCTAGCCCTATGAGGTATGCCTCAATCGGCCGCATTTCTATTCCTGAATCCTTATAGTGGGACCATCTAATCGCACTAGTCGCCGCACCTGAGTCAATTAAAGCCCTGAGCTCTTGGCAAGGGTTGCCGTGCTCTAGCCTAACTGTAATGAATGGTCTCCTGTCCACTATACTAGGATGAGTGGTTGACTTTACTTGACACATGGCCATGGGATATCTGGGTGTAGTTTCCAGATGGTTATAATGTTCTCTCCCTAGTCCTTGTCTTCTTAACTTCATGCGTTTAATGCGTTCTATTGCTTCTGCCTGAGCTTCCGCTCGTATTCTATTTTCTTCCTCCTTACGCTTCTTTGCCAACGTGAGTCGTCTAAGCGTATCCTCAGTAAGAGGTTCCTGATATAGCTTGACTCTACAGCCACTAATATAATTAGGCATTACGTCTCCTTCTAAGGTGGCTAACTGTACTGCTCCACTTGTTGAGAGTCTGTTAATGATCATAGGTCCATAACCTCGCTTTTCTAACTTACGTGCGTGTTGCTTTAGCGTATATACTAGAACTAAATCTCCTTCTTTTAGGCCTTTATCTTTCACATGTGCATCAAAATATGCTTTCTGTCGCTTCTTCGCTGCATATATTCCTGCTGCCGCCTTTAGCCTGGTTTCTCCTAATCATTCCAAGTCCATTATTCTCGCTGATAATTCATGGCCGGTCCACTGATGTTCTTGTGCAACCTTAAGAGTCGGTATCAAGAAGTCCAAAGGAAGCACAGCATTCTGACCAAAAACCATCTGAAAGGGAGTTGCATTGAGTACGGTCTTGTAGGCCACTCGATATGCCCAAACAGCGTGGTGTAACTGTTTGTCCCAATCTGAACGTTTGTTGTTCACGAGTTTCGTCAGTACGTTACAAAGGATCTTATTAGTGCTTTCAGCCTGACCATTGGCCTGAGGATGATATGGTGCGGATTTCTTATGAATCACCATAAAATCCTGTAACAAATATTCAATGACTTGGTTTAGAAAGTGAGTGCCTCGATCGCTCACTAACTCTATAGGCAGTCCATATCTTGTAAAGACATTCTCAAATAAGAATTTTGCAGTTGTGTGTGCATCATTCTTTTTCGTGGCTTTTGCCTCTACCCATTTCGTAAGATAATCTTTGGCAACAATAATGTATTCAGCATGTGTACCTTTTGCAGGGGGGTTAATGGGTCCTACAAAGTCTATACCCCACTTTGAAAATGCACGTCCGCCCATCATGGGTTTCAATGGCATTTCATCTCTGCGAGTAGGAAACTGAGTTCTTTGGCACACATCACATCTCTTTACATAGGTATGAGCATCCATGTGAAGAGTGGGCCACCATAATCCTGCAAAGAGGATGGCTTTGATTATCCTATCGGATCCAAAATGACCTCCTGCAACACCTTGGTGTGCAGTCTCTAGTATGCTCAGATAATCGCTCTCATGAACACATTGTCTTAGATATCCATCTCGTCCTCTTTTGTATAGATTATTGCCAATAAGTGAATAGTCGTGAGCTTCCTGCTCTAGACTGCGTTGTCGAGCTAAGGTCATTCCTTGAGGGAATGTGTTCGTCCTCAAGTACGTCACTAAGGGTTCACTCCAGTCTGGTGTGAGAGACATGTGATATAATGTAGCATGCTCTACTGGTGGTCTTTCACAACAAACATGACATTCTTTACACAACTTGTAGACATCTGCTTCCATCGAAGGCCAATATACTCCTAGTCTATGCAGAGTCTGTAATGTTCGATGTTTTGAGTGATGTTGCTTTAATGCACCTATGTGTGCTAATTGCAACCAATTCGCATGTTCTGATTCATCTACACAACAATCAAGAATCTTTTGATTATCCTGTTTATATATGCTTCGTGCTATGATTTGATATCTCTGAGATTTGGTAATCTCTCCCTCTTTGATCTTTATCCTAGAAGTCTTGGGTCCGTATGTCAGAATAGGGACTATAGGCTTAGCCCATTCTGGTGTTATCTCAAGATTAAACAAATAAGCATCTGGAAATTCATCCGCTATTCCTTGAGGAGCTTCTCCTGAGGTTAATCTCGAAAGGTGGTCAGCTCTAAGATGTGTCTTTCCTTTCCTGACTACTACTTCAAAATCATATTCCATGAGTAATAGAAACCAACGTATCAGTCGTCCTGTGTTACATGGCTTGTTGACTAAGTACAATAGGTCTTGATGATCTGTAAAGAACTTGAATTTGTTGGCCAACAAGTAGTGCCTAAACTTCTTTACTGCGTAGATCATCCCTAATCCTTCTCGTTCCGTCGTGGTGTAATTTCTTTCTGCTCCGTTCAATTGTCTAGTAGTGTAAGCTATTACCTTCATTCGTGGGTTGTGCTAACACACATCCTATGGCATAATTGGATGCATCCACATGTACATGGAATGGCTTACTCCAATCTGGGGTAGTCAATATAGGTGCTGAGCACAAGCGTCGTTTGAGTTCATTGAATGAATTTTCACATTCATTTGTCCATTCAAAATTGGTTAAAAGAGAGTACAAAGGCTTGGCTATGATTGCATACATGTGTATGAATCTCCTATAATAACCGCAATGGCCCATAAATGCCTGTACCTCTTTCACATTAGTTGGTCTAGGTAAATCTGCAATTACCTTCACCTTTTCTTCATCCGTAGAGATTCCATTTTTTGACACAATGTGTCCTAGAATTTTGCCTTGTCTGACCATGAAAACACATTTTTTTGGGTTCAAACAAACCTGATATTCTCGACATTTGTCAAATATTTGTCTTAACTCTGGGATATGTGTCTGTCTTACATTTGAATGTGCACATAAGTCATCGACATATACTTCCAAACTCTTGCGTAGGAATTCCTTAAAAACATGACACATGAGTTGCTGGAAAGTGGCGGGTGCATTTGTTAAGCCAAATGGCATTACACGAAATGCAAATATGCCCCATTCAGTGGCAAATGCCGTCTTGTGTTGGTCCTCTGGAGCAATGGCTACTTGATTATAACCTGAGAATCCATCAAGAAAGTTGTAAACTTCCTTGCCCGCAACTCTTTCCAATAGATGTTCTGTGATAGGAAGAGGATAACTGTCTCTAATCGTGGCGGCATTAACTTTTTTAAGGTTAATACGCACACACAATTTTCCATTCTTCTTGGGCACAACCACAATGGGGGATACCCATTCGGTATGCTCAATTTCGTAAATGAATCCTGCTTCTATCAAGCGATTTATCTCCTCTTTAATCTTCGCAGCGTAGTTATCATTGTACGTGTACGGTTTCTGTTTTGTCGGTTTTGCATCTGGAGTCATAGGGATTCTATGAGAGCATATATCCGGATCTACTCCTTTCAAATCTTTGTAACTCCAAGCGAACACATCTCTATATTCATGCAATAGGGCCACTAGCTCTTCTTCTTCTTCAGTTGTCAAATCATGCCCTATGTATGTACATTTTTCTTCTTCTCCTTCTATAGCCACTATTATTTTCTTGGTTTTCTCTCGGTTATCATATACTTGTCCGTCCTTCGCCTTTCTATTAGGCATTCGTACCATGATTCTTCTATCTTCGATTTCATATTTCTTGAAATTCTCGGGTACTTCAAATAAAGATTCTTCTTTTTCTGACATGGTTTCTTTCTTCTTTCTTTTCTTGCCTTCACTCTTGTTAGTCACTTCCGTGGCTAACCTCACCTCATTCATAACTTCCTCGTGTCTCTGAGGGTGAGTGTCTACCTCGAAAAAATATTCTTCCTCGGATGCAAAGGGTGGGTCCATGATAATTGATTCTAAATCAAAATCACTTGCATCCTCAAATGCATCAGTGTTAGGTTCACACTCTTCTAAAATTGCATCGCACATGATTGGCTCTATCGTGAAAACTGAATTGTCATAGCCATCCTCGTCACAGTGGGGTGTCCATTGTTCTTCATTGATGGCTACGTCCATGGTTGCTAGGATTTCTGCCCAACCATGGGGTTCAAACTATTCATCTGGAAATACTACAGGTGCGTAAGCTGGATCCTGAAGGGTTCGTGGATTAAGGTCCTGGCTTCTAACCTTTCTTCCTCTTGTTTTGCTACTTTACACATCCATAAATGAGTATCCTCATGCAACCAAGAAGGATCTGATTCTAATGAGTGCACGGATTCTGTTTCTACTGGTGTCTTATGGATGGTATTCCATTGTATTGGGGGTACATCTCTATGTGAATAGTCTTTAAGGTTGACTTTGGTAGTCACTCCTAAATGTTGCAAGTACAAAGAATTAGTTCCCCAATCTTGTACAATTTGCAACTGACGCATGAATGGTCGTCCCAATATCATCTCATATGCATGATTTTTTGCAAAGTCACAAATGGCAAAGGTATGCTCAAATTCTACGCCACAAGTGGTGAGAGATATGCCTTCTAGTAAGCCTAATGGTTTTTCTATGTGTCCGTCAGCCATTTGTAGCTTCATCCTGGTGGGTCTCAATGCTCGCTTACCCCAACGTTTCCATAAGGCGGTGGTAGCTATGGCTACTCCGGCTCCTGAATCTAAGATGGCTTTCGTGGTGTAGCCCTGATTGGTTATCAAAAGATAAGTGTTACCTTCCTCTCCTTCGCTTAGATCTCCAATCTTTTCTACAGGTATTTCTGGTACCTTATTATGTGATCCTATTTGTGAGGGAGTAGTAGCAAGCTCGGGGAATTGATTTGCTACATGTTTCCACAATTCTGGTTTTACCTTTATCAACTCCTCTAGAGTGAGATTACATTGTACTTTAGTGTTCTTGATCACTTCCGTGTTTCTAGGGATTACTGATTCTTCATTCCTCACTATTATCGTGGGTGCTCTCATACTAATAGACTTTGCTTCCCAAGGTCCTGTGAACTGAGGTAATTCTTGTAAAGAATTAGATCCAAATCTTGTGTTTTCACTCAGTTGTTCTTCCTCTACATCATCGTAAATAGAGGGAATGTCTTGGGGAAATTGTTCCTGCAAGTCATCTATTTCTTGAATAGGAGGATGGGTTCCTTGTTCCTTTCTCCATTTCTCTTCTTGGATCTCTCTCAAAAATTCATGTGAGTACCTATGTATGGAAGACAGGTTGTCTTGACTTTCTGAGTTGGGTACTTGAGACAGGGATGGTGCATTCCTTTCCTGTGTCTCTGGGACAATAGGGTTCCTAGGCTGATTTTTTTTCTCTTTGCTCTCTATCAAGTATTCTAGCCTCTCCATTAGGCCTTGAAAATTTAATTCAGGTTTTGCCATGTTATTCCAATTAAGATATCTAGAGGCTTCGAACAAAGCTTGTGCTAGTTCTACCATCTTCATGCAAAGTTTAGTTCTCTTAATTTCTAGATCAGCTCGAGGGTAGTTTTTGCTCATTTCAGCTACCTGAGGTCCCTCTTTTAATCTAGCCTGATATGCACGAAACATCATGTCTAGATTTTCTGGTATGGGTTCCGCTAAAACTGATCCTGATTTCTGAGCTGGATTCTCTTCACTCAATTCCTGCGAAGTCAATTCTAGAATTTTGGCTCTAGATTCCTTTAAACTTCCTTCCAACTCAGTTATCTTTTTACTCCATTTTCTCTTAATTCTTTCTCTAGAATCTTTCCAAGATTTTGTCTTCTTACTACTAGATTCTGCAACTTCACTACTTCCGGCTACTTTCTCTTGATTAAGCTGTTGGTTCTGTAAGAGCGCCTGGGCTCTTGTTATAGCTTGGATAGGCACGTATGTAGGGTTGGATCCATCTGCGTTGTTTACTATACCTATCACGTTGATCGGTGTCACATTCGAAGCATTAACAGGGTTCTTAGGGCAATCTTTGATTATGTGCTCTTTGCCACAATCAGCACAAAAGCCTTAGATATTATAGTACTGTGATTGTCCTGCTATCGGGGGATGTGGACAATCCTTTATGAAGTGATCTCCTTGGCACCTAAAGCATGGTCCTCTATGGCCCTGTGGTCTCTGTTGTCTTACTTGGGGCCGTGGATTTGGGTTTGTGTACATCACATTAGCATAATCTGGCTCCCAACTAGGTTCCATTGGTGGACTATCATAATGATATGTTTCTACGTGTTCTGGTGACTCTGTGTAATATGCGGCTGGACTATCTACATGCGTAGAGTCAAAACTGTTCAAATTCGGGTCACCCTCTGTGATCAAAGGTGAAGAAGGCACTAAGGCTCTACTTAGGTTCTCTTCTGCAGCAGCGTATTTGACTGAGATGACATTCGCTGGTGGGGGTGGCTGCTAAGCTAAGACAGGTTGAGGTCTCTGTTGAGCCTAGTATGGGTAGTTTTGAGGAGGCCTATAGTAATAAGGCTGAGCATTGTATTGGCCTTGATACCTACCTGGCTGTGCGTATGCTTGCGGGTAGTTCTGTCTCACGGTTTGTTTGTTGTATGGGCAGTCCTGAGCCGTATGATTCGTGTATCTTCTCTCAATTGTACAGTATTGGCCACTA
This sequence comes from Ceratopteris richardii, assembly GCA_020310875.1. Lineage (NCBI taxonomy): Eukaryota > Viridiplantae > Streptophyta > Polypodiopsida > Polypodiales > Pteridaceae > Ceratopteris > Ceratopteris richardii. Next base: position 118,937,907 of record CM035420.1, read on the forward strand.
GGGTTGGCTTGAGGTTGTGGTGCGTTGGGACACACACTTGCCATATGGTCACCACCACAGGTGTAACAACGCTTGTTCATTAGCACCCTAGGTTTACTAGAAACTCCTAGTTTCTGGGCCACTTTTTCTGCAAGGTCTTCTATTGAGCTAGACAATTTTGTGGATGCTAGAGATGAACAGTCTGAGTCCTTATAGACCTTTGAGAGTTCCAACTCGTCTCCTAAGTTGTCCTCAATGTCTATACATATTCTCACACATTGCTCTAGCGTTCTGGGTTCTTTTAGGTACACGTAGGAGCGTAGTTTAGAGCTCAACAAGCCATCTAGAAACAATGACACTTGTTTGGCTTGTGAAGGTAGCTCTTGCATTGGACATCGTTCAACATATTGTCTAAACCTACGTCCTGCCAGTCTTACTGTTTCTTGAGGGGTCTGTTTAAAGCTATGAATCAACGAAGACGTGTCATGTCTAATCCCACTTTTAGAGAATTCAGTGATGAATGACTCTAAAAAGTGATGGATGTCTCTAAATTGCATTTGTTGCAAAGGTTGAAACCAAGTTAAAGCGGTATTCTTTAACGTTAGTCCAAATGCGTTGTATTGCGTGAACATGTCTTCCACTTGTTCTGCTCTTAGTACTTGCTTGAATTCTGCGACGTGGTCATAGGGATCTCCTGTCCCATCAAAGTAATTTTTCATGGATTTCACTAATTGAGTGGGTCTCAGTATTCTTGCGTGTTCACGTGGTCTAGGTAGAGGAAAATCATCTCTACCACCTGGTATTCCATGATCTCTTTGTCTATCCGCTCTATTAGTGTCCGTGGTTGTTCTATCTCTCCCTATGGGATGAGTGAAGCTTACTTCAGGTCTTTCTTTATTTCCCTCTCTTTGATTTCCATGGGCTGAGGATGTTCCTGCCCCTTGTTGACTTGTATTCATGTTCGTTCTAGATGGAGGGAATACCAATTCACCTCTCCATGTGTATGTGTTTTTAGCGCGGTCAAGTACCACAAAGACTCTTTCTGAAGTCTCATCCAGGTATACAACCTTTCCAGGTGTATCCGGGTCTTTGAACTCGTATATAGTGATGATACCTACCTCACTAAGTAGTTCTGTCTTGTATCTCCAAAAGGCTTCATCAGTTTCTTTATTTACAAACAACTCTATGCTTCTGTTGTCCTGAGGGATCCATTCTGGGATTAGTACTCGTGTCAGTACAGATTTCCCTCTAGGTGTTCTAGGCTCTTCTATTGGTTCTTTTCCTTGAGATTTTGCTTCCGTTTCTGGTTGAATCACGCTAAACCCGTTGGTATTGTTTGGCTGCGTACTTAAGATGTACATCGTTCCTTCTTTGTCTATGTACGCGTCTCTCTCAAATTTCACCACTGGACGTTCCAATCCAATGGGTTGATCGGGGTTGTGCATTTGCACCACTTGCCTTCGCAAACCATCCTCATAGATGCGAGCACCTAATCGGTTGGTTCGGAGAAACTCTAGTTGAGTTCTATAGGGTCCTTCTGGTTTTTCTAAATAGGCTACATTCGACCCTCCTTCTGGTTTTTCTATGTGAAATGCCATTTCTGAATCACTAGTATCTGAGCTCTCGTAGGGATAACTAGTGTTCAATTGTTGAGCCCACGATCGTGCAGTAGTTCTTACACTTGCCTCTGATGATCTAAGGCTTCGTCGGTCTGACTTACCTATATGTTTGCCCGATCTAAGGTTCATTAATTTCCTACCTTGCACGCTCAGTACACGCTCAGATCGTGAAAGATTCTTTGTTATTACTTTCTTGATTCTTTTTAAATTTCTTTAGATTCTTGTCTTAATGTATGCGTCAGGAATTCGACTTTCCGTGGTACTTTGAGTTCTCATTCCGTCATACTTATGTTCTTTCCTTTAGGTTTTCGTGTCACACACCTTTATCTTTAGTCTTGGACTTGATAAATTTAATTCTCTTGAACTTGAAGCGTTCCTTTTGTCTTAATCCACAATGCTAACGTTTATCCTAAGCTAAGAATTGACTGAGGGGGTTGAGTAATCTTCCAACCTCGAGTCAGCTTTTCTAGTTGCTCTGATGCCCAAGAAGCCGCGCTTCCCAAGCTTTATGCCCTTCACTGCCTTGCCTTGGTTGCCTTTGATTGCCCTTGCTAGACCTGGAAAAATTCAATATTAGACCAATTCACAGTTGGATGATCAAGCACTTGAGTATATACACCTTTTAAGTTCCTTCCCTTTTGCCCAACTTTTCAATGCTTGCCCCCTGGCTTTCTAGTCCCAAACTAGGTCAACCTCAAAATAGCTTGTTTAAAAATAGAGAGCTTTCTAACGAGCTATTAAGCTCAAAAAACGGACTTCGGATGAAAAAGTTATGATTGTTCAGGCCCTGGGAGGTAAAAACTGACAAACAGGTTTTTCTCCAAATATGAGCTAAGGGGTCTCCTATGAGTCTAATCACCCAAAAATTTCCCAAAAATAGCCCCAAAATAGGCCAAAAAATGAAACCCTAAAATTTGCGATGGGGGTGCACAATCGCGATGGTGTGAGACAATCGTGATGGTCTGGGACCGTCGCGATGGCGTGAGGGTGAACCGTCGCGATGGTCTGAAGTGCACGGTCGCGATGGTCCAAAAGTGAGCAATCGCGATGGCGTGAAAGTGGACAATCGCGATGGCGTGAGTGTGAACCGTCGCGATGGCTCGATCAGGCGGACAATCGCGATGGCGTGAGTGTGAACCGTCGCGATGGCTCGATCAGGTGGACAATCGTGATGGCGTGAGTGTGAACCGTCGTGATGGCTCGATCAGGCGGACAATCACGATGGCGTCAGTCAACGGTCAACGTGAACAATCGCGATGGTCCAAAGTGAACCATCGTGATGGTCACAGATGCGATGGCTTGAGCCAATCGCGATGGTCTGGGCGTGATGGCGTGAGCCAATCGCGATGGTCCAAAATTTCGGGTTGTCGCGATGGTGTTAAGTGCGAGCCATCGCGATGGTCTGAGGGTATCGTCGCGATGGTCCAACTTGCCACGTGGCACCGTCGGTGCGATGGCGTGAGCCAATCGCGATGGTGTGGGGTCAACCGAACAGTCGCGATGGTCCGCAAACCGTCGCGATGGTCCAAATGAACCGTCGCGATGGCATGAGACCGTCGCGATGGTCCGGCCGAGCCGTCGCGATGGCGTGAGCCTATCGCGATGGTGTGACACAATCGTGATGGTCTGAGACCGTCGCGATGGTCCACCAAACTGATGATTTTGCAAATGCAAGTGTGGATTCCTAGAGGCGCAAGGGTTGCCTACACGCCTATGAAGTCGCTTACCTCAAATTCTGAAGTTTGCAGACCATCGCGATGGTCTGACACACTCGGAAATTTCTGACAGAAGGTGATTTTCTTACCTTTTTGCAGCCTTACTGATGCACTGGAGTACTATACCTGCAAGAAAACTCAAGAAAGCAAAAGCACACACAAGCACAAAAGCTCTCTCTCACTCTCTCGCATGCACAAATGAGGGGAAATGAGGAGAATGGGTGGATATGGTGAATTTTCTGATTTTTTTGGAGATGAAGATGATGATGCGGTGATGAAGATGGAGTGTGGGGGAGGTGAAAAACACTAAAAACTAAGAAACAACAACAAAAACTGAAATTTTTACCTTCCAACGCCACTTCTTGCTATACTCTTACCATCACACATTCGTCCTAGATTCGATCCCCGGCAACGGTGCCAAATTTGGTGTTGCTCTAGCACAATGGTGAGAACCACGTTAAGAAGCTCCACCTCCTTAATGTCAATCCGCGGAAGAGATAGGAGTGATATGAAGATCGTGAACGTGAGATGAAGTGAGAGTGAAGGTGAGAAGCATAGAAATGCACACACACATACACACACACTACGAAGAGACAAGCAAGACACAATGGAAGGTGGGAAATTAGCTCTATTACTCAAGAACACTATTACAAGCTCAACATAGCTCTAAGCTCTTCTCTACTCAAACAAGCTAACCTCAAAAATGAGCTCTCTAGCTCTTTTTATAGTTTCTAGACTAGTTTTGACCGGTTTCACATCTAGTGACCGGCATAGTTAAAAATTAGGTCCTAGATGCTATTTGGAAGGGTAAACAATGTCTAAAAATAATGAAAATTGATACGCTTGTTCTACCTAAGCTCCTCAAGCTCGAGGACTCCTCGGCTTGCACAAATTAGAGCTATGGATTACAAAATGGGGTTTTCTATGTTAAATATGTTACAATAGTGATAAAAATCACTGTTGGAGGTTTTTGAAAAGTATTTTTAGAACATGATTCTTTGAGAAAAGATTTGACTGGCTTCCTGCTCCGTTGTTACATGCTTCCGCGTCGTCTGTGCCTCTGGCTGCTTCCAACAAATACACAGAAAAACACAGTACACAAAGAGCACAAACACAGACTTCTTAGGTGTTATGAATGCAGTTGAACTTACACTCTTTGGCTGACCAAACCACTATATGTTTTATAAAAGAACATATACAAAAGTATCCGATAGCCATTTGACATTTCACATGGACACATATGGTAACTATACCCTAGTCAGGTCATTAGGACCATGAACCAATGCTAGTTTCGTCATATGGACTCACATGTATGTTGCCATATGCCTACATGGATTGATAGGCAAGTGGAGTCACTCTAGCCAGGTGGTTAGAGCCATGAGCTAACATCAATTTTGTATGGGGTTGGTGCTGTGTCATGAGCTATGTTAGGTCGACAGACAAGTGGAATAAACGTGGCCAAGTTGAAAAGTCCATGAGTTGCACCCGATTTTGGAATAGGTCAACTTGTGAAAATAAAAGAATAAATAAGCAAATAAAAATTAAAAATAAAAAGACTGAGTTGGGATGAAGTGCAAAGAAAAAGGAAAATAAAGTAAAAAAAATTAAAATAAGAAAAAGATCTTATGGGAGTTTGGATGGTGAGAGATCAATAGGGAAGCCAAATTGAAGTCCCATAAATCAAATTAGTAGGGATTAGTATATGTGTGTGCTTGGGATAAGCTATCGGATCTCAATACGTTAAGTGAATGGAAGAGCTATGGAGTTTACAATTCATACATATGATTGCAAGTCTAACAATATTGGTTGTAACATAATGGGTTGAATGATAATTGTATCTATTTTATTCTCTAAGATGGTAAAAAGTTCAATATATTTGCACCAAATAATTGTGTGTTTGTTCCTATTTTTTTCAACTTGATTTACATCCAGCTATGGTTATTGGATGCTCATTTGTTTGTTGATATGTATGCAGGTCGGCACATATGAAGGATGCACAGGTCCAGAGGGGTGGATGTGGTCAAGAATTGAAGTCCATCCCTACAAACCACTTGAATGTGATAACGAGTGCAATTTTCAAGAAACATCAAATTGGGTGAAATGCTACCAACATGATCATAGCTTGTTTTAGAGAAAAAGGGAAACAATGATATAAAAAGGCTTCCACTAAAATGGATAAAGAAGAAGTGTCGCTTGCAACGGGGACAACATTTCTTCATCTGTCAGCTTGGACTTCAAACACACTACCTTTTATGCATGTTAGAAAGGCATATTATATGCATGGGACCATGCCTATCACACAAGTCAGATACTTCTTTCTATCTAGCTTATTGATTTGGACATTTGCAAAACAAAAAAAGGGGAAATTTGAAGCTATGCAATGCGAGTAGTAATGTGTCAAAATGATGCAACATTCAAGTGTAGGATTCCTTTTATTTAATACAAGTCTACGAGAGTAGGCTAAGGCCAAACTTCCTTTATTAAAAAAGTGTAGGATTCCTAAATCAAGTTGTTAATAAAGAATGCAAAGGACTTTGTTTCTTTATGCATTGGGAGACGAACTATGATGATGACCTTATCACTATATCTTGTAAGCACTATTTGGTTAGCATTCCTAGCAACTTTATATGGCAAAGTGCAGCTTTTCTGACCTGTTTGGTACCAATGAGTTACTTCTGAAGCCCTTATTGACCTTTCAACTAGGTGTGTAACACTTATAATGAAACTCTTTAGTCTGGCTTTCTATATAAGGATTTGAGAATTCTTCAGAACTGCTCAAGATTTAGAGGTCTACATGAACATATGACGCTCCTTTAGACACTTATGCAAAGCAATTATGCCTACAATTCACATGAATGCTCAAGTTGTGCCCATAGGCTCTAGTCCATGTTATTAACTGGTGAAGACTTCCATAAGCTAGTTCCCAAAGCCGTATTAAGAATATGACTACTGTGTAAAGAAGATGTTTGTTGTCATATTGAATTGTAAATGAACTCATATAGACTATCTGAAAGAAATAAAGGACGGCTAAGTCCATGGCTATGGACTTAGCCATGGAATGTGCAATTGCATATGTTTGTTGAGATAGTCTTAATGTTTAGCATAAATGGTCTTTGTTTGCAACTTCACAATCTGCTTGAGTTATGACCATATTGGTTGATAATAACTTAAGTTGTGTTGTTCACTTAACCATATACACTTATGATCTAAGATTCCAAAAGCATTGTTTGATCATTTGATTCATATAGTTGTCATTGCTTTGAATGGAAGTTCCTTTTTCTTAATGTCTTTATGCACATGTATATACACAGAGTTGTAATAATGATGCTCATAATATATAGCTTTGAAATAAAACCCTACTTGTGTTGAAATGAATTGAGTGAATTTAAAAGTGCATGTGTTGCCATTGAGAGCAATTATTTCTATGCATGTATCAATGCTTGAGCTTTTGCTTATGCGCAATACATGTGTAAACTAAAATGTGCTTGCTAAAAGCTTTTGTTGGCTTAATGTTCTGTTAGTTTTGCTATGAGACAAAGGCTTTCTTGCATCATTAAGATATTAACCTTGAGGACATACTACTCATGATATTTTATATGAATTATCTAATCACAAGTATATACAAAGTGTTGATTTGGGACATTTTCTTCTTTCATATCATCAAGTTCATGATGATAGGAGATGGTTCCACCTGATTAAGCTTGATTTCCATATGCTCTATTACACATGAAACAATAAAATGTTTGTCCAATGTGTATATGACCTTGGAGGAAATTTTGTATGGTTGAATGGTTTATTAACATTCTCATGTCAATGTTACATAAATTTCTTTTAGCAATAGGTAGTCTTGATTTTGTTTGATTTCATATAAGTATGAAGGAACAAAAAACACTAATGAACCTCACACAAGAAGCAATTGTTTTCGTCCATAAAGAAGCCAATTTCAATTGAGTTCATAATAGTTTAAAAGTGTTGAGGTGATTTGAGCTCTTGTTCACATTGATTGTGAAGCATCACTTACAAGTAACAATCTGAAAAGCAAGTTAATTAGGCCATCTATTCCTGTCACCCAATTTTCACTCTTAGATGTGCAGACCAAATGGAAAGGTGCCATGATTAACTTGACAAAGCTTATATGCTAAAGAGATGCAAATAAATCATGCATAAATTTACAATCTAAGTCGAGCTCTTTGCTTGCTTGCAACATCCTTCCTACGATCTTCACAACAAGGTAGGAGAACATTGCACGCCTTTTCACAAAGGCTTTGCCTAGGGAGAACTTTGAAGCTTTTCACAAAGCTTTGGGCCTACTTCCTTTTGTGTATTTATTACACATAGCTTGACACTTCCTTATATGAGCTCTAGCCCCTTGTTCACCACATCACTCCCAAAGGGGATTTGTTGATATATTTAGGTAGTGATGTGTGTTAACACACTAGGACCATTGGGACACTTTTTTCCCTCTTTAGGAGGTTTTTCCCCTTGACTTGTATATATGCCTATAACCATAATGGATCATTTATCTTTGTACATTCTCTTGGTAATACATTCAGTATTGTGTGTTGTACTCCAAGATTCTTCTTCCTTCTACTATTCATGTGCTTTCTCAGACCTCAAACTCCAACCTCTAATTCTATTAGAGTTTTCCAACTTCATGGTTGACACTATGGAGCCATGTTGTACAATAGTACCTATGCCACCATGTGTTTGCTCGTTAAATCCTAAGGGCTTACCTTTCCAATGAACATCCAAATTTCCATGATTTAGAACATGATGAGGAACAAATCTAGATGGTTGCATGTACACGAGCATCCTAAGCATAGAAGGAATATCGAGTGTGCTTGAATCAAGGTTGGAAGATTACTCAACCCCCTCTATCTATTTTTAGCTTAGGCTAAGTGTAATTAGTGACATTGATTACTTAGGGCTAGGATAGGCACAAATGAAGTTCAAGAAACCCTAATTTTTCAATTTCAAATGTAGTTAGAGCACATTTGTGGAAAACCCTGACTAGAAAGAACATAATTCAATTACTCATACATCAAATTACATTAGAAATCAAGTATTCTTAATGATGCATCTCTTTAGATAAGATTTTATCCAAAAGAAAAACTTAAAAAGAGTAAGTAATTGATACAAAGGTACATTGCAATGTGGTTGTACTTGGAAATTGGGCAAGGAGTTGGGTCATATGAACCTTAGGTCAGGTAGATACCTAGGAAAAGATAGACAAAGCATCAAATCAGTTGAAGCTAGCAACAACCATACATCAAGGTTTTGAGTTCAACAATGGAGTGACTATCCTTACCTAGTAAGTTAAAAAGACAAGTGACTCATAGATGTCTTTTAGCTTGGAGAGACCCACATGAAGTTCAATATTAGGATATTTGCACATAGTAGAAGGTCCTAACAAGAATTACTTAGAATATATGCGAACCAAATGCGTAGGTGCTTGCATAAATGAGGATGTTTTGAGTCCATCAATTGTTCAACTCAAAAACCTAGATCAACCTTGTGGAATTGAGCACCCCATGGTCAAGTTTGAAGAGGGATCATACATTGATAAGCAATGAATCATGGAGTTAAGAGACTTGGATCAAGAAAACCTAAGAAGAGAGCCTAGAAATCCTAGAGGTATGTCGATCTTGTCAAGGACAATCACATCAAAATGAACTCCCTAAGATAATAAGATTATAGAAGTCTTTGTGAACAAAGAGATTGATAAAACATTTTGGAGATTCAAGCCAAAAAAATCTATTAAAGTGGATGGAGTGGATTTAGATTGTTCTACTAGTTTCACATCCAAACCCTCAACCTCAATAAATGAGTTAGTAGAACAAGTGGCTCGATGTTAGGGTACCTAGTAGGGAAACCCCTAGAATGGTCTCAATAAAGCATTGTTGCGCTTGTGGAGGAGAGCTCATGGAAAATGTATGCCCCTTGATGGCTGAACATTTAGGGAATGTGAATGCCCAATATTCTTCCATTGAGAGAAAATACAAAAAGCACACTCTACAAGAGGCAGTTAGAGAAAACTACTAGCAACCCTTTCAACACTGTAAATATCAGAGCGAGTACCAGCCACAACCATACTATAGGCCACAACAACCTAATAAACCTAACCATCAGGCTCAGTTGAGAGCTCAACCTATATTAGGTCAACAACAATAACCACCTCCCAATGTAATTTTAGCTGAATATGTAGCAACAAAGGACAACTTAAATAGAGACAGTGCCAACATTCCCAATGATCTCAGATAGTGATAGTAATGGTCAAAGTTTTGAATCTACCCATGTAGATAGTCCACCAACTTAATACATAGAACCATTGAAGCATAATGAGATCTATGAGTATGAAACACCATTGGAACCTAATTGGGAGCCTCAATTCTCTAATGTGATGTACACCAATCCAAACCCTAGGCCCCAGTTACACTCCACCATGGCAACCTCAATCCATAGTGATCAAGGTCTTTGTCTTGATTGTGGAAAGGAACATCTCTTGAGAGATTTTCCTAAAAATCCAACGAATGCACAAAATATTTCCCCTCTCAATGTTATTGGCTTGATAGTACAAGCTAATAGAAGTGAGAATAATATCACCCTTGTACAATTATTCACTAGAGCATAGGCTCTACCAAAGATCCTAGGTGTAGATCATGAAAGGAAGTTAGAGGTTAGTGAGTGAAGAAGAAAAGATAAAAATAGAATGAGATCTTGGAAAGATAGTTGGGAGAGAATGAATAGATAATGGGCTAGAAAACCAAGTGAATTAGAGAAAGCCTCAAAACAAAAAAAAAGTTGATGTTGCCTCTCAAACACACTCAGAAACCATTGCCATCTAACTCACATCATCAAATCCCACCCCCCATCCCACGACCACTTAGAGCAAGACTAATCTTAGCAAATCCTACTCTAGAAGGCTTGGACATGATGTTCAAGGCCTACCATGCTTGACTTCAGGAAGGGCCAAATGTGGCTGACTAAGATAGGTCTTACCCCCATGTAGATCTTAAGATTGAAAGAACCAAACTTTATGCCAAAGTGGTAGAAGTAGCTCAAGATATGTTTGATGCCAACCTTCCTTTCAATTAAACAAACTCAGTCAAACCACAGTTACATTTCAAAGTACTTTTGGAGAGTTTAGAGTAGTTAGTAGCTAACCCCCCAGACTTTAGCTATAGTAGAGGCCCAAAATAGAAGAAGTGAAAGGATAAGCTTACCCCCATAAGAAGCTTATGTTCTTAATCCTCTAGATGATGGAATTCCTTCCTCAAAAAATCATTACTTCTAAGAGTCCTTGAGAGAGATGCAAGAGGAGAAATGGGCTGTTGCTCTAGCACAATGGTAAGTACCACGTTAAGAAGCTTCACCTCCTTAATGTCAATCCGTGGGAGAGGTAGGAGTGATATGAAGATCGTGAACGTGAGATGATGTGAGAGTGAAGGTGAGAAGCACAAAGATGTACACACACATACACACACACAATGAAGAGACAAGCAAGACACAATGGAAGGTGGGAAATTAGCTCTATTACTCAAGAATGCTCTTACAAGCTCAAACTAGCTCTATGCTCACACTAACCAAAATGAACCAACCCCAAAAATGAGCTCTCTAGCTCTTTTTATAGTTTCTAGACTAGTTTTGACCGGTTTCACATCTAGTGACCGGCCTAGTTAAAAAATAGGTCCTAGAGGCTATTTGGAAGGGTAAACGATGTCTAAAAATAACGAAAATTGGTACGAGCATTCTACCTAAGCTCCTCAAGCTCGAGGACTCCTCGGCTTGCACAAAATGGAGCTATGGATTACAAAATGTGGTTTTCTATGATACATATGTTACAATTAGTGATAATAATCACTGTTTGAATGTTTGGAGAATTAATAAGAAATATATTTGTTTGAAAAATTGATCCGCCTGGTTGATCCGCCTGGCTCCCTACTCCTTCTTTACATGCTTCCGTGGCGTCTGTGCCTCTGGCTGCTTCCAACACCCCCCTCCCTCTCGCTTCTGTCGTCCCTGACAGAACCTTGTTGTGAGGTCTGCCGGATGTAGTTCTGTAGGAGGTCCTGAGCGAGGGTGTGCTCTGATATACGAATGCCTCGGGCTAGATCAGCCTCGAGTTTCTCCCAGTCGATAGGTTGTGGCTCGTCTGGTGGTGGAAGCTGATAATGTGTGGAGTACACCATTCGTTCACAGGCGAATAATTGCAATAAGTGTGTGGGCCTGCTTATAAATACCTCTGAATGGTACTCCCAAAAGCCGGTGGTGAACATTTCTTCGAATGTCTGCTTGTAACATGCCGGCAGATATTTGATCCTGCAGTGCCAGGCGTAACACACCCGTAGCGATGGCGTTGTGCTCATATCATAGACTAAATCAAAGTTGCCATGCTCGAAGCCCGGGGTGTTTACATGGGGAGCCTTGATGCGTCGGAAGACTTTAAAGACCATCTGCATCATGTCAAAGATTTTGACAGTCATGTGCGCGGCAATATCATCCATGTGCTTTAATCGAGGGAGCCAGTGGCGGATCGTCGCCATCATGTATCCTACTGTGGGTAACTCGATTGGTGGCCTGAAATAGGGATAGTTCAGCCAGTCTTGGCACTGCTTATTGTTCTGTAGCTTAATAGCGAAGGCAGTCCAAGAGCGGCGTCGTGGGACTGGTCCCCAACATGGATTAAATTTTAAGTGCAGCGGCGCTTTCACCCATGTGCTCATCATCTCGGGATAGTTTTGCAATAAATCTCTGCGCCAGTCTGGTTGAAGGATTTCACCTCTCTGCGCCCTTGGTGGCAAGTCCTCTGGCTCGAATTGAGTGGCATGCGTGGGTTTCATACCTGTTTCTTTCTCTATGGCTAACTGGTATTCGGCCATTAACATGAAGTATGGTTTATATTGGAGCTCATGCCCAGATATGTATCGTCGCGGGGCCAATTGAGCAAAGAATGGTGACTGTAAAATTTTCTCTTCAATTATGGCCATGGCATGTAGCTGTGCCTCTACTCTGGCCGAGTGTGTCGTTCCGAGTTCTTCCACTGTCTTCATCCACGCGGGGGTAGGTAATTCATAGGTCATCTGGCCTTCGGCCGTGACACGTCCGCCTGGGATGGGTATCGGTTCATATGCCTCTTCAAATGTCTCCTCCACCGGGATAGTGACGGTTTCTTCCTCAGCTGGTAGCTCAGGTGGGGAGTCTGGCCTTGGTGGTGCTTCATAGACTGCAATTCTAGATTCAAGATTTGTTACCTGGGCCCCGAGTGCGTTGAGTTCCTCTAAAACTTCAGGGGCAGGGTCCACAGGTGCTGGTAATTCCGCTGCTACTTGTACTTGTTGTGTTGCTGGTTCTCTGAGTTGTAGCAGTTTGTGATCTTCCTTTAACTTTTGATGTTCTTCGTTCATACGATCATAGTCCTCGAGCAATCTAACATGGTCGTCTAGCAGCATCCGCATCGACTCGGATGGGATAGCTTTGAATTTGCTCGGACTTAGTGGTTGGTCTGGATGGTCCAAAGCCGCTTCCAAGTTCTCTCTATTCTGCTCTTGGAGTCTCTGGTTCTCCTCTTTTGCTGCGGCTAAGTGTCTTCTTAGTAAGCCCATATTTCTAGTAAGCGTTGCATTGCGGACGGTCTGGGCTCTAAGTAGGTTATCCAAATCCGCGGTGGCCTCTTTGGTTTTCTCCTCACTTTCTAGTTCTAACTTGTGATAGGCCTCTCGTAAATCTTGGTATCGGCTGTTCAGTGAGGCGTTCTCAATTGATAACGAATTAAGCTGCGTTTGTAATTCGTTCGTCGTTTTCTGCAGCTGTTGATAGTTGGTGCCGAGTGATGCAAACTCATCGCGGACTTGCGTCATGCATGCGAACATGTGTTGAAATGCGGTGTCTATGGTGGGCGATAGTAGTAGTGAAGTGCTAAATGAGGATGTAGTGGGAGTAGATGCAGTGGGAATGGGAAGTGGGGTTGGGACAGTGGATGCAGTGGTGATTGTGGAAAATTGTGAAGTGCCTAAATATGAGGGTGCTGTGAGTGGAGTGGGTGGTGGTGAGGTGGATGGTGATATGTCCATGCCATTGGATGTGTTTAGTGTTGTGACTGTGAAAAGTGGTGTGATTGTGGGTGGTTGTGTAGGTGTGAATACGGGATTTACAAATGTAGAGTAGTTTACAGGGGGGATGGTTGGAGCAGCTTGGTGAAACGGGGAAATAGGGGTTATGGTAGGTTGGGGGGGTGAGACTGGTGAGAAGGTTAGTGGGGTTAGGAAGGGGAATGGGGGTCTTAGAGGTGGGGGAAACGCTGGGAAGGATGAAGGGGTGAAGGGGTTAACATATGGATGCGGAGGGTTGGGTGTGGGCATGGTGGTATGAATGGGTAAGGAAAAGGTTGTGGCTATGTTGCCTTGTACAGGTGTGGATGTGGGGGAAGCAGGTGGGTGTGCGGGGGACACAGGATGGGTTGGTGAAAGATGAGGTGAGAGAGGAGTCGAAGGGGTGGATGTTATTTCGAGGATAGTAGTGGTATGTACAATGGTGGTACAGGGTGGTGAATCTACAAGGATGGTTTCTGCGGTCAATGAACTTTCTGGGGCGAGGCGTGCCTCCCTGGCTTGTGCTGAAGATGGAGCTCCTGTTGGTACACGAATATACTCCCCGGGTTTTGAAAGTAGTCGCACTCGGCGGGGATCAAACTGTGGTAGTTGCTTTCTTTGTAAAAACCTGAGTGCTTCATGGGAGCCTACTGATTTGACTAACTCTCTGAACCCTCTGATGTATGCGTCTTCGAATCCTCCGGAGATGAGTTCCTGTTCAATTAATGCCTGGCTCTCCTCTTCAGTTAACTTCTTTCGTGCCCAGACTTTCTCCATGGTACGATATAATTTCTTTATAGCCAGTGTGTACGCTGCGGCTTCGAAAGTCTCATCCTCATATGTGCTGGTGTCGCCGTGTGTGTCGGTTTGTTGGCCTTGGCCCTCTGTCTGTTCGTCATGTGAGCCCTGGCTGGCTTCATCGTCGCCTTCCTCGTTGTCTGTTTCGGTTCTCTTCTTCAGAGCTCGACACAGCTTGTCCCTGTGGCAAATCTCGCGGCGTAGTAGGGTAGCTGGGACGTTCATATTCCTGGGAGAACAGTTGTGCTTCTGAATACTGGAATTCGTTTGAGAATGCATCAGGCATCTCAAAATCAAATGTCGTGTTTATGGGGTCGGCCTCCATATGTGGTATCGGGAAAGAAAACGCTTCCGCACCAATAGTGGTGGGAGCTTCTGCTGTTGTGGTGGTGGGTTCTGCGGTGGCAGCTGCCTGAGGTGCAGCGGTACTAGTGGTGGCCTCCGTAACCACTGGTCTGGACAACCGTATGCGAATAGGTTGTACAGTGGGAGCAGCTTCTGTTTGTGGTCGCTCTGGAGAGGGTTGTGGTGACGGCGACTCTGGCACTTGGAGGCAAGGGATGGTGCCTCGCATGCGCTTACCTGCCCGTGTCCTACTGGGCTTCCTGGCTTTCTTCGTTGTGCCCTTGAATGCCTTCAGTTCTTCTCCTGTTAGTGCACGCTCAATTGGCAAGTCATAAGCCAAGCACATATACACAATTCTTGTGAGTGCACAACATCCATTAAGCACTTTTTTACGCTCCCATCTGTGCTGTGCCAGATACATTTGATCTATGATCCAGCTTGCCAGATCAACAGTTTGAGGTCCCGTGCATGCCAAATATAATCCGAACCAGATTCGTTTATGGGGCATGGTAAATCTGTCCTGAGCTGGGAATGCGAAATGTTGCATGCATATCCTTAGTGGCTTTGACAGCTCAGGGGTAATGGCAAAGATCTCCTCCCACTTCGTGACGTCCCCACGTTTCATCGGTTCTGGAATTAATCTCTCTCGATCTGTGGGTGTGTGGGTTCCATGAATCTTGATGGCTGCTCTGATTAAGTCCTTAGAGAGATAAAATCTCTTGTAAGGTGGATCATCCACTAGAGTAGGCAATATGAAGGTTCCTGGGATGTCCTTATTCTCTGATGCCAGCAATGTAGTGATTAAATAATAGCACCTGTAAAAATCCGGTTTGGGCAGAGGATCACTGAAATACTCTGTGAAGCCTGCTCTGGCCCAAACATGAGTTAAATCCTGGGTGCTTTGTAGGGCTTCGAACTCTCTGGAGAAAAACTGGTACTTTCCCCACGTGCGGTCATCAAATGTCAGAGAGGATTCAAATATAAAGTCCGCGTCCGCAAGGGGTCCTGCAAGGCCCTGAAACCAATGAGAGTTCCTGTGTATCTTTTCGGTGTAGCCCATGGGTGGGTTGTCGATAGGCATTGGCCCTGGAAATCCCTGAAATTCCGGCGGTGGGGCAGTCGGGTGGGATTCTGCGCGTAGCACGTTGAGTGGTACTGCCGCTACACTGGGGCCTGCTCCTAATGTTCCTTCGTCGGTTTGCATGGTGATTGGTGCGCTAGTGAGAAAGATCTGCTACAAAAGATTAACACATTAGCATGGAAATTAATTATGATCCCATTAAAGTGAGACCGCAATCCCTTTCCATAACTGATGCGTAACCCGTGTAGCCAAGTGCTGTGATGTGATAGATGCAAAGTTCTTGCAGCACTAGTGCAGGTCTCTAGACACCTATACGTTTCAGATCATGCATACATTTCTTGATGAAATGAGATTACGAGTGATGTGTGATGATGGTGGGTGAATTTATACAAGGTTTAAAGGTTAGTAATTGAGTACAAGGTTGTATGTTAGTCGGGGGGTAGTTAGATAACGGGTTAGGGGAAGACGGTTGGACATGCTTTGGTATCCATTTCCTAAGGATCTTGGAGTGGGTATTGGGTTTTTGCTGAGGGGCAAAGGGTGGTGTCGGGAGATGAAACGAGTTGTAAGGGTTATATATTGCATGGCTTATTGGTTGAGCTATGATACATGGTTTGGGTACCCAAATCTGCGTGGGCGTGGGTCTATGGGTAAGGTACTTCTTGGCGATCCAAATCTGTCGAATGCTCGAACCTGTAGAAGAAGGTCGAGGGGATGGTGGATATCGATTCTGTTTCTGTACTGCCCTTTTTTTGTCGATTTCTGCTTGGCTGGAGTTCTTTGGTGCTTTTTGTCCTTTTGGCACCCATATTTTTCTGGTGCCACTTCCTTTGGGTGGCCTAAACTGCTTTCCTTGTTGTTTCCTCTGATACTGCGATCGGTCTGGGTTCCTTTGTCGTGGTTGACTCTGTTGTTGCTAGGGTTGAGAGGTCGGATGGACACTCTGCTTTGGAAAAGAAGGGAGTTCCAACACTTGCGTGACCTGCCCATTAGGAAGTGATGCCTTATTTAACTTTAATCTAGGCCAGTCCGCAACAAGTTTGGAAGGATGAGCACCGCAGGGTGTCGTGCTCATTTGGCCACTGATGCAACCCACCTGACCTCTGATTGTGCCCTTCTGCCCTTGTAGTTGGGTAACTGTCTCTTCTAGTTTGCAGGAAGTCCTAGGGAAGATCTCCTGTCGTCCTTCTGATTGACAACTGTCCATAGCCAAGCCCGAGTGGGTTGGTGTAGACGTACCGTGACTGAGCTGATCAAAGATCTTCCGGTCTTCCGTCGCATGCATGTCATAGGGTTTAGGGTCACAACCGTCAAGCGGAATGCCGTTAGAGAAGTCAAGCGGTATCACTCGCTTCTGCTCTAAGGTGCCAATCTGTAAGGAGCCTTGTCTAAGATTTAGGTCCACTGAGTGATCGTATAGCCAATCTTGGCCAAGGATTAGGGGTTCTATCAGGTCGTCATCATGGCACACTAATAGCTTTGCTGTCATCGTCAAATCCTTAATGAGGATAGGAAGGTCCACCTCACCCATGCAAGGGGTTTCCATGCCTCCTAGGCCTATGAGATATGCCTCAATTGGCCGCATTTCTATTCCTGAATCCTTATAGTGGGACCATCTAATCGCACTAGTCGCAGCACTTGAGTCAATTAAAGCCCTGAGTTCTTGGTTATGGTTACCGTGCTCTAGCCTAACTTTAATGAATGGTCTCCTGTCCACTATGCTAGGATGAGTGGTTGACTTTACTTGACACATGGCCATGGGATATCTGGGTGATGTTTCCAGATGGTTATAATGTTCTCTCCTTAGTCCTTGTCTTCTTAGCTTCATGCGCTTAATGCGTTCTATGGCTTCTGCCTGAGCTTCAGCTCGTATTCTATTTTCTTCCTCCTTACGCTTCTTTGCCAACGTGAGTTGTCTAAGCATATCTTCAGTAAGAGGTTCTTGATATAGCTTGACTCTACAGCCACTAATGTAATTAGGCATTATATCTCCTTCTAAGGTGGCTAACTGTACTGCTCCACTAGTCGAAAGTCTGTTAATGATCATAGGTCCATAACCTCGCTTTTCTAACTTCCGTGCGTGCTGTTTCAGCGTATACACTAGAACTAAATCTCCTTCTTTTAGGCCTTTATCTTTCACATGTGCATCAAAATATGCTTTCTGTCGCTTCTTCGCGGCGTATATTCCTGCTGCTGCTTTCAGCCTGGTTTCTCCTAATCGTTCCAAGTCCATTATTCTCGCTGATAATTCATGGCCGGTCCACTGATGTTCTTGTGCAACCTTAAGGGTCGGTATCAAGAAGTCCAAAGGAAGCACTGCATTCTGACCAAAAACCATCTGAAAGGGAGTTGCATTGAGTACGGTCTTGTAGGCCACTCGATATGCCCAAACAGCGTGGTGTAACTGTTTGTCCCAATCTGAACGTTTGTTGTTCACGAGTTTCGTCAGTACGGTACATAGTATCTTGTTAGTGCTTTCAGCCTGACCATTGGCCTGAGGATGATATGGTGCAGATTTCTTGTGAATCACCATAAAATCCTGTAACAAATATTCAATGACTTGGTTTAGAAAGTGAGTGCCTCGATCGCTCACTAACTCTATAGGCAGTCCATATCTTGTAAAGACATTTTCAAATAAGAATTTTGCAGTCGTGTGAGCATCATTCTTTTTTGTGGCTTTTACCTCTACCCACTTCGTCAGATAATCTGTGGCAACAATAATGTATTCCGCATGTGTACCTTTTGCAGGGGGGTTGATGGGTCCTACAAAGTCTATACCCCACTTTGAAAATGCACGTCCGCCCATCATGGGTTTCAATGGCATTTCATCTCTGCGTGTAGGAAACTGAGTTCTTTGGCACACGTCACATCTCTTTACATAGGTATGGGCATCCATGTGAAGAGAGGGCCACCATAATCGTGCAAAGAGAATGGCTTTGATTATCCTATCTGGTCCAAAGTGACCTCCTGCAACACCTTGGTGTGCCGTCTCTAGTATGCTAAGATAATCGCTTTCATGAACACATTGTCTTAAATATCCATCTCGTCCTCTTTTGTATAGATTATCGCCAATAAGTGAATAGTCTTGAGCTTCCTGCTCTAGATTGCGTTGTCGAGCTAAGGTCATTCCTTGAGGGAATGTGTTCGTCCTCAAGTATGTCACTAATGGTTCACTCCAGTCTGGTGTGAGAGACACGTGATATAATGTCGCATGCTCTACTGGTGGTCTTTCACAACACACCTGACATTCTTTACACAACTTGTAGACATCTGCTTCCATCGTAGGCCAATATACTCCTAATCTATGCAGAGTCTGTAATGTCCGATGTTTTGAATGATGTTGCTTTAGTGCACCTATGTGTGCTAATTGCAACCAATTCGCATGTTCTGATTCATCTACACAACAAGCAAGAATCTTTTGATTATCCTGTTTATATATGCTTCCTGCCATTATTTGATATTTCTGAGACTTGGTAATCTCTCCTTCTTTGATCTTTATCTTAGGATTTTTGGGTCCGTATGTCAGAATAGGGACTAACGGCTTAGCCCATTCCGGTGCTATCTCGAGGTTAAACAAGTATGCATCTGGTAGACCATCCGCTACTCCTTGAGGAGCTTCTCCTGAGGTTAATCTTGAAAGGTGGTCGGCTCTAAGATGCGTCTTTCCTTTCCTGACTACTACTTCAAAATCATACTCCATGAGTAATAGAAACCAGCGTATCAATCGTCCTGTGTTACATGGTTTGTTGACTAAATATAATAGGGCTTGATGATCTGTAAAGAACTTGAATTTGTTGGCCAACAAGTAATGTCTGAATTTCTTTACTGCGTAGATCATCCCTAATCCTTCTCGTTCCGTCGTGGCGTAATTTCTTTCTGCTGCGTTCAATTGTCTGCTAGCGTAAGCTATGGGGAGATCTATGTTACCTTCATTCGTGGGTTGTGCTAACACACATCCTATGGCGTAATTGGATGCATCCACATGCACGTGGAATGGCTTACTCCAATCTGGGGTTGTCAATATAGGTGCTGAGCACAAACGTCGTTTAAGTTCATTGAATGAATTTTCACATTCATCTGTCCATTCGAAGTTGGTCAAAAGAGAGTACAGAGGCTTAGCTATGAGTGCATACATGTGTATGAATCGTCGATAATATCCACAATGGCCCATAAATGCCTGTACCTCTTTCACATTAGTTGGTCTTGGTAATTCTGCAATTACCTTCACCTTTTCCTCGTCCGTAGAGATTCCATTTTTTGACACAATGTGTCCTAGAATTTTGCCTTGTCTGACCATGAAAACGCATTTTTCTGGGTTCAAACAAACCTGATATTCTCGACATTTGTCAAATATTTGTCTTAACTCTGGAATATGTGTCTGTCTTACATTTGAATGAGCACATAAGTCATCGACATAAACTTCCAAGCTCTTGCGTAAGAATTCCTTAAAAACATGACACATGAGTCGCTGGAAAGTAGCGGGTGCATTTGTTAAGCCAAATGGCATCACACGAAATGCAAATATGCCCCATTCAGTGGCAAAAGCCGTCTTGTGTTGGTCTTCTGGAGCAATGGCTACTTGATTATAGCCTGAGAATCCATCAAGAAAGCTGTAAACTTCCTTGCCCGCAACTCTTTCCAATAGGTGTTCCGTGATAGGAAGAGGATAACTATCTCTAATCGTGGCGGCATTAACTTTTTTAAGGTTAATACACACACGCAATTTTCCATTCTTCTTGGGCACAACCACAATGGGGGATACCCATTCGGTATGCTCAATTTCGTAAATGAATCCTGCTTCTATCAAGCGATCTATCTCCTCTTTAATCTTCGCAGCGTAGTTATCATTGTACGTGTACGGTTTCTGTTTTGTCGGTTTTGCATCTGGAGTCATAGGGATTCTATGAGAACATATATCTGGATCTACTCCTTTCAAATCTTTGTAACTCCAAGCAAAAACATCTCTATATTCGCGCAATAGGGCAACTAGTTCTTCCTCTTCTTCAGTCGTCAAATCATGCCCTATGTATGTGCATTTTTCTTCCTCTCCTTCTATGGCAACTATGACTTTCTTGGTTTTCTCTCGGTTATCATATGCTTGTCCATCATTCTCTTTTCTATTAGGCATTCGTACCATGATTCTTCTATCGTCGATTTCGTATTTCTTGAAATTCTCGGGTACTTCAAATAAAGATTCTTCTTTTTCCGACATGGTTTCTTTCTTCTTTCTCTTCTTGCCTTCACTCTTAGTAGTCACTTCCGTGGCTAATCTCACTTCATTCATAATTTCCTCGTGTCTCTGAGTGTGAGTCTCTATTTCGTAGAAATATTCTTCCTCTGATGCAAAGGGTGGGTCCATGATAATTGATTCTAAATCAAAATCGCTTGCGTCCTCAAATGCATCAGTGTTTGGTTCGCACTCTTCTAAAATTGCATCGCACATGATTGGCTCTATCGTGAAAACTGAAATGTCATAGCCATCCTCGTCACAGTGGGGTGTCCATTGTTCTTCATTGATGGCTACATCCATGGTTGCTAGGATTTCCGCCCAACCATGGGGTTCAAACTCCTCGTCTGGGAATACTACCGGTGCATAGGCTGGATCTTGAAGGGTTCGTGGATGTTGTTCTGCACCTAAGGTCCTGGCTTTTAATCGTTCTTCCTCTTGCTTGGCTACTTTACACATCCATAAATGGGTATCCTCATGCAACCAAGAAGGATCTGATTCTAATGAGTGCACGGATTCCGTCTCTACTGGTGTCTTATGGATGGTATTCCATTGTATTGGGGGTACATCTCTGTGTGAATAGTCTTTAAGGTTGACTTTGGTAGTCACTCCTAAATGTTGCAAGTACAAAGAATTAGTTCCCCAATCTTGTACAATTTGCAACTGACGCATGAATGGTCGTCCCAATATCATCTCATAAGCACGATTTTTTGCAAAGTCACAAATGGCAAAGGTATGCTCAAATTCTACACCGCAAGTGGTGAGAGATATGCCTTCTAGTAAGCCTAACGGTTTTTCTATGTGTCCATCAGCCATTTGTAGTTTCATCCTAGTGGGTCTGAGTGCTGGCTTACCCCAACGTTTCCACAAAGCGGTGGTAGCGATGGCTACTCCGGCTCCTGAATCTAAGATGGCTTTCGTGGTGTAGCCCTGATGGGTTATTGGAAGATATGTGTTACCTTCCTCTCCTTCGCTTACGTCTCCAATCTTTTCCACGGGTATCTCTGGTACCTTCTTCTGTGATCCTCTCTGAGAGGGTGTGGTAGCTAGCTCAGGGAATTGATTTGCTACGTGCCTCCACAATTCTGGTTTTACCTTTAACAACTCCTCTAGAGTAAGATTACACTGGACTTTAGTGTTCTTGATCACTTCCGTGTTTCTAGGGATCACTGATTCTTCATTCCTCACTATTATCGTGGGTGCTCTCATACTGATAGACTTTGCTTCCCAAGGTCCTGTGAACTGAGGTAATTCTTGTAGAGAATTAGATTCAAATCCTGTAGGTTCACTCAGTCGTTCCACCTCTACATCATCATATATAGAGGGGATGTCTTGGGGAAATTGTTCCTGCGAGTCATCTATTTCTCGAATAGGAGGATGAGTTCCTTGTTCTTTTCTCCATTTCTCTTCTTGTATTTCTCTCAAAAATTCATGTGAGTACCTATGTATGGAAGATAGGTTATCTTGACTTTCTGTGTTGGGTACTTGAGACAGGGGTAATGCATTCCTTTCCTGTGTCTCTGTGACAACAGGGTTCCTAGGCTGATCCTTATTCTCTTTGCTTTCTATCAAGTGCTCTAGCCTCTCCATTAGTCCTTGAAAGTGTAATTCCGGTTTTGCCATGTTATTCCAATTAAGATATCTAGAGGCTTCGAACAAGGCTTGTGCTAGTTCTACCATTTTCATGCAAAGTTTAGTTCTCTCAATTTCTAGATCAGCTCGAGGGTAGTTTTTACTCATTTCCGTGACTTGAGGTCCCTCTTTTATTCTAGCCTGATATGCACGAAACATCATGTCTAGATCTTCTGGTATGGGTTCTGCTAAAACTGATCCTGAATTTTGAGCTGGGTTTTCTTGGTTTAATTCTTGTGAAGTCAATTCTTGTATTTTGGCTCTAGATTCCCTTAAACTTCCTTCCAACTCACTTATCTTTTTACTCCATTTTCTCTTTATCCTTCTCTAGAATCTTTCCAAGATTTTGTCTTTTTACTACTCGATTCTGCAACTTCACTAGTTTCGGCTATTTTCTCTTGATTAAGCTGTTGGTTTTGCAAGAGCGCCTGGGCTCTGGTTATAGCTTGGATCGGCACGTATGTAGGGTTGGATCCATCTGCGTTGTTTACAATACCTATCACGTTGATCGGTGTCACATTTGTAGTGTTAACTGGGTTCTTAGGACAATCTCTGATTATGTGCTCTTTGCCACAGTCGGCACAAAAGCCTTGTATGTTATAGTACTGTGATTGCCTTGCTATTGGGGGATGTGGACAATCCTTAATGAAGTGTTCTCCTTGGCACCTAAAGCATGGTCCTCTAGGGCCCTGTGGTCTCTGTTGTCTCAATTGGGGCCGTGGGTTTGGGTTTGCGTACATCACATTAGCATAGTCTGGCTCCCAACTAGGTTCCATTGGTGGACTATCATAATGATAAGTCTCCATATGTTCTGGTGACTCTGTGTAATAAGCGGGTGGACTAGTTACATGAGTAGAGTCAAAACTGTTTGAGTTCGGGTCACTTTCGGTGATCAGGGGTGAAGAAGGCACTAAGGCCCTACTTAGGTTCTCTTCTGCAGCAGCGTATTTGACTGAGATGATATTCGCTGGTGGGGGTGGCTGCTGAGCTAAGACGGGTTGAGGTCTCTGTTGAGCCTGGTATGGGTAGTTATGAGGAGGCCTATAGTAATAAGGCTGAGCATTGTATTGGCCTTGATACCTACCTGGCTGCTGGTATGTTTGCGGGTAGTTCTGTCTCACGGTTTGTTTGTTGTACGGGCAGTCCTGAGCCGTATGATTCGTGTATCTTCTCTCAATTGTGCAATATTGGCCACTAGGGTTGACGTGAGGTTGAGGTGCATTGGGGCACACGTTTGCCAAATGATTTCCACCACAAGTGTAACAACGCACATTTGTAGGTAGCTTGGGCACCTGTTTACTAGAAACTCCTAGTTTTTGGGCCACTTTTTCTGCTAGGTCCTCTATCGAATTAGACAATTTTGTGGATGCTAGAGAAGAACAATCTGAGTCTTTATAGACCTTTGAGAGTTCTAATTCATCTCCTAGGTTGTCCTCAATGTCTATACATATTCTTACACACTCCTCTAGCGTTCTGGGTTCTTTTAGGTACACATAGGAGCGTAGTTTAGCGCTCAATAAGCCATCTAGGAATAGTGATACTTGTTTGGCTTGTGAGGGTAGCTCTTGCATTGGACATCGCTCAACATATTGTCTGAATCTACGACCTGCCAGTCTTACTGTTTCCTGAGGGGTTTGTTTAAAGCTATGAATCAACGAAGACGTGTCATGTCTAACCCCACTTTTAGAGAATTCAGTGATGAATGACTCTAAAGAGTGATGGATGTCTCTAAATTGCCTTTGTTGCAGTGGTTGGAACCAAGTTAAAGCGGTATTCTTTAACGTTAGTCCAAATGCATTGTACTGCGTGAACATGTCCTCGACTTGTTCTGCTCTTAGTACTTGCTTGAATTCTGCGACATGGTCATAGGGATCTCCTGTCCCATCAAAATAATTTTTCATTGATTTCACTAATTGCGTGGGTCTCAATACTCTTGCGTGTTCTCGTGGTCTAGGTAGAGGAAAATCATCTCTACCACCTGGTATTCCATGATCTCTTTGTCTATCCGCTCTATTAGTGTCCGTGGTTGTTCTATCTCTCCCTATGGGATGATTAAAGCTTACTTCCGGTCTCTCGTGATTTCCTTCTCTTTGATTTCCATGGGCTGAGGATGTTCCTGCCCCTTGTTGATTTGCATTCATGTTTGTTCTGGATGGAGGGAATATCAATTCACCTCTCCAAGTGTAGGTGTTTTTAGCGCGCTCAGGCACCACAAAGACTCTTTCTGACGTCTCATCCAGGTATACCACCTTTCCAGGTGTATCTGGGTCCTTGAATTCATAAATTGTAATGATGCCTACCTCACCAGGGTTTTCCTTTCTGTACCTCCAAAAGGCTTCATCTGTCTCTTTATTTACAAACAATTCGGTGCTCCTGTTATCTTGAGGGATCCACTCTGGGATGATTACTCTTGTTAATACGGATTTCCCTCTAGGTGTCCTAGGTTCATCTAACGGTTCTTTTCCTTGAAATTTCGCTTCCGTTTCTAATTGAATTGTGCCAAACTCATTAGTATCGTTTGGCTGCGTACTTAGGACGTACATGGTTCCTTCTTTGTCTATGTAAGCGTCTCTCTCAAATTTCACCACTGGTCTTTCCAATCCAATGGGTTGATCAGGGTTGTGCAGTTGCACCACTTGCCTTCGCAGACCATCCTCATAGATGCGAGCACCTAATCGGTTGGTTCGGAGAAACTCTAGTTGCGTTCTATAGGGTCCTTCTGGCTTTTCTAGGTATGCTATATGAGACCCTCCTTCAGGTCTGTCTGCACTAAATGCCATTTCTGATTCACTTGATTCTGAGCTCAACTCGTAGGCATAACTACTATTCAATTGCTGAGCCCAAGATCGTGCAGTGGTTCTTACACTTGCCTCTGATGATCTAAGGCTTCTTCGGTCTAACTTACCTATATGTTTGCCGGATCTAAGGTTCATTAATTTCCTTCCTTGCTCACTCAATTACACACTTAGATCGTCAATGGTCCTTTGTTATTACTGTCTTGATTCTTTTTACTTTTCTTTGGATTCTTGTCTTAGTTTATGCGTCAGGAATTCGACTTTCGTTATGATTTTGAATTCTCGTTCCGTCAGACTTATGTTCTTTTCTTTAGGTTTTCGCGTCACACACACCTTTACTTTCAGTCTTAAACTTGATAGAATTAGGTATCTTGAACTTGAGGCGTTCCTATCGACTTAAATCCACAATGCTAACGTTTAGCCTAAGCTAAGAATTGACTGAGGGGGTTGAGTAATCTTCCAACCTCGAGTCAGCTTTTCTGTTGCTCTAATGCCCTGTTGCCCAAGAAGCCGTGCTTCCCAAGCTCTGCTGTCTTCACTGCCTTGCTTGCTTGCCTTTGATTGCCCTTGCTGGACCTGGAAAATCCCAACATTAGACCAATTCACAAGATGATCAAACACTTGAGCATATACATCTTTTAAATCCCTTCCCTTTTTTGCCCAAATTTTCAATGTGTGCCCCCTGGCTTCCTAGTCCCAAACTAGGTGAACCTCAAAATAGTTTATCTAAAAATAGATGTATTCTTTATGAAAAAGACCGTTGAGGTCACGTAGTACTCGTCACGAGCTTTCTAACGAGCTATTAAGCTCAAAAAACGGACTTCGGATGAAAAAGTTATACGCGTTCAGGCCCTGGGGGGTAAAAACTGACAATCCAATTTTCCCTCAAATATGAGCTAAGGGGTCTCCTATGAGTCTAATGGTCCAAAAATTTTCCAAAAATACCCTCAAAATTGGTCAAAAATTGAAGTCCAAAATTTGCGATGGGGGTGGGCAATCGCGATGGTCTGGGACCGTCGCGATGGTCCGAGCGAACCGTCGCGATGGCGCGGGATTTGAACCGTCGCGATGGCTCGAAAAGACGAACAATCGCGATGGCGTGATCAGGCGGACAATCGCGATGGCGCAAGGTTGAACCGTCGCGATGGCCCGAAGTGAACGATCGCGATGGCGTGGAAATGGACCGTCGCGATGGTCCGAAAAATGAACCGTCGCGATGGCGTGATCAGGCGGACAATCGCGATGGCGCGGTCAACGGTCAACGGTGGACAATCGCGATGGTCCGAAATGAACCGTCGCGATGGTCCGCGATGCGATGGCTTGAGCCAATCGCGATGGTCCGATTTTGGGCTGTCGTGATGGTTCAAAAGTTGAACCGTCGCGATGGTCTATCGTGACACGTGGCACTGTCGTGGCGATGGCCTAAGCCAATCGCGATGGTCCGCGGTCAGCTGAACCGTCGCGATGGTCCAAGTGGACCGTCGCGATGGCTCAAGTGAACCGTCGCGATGGTCCGAAAAAGCGAACCGTCGCGATGGTCCGGCCGAGCCGTCGCGATGGCGTGAGCCTATCGCGATGGTGCGACACAATCGCGATGGTCCGAGCCAATCGCGATGGTCCACCAAACAACGAATTTTTGAAATGCAAAAATGGTTCCGTGTATGCGCAAGTATCGCCTATCTAGTGGTGTGGTCGCCTACCTCAAAAACCGAAAATTGCAGACCATCGCGATGGTCCGCCCTGCTCGGAAATTTCTGACAGAAAGTACATGTTTTACCTTTTGGAAGCTCTCCTGATGCTCTGAAGCTCTGTACCTGCAAGAAAACTCAAGAAAACACAAGTGCATACAAGCGCAAAAACTCTCTCTCGCTCTCTCGCATGCACAAATGAGGGGAATTGAGGTGAATGGGGGGATATGGTGAATTTTCTGATTTTTTTGGAGATGGAGATGATGATGCGATGATGAAGATGGAGTATGGGGGAGGTGAAAAACACTAAAAACTAAGTAAAAACAACAACAAAAACTGAAATTTTTACCTTCCAACGCCTCTTCTTGCTATACTCTTACCATCACACATTCGTCCTAGACTCGATCCCCGGCAACGGCGCCAAATTTGGTGTTGCTCTAGCACAATGGTAAGTACCACGTTAAGAAGCTTCACCTCCTTAATGTCAATCCGTGGGAGAGGTAGGAGTGATATGAAGATCGTGAACGTGAGATGATGTGAGAGTGAAGGTGAGAAGCACAAAGATGTACACACACATACACACACACAATGAAGAGACAAGCAAGACACAATGGAAGGTGGGAAATTAGCTCTATTACTCAAGAATGCTCTTACAAGCTCAAACTAGCTCTATGCTCACACTAACCAAAATGAACCAACCCCAAAAATGAGCTCTCTAGCTCTTTTTATAGTTTCTAGACTAGTTTTGACCGGTTTCACATCTAGTGACCGGCCTAGTTAAAAAATAGGTCCTAGAGGCTATTTGGAAGGGTAAACGATGTCTAAAAATAACGAAAATTGGTACGAGCATTCTACCTAAGCTCCTCAAGCTCGAGGACTCCTCGGCTTGCACAAAATGGAGCTATGGATTACAAAATGTGGTTTTCTATGATACATATGTTACAATTAGTGATAATAATCACTGTTTGAATGTTTGGAGAATTAATAAGAAATATATTTGTTTGAAAAATTGATCCGCCTGGTTGATCCGTCTGGCTCCCTACTCCTTCTTTACATGCTTCCGTGGCGTCTGTGCCTCTGGCTGCTTCCAACATGGGCCGAGGGAGAGAACCCTCCTCCTATTGAAGAGGTAGATGAACTTCATGATAAATTCCCTCAAGGAATGGGGAGCAAGATAAATCAGCATCGAGTGAAGGATTATACTTTGAATCCATTTCCTTACAAGAATTGCCTCACTTTATAGGCTCTTGTGAATCTAAGTCTATTCAGATGAGAGCTCC
The DNA here is from genome assembly GCA_020310875.1 of Ceratopteris richardii. Lineage (NCBI taxonomy): Eukaryota > Viridiplantae > Streptophyta > Polypodiopsida > Polypodiales > Pteridaceae > Ceratopteris > Ceratopteris richardii. The sequence goes on from CM035420.1 coordinate 118,966,154, forward strand.
CAAATTCATGATTAGAAATGATGAATCAATTCTACCAAGGAACATTAAAGTAGTGAAGAACACTAAAGTGCAATGCCATCTCACTTTAGAGGAGATACTTAAAATTAAGCTTGATTTGTGGAAGCATGTAGCAAATCAACTACCCAAAGTTTCCAATGCCTATCCTCAGTAAGGATCATGAAGAAAACTACCAAATATACCCATAAATAAGATGAGAGATATGAGCAAATGAGAAGAATTAAACACATATATTCCTATCACTTACCAGGGTTACACAACAAAGGCCTTCCTAGATTCGAGAGCGAGAGTTCCCATTGCCCCCAGTTCCCTATGGAAACTTTGGGATAAGCCAGCCCTAAGACCAACTAGGATGAAATTGAAAATGGAAAATCGACATATCTAGAAACCCCTATGATTGCTATAAGGGATAACCCTCACTACCCATGGTATAGGGTTTGAACACGCATTTGTCGCATGTGATTTTGGAAATAATCATCTTTATGAAATCATTTTAGCTACATCATCAACAATTGCAAATAGTGCAAGATTGTGGAACCAAATATCTATACTTAAAACACTTAGGCATAACTACCAAGGTCGATCTCAAGGGCTACTCTCATAGAGATGTACCACCTCTGCAAAGGAACCCAATCCATAAAGCAATAGATGATTCAAAGACTCTACATTCCAATGGATCATATTCTTCTTGGATGTACGAGGATACACACTTATGGATGTGAAAATTTGCAACAAAATAAGAGAAGAGACAAGATGTTAGAAACTTAGGTGCTGATGAAAAACTTAGATCCATTCAAAACCCAACCTATGTACTTATGATATTCCCAAATGAAGAATTTAAACCCCATGTTTGGGCTAAAATCTTAACCATGATGGACATAGGTGTTGTAAATGAGGAACAATGGACACCCCATTGTGAGAAAGATGGCTATGGAATCTTGATATTCATGATAGAACTAGTCATTTCTTATCTAGTAGTCTAAGAGTGTGAAGTTAGTACATCTATACTAACAAAAGAAAGTGATGAGGATATTGAATCCATCATCATGGAACAAATTTTCACTTCAAAGGAAGAGTATCTCTATTTGGTAGATGGTAGGACTCAAGAATAAGAAGGGTGTAAACTTGAGATGATGTTAGACACCGAGAGTGATACAAAGAAAAGAAGGAAAAATCCCCCCCACACAAGAATAGAGAGAAATCATTATTTGAAGTGATAGATAATTTCAAGAAATATGAAATGGGAGACAAGAAAATTATGGTAAAAATGTCTAAAAGAGAAGCACTCGATATTAAAGAACAAAATAAGAAGATAGTAATTGACGAAGATGGAGAAGAGAGATGTACTTACATAGGACATGACTTGAGTGAAGAAGAACAAGAGTTGATCGATTTGTTGAGAGAGTATAGGAATGTGTTCGCTTGGAGCTATAAGGACTTGAAAGGAGTGGATCCAAATATCTGTTCTTGTAGGATCCCAATGACTTTAGAAGCCAATCCAACCAAGTAGAAACCTTACATTTATAATGATAATTATGCAACAAAGATTAAAGAAGAAATAGATCGGTTGATAGAAGCAAGATTCATCTATAAGATCGAACATACTGAATGCGGCCATCATTGTACTGCCCAAAAAGATTGGGAAATTGTGTAACAAATGAAGAAGACACCCAAAAAAATAATCACAAATTTTGTTATCAAGGTCAAGGACGTTGCAAATCAGTTAGCATTCTTCTCTACTAGCACCAAGGCTAGGAAGAATCCCTTGAGGAATGAGTTCAACCAAATGAAGAAGACACCCAAGCAAACAATCACAGATTTTGTTATCAAGATCAAGGATGTTGCAAATTTGTGAGCTTCAATTAGAGAGATAATTGGAGATGAAGCTAAGAAAATTCTGAATGGCATTAGGAATGATAAACAATGGAGATCATTCAGAATTTCCTATGACCTCATCTTCGATGTGCAGACACGTACCTTCAACATTTTTCTTAGAAAAGTCTTCAACCAAGAATCCAATGAAATTATAAAGGAAGTTAAATCTTTCCAATATAGAACTATTCTTTGTACAAATAAGAAGGACAAGAAGAAGAAAGGTAAAATGAGGGAGGATGATGATGAAGAAATCTCCAAATCCAACTATGCAAGAAAAAGTAAGTCCAAGGGAAAGAAGAAAGGAGAAACACAAGATAAGTCCAAAGGACAAGGATTTCAGCCTTGTACCATCTATAACAAAACCAACCACACTACTAAAAATTGTCCGTTCAATGGAAAAACACAGAAAGGAGGAGGTAGAAGTGGATTTGCCAATATAAGAAGTGGAGGTGGACATACTTACAATAACAATAGAAACAACATTAGAAGAGATGACAACAATTAATCAGAGGATCAACCACATGAATATTCTTTACTTCTCGTGAATGTGAGCCATAAAGAAGGTAAAGAGTATGGTCATTTGTTCTACATAAATTTTGGCTGTTGAAACCATGTTGCAGGCAATGTTGATCTCCTATCAAACTTGGAGAAACCTAAGCACAAGCATGAGTCACAAATAGGGGATGATACCAAGAACAATGTGGAAAGGATTGGGAATGTCAAAGCATCAAAGAGGAAGATAGACATTCTGAGTAAGGTTCTCTATGTGCCAACTATCACCCAAAAACTAATAACTGTAGGCCAAATTGTAGAAAAGCCTTGCAAGTTAGGTTCACTCAACACAAAAGTTTAAGATCCATGTCAAGGCTTGAACAAGATAAGCAGAGGTGAGAAGTGGGAGAAACCAAAAATATAAATCTTTATAACTTTGGGTCTCAAACTCTAAGTGTACTAGAGATATGACGTAAAAGACATGCTCATGTGAATGAAACAACATTTAAGGATATATGCAAGGATAAAAGTGTCTTAGGGCTGCTAAACATCTCAAAGCAACATATGATCAACATATGTGATGCTTGATAGAGTGGGAAATCACAAAAAAAACCTTTTCATAGTAAGGGTACATCCATAACAATCTCTTGGACTTAGGACACAGAGATGAATGGAGACTAGTCAAGAACCATCATTACTCGGCTCAAGGTATTATGTATGTTTTGTTGATGATCATAGTAGGTGGCCAATCCTATACTTTATCAAAAACAAAAGTGAAGTGTTCGATTGCTTCAAAAGATACTTAGCACATGTAGAGAACTATGTAGGTAGATCATTCAAGAAGCTTAGATCTGATGGAGGGGAAGAATACTTCTCCAAGTAGTTTGATGAGAACTTACAAAATAAAAGTATCAAGAGGGAAGTAACTACTAAGTACTCTCCTCAATAGAATGGTATTGTGAAGAGAAGGAATGAAACTCTAGTTGGGACAACAAGGACAATGCTACCACATTACCTATGGGAAAAAGTAATTTCTACTATAGAATGTATTGTCAATAAATTATCATACAAATCACTTCAAGGTATGAATCCCTACGAACCTTGGAATGGCAAGAAGCCAATTCTATGTCATTTTAAAGTCTTTGGTGTTGGAGTTAGACGTCTGCGGAAGCACGCGAACAGCACAAGGAAGAAGAAGAAGCTTGGAGCACAACACACAAGACTGAATGTATTACTAGAGAATGTACAAAGATAAGTAGCCCATTAGGGCAATAGGCGTATATACAAGCCGGGGGAAAAAAACCTCCTAAAGAGGGAAAAAAGTGCCCCGGCGGTCCTAGAGTGTTCACACACATCACTACCTAAATATATCAACAAATCCCCCCTGGGAGTGATGCGGTGAACAAGGAGCTGGCACTCATGTATAAGGAAGTGCCGAGCTATGTGGAAATCACTCCACAAAAGGAAGTAAGCCCAAAGCTTTGCGGAAAGCTTAAAACTTCTCCCTAGGCAGAGCCTTCGTGAAAAGGTCTGCAATGTTCTCCTGCGTGGGCACATATGCCAAGCTGATCTCCCCAGCAGAGAACCTCTCCCTGACATAGTGATAATGCACCTCAATGTGCTTAGTGCGAGCATGGAACACAGGGTTCCTCGCAACTTCCAATGCGCTCTGACTGTCAGTGAAGATGGTGGTGGCAGAAGACTGGCCAACACCCAAATCAGCCATAAGGTGTCTGAGCCACACACACTCAATAGTCGCTGTGAAAGCTGCCCTATACTCAGCCTCACAACTGGAAGTGGCCACAGTAGGCTGCTTCTTGCTCAACCAAGATATACATGAGCTACCAAGCATGAAGCAAAAACCACTGGTGGACACACGAGTGTCATAGCAACCAGCCCAATCTGAGTCAAGCGAAAGATGCGCTTAACCGCTTTCCAATGCGTGACTCCTGGGCAATGCATAAACCTGCTCATCTGTGAGACAGCAAACTGAATATCTGGCCGAGTAATGCATAAGTAAATCAAGCATCCAACAGCCTGCTGATAGAGAACAGCATCAAATGCATCTCCAGCATCATGAAGACTCAATCGTAAACCTGTCTCCATAGGAGTGGCAATAGGCTTACAGTCTTCAAGGCCAAAACGCTGCAATAATGTGTCAATATATTTCGTTTGACACAAAGCCATTCCACCATCAACTTGCATAAACTGAATGCCCAAATAGTGATGCAAATGCCCCAAATCAGACATCTCAAATGAGGCATGCAAATCAGCCTTGAAATCAGCAATATGCTTCTCAAGTGGACCAGTGAGCAGCATGTCGTCTACATAGACAACAATGATCAAAAGCACATCATTAGCACGCTTAACATATAAGGTGCTTTCAGTTGGACTGTTCTCAAAACCATGTGCAATCAGATAGGCATGTATTTTCTCATACCAAGCACGTGGTGCTTGCTTTAAACCATATAACACCTTCTTTAACCTGCACACCTGGTTTTCATGCCCTTTCTGCACAAAGCCACGAGGCTGAAAAACATACACTTCTTCATGCAAGTCACCATTCAGAAATGCTGTTTTAATGTCCAACTGATGTACATTCCAACCATGATGGGCTGCAATTGCAGAAATGCTCCGAACAGTAGTCATACGACATGTAGGTGCAAAGGTCTCATCAAAATCAATGCCTCTTTCCTGCGCATAACCCTTTGCAACAAGCCTAGCCTTATACCTGTCAACTGTACCATCAGGTTTATGCTTCAGCTTGTATACCCACTTAGTGCCAATGGCCTTCTTGCCAGGAGGCAAGTCACATAAAGACCATGTACCATTCTTCATTATAGCATCATATTCAGATTGCATAGCAGCCATCCAATTTTCTGAATTTTGTGCTTCATCAAAAGAAACAGGCTCATTCTCATCACAGAGACTAGATGCAGCCATAGCATAGCAATCTGATGCAAAGGAGGTACTATGAGAGCCTGAACGAGTACGATATGACAAAGGTGCATCTAATTTGCTGTCACGCAAAGTCTGCACCAGCCATTTTGGCATAGTTTTTGCCTGTTCAATATCAGCTCTCTCATCAACAAGTGCATCATGTAAATCTGCATCAGAAATGGAATGATCGGCATCATCATATGAAACCTGTAAAGGCTGAGAAGTTGCCTCATTAGGACAAGCGCTAGCCTGTCCACCTGTAAAAAGAGGCATCAAAGTATCATACATGTCTTTGGAGCTAACAGATGTCTCCTTAGTACATGAAAGCAATGGCTGAATAGCATCTTCCACAAAGACAACATCACGGCTAACCAGAATGCGTTTAGTCTGTGGATGATACAGACGATAGCCTTTACTTTCAAAACTGTACCCAACAAAAATACATTTTACTGCCTTATCATCCAATTTTCTGCGATGTTGTTCAGGCATTAATGCATATGCCAAACAACCAAAAACATGCAGATGAGCAACAGATGGCTTGCGGTCATGCCAAGCCTCATATGGAGTGATAGATTGCAACGCTTTCGTGGGACACCTGTTCAGTACATATGCTGCACACATGACAGCCTCAAGCCAGAAACTATGTGGTAAAGCCTGACTTTTGACCATGCACCTCGCCATCTCCATGAGTGACCTGTTCTTTCGTTCAGCAACTCCATTCTGTTGAGGTGTATACGGCACTGTACACTGGTGTTTTATCCCACGTTCAGCCAGAAATGCATTAAAATCTGAAGACATATATTCCCCCCCT